>CM053026.1:659246610-659991610 GCA_028564925.1 Lithobates sylvaticus | reverse complement strand
TTCTTTCACTTTCCATCCTAGAAAAAATACATTTTAGACAACGGATAACAAATAGAACCTGACAGAGGTTTTAACCCTTTCACTACTCTGTACAAAACTAAAACGTTTGTGTCTTTGTATACACTTCAATTAAAAGAATGCTGGGACTTTATATTTAATGTACAACGTGTAGATAAAAACGGAACTCTAAATATATACATATGCTTTAATTTCGTGGTGTAAAATTTACCACCAAAGTAACAGCTAAATGCTCTCCAGTTCTCTGGCAGTAAATCTTTGCAGTGTTTATTTGGATGCTGTAAAACAAGATATTTTCAGACCGTTCCTTGCATTTACACTAGCTGTGTCACATAAAGTGAGCTACTTTACATCTTAAAGAACATTTCCATCTCATGACATATTGGGATAGCGTTAGCTTTAGGCTGTTATTGCATTAATTATCTGGTTGATGGCACAACTGACCACATAACATAACCACTTGATTTCACCTACAGCATTAACAGGATCAATTTGGGAATTATTATCACAGAAGGTTCATTATACTTGGTACTACATGACTTCTCATGCTATTAAGATTAATATAATCTTTAATTAATCCACATGTGCATATATATTGCCTCAAGTAATAACTTATTCTTAAATCATGCTCTGTACAACTGAGGTCATTTTTTACATTAAATTGTTGGTCTTATATTATATCTATTTATGTATAACACAAGCTTCATTAATAAAGCTTGTCATCAGTAAAGCTTCCATAATATTGAAATTAGGTAAATATAAGGAGCAGAACTGGCATAAACTATTTCTACCTTGGTTGCCTTTGACATTTCTTAACCTGTCAACTTCTAAGGAGATTTATAATCTCTTTATCAACTTGCTTTGAAGTACATTAATTAATCATTTTTATTCATAAAAAAAAATGTTTGTTCAAACAGAAAGCATCATTGTTTACCTTAACCACTTGCTTACTGTGCACCTAAACCCCCCTCCTGCCCAGACCAATTTTCAGCTTTTAGCGCTGTCACTCTTTGAATGACAATTGCGCGGTCATACAACACTGTACCCAAATTAAATTTTTATCATTTTTTTCCCACAAACAGAGCTTTATTTTGGTGGTATTTGATCACCTCTGTGTTCTTTATTTTTTGTTAAAAAAATTATAAAATACTTTTTTAAAAAAAAGACAAAACCGTTTTATATTTTGTTAATAAATTTTGCAAACAGGTAATTTTTCTCCTTCATTGATCTACGCTGATGAGACTACACTGATGGGCACTGATAGGCTGCACTGATGGGTACCGATAGGCTGCACTGATAAGGCGGGACTGGTGGGCACTAATAGGCGGCACTGGTGGGCACATATGAGGTTGCACTCATGGGTGGCACTAATGGTTGGCACTGATGGGCAGTACTGAAGGGCATTGATAGGCACTGTTGCCTACTGCTATGTGGCACTGGCAGGGGGCACAGGTGGGCACTGAGGATTGGTAGCAGCTCGCCGTGATCGGGACTGATGTCCCTCTCACGGCGGCCGGTGATCGGCTTTTTTCTTTCTCCTCACAATGTCAGTGTGAGGAGAAAAAAAATAGCCGATTACCAGCTCTGTTGACATCACATGATCAGCTGTCATTGGCTGACAGGTGATCATGGGGTAAGGGGTCGGGATCGATCTCATAGTCTCATAGACTCGCTAATCACAGAGTGCGCCGTGTGCGCCCTGCAGGGGGCGCACAGGCCGCTCGGGCACGGGAGGACATCAATGGATGTACTCCCGGCAAAGCAGGTCCGCACTGTAGCCGTCATTCGGCTATAGCACGGATCTGTAGTGGTTGACTTACCAACCAGCCCGCAGACAACCAAGTAAACCTGTCTAACAGTATGTGTTAAAAGCAGGGGTTTAGTCTGCACACATTTTCAAATGCATGCGTAAGCCACAGAGCCTCGTCAAGGCACCCTGGTATCTGTGGTACCTAACACTAACTTATATGTGTCCCCACAGGGGAGGCACATGCATTCTGATAGATAGGTGAGAACAGGTGGACTGGAGGGGAGCCACCCCTTCTTAAAAGTACATGGGCACACTGAACACCCAGCATATAGCACAATGGCTGCAAAGGTGTCAGTGCATTGCCTGACCATAAAACACAACAGTGATACAAAAATGGTACGCAGCTTGCCCGCATCCATAGCTGGCTATCACGGTAAGAAGCATTGGAATGCTAACAACAGTTATAAACAAGGCCAAGGATAAATCCAAGGAAAAAAAACAAACTTAACGACCAGCCCGCAGACAACCAAGTAAACCTGTCTAACAGTATGCGTTAAAAGCAGGGGTTAAGTCTGCACACATTTGCAAATGCATACATAAGCCACAGAGCCTCGTCAAGACACCCTGGTATCTGTACCTCACTGCTAGTTAAGGATTCTGCAATGCCGGCACCCGCCAGTGTCTTTAATAACCATTGACAGCAAGAAGCTGTCATGTATAATAGCAGAAGTAATATCCGGTTTATACATGATGTTCACCGAAATGCTATACACAATAAAGACTGCCAAACTAGTCTTAAGACCGAACCCTGAAGTTGCATAAAAAAAGACGACCCTCTCCCATCTGGACATTACTTGCCACTACCCCGCCGTGGCAATATTTACCAAACCTGCCCCAAACTGAGCATAGGTTTGCTTGGTTCATCTCTAACAACAGGAAAACACAATTTCTTTCAATAACTAACTGGGGAGATGCCTTTAGGCTGTTTTATGGAACAGTACAGTTCCCACGGACATTGTCAGTAACACAATCTGCTGGCATCACTTAATTTGCATGTGTAACACGCTTTTTGTACTGTTATATTATTGCTTAGCTGAGTAATTTTCACAACTGGCAAACATTTTTTCAGGTACAGTAGTGGATGCGATACCTGATTGCTTTAACCAGCCCATTACAGGCATAAATTGACTTATGGGATTGAATAGATAATTGTAATGCAGCACTAAAAAACGACAATATCCAAACATAAAGTGCTTGAACACTAAGTGAAAATAAAGTCCAAATATTATTATTAATATAATACAGGACTTAAAAGGAGGCAACAGTTTGTGAAGCACTTTACAACATGAGGGCAGACAGTTTAGTTACAATGAAATTCAAAATGGGAAGAATCAGAGGACCCTACTTGTGATAACTTACTAAAAGGGAGGGTCAAGTGATACAAAAGGTAATAACTGTGGGGGTTGAACTGATGGAGAAAATAAAAGTACAGTTCCTGGGTGGAGGCAGGATGGGCTCCTTTCCAGATAGGTTTTCAGGGATCGCCTAAAAGTGTATAGACTAGGATATAGTCAGACAGATTGGGGTAGAAAGTTCCAAAGGATAGGAGAGGCTTGGGAGAAATCCTGGAGGTGAGCATGGGAGTAGATGACAATGGAACTAGAGAGCAGAAGGTCTTGGGAGGAACGAACAGAACAATTTGGTTGGTATTTTGAGACTAGGTTAGTGATATAGCTGGGGGCCAAGTCGTGGATGGCTTTTTAAGTTATTGTTAGTATTTTGAATTTAATATACAGTTTCCAAAGGAGTATAACTCTCTCAGTGCAGCAATTCAATTGAAAGTGGAAATCATGTTAAACAATAGCAATAGATGGTTCATAAAATGTCCAACATAAAAGCACATAAACATTAAGTGAGAAATACATTTAATCAAAACTTCTAAAGTACAACCCTCTGAGAGGCAGCAATTCAGTTTGCATTGAAAATTATGTGCAACAATGGCAATAGGCAGTTCTGGTGAGCTTATAAAGAATTCCTTTCAAATCGGTGCACCACAAAAGAGAAGAAGCTGTTTTTTCCTCCACCATTCTCCCAAGAAAAGAAATCCACCAATAAAAAATTACTTCTTAAACTAAATTGTAGGTTTTAGGCTTTTATATGTGTCTTACAGATATACTGCTGTCAGTACCGGAACCACTCCTCCAAAGAACTCAGGGTAACAGCCATAACAATGGATAACAAAGGAAGAAGGAGATGAAAATAGTGCAAAACCTTTAGCCAAGTTGTGGCTTTTTTTTTCTGTTGTCTGGCCACTGGCAGCAGAGTTACTGGATAAACATTCAGGTTCATAAAGCACATCCCTGGAAAAAGCTCCAGTGAGACCTAACATGTTGTTACATGTTCAATTTTTTTTGCATATGATGGGTAATAAGACAATATGCAAACCGTATCCTTATAGTAGACCACTGGTGAGTAAAGCTAAGGAATCTTCCCCAAGTACTTTTTGTAAATAAATCACAAAGGTAACCCCTAATGTCATAGAATGTTGTCTCCTGTGTGCTTTTTTGATTGAGGGACCTCAAAGATTGACCTGAAAACCAATCTGCTTCAAATACATAATGCCATACTTTGTTTATCAGAAACAAATCCTTTCCATGAGTTAACAAATTCTCAAAATGTGGCAGTAAAGCCCTAAGCAATAGATACAGTATGTTACAATGGCTCAAAAATCTTGATAGAAAAAAATCTTTATTACGCTACAATTCTGTTGGGCAAGGGAGCAATCTAATCTTGTTCAAACTCTTTCAATGGGGTTAAAACAATCAAGGACAGATCCTCCCCATGAGATTGTGAAAACATAAAGGTCAACAAGAAGAATGAAATCACAAAGAGATCAGCACTGGGTAGTAGAAGCTGGGGACAGGTTCTCTTGAAGAGACTGTTGCTTAAAAAATGACTGGCAAGGAACCATCAGAATAGTAGGAATTAAATATATATTTTTATTACCACGGGATCTAAAAAAATAATAATCATAATTGACAGCTTGGAGGGATTCCATGATTTAAATGACAGTTTTTGAAAGACAAATGTTGAAAGCAAATCATCTCAAACTACCTTTTTTTTCCAGCTACCAGATGCTTTTTACAATCTCATACTATGGTTTTTAAGATCTGTCATGACACCTTGAAAACTGTATACATTACCTTATCATTTTGTGTACCACATGCACTTGTTGTCACTAGTTGTAGTGCTTTGGGTATGAGTGTTTACTGCAGCGATATGAGAAGAGTTTGTGTTGCAAATGGTGATGAGTTAATAAGTTATTTAGATAACCATGCTTATGTGTCCATGCAGTCCCAAGACAAGTTCCAAGGTATAGATTAGCAAAGCTGAGATGGAACACTCTTGCATGTACTGTTGCTGATCTGGGCCAGGGTTCAGAAATGGAAGTCCACTGGCCCCAGGGTTGCATCCTTTTAGTCCTTAAAAAAACAGAACATGATGGTGTATGGCTGAGGGGCAGGGGTTTGAAATGTGCTTAAACAAGTGTTATTTTGCCATTGAAAATATGATAAAACTTTCATTAATATTATGACCAAACTTTATTTTTTCACATGAGAACTATTGGGGATTATGAGTCAAATTTTAATTTGTGATGTGTAACTTTTTATAAAGGCATTTTTAAAATTGGTGTACTGTGGTGCTGCAAACGTTAACAAACAAAATGGACCAACATTTCAAAGGTTTACATACAAATGAAGAAAAAATATCAATAGTATTTAATCAAAAGTAAGGGTCCCCCAAAGGGTTAAATAGGAACAGTTTGCAGTGGAAGGAAACAAATTAATTTAGATTTTTTTTTACATTTGTAAGTTTCCTGGAACTTGCAGTGCAGATCGAAGGGCAATACTTCGACTTGCACGTACATTTTTATTTACGAATAAGGGCTGCTTCCTGTTTGAAGCCTTATTTATGCAGGATCTATCACATTTAAAATGTGCTTAAAAATACTGGTAATATGCTGGATGAAAGTGTATATCTAAAGAGGCAGCTCTTATGCCCACTATTGCCTTTTACTGTATTCTATCATGTATAGTTGTACTTATAGCTGGTAAGATCTAATAACTAAACCTGGAAGATTAATAACTGGTTTGTCTACCAGGACTGCCTTATATAATATCTATATCCTATAAATTGGCTTTTATGATTTTCTTATTACAACTTTATAACATACATCTTTCATTTTATGAACACAGTGATAATCACAGCTGTAGTAAATGTGGGTCCTTTAGTGCTGACCTTTGAACGGTGTTAGAAATAGCCTTGTATTTCTTTTTGTAGCTATTGTTTTGGATTATGTTCTTCACTTAGAGTTAATAAAAGCACAAGGCAGACCCTGCATTGGAAAAGCTTGCCAGTCATAATATTTTCATGGCAAAAACCATTTACGGATGTACGATGGTAAAGAAAATGCTATAAAACAGTTCTATGTGTACAACATAGGTTTGCCACAGGAATTCATTTTATTAAATTGCCATCTATAATTCATGTCAGCCTGACATATTTTTATAATACATAAATATGATTTGCTTTTGTAATTTTACAATAATATACTAAATCAATACCATTCTGGGTCGCTATCCTTTTTCACCATTGTGCAGAATGTCATTATGCCCTTGAGATGAGCAGCTGAAAACCCAGGATGACAAAGTGCTCTGTTAAATTACTTTACCACATTTTTCTAATAATACAGTACACATTCTGAAAATGACTTTATAACCACATAGCAGTTATCTTAGTAGACTAAATATATGCTTTCATAAATCTTGGTTTGGTCTAGTAGTCTATGTGTGGTGTGGTAGGGTAGAATATGGTTCAGGTGTGCATTAGGACTCCATTGTACAGGCAATTTCTCGATTGTTCTGCTTCATGACAAAGAATTGTCCTAGTAACTCATGACTATGATGTAAGTTGCAAAGTAGCCTTAATAGATGTGAATAATCATGCAGTGAGTTTTCTGCACATTGTTATTATAGATTAGTGCAATTTTAGATTGTTTGCAAAGTATTCCTGTCAGTTACTGACTTTCAGCTTTGATTCTTTCTCACAATTTCTATTGCAAAATTGCCTGTTTAGAAGATACTTAATGACCTTTTTAACATGCCCTATTTTGATTTTTTTTACAATAACACAATACAAGGTGCTTAAAGATATCAGAAACATATTAAATAGTACATGTTTTACAGCTCCACATGCTTGTATACATTTAGTATTTCCATCCATGCAATCACAAATTGGTCATTGAGAGTCAGGATGTACATACCAAGTTTACCTTAAATAAATAAATATAACAATAAAAGAAAAAAGAACAGATAAACTGCTTTGTAAGTAGTGTGTTCTTGTGATTTTGATTTGATTTGTGTTGCTTTATTGGTTTCTTAACACACATAGGAGTTAGGTGGTAAATAAATGAGTGTATAAAATGGGTAACGTGCTATTATATTACCTGCAGGTGAGCGGAGGGAGTATTGTTCAATATCTTTTCACAAGCCATGTCTAAAACGTATCCTTGTGTTGAATGTGTTCAATGTTGTTCATGAGTAAAAGTGACCAGGCAGCGGGTCACACCTTTCGGACAGCCGAGTTGTTGGGAGCTAGAGGAGAATGCCAGGAAGGATGGGGTGAGGGAGAAGGAAGGAAACAAGGGAATGGTAAAATAGGGGGTAAGACAACAATACTGTGGGATAGAAATGGATAGTTACAAGTTACGTAAGGGAATTCAAGAGGGAGATTTCTTTTTCCATTTGGTTGCACATCCTTATGCATTAAATGAAGAGAACTCCACATCCTTACCGCTCTGACAGTAAAGAACCCTCTATGCAGTTTAAGGTTAAACTGCTTCTCTTTCAATTCTAGTGAATGGCTGCATGTCTTTTTAACCACTTTCAGACCGGACTATTTTGCTGGCTTAAGACCAGACCACTTTTTGCAATTCGGCACTGCGTCGCTTTAACTGACAATTGCCACGTAGCTCCCAGACAAAATTTACATCCTTTTTTTTCCCACAAATAAAGATTTCTTTTGTTGGTATTTGATCACCCCTGCGGTTTTTATTTTTTGTGCTATAAACAAAAAAAGAGCGACAATTTTGAAAAAAAACGCATTATTTTTTACTTTTTGCTATAATAAATATCCCCCAAAAATATATAAAAAAACATATTTTTTCCTCAGTTTAGGCCGATACGTATTCTTTAGGGATGGGCCCTGTGTTTGATTCGAACCCACGTTCGAATCGAACAGTGGGCGTTCGACCGCTCATCGAGCCCATAACTATTTGGGCCGTTCGCATCAAATTCGTGTGATGTGAACGGCCCACAATGCACTGCGCCAGTCGCAGTGCATTGCTGGCTGATGATTGGCCAAGCATGCACTGTGACCCTGGATGCTTGGCCAATCATAGAGCCAGCGGCAAGGATAGCTATGATTGGCCACAGGCAGGATGCCTGTGGCCAATTATAGCTCAGGGGGTTTAGTACACGCCCCACACTATATAAGGCAGCTGCGCCGGCGGCCTCATGTAGTGTGTTGCGGCGTTAGGAACATGACGGTGTCAGTGACATTATTCATTCTGCTGAGTCTGACAGTATCTGCTGTGATTCTGGGGATTAGTGTAGTGTGTGCGTCCTGTTAGTACAGCATTGCAGTATCAAATTAAACCACCTTTACCCTTCTGGCCTGTTGTGTCATCTAAGGCAGCCATCTGCGGCTAATGAATTGCTGGCTCCCGTAACACAGAGAACAGTCATTCATTGAAAGTCATTGATAAAAAAAAAAGCGTGGGGGTCCCCCCAAATTCAATTACCAGGCCCTTCTGGTCTTCTATGGATATTAAGGGGAACTCTGGCCAAAAAAAAAAAATCCCTTGAGGTCTGGGATGGATTTTAAGGGGAACCCCGGCCAAAAAAAATGGCGTGGGGTCCCCCTCAAAATCCATACCAGACCCTTATCCGAGCACGCAACCTGGCAGGCCGCAGGAAAAGAGGGGGGGATCAGAGCGCCCCCCCTCTCACCTGAACCGTACCAGGCCACATGCCCTCAACATTGGGAGGGTGCTTTGGGGATCTGTGACCCCTCAAAGCACCTTGTCCCCATGTTGATGAAGACAAGGGCCTCTTCCCCACAACCCTGGCCATTGGTTGTGGGGGTCTGCGGGCGGGGGGCTTATCGGAATCTGGAAGCCCCCTTTAACAAGGGGACCCCCAGATCCCGGCCCCCCCTGTGTGAAATGGTAAGGGGGTACAAAAGTACCCCTACCATTTCACCAAAAAAGTGACAGAAATGGTAAAAATGACAGGAGACGGTCTTTGACAATTCCTTTATTAAAATCTTCTTTCATCTTCTTTCTTCTGGTCTTCTTCCTTCTTCCTTTCTTCATCCTTCGGTTTCTTCATCTTCTTCTTCCGGCATCTTCTTCCATCTTCTTCTTCCATCTTCTTCTTCCTCCGATGCGCTTCTTCTTGCTCTGGTCTTCTCGTCCGGCATCTTCTTCCATGGCGTTGGCATCTCTTCTTGGGCCGCTCCGTGCAATGGGAGGCTCCCGCTGTGTGAGGCTTCTCTGCGTCTGACAGGTCTTTTATAATGGAGGGCAGGGCCACCTGGTGACCCTGCCCCCTCTGACGCACAGGGACGTCATGGGGACTTCCCTATGGCTTTCCCCATGGCGTCAGAGGGGGGGGTCACCAGGTGGCCCCGCCCTCCATTATAAAAGACCTGTCAGACGCAGCGAAGCCTCACACAGCAGGAGCCTCCCATTGCGTGGAGCGGCCCAAGAAGAGACGCCGACGCCTTGGAAGAAGATGCCGGACGAGAAGACCAGAGCAAGAAGAAGCGGATCGGAGGAAGAAGAAGATGGAAGAAGAAGATGGAAGAAGATGCCAGAAGGAGAAGATGAAGAAACCGAAGGATGAAGAAAGGAAGAAGGAAGAAGACCAGAAGAAAGAAGATGAAAGAAGATTTTAATAAAGGAATTGTCAAAGACCGTCTCCTGTCATTTTTACAATTTTTGTCACTTTTTTGGTGAAATGGTAGGGGTACTTTTGTACCCCCTTACCATTTCACACAGGGGGGCCGGGATCTGGGGGTCCCCTTGTTAAAGGGGGCTTCCAGATTCCGATAAGCCCCCGCCCGCAGACCCCCACAACCAATGACCAGGGTTGTGGGGAAGAGGCCCTTGTCCTCATCAACATGGGGACAAGGTGCTTTGAGGGGTCACAGACCCCCAAAGCACCCTTCCAATGTTGAGGGCATGTGGCCTGGTATGGTTCAGGAGGGAGGGGAGGCCGCTCTAGCCCCCCCTCTTTTCCTGTGGCCTGCCAGGTTGCATGCTCGGATAAGGGTCTGGTATGTATTTTGAGGGGGACCCCACACCATTTTAATTTTTTTTTGGCTGGGGTTCCCCTTAAAATCCATCCCAGACCCTTCAGGTCTGGGATGGATTTTGAAGGGGACCCCACGCCGTTTTTTTTTGGCCAGGGTTCCCCTTAATATCCATAGCAGACCTGAAGGGCCCCCACGCTTTTTTTTTTTTTTTTATCAATGACTTTTTTTTTATCAATGACTTTCAATGAATGACTGTTCTCTGTGTTACGGGAGCCGACAATTTATTAGCCACGAGTGATTTTAAATAGCTTTTTTTCCTGCAAAAATTACACTTTGTGCAGGGACAGTTCTAAGCACGGGAAACATGCGCCCCTTTACAGGCATACTATAGACACCCCCCAGGTACGAAATTTAAAGGAATATTACACTTTTATTGTTTCACATTAAGCATTATTAAAATCACTGCTCCTGAAAAAACGGCCGTTTTTAAAATTTGCATTGATACATGTCCCCTGGGGCAGGACCCAGGTCCCCAAACACTTTTTATGACAATAACATGCATATTAGCCTTTAAAATTAGCACTTTTGATTTTGAACGTTTGCATCCATTGTAATTAATAGGGTTCTAATGTTCGCACAAACTTTAGGTCTGTTCGTGGGTTCTGGTGCGAACCGAACCCGGGGGTGTTCGGCACATTCCTAGTATTCTTCTACATATTTTGGGTAAAGAAAATTGCAATAAGCGATTATTGATTGGTTTGCGCAAAAGTTAAAGCGATTACAAAATAGGGGATAGTTTTACGGCATTTTTATTAATCATTTATTTTACTAGTAATGGCGGCGATCAGCGATTTTTATTGTGACTGCGACATTATGGCAGACATATCGGACATTTTTGACACATTTTTGGGATCATTGTCATTTATACAGCAATCAGTGCTATACAAATGCACTGATTCCTGTGTAAATTACACTGGCAGTGAGGGGGTTAAACAGGGGGTGGCAGTGTAGGGGTTAAGTGTGTCCTAGTGGCGTGTTACGAACTGTGGGGGGCGTGGCTGTGTGTTAGTGAACACTGATCTCTGCTCCAATTACAGGGAGCAGATATTAGTGTCACTTGTTGCTAAGCAGAACGCGGAGAAGCTGTTTACTTCCCGTGAGACGATCACGGGTATCCCCGTGGCGATCGAGTCTGCGGGACCCGCGACCGGTATCACCGGGGTCCCGACCGGCGCGCACGTGATGGCATGGCAGCATTCTTAAAGGGACGTACCTGTACGCCCTTATGCCTGTCCGTGCCATTCTGCTGATGCGCCAGTCGGGAACCGGTTAAAGTGATTGTAAAGTCTCTATTTTTGTTTTGTTTTTAAACAACAAACATGTTGTACTTACCTGCTCTGTGCAGTGGATTTGCAGAGGGCAGCCTGGGTCCTCCTCTTATCAGGTCCCTCTTTGTTTCTCCTGGCCCCTCCCTCCTGTTGAGTGCCCCCAAAGCCAAGCTTCAGCTCTGTGTGTCTATTCAGACACAGAGCTGCGGTTTGGCATCGCCCCTTCTCTCTCTCCCTATTGGCTAACTGACTTTGATTGACAGCAATGACACTGCTGCTGTGTCTCGGCCAATTGTGGATTGGCTGAGGGACTGATGGATATCACTGGATAGAGATGAGGCTCAGGTAAGTATTAGGTGTTGCTGGGGCTGCTGCTGCACACAAAAGGCTTTTTATCCTAATGCATTAAGATAAAAACCCTTCTGACTTTACAACCCCTTTAAAACCCCTTTAAACTCTCTTTCCGTGTAACGTTTTTTCACTATGCTAGGGTCACCAGTATGGTATTTTTACATCGCTATCATATCCCCTCTAAAGCTTCTCCTCTCCAGAGAGTAAGTTCAATGCTTGTAGTCTTTCCCCATAGCTGAGATCCTCTAGTCCCTTTATAAGCTTTGTTGCCCTTCTCTGGAATCTCTCCAGTTCCAGCACATCCTTCTTGAGGACTGGTGCCCAAAACTGGATGGCATACTCAAGATGCGGCTGGACCAGAGTCTTGTAGAGTAGGAGAATTCTTGTTTTATCTCTGGTGGGAATCCCCTTTTTAATGCATGCTTGCCATTGCTGAGCCTGTCATCTACTAGGACCCCCAGGTCCTTTTCCATCCTAGATTTCCCCAGAGGTTCTCCCCCTAGCAAGTAACTTGCATTTCGTATTTTTAGCACCCAAATGCAATACTTTACATTTTTCAACATTAATGCCCATTTGTACCCGGAGTCAATCTGTGGATAGAGAAGGAAAGAACAAATATAACAGAGAACATTTGACCTGAGAGGAAAAAGGGAAGTCTGGATGGCCGCACTTCAGCAAAAACTTCTTTATTAGGCAAAAGATAAAATCCAAAGTAGTGACATCTCATGCGATACAGCAAAACAGCAACAGTAGCTTACGCGTTTCACGCCTCAAAGACGCTTAGTCATAGCTATGACTAAGCGTCTTTGAGGCGTGAAACGCGTAAGCTACTGTTGCTGTTTTGCTGTATCGCATGAGATGTCACTACTTTGGATTTTATCTTTTGCCTAATAAAGAAGTTTTTGCTGAAGTGCGGCCATCCAGACTTCCCTTTTTCCTCTCTGTTGTGAGCAGAGCCTGCACCAGCTGTACCGAATCAGGGTGGACATCACTTTGCCTCCAGACTCAGAGCGGTATTTATATTCTTAACATTTGACCTGAGGTGTGCCGGGGTCACGTGGTCAGTATGCCTAAAAGGGGGCATACCCAAGTATAAATGAAATAAGATGAAAAGCAAGAAATGAAAGTAACAGAAAAAAAGGGGATGGGTGGGTGGGATACAAGAGCCTACGACCACAAGGGAAGGAGGCAGAGGGGGGCAGGCTTTATGCAGCCTGACTCCGCCTACAACAACAGGCTGACCTGCGGTCAGCCTTACATTTGTACCCGGAGTCAATCTGTGGATAGAGAAGGAAAGAACAAATATAACAGAGAACATTTGACCTGAGGTGTGCCGGGGTCACGTGGTCAGTATGCCTAAAAGGGGGCAAAAAATGACAGTAGGATGAAAGCTTAACCAAAATTTTATTGCATACCAAAAATATGTTCAATCAGCCAAATTAACAAAAGCCTGAGACATTTCCAAAAAAGGATCCGGAATATACCTGGAAAAACAAGCCGACTTCCACCTGCCTAATTTCTTGATGATTTTTGCAGGGACCCCTTGGCGCGAGGCCGCTGACGCAGCACCTATCCGGAATGAATGGCCCGAGTATGCCATAGGGTCCAGACCCAGATTTGCCCAGATGGTGCGGCAATGTAGGATGAATTGAGCTGCAGAAAGGGGAGCACAAGGGAAAGGCAACAGAGGACTATTGCTGGGATGATCAGCCGTGGCACTAACCAGCTGGTCTAAAACCGAAACCGGACACCATGCCTTCCCGGTCCCAAAAAATCTAATGTCCGAGCCACCTCCCATTTGCTGTGTCTTGCATGCATGTAAATGCAAACAAAAATAACCGGGATGCCTAACCAACTGATTGGCTAAAAGTAAGCGGGACCCTGAACCCGACTGCGTAAACTCCCCTGGCCTCAGAAAACCGTAAAAGGCCAGATAAATAGCTGCCTTAAGTACCAAGCTGGGTAACCACCCAAAAGGAGCACTCGTGAGAAAGTCAGACATGTCCCGGAAAATGTGACCCGTGATGGGAAGTCTACTGAGCATGGCTGGAGGGCTGCATTTCTGGATCCCTCTGAGGATGGCTCTAATCGGGTGAGAGGAAAAAATGGAGGGCCTATGGGGGTCTTCCAAAAACATGAAATGTTGAATGCCGGCTAAATATGCCCTGATGGTACTGTGGGCCAATTTGAGTTCAGAGTGGCAAAAAGCAGCGAAAGCTAGCAGGTACTGAGTGTTGAAACAATTAATGCAAGGAAATCTAGTCCGGAAGGCCTGGAAGACCCTCCAAGCTGTGGCGTACGCCTTCCTGGTATTTGGCGATAAGGATTTATTGATCAAGACTGCCGCGTGAATACAATGAGAAACTAATCCATCACCAATTGCTGGAACTGAGGAGACGGCGTGGCGCAAGCATCTGCGTCTGGTACCTGCTGGAAAAATAATGGGAGGTTAAACCGGGATAAAGCATCAGCTGCTACGTTATCTATGCCATTAATAAACCTGCAATGGATGTGAAAGTTGAAATGGAGTGACAGCCAAACAAGCCTGCGTACAAACCTCATGATCAGCAAAGATCTGGACCTGCCATTGTTGACGATCTCAGAGGTTGCCAAATTATCAGTGGAAAACACTACCGTCTGTCCTGCCCATAGATGTCCCCAAACCTGAGCTGCTGCCACTATGGGATAAATTTCAAACAAAGCTGACGTCTCAGTGAACCGGGGAATAGCCAAAACTTCGTCTGACCAAGAACCTACCAGCCAGTGTGATCCAAAAATGGCTGCATAGCCTTTGGAGGCCGCTGAATCTGTAGAGACTTGAGGGGAGGAACTAGATACCGCCGGGATAAACATAGTAACCCCATTCCAATGTTGAAGGAACTTATCCCACATCTGAAGGTCAGACATGGCAGACGGATCCAAAAAAACACGAGAATCTGCGCTGGGGGCTGATGGTAACAAGGATAATAATCTAGAAATAAAAGCCCTCCCCTGGGGGATGATCCTCATAGCGAAATTTAGCATGCCGAGAAGAGATAGTAGTTCAACCCTGGTACAGACTCGGGAGACCGTAAACGCATGAATGCAATCTCTGATTCTCCCGAGCTTGTCCAAGGGAAGACTGGCCTGCATGGATAGAGTATCTAGCGTGATCCCCAGGAACGTTAGCTTGGTAACTGGACCCTCCATCTTTTTCACTGCAAGTGGAATGTTAAGCGCTGAAAAAAATAGAAGTGAGCTTCAGAAGGTCGGAGGGGACCTGATCACAACCTTCAATGAGGAGGAAATCATCTAAATAATGGATCACCTTCTGACAATTTCCCCTGTACGTGAGGATCCAGCTAAGAGCCTGAGCAAAAGAGTCGAACAACCACGGGCTACTTTTGGACCCAAACGTAAGCTTGGTGGCGAAATAGAAACCATCCTTCCATCTGATACCATGCCATTGCCAGAGAGACGGCAGAATAGGCAGAAGCTTAAAAGCGTCCGCAATGTCTGCTTTAGATAACCAAGCACCTACACCCACCCCAATGATAGACTGAATCGCTTGATCCACCGAAGCATATTTAAGGGAAAATTCTTCCGAAGGGATCAATGAATTCAGGCTAGCAATATGAGAAGAATGAGGGGCAGACAAGTCATAGATTAAACGTGGTTTATTAGAAAATTTCCCTCTGACCAGCCCCAAGGGGTTGATCCTCCATACCTGGAAAGGTGGTGACTTGAAAGGCCCGATGATAAAACCTTTCTCAAGTTCTGACTGTAGTAATAGATCCACAGCTTCCGTGTCTACAGCTGATGACCTAAGGTTCTGACCTTCAAAACTAACTGATGGTAAGGTGACAAACCCTGTGTGGAACCCCTCAGTGAAACCCTTTACCAAAAAATCGCACACAGAGGGTGACGGGTGGGTGGCCAAACATTCCTGCAAAAAAGGTACATTGATGCGGCTTAGTCATGAAGCCTTGTTCTGCCTAAGAGAACAAGCTGACTTGGGATGGGCCCTGAAACAGCCGATACAGATATGCAACAACCGGCATTGACTGTAGTTGCAAACCCCAAGGTTATAATTATTGCAAATCTGTGATTTCCCCAAAAAATGGATAGGACGGCCTAGCTTATCCATGGGTGCCGGGTGGCCTGAGGAAGGGAGAGCCAGACCTGACCCCCTGGATGTACTAGGTAGTGCTGGGACCTCAGAATTAGGGCACCAGTACGCTGTATGCGTGGACGACTGACATGTCGCACATACCGGTGACCTGAGACCGGCGAAATGCCGGCAAAACAATTCAGTATCTATACTGCTCCAGAGTGTAACTACTTGGAATTGGGCAAAACGTGCCGCAGCTTTAGCGGAAAAGGACCGATGATAATCGTAAAAGTTGGACCCCCCATACTTGTGGCCTAACTCGACCACCGAGTATAGGTAAAGGTCCAACTCTTCTCTCCTGAGTGGATTCACAGAGCACATAATGTCTCTGTACAGACTAAAAGCCAGGACAAACTCAGGGATGGTCAACTTGCGATTAAGCCTATGATCCCTGGTCTTCACTACCACAGAAACATCCCCGCAAGCATAGGACCTATTATCAGCAACATCGTGGGCAGCTATTAACAGGGAGGCCAAGTTAACATCCTTCCCCTCCAGGATGTCCTTCTTGATGTTAGCTGGGATAAAGTGTGCTGGGGTAACAGGGGGAGCACACAAAATATTACCTGGGCCTACTGGAACCTGCCCAGGTACCGCGGGGGTCCCTGAATCTGCCAAGGCCACCGGGCCGGCAGCCGCCGCAGGAGCTGCACTCGGCTGGCTCTCCAAAACCTCCACCCTATTGTGCAACTCTTGGCAGGATGAGGCCAGGGAACTAAGGGTAGTATGGATCTGAGCAAGAGAAGAAGCCACAGTACGTAGAGTCACTTGCTCCGCCCTTGTATCTGATGCCCGAGGGAAGAGTAACCTAAAAAGCTGGGCTTTCCGGGCGGTCGCTGGAAATGAAATCCCTCTATGCTGAAGTTCTGCTATCAGTCTTGGAACAGTCCAGGTTCTGAGCGAGGGTGAGCAACCGCGCTCCGACCCCCTAGCCGAAGAAGGTGGGATAGAATTGAAATCCCCAATATCCGCTGCTTGCGACATGACCTGTAAAACCGAAAAAAAAACAAAACTAAATAACAAAGAAATTTATGATAACCAACCCCGTGACTTACCTTTGACCGACCAACCGGCCACCCTCCCCCAATAATAAAAATAAACAACGTAAGAAACGGGCCGAATATGCCAGTATGTCTATTACCAGGCCAAGCAACCTGAGACATGAAAGGTAAAAATTAAAAACGTAATCTGTAACCTGCAAACGAACCAGGTCAGCACAGAAAGTGTTAACATGTAACAAAACTTTGGAAAATTAAAGTGTACGTGCGTGATATGGATGAGAAGACTTGCCACCGCACAAGCAAATAAACAATCAACTCAATCCGTGCGAACCTGAAAAACGTGACAGGTAACTACCGTGGGGATACCAACCACTGTGAAGATGTGACACAAAACCCCTGGAAAACCATGAAAACTGAGAAACTGACCAGAAAAACACATGCCCGGTACCAAGCAGCACCAGGAGAACAATACGACCCATGTGAAAACGTGATGCAAGCTGCGTGAAGAACGAATGTTTGTGAGAGCGTGAGTAATTATATATATATATATATTTTTAAACGTGAGGAAAGAGAGGAGCATGAAACGAGGCTGCAAGAACAAAAACTGTATGAAACGTAACAGTTACAGAACATAAAATTGCCCTTTAAGAAGAAAAGATCCAGAGGAACTCGATTACAAAAAAAAAAAAATAAATAAATAAATACGAGAAAACATAAAACGCATGAGAAAAACGCAACTTGCAAGAATGACCGTAAATTGCATACAAAAACGTGTAATTTGTACGAGAATCTGTGAAATTGCACAAAACCCATGGAATTGCAAGAGAATCCGCGAGATTGCATGAGAACCCGTAAACTGCACGAGAAGCTGAAAGTAGCCTGGAGAAATTGCGCTACATAAAAAAAAAAAAAAAAAGGACATAATAAAACAAAACCGCATGGAAAGCGTAAATTTGCAAACCGCAAGAAACCATCAATAGCATGAGAAAAACCGAGATTTGCATGAGAAACGTAATTTGTATGAGAAACGTAAATTGCATGAGAAACGTAAAATTGCATGAGAAACGTAAAATTGCATGAGAAACGTAAAATTGCATGAGAAACGTAAAATTGCATGAGAAACGACAGGCTGTGTGAGAGACTGATGAGGAGACTTGCATGGAACAAGCTAAAATTAAAATGAAGCCTAAATTTAAAGACAAACCCAAAGACGTGATGGGTGGCCAGCAGTGGAAAAACTTGATCGGCCTTGCTGCGTGAGAAAATAAGTGTCAAACCTGAGAGAAAACCCCCCAAAAAAAAAAAAAAAAAAAAAACACAACCAAAAATACATACCTGAATGAGCCAGGGAAATCACTGAGAACCCTGCTGAAGAACAACACTATGGAAGGAAAAACACAGACCTACTCAGCCACTACCTGAAAACAAAACAACCCCCCTGGACTGGTATGATCAGAACAAGAAACCTACCTGAGATGGACTGGAGAAGAAAAAAAAAAAAACTTGCAAAGAATGCAATCTCGCGCCTCCTGTGGATATGTGGAAACAAACAAACTCAAGAAAATAAAAACAAAACAAGTACACTACAGTTTTTTTTTTTTTTTTTTTAAAAGAAAACACGTGGCTGACGAGGATAACGTGCCTATGCCTGACAGGAGACCGCTTTTCAGACCGAAGTGAAGAGGCCATAGATAGGGTCCCTGCTAACCTGTTCCCCGACCGTCAGAGCTTCCCCCTCCAGCTAACATAAGTAACGAATCCTCTCCATGAACCCAGCCCCCCATGTGCCACCCTGAACGCCATGCCTAAGTGCAACCGTACTATGTGATCGAAATAGGGAAGCCGTGACTCCCCTTACCTGCGTCCCTCGGCGTGTCAGCTGATCCTGGGGGGAAAACGCTGCTGTAGGCACCGAAGAAACGAGGCACCGCGCAACCTCCTCGTCGACCCGGAAGTGATGTCAGAGTCGGCCGGAAATGACGCTCGTAAATACAAGAGCCTACGACCACAAGGGAAGGAGGCAGAGGGGGGCAGGCTTTATGCAGCCTGACTCCGCCTACAACAACAGGCTGACCTGCGGTCAGCCTTACATTTGTCCAACTTATTATTTTTTTTGGTCTTCTTTTAAGTTTTCCACATCTTGCACAGGAGTTATAGCCCTGCTTAACTTTGTATCAACCGCAAATATTGAGATTGAGATATTTATCCCATCCTCCATATTGTTTATGAGTAAATTAAACAGAATTGGTCCCAGGACAAATCCTTGGGGGACACCAATTACCACACCAGATCATTCTGAGTACTCTATTTATCACCACCTTTTGGACACACACCTGTAGCCAGTTTTCAATCCAGGTATTCACCCTATGGTCCATGCCGACAGATCTCAGTCTGTAAAGTAAACGTTTGTGGTGAACTGAATCAAATGCCTTTGCAAAATCCACATAAACCATATCCACAGGGCTTCTTTTACCTAGATGACAGCTCACAATTGTGGGAATTGTATAATCCTATTTTGTTTGGAGTGTAAGATAAATTCAATTTGCTGAATGTAATCTGTGTAATCAACACATTACTTTTAGTGCTGACACTGCAAGAATTTACAGTATGAGTTGTTTCAGGAGGGTTTTTGCAGAGCCTGTTACGCAGTCTCAACATGCAAAAGGTAGGTGTTTATGGAATGTTGTTGACCATGATTTGTGGTAGCAAGGAGTGTATCTGTTTCCAATATTTTTGTAGTTTTGAACAGAACCAGAAATGTGCATCAAAGATCACTTAGCTTCATGGCACCCTTAGCATGCTGGTGGAATTGGTTCTATACCAAAAGGATAGAATTGTGTAATTTGTCTCTTGAATATGGGGGCTTTAAAAACATGTATGTGACATTGTACCAGCGTTTTGTTGTTGATCTTCTGTGAATGTGGTATGAAGCAACAAGAAGTCTCCTACTTTGCTCTTGAAAATTTGATCAGTTTATCCACAGATTTTTAGGAAAGGGTCTTTGGAGCTTATTTTAAGGTGCAGAAATCCAGTCCTATTCCATAGTAATCCAAGCTTTTATTGTTTTTTTTTTAATGGATGTGCCAATCAGCCAGGCCCATCATATGGCAAGCTTGATAGTATTTTTTAATATCAGGTATTTCTAGACCTCCCTTTTCTTTTGAGGCTCTTAGTATAGTTTTCCTTCTTGGTTGTTTGTCTTTGTTAAACCAAATTAATTGGCCTGGCTTCCTGTCTAGGGTTTGAAAAAAATTTGGTTAAATTGATTATGGCCGAGGAGGAGGGTAGATTGATTCTTAAATATTTAAGATGACAGGAAGTCCATGTAAATGGATGTGCATTTTTTAGTGTCTGCCTGGTATTTTACTGGGTGTTTATAAGCATTGAAGCTGATTTACCATAGCTGATTTTTAGGTCTTGTTTACATGAGCAATGATGCCCATATAGCACAAACCAGCTGTTTTTCTGTAGCGTCTGTAACTTCCAGGTACTGCATGCAAGCAGACCATTGAAGTCTATTAGGACACAGTGGTTGTATGGACACAGCCGTCCTGGTATGGGTGAGCAGCCCTGAATGCAGACAGTGTGCCTTCAGCACCCCTTACCCACATGCCTGTCACATCATGATGAGTGGCTGTGTCCGTGCAGCTGCTGAATCCTAGTAGATGTCCATGGGATCCATGCGCATAGCACCTGGAAATTAAGGCCCTGCCAAAAATTACCTGTTCTCATTATATTACACATACATCATGGTCCATGTGAACAAGACCCTTGGTTAAAAATGATCAAAATACTGTATCAATTTAAGCAAGAAGGTAGAAGGTTGTGTCACAAAGAATAACATGCCATTGAAAATGCTGCCACTTTACTTACTTTTTGTTCAATGCAGGGACCACACATTTCATCATCAGCTCTAATAGTCTTAAGGAATGGCTCTAAGGTTACATAATTGGAGATAAGGAGCATCCTTGCCTTGTTCCATTTGAGATCATAAAATCCTTAGCTAGGGCACTATTGACCTCCTCGCTGGCACTCGATTTTGAGTAGATTTCACCAATCCATGACATCATTCTTTTATAAAAGTCAATAATCCAGAGTACCTCCAGCATGCAGTCACAAGCTATCTTGTTGAATGCATTCTCTGTGTCTGCTGAAAGAAAAATTGTCTTCACTTTCTGATGGCAGGACCAAAGGATGGCATTTAGTGCCTCTGTTGTATTGTCCTAGGCCTCCTTGCCTGGGATAAAGCCCACTTTGTTCTTATGAATCAGGGAAAGAATAGGCAGGAGAAGATGATTTGACAACATCTTCATGAACAACTTGAGATCTACATTTAGAAGAGAGATGGGTCTGTAGCTTGTTGTGGGTTCTTACCCTCTTTTTGAATCAGTTTTGTGTGCCTCCAAAGCCTGTGTCAGGGCAAATCTCCTTGATTTTAAACAATATATTTTAAGAAAATCAGGATCTAGATTGTCTTAAAACATTTTGTAATACTGTGACATGAGTCTGTCTTGGTGTGTGCAGTTCCTCCAATGTGAGTGTGGTTTCCAAGGTTTTTTTCAGCTTTGACATCTTTGCTCTTTCCAGAAATGCTAAAATGTGTTCTCTACACTTTTGACTTGTGGATGGACCTAAGGGGTCATTAAAGAAGTTATTAAGGGATCTATATCATTATGAAATGCATTTCCAATTGCTGATGCACATTAAGCCGGGGGGTCTTTGAAGATTTTAATCAAGGAAACTTAAGTTTGACTAAGTTTTGATTTTAGGGACCTAGTTAGTAGTCTCCCCACTTTTAATTCCCATTTCATAATAAAGGCCACTGTGGTATATGAATGACCTGCATATGTTGCTGGATTTTTGTTTCAGAAGCTCCTGTCTGGTGTTAATCATTCCTGTTTAGGTTGCTGCTGCCAGAATGTTTTTATGCAGTGATTTCAAGGGGTCTATTTCTTTGATAGGGAGTCGGTAAACATCTGCCTCAATTTTTTTAGTTGTGTAGCTATTGAGATAAACTGCCATCTAATGCAGCACTTGTTGGCTTCCCAAATACTCAGCGATAATACCTCAGGTGTGTCATTGATTTTGAAAAAGGTGGTGAGATATTCTGATATTTTGTGTTGAACACTGTTGGTAAACAGTAATGGGTTTCCGACAGTAGCAGTGTTATGGATATTGACGTGTCATTCTGAAGAAGTGATACTACATATCATAACTTATTTACGTTTTGGTAGGTCCCTTTGAGAGAGAAAAAATGTAATCTATTCTCAAATATGTTATGTAGTTTAACACTAGGTATAATCTGGTCTACTGAGATTCAATGACCACCACAGATTTCACAGTGAACTTGTTTTAATCATTCTAAAGTTATAGTAAGAAAGGAACAAGTGGCTATTGGAGTAGATTAAGTGCTATCTTAAAATCCACATCATCCCCCTATGGAAATCTTTCAGCCTGTTTAGCACTTGTCTGAGCTAGTATGCCTGCCCTTTATTGGGGAGATAAACATTATCTATGATTATTTGGAAGGAACCTACCACCCAGGTCAGCTATTGTTGCCTGTTTGTAAAAGTTGATTAATGTATGTAATAGTATGGATATCCCTTCAGATTTTTAAATGGTAAAGAAGCATGAAACTCATCTTTTCTTAGCATTCTGGAATTTGGGAAGCTTATTCTGTTTACAATTAGTTTCCTGTAGTAGAAGTAGTACTGCAGTCACACTTTGCTTCTTTAGGTCATGCAATGTTGTAATTTTTTCTGGGAAATGTAAGTCTTTGGCATTTAGTGATACTATTGTAAGTTGTGACTTTTGTACTCACCAGTCTATTTTAAGGTTCAACTATATGATGTAAGAGTGTGCTTTTAATTGTAGGAAAGGGATCAGATAAAGAAAGAGGAGTGAGTTATGAAGTTGTTGCAAATGAGGGAAAAAAAGAAATGTGGGACAGGAACAGGGAGATGGTAGGCATTGAAAGTTTATATATGAGAAAGAGAAAGAAAAGGGAAAGAAGAAGAAAAAAGATTATGTGGAAGAAGGAAAGATGGGAAAAAGGCACCAACAAGGCATCCTACTTCCGGTGACCCTGATCGTGATTGACTAGTTATCATAGATTTAGTCTACTGTGACTTTAGCCAACCAAGTTTTAATATGTGAATTTCTGAATGGTGTGCAGTCTGGATGCATCAGCTGCATTGTGGATAGCTAAGCCTGAAACTCAATGTAAAAGATCAGTCTGCTATCTCCCATTGAGCTTTACTGAAATGAGCGAATGGTTGATTCTAAACTTGCATTTATTTAAAACTAAATAAGTGGGTTGACTGATGAAGTAAAATAGTAAATTATCGAACCAGGCAGAACTTCAGCAAGGCAGCTTTATTAACAGCTGGGAACATACAGGATTATGTTCAAAGTATTACAAGATGCAGGTCTAATTTATACGGTTTCTTACAATGCAAGCATATTAGGTACAACATGATTGGTTGCTACGATCTACGTCAATGTAACTAACCAAAATCTGATGCCTTTTCTACAACCAGATAAACGTAATTATTCCCAGAATTCCTATATGTTCATTAAAGTGATTTATAACTGGTTTTGTCCAATTAAAAACACCTGTGTAGAGACAGTCTGGCACCCAGCTGTGTTATCAAACTCTCCTCATCTTGATAAGATTTAACTTAACTTCAAGGATTACAGATTTACGACTTTTGGGAGAATGAACTTTCAATAACCCCACCAGATGCGTTATATGTCTCACTATATGTATGTATTTTAACAGTTTTAATGAGGGCACAAACAGACCTTTGTTTGACCCTGTCAAACTTAATTAATGTACTGCACATAACTTTCCCTTACTCCACATAATTATTTTAATCACCTGTTTTCTTATCTTATCTGACAATTCTATATAGCTTGAATCTATTCTAATGAACTTTCACCCAGTAAATTATCTTAAAAAAAGTATGAGAAAAAAGCAGAGAGGTCATCTAAAGTTCAGCATTTAAAATGTTCTCTATATTTATACATTAATAAAGATTAATAATTATTGGTTTACTATTTAATAATAATATTGATAAGACCACTACTATATCATAATAATAATAATTATATTATAAATAAAACATATGCAAATCAATATGAATAATATGAAATACATTGGCTAATATGAGATTCTACAACACTGACAATATAAAAGGTATTTGTGCATTTGGCTTTTCCTCAAACCAACACTATCCTTATACTATCCTTATGCCTGAGTTCATATCTGCAATATAAAAGCATTTAACTGAAGTGACCAAAATGATACAGCTTAAATAGACCCTATGACAATCTAAAACCTGTAAAATCTTCACATCTGACACATCAGATGTCTGGGTCTTTATACTGTACAGTGTTGCTCTGTCAGACCCCTTTCCTCAGATGCTATGTAACTAATGACCCCCTTTTGTATGGACAACATATGATTGAGTGGACATCAAAAAAAGAAATGGAGTCAGACTTTAGGCTTTTTTTTCCTGAATAAGTGAAAAGGAGACAAGCCCTCCATCTGCTGGCTGGATAGAAGACAACATAGTATTGATATGCAAAACTTTATATTTACCCAACTAAAAATAATTTTTTATATTATACCTTTTAGTTCTGATTGTAATAAATAAATAATATACAGTATGTACAATCTACAATATGTTCCCTTTAATAATATTTGGGCAGTAATCACTGACTTGTCCTTTTTTCTTTGCCATTTCAATTGTATGTGGAAAAATGAAAATGACATGTTTTAGTAGAAATAGTTAAGCCCTAATACACTCATCTACCTCTAAGGATACTGACATGATCTTGTCTAAGAATCTAGAGGAACATGCTTTTGTTCTTTTGTACTCTTTGCATCGTGCATGACTTCAAAGCAGAGAGAAACTATTAATTTATTGATGCTGTAAACTGAAATGCCTTGGAAGCTGTTCATTTTCAATAATTCACATTCTTGAAGTGCTTAGAATCATGTCAGGGAATACCACCTTCTGTTTTCTAACTTGCCTCCCAGTGCCAAACCTAAAATCATGGTTTTAATAAGATCTGTGCAACACTAACATAAAATAACAAATGTATCAATTAAAAATAAACACAGGCATGTAGAAAATTACAACATGCCAACTGCTACCCTAGAGAAATAGGACAATATGGCGGCAACTGGATAGTGCTGCAGGCTTACTTTGGTTCCTGGGCACAGAGCTTTGATTTCAGACCTCTCTAATAAATAGTTCTGTACAATATTCCAATCCAGATCACTGTTTTCTGTGGTTAAAATATGAGCCAAGTTTTTGTTAAATGTATATACTGTACGTGGTACTTCAACAGCAAAAAGGAAAGTGCTAAATTATTTACATTTCAGGATATATTTAAACCATTTTGATTATTTAAGCAAAGAAGTGTGGTATGGTTGCCACCTAGCTCCGCCAATGCCGGGCACTGCAGTGTGAGGATTTGAAGCAGCATTTTCAGAGAGAGAAAAGGTATTTTAAAGCAATTCATAGAAATAATCAGTCACAAATCATAGCATGTAGGGTACATGAATACAATGAGGCACACAGGTGTGTGACTTCAGTTGGGGTTTAAACTGAAGAGTTGGTTTTGAAATATTGCCACTGATAGAGTTGTTGCCAGTGTTGCTACAATAACAATGATAGTAAGGAATCTGTGCAGTGGTACATATTTCACAATTCATGCCTTGTAGGGCCATATTCCTGGGTTCAAATATAACCAGGGATAGAGTCTGCATGGAGTGTGTTTTTTTGCATTAATATTTTTCATGATTCTAGAAACCTGAAGTAACATTCCAAAAACAGTTTTGACTCAATATTAGAATGCAGGGGTGCTTAATAAAGTGAGATGTGGACTATAGATAAACTGAGATAGGGATTGAGGTTAGGATTTGAAAAAGCAGTTTATCAAAATATATAAGGAGTCCTTTTTTTAATTAGCAAATGTAAATAAAAAAATTGTTGGAGCAAAAAACAACCATTAAAAGTGACATCTGCCTATAAAACATAGATGTCTAAATATCCTTTTTTTAGGACCCCAACTTTTTTTTTTTGCTTACATAGGTAATTGGTGCATAGCATGCAAGCTATGTATCAACCCCATTGACCTAAGAAACCCTACCAACACAAAGACAGACACATCAGTAGCAATAAGGAGAAAGGCAGTCCTATATACAGTAGTGCAGGGTATTCACAGCAAATGTTAGGTAGTGCCCAAGTGCAGCCAACCCCCCCCCCCCCCCCCAGAAAAATCAGCACAAGGGACATAACTCACAGTCAACAGGTCTTTTAGTCCTTATTTCATTGAAATCTTTTCACCCCTCCTCCTAACCCCACTGCCATAATCTTCCAGAGTGGTGGGGGTTAAAACAACTAAGGAGCTGTCACAAGCTCTCATCAAGAAAGACCAAATATGCCCACCCTACAACAGGATACATGAATGAAGGATGGGTGGATAATTGATAATTCAACCTCCTCCATTCATAGATCCTTTTTTGTTCATGATAGCCATGGTACACCTTCTATGAATGGAGCAGTTGGGAAGAAAGGGTGGGCATAGTCAAGATCTCTTGATAAGACACAGCCTACTGACTGTAAGTTATGTTTGTTGATTTTTTTTGTATTTTTTTTCTTATTTTGGCTGCATGTAAGCTTTGAAGTGAACTTTTGGCTATCCCCATGCAGGGTAATGTGTATTAAATCTGCCAGTTGAAGTCTCAATGTCTCCATTGGAAGCCCATGTGACAGGGTGCTATGCAGGATCTCATTTGGGAGACCGAGAAAGAATGTTGTCACAATATGAAATGTTGTTCCTGATCCTGAACAAATAGGTTTGTGTCTGATATTATTTTAATGAAAACTGCAGATGTAAAAATATTGAAAATGTTTATTTTTTTTCAAATACACTAATATGTTAAAGATGATATTAGATTTTAGTGACTGAGTTTACATATAATTTAAGTACCTTCTAATCATTATATATTATTAAATGAATTACAAAAGAAAATATGTATACAATGCACAGGGGTAGTACTATCATTATACACCATTTGAGTTTAAACAAATTATACATAATTCCAGGTTTGATATTATCATTTTCACAGAACCAAAAAAACACCTTCCCAGATTTTTATTACCCTTCTGAATTTATTTCAGTGTTGTAATAGAGGTGACATGAAATTTGAATAATTACATGTGCACTGAAAGCTTTCTATACATAACATATGTCACCTTGGAATGTATTAGGTACATTTCTAATTCACCTACAAACATGGAAAATCGAGTAATATAAGTGTCACACCAATGTGATAATGGATTCTAAGATGTGTTGCAGAAATAAGCATTGTTTGTAGGATTGTGTAGTTTATTTAGGCTTTACAAGTATTTGTCTTGCTTGCAGTCATAAAAAGTAATAAAGTCTAACATATGTGGTTAAAAATGGTTTTATTGGAATAAAACCCAACTCAATCAGATATATTGCTATGAAAGTTAGATTTATGTTAGATTGGAGGTGCATTGGGGCTGATTCATAGATGCTTGGTGAGAGCAACATATATCTCTATGTATCACACCCAACACCTGCTTATAACATCTTCACCCATTAATGTCTGCCCCAAAGGTAACATTCCACAATTCAACGGCTTCCTACATACCTTCTTTTGTAAAAAAAACTATTTATCAGCTTCTAAATTGACTTGCTTGATCTTACAGAGACTGTTGAAGCAGAACTCCCGTTAAAATGACTATCCAGGTTTAATATTAGATACAATCACAATTTTTGCTGCAATACTCACCTTCAGCTTAGAGCTGACCACCACAGAAAGTTGTCTCTGCTGTTAGATGTTTCCAGCCCTAGGTGCTAAATGACAAATAGCATAATTCAGTCCACTTCCTGTGAGTTCATGCTGTCATGGACACAACCCCCTGGTCTGGGCTTAGATTAGTATTGCACTGAATAGAGCACATATGTCATTGTTTAATGTTCAGTGCTGAAGGGCTATCCATCACTACTGCTAGAGGAATAAAGTCACCATAACAACAAGAAGACACTTGAAACCATATAGAGTATCTATAATTGAATTAACCAAAAAGTTTGAGAGGGTACCTCATTGAGTGGGAAGGGCATGGGGTGTTAGAATGCTTATGAAACAGGAGTTCTAATTTACTATGGATGAAAGAAAGAAAATCGTTTTCCCACTATATAGTAATAATAATAATAAAATGCAGTGGTTATTGAATAGAACCAAAAGAAAGCTCTGTTTCAAAGAAATTATATAAAATTATTTTTATCAGCCACAGCATCACAGAACTGAAAAAAGAGCCTGGATGGGAAGGGGGGGGGGGGTGTAGTCAGTCCTAGAGTGGTTAGGTACTTTTACTAGGCCACAGTTTTACAGGGAGAGAACAAATGGGTTTTAATCAAGAAAATCACAAATTAAGTGCACTATTTCAGAGAGAGACAAAAGCTAAAAAATATTTTACATTGCCAGAGCTGTGGAATATCACCACTAATCTCTGCTTCATTGCAGCTCACAGTTTTTGATTGCCACATTGAATGGTGGCAAGATGATACATGCATCCTGAATCAGGAACCACTGACTTAGTAAAAAGACTCCTAGATCCCCATAGCCTGTCCCTATTCTGTATTCACACAAATAATCATTGACATCCCACTGCTGTAGGTATGGATACTGCAGCATGGCCAGCATTGAGTTTCAGTGCATGGGTGTATCATATGTCATACGTTTGGCAGGCATTCATTTTGGCCAGATGAACAATCGCTGGTTATGACTGCCTAAAGTTTCCACACAATCTTTTGGCATATGGCAGGACATCCTGAAATTAAGGGTGCCTAACTAGGAGCTGCTGCACCACCAGATGCAGGACATGTGCCAGGCAAAGCACATGCCTAACTTTCTCCTTCTAAAAGGCGGACAGCAGGTTGATGCAGTTGGCATACATGAGTTTGTCTGGCATAAGATGGTGTGGAGACAGCCACTTATCGGCCTGCCCCTAAAGAGCTACCAGAATATGCCAGTATGGCTCCTGTTACCCAGGCATGACACCTTCAAAACAGTGTGCCAAAGTTGTAATTGGGAAGTTGGGTAAACGGGTGAGCCAAGTGGACTGGAAGAGGCCATTGAGGAGGGGGTAGATATGACTGTGCTTTCACCATCACAAAGATACAATACATTGGGTGGCACAACCAGTCCCAGCTTTGTGCCTCATCAGGCATGATTTCCAGCCACCATCAAATTTACCTAGTGTGCTGTAAAAGGCATGTAACATCTCTGCCTATGCTTTGTGGACCATGTCTTTGGTCTTTTAAACCCTGACAATGTAATCTAGCAAGACATTAGCTTCCACATGCTGGTGGAGGCTGGGATGACCTTCTGGGCAAAAAAATGGCAGCTGGGTGCCTTCCACTGTTGTGAAGCTCAGGACACAAAGTTGCAGAAAGAAAAGACTTTGTCATCTAGAACGGGAGCAGCTGTTACACCAGCAATTTGAAAAGCTGACATGGAGACACTGGGCATGTGTGTGGTTGGGTGATGATTTTTTCCTTCTGCTCCAGCAGCTGGGGAAGAGACACCTACCCGGTCAGGAATGCAGTTATAGATGGCTGAGTGGGGTTAGAAGATTTACAGCAAGGGTCAAGCCTATGCTTTGCCCTACTCTAACTGGTCCCATGCTGACCCTTTTCTGCCTAATGTGACATATGGTAATGTTGTAAGCCTCTCAAATGCCTTGACAGACTTCCATCTCTATAGCTTGAAGTCACAGATGTTGCACTGGATGCAGATGGAAAATCTTGTGGAGTGGGGCAGGAGTGGAAAGGGAGGTACAAGGAAGAGGAGGAGGAGCGAGCACCTTTTTTTGCCAACCCATGTCATTGATGTGCTGCTTTTACCAAGTTTTGTGGGTACCACCAGCCATGTGGTACCCAAATGATTTGTACACTTATCATGCTTTATAAGCTGCAGGTAAAAGCTGTGAACCACTATGAAAAAAGTGGGCCTGTTGATAGCAGTGGCCTGCACTGCACCTGGGAGAAGGAGGGTGAAGTAGACTTGGTTAGCCACTCCACAATCTCCTCCATGTACTCTGGCTGTAAAGCATACCCACTGCCAGAAAGAAAAAGACAGACATGTGCTGCCTCTCAATGTGCCACCCCCACCACTGTTTTGTCCTGGAGATTCAGGACCTGTTTGCCTTGTAAAGAACCTCTGCTTCTCCCTTTAGGCCCCCAGACATGATGAATACATCAGATTGCCTAACATTATTGTATTGACAGCAATGACAATAGGAAGATTGAAGATCTAGTGCTTTGCTACACTTAACAATGTGCAACAAACTGTACCACAATAGCATATTGTGATGTGCTGCAAACACAGGGCAACTTTGTCAGGACCAAGTTCACACTTCTGGTCCCAAAAAAGGAACTAAAAGATCCTAACAAAATGATATTTAAACAAAATACACCTTCATCAAAATAATGAAACCTAAAACATTAAACCCCACCCTGTCACGTACCTGATGGTGGAGTCTGATGTGTAGAGGTAAGCTTCTCTTACACCTCTGACTCAGGAACCCTGGTAAGGTAACAGGGAGTGTCAGAGCACAGAGAGGCATGAGTGTCTGACAGAGTCACCACTGGCAGATGCTGATAAGTTGGCTGTGCCTCCAGGGACCGATGGGATGGCAGGCTAGATGCTCACTGGCAGAAGGACCGAAGCAGGAGTCAGGCACAGATTAGCAGGCTCAGGTACATATCTGTAAGCAGGGTCAGGTGGTCCCGGTCACCAACTAGCAGGCAGGTCAAGTACAGACAACAGTCAAAAGAGTAGTCAGGAGTCAGGCTAGGATCGGTAACAGCAAGCGGATGAACAGAGGAAGCAGGAAGAGGCATAATCCAGAAGCAAGCAAGGGGTCGGTACAGGCGGCATTTGGGCAGAGTCAGGAACAGATCGGGTTGGCAGCAGAGAATCAACACAGAAACAGATAGCAGATTCACAGGAAATATAGCAGACCAAATGGCAATGATTCAGGCAATGATCCAGGGCAATAGCCCACCTGGTGCCTGTGTGCATCTGTGCATGTGCATACGCACACATACAGCTCGGCAATGGACAGATCTCCTTATTGTTCTGTGCCTGCGCCCATGTATGCATCTGACATGTATGCATCTGACATATCCCTAAAACATTAAACCCACTGTTTAGCAATACCCTATTTAATATTCTAATTTGCACAAGAAACCAGGTGGATTTTGGTTGGTTGCTGAGGAATATAGACAGATTTTTTTATGCTAGCCCCACTGTATCATGATAATTCTTTTATTTGAATAACATATCAGTGAAAAAAGGACATGCAAGTCAGTGCACATACATGTGAACACACAATGGCTATATCCAGTATCTCAAAAAAGTTAGTACACCCCTCACATTTTTGTAAATATTTTATTATACCTTTTCATGTGACAACACTGAAGAAATGTCCCTTTGCTACAATGTAAAGTAGTGCATGAACAGCTAAAAATAACTCAACACACAGCCATTAATGTCTAAAACGCTGACAACAAAAGTGAGTACACCCCTAAGCAAAAATGTCCAAATTGGGCCCAAAGGGTCAATATTTTGTGTGGCTACCATTATTTTCCAGCACTGCCTTAACCCTCTTGGGCATGGAGTTCACCAGAGCTTTACAGGTTGCCACTGGAGTCCTCTTCCACTCCTCCATGACGACATCACGGAGCTGGTGGATTTTAAAGACCTTGCGCTCCCCCACCTTCCATTTGAGGATTCCCCACAGATGCTCAATAGGGTTTAGGTCTGGAGACATGCTTGGCCAGTCCATCACATATACCCTCAGCTTCTTTAGCAAGGCAGTGGTCATCTTGGAGGTGTATTTGGGTCGTTATCATGTTGGAATACTGCTCTGCGGCCCAGTCTCCGAAGGGAGGGGATCATGCTCTGCTTGAGTATGTCACAGTACATGTTGGCATTTATGGTTCCCTCAAAGAACTGTAGCTCCCAGTACCGGCAGCAGTCATGCAGCCCCAGACCATGACACTCCCACCACCATGCTTGACTGTAGGCAAGACAAACTTGTCTTTGTACTCCTCACCTGATTGCCGCAACACACACACTTGACACCATCTGAACCAAATAAGTTTATCTTGGTCTCATCAGACCACAGGACATGGTTCCAGTAATCCATGTACTTAGTCTTCTTGTCTTCAGCAGTTCAGAGCACTGACAGGTTGACCCCCCACCCCTTCAACCTCTGCAGCAATGCCAAAGACAACCTCTGGATATGACGCTGAGCACATTCACTCAAATTCTTTGGTGGACCATGGCGAGGCCTGTTCTGAGTGGAACCTGTCCTGTTAAACCGCTGTATGGTCTTGGCCACCATGCTGAAGCTCAGTTTCAGGGTATTGGCAATCTTCTTATAGCCTAGGCCATCTTTATGTAAAGCAACAATTATTTTTTTCAGATCCTTAGAGAGTTCTTTGCCATGAGGTGCCATGTTGAACTTCCAATGACCAGTATGAGAGAGTGAGTGATAACACCAAATTTAACACTAATTAATAGAAAAAATCACAGTGTGTATGCAATAAATATAAATTCAAATCATCACATTATATCTGTAATAAATGATAGAAGGTAGCTTGAATATCCTAATTTATATTCAGAAAAAGAGACTCCGCAGGAAATGATAAAACAGTCCATTTAAAAAATGTATGATAAAACAGTCTGTTGAAGAAAGCGAGGCGACTTCCTGTTTATCATTGCTTGCACAATTTATAATGGAAGTGCAATCTTATATGTTTTGATAACCAAATAAATCGAGTTAAAACAGCATTGCACTACTGGGTGTTATTTATCTTTCCTTGCATATTGTGCATAATGAGGCTGTCAGAGATCAACACCACCGGAGGTCTGTTTGAGTACTACAGCACACAGTGGTTTGGCTGTGAAGGCACTACACCCCCTTGAGGGGAGAGCCCTCTGGTAAGCGCATTATATAGAAAAGAGCACGGAGTGAAGCACCTGCACTTTAAATAATCTATATTAAGCACGGAGAGGATTAAGATGCACAAGTCACCTTTATTGTTTGTTAAAGAAGTATTTTTTCCTTTACCTTGCTTTCTTCAACATACGGTTTTAGCATGCATTTTTCGGTGGACTGTTTTATCATGCTCTGCGGAGTCTCTTTGAGTTTTCACTGAATATAAATTAGGATATTCAAGCTACCTCCTATTATTTATTACAGATATATTGTGATGATTTTTAATTTATATTTATTGCGTACACACTGTGATTTTTTCTATTAATTAGTGATTCCATCTATTGGCTCAAGCCCCTGAGATTGTTTATTTTAACCCTTTCTTTGAGACTGTTAAGCTTACTTACCGTAAACAGACTGATTGATTGATTTATTCTTATTTATTTACTTTTTCCGCTTTGCACATGTCAGCACCACAGATGGTTAGCACTTGGCACTTTATTAGATTTTTTGATTTATTATTAATATTAAAGCATTTAAACTACTTTCACTATAGAGCAGTGCCATTACCACTAAAATCGTTAGACATTCTTTCATTACAGACCCTGTCTTGGTAGGTGTCATAGTGGAGGCGGCAGCTCCCATTTTCATCATATTATTCCATCAGCGCGGATTAAAAAAATTGTTATTCATTAAATGTAACACACCTGCTCCCCATTCACACCTGAGACATTGTAACACTAACAAGTCACATGATATCGGGGAGGGAAAATGGCTAATTGGGCCCAATTTGGACATATTCACTTAGGGGTGTACTCATTTTTGTTGCCAGCGGTTTAGAAATTAATGGATGTGTGTTGAGTTATTTTGAGGGGACAGAAAATGTACAATGTTATATAAGCTGTACACTCACTACTTTACATTGTAGCAAAGTGTAATTTCTTCAGTGTTGTCACATAAAAAGCTATAATAAAATATTTACAAAAATGTGAGGTGTGTACTCACTTTTGCGAGATACTGTACATGGCAAGATATAAATATATCAAATGTTGGTACTGTAATTAATGTCCTAGTAATCAAAACTGCAAGGTTATGTGGCATCTCTTTCTGGAGATTCTATAAAAAGAAATGCCAAGCTCTCAGACTCTTCTGTTAGGTGACAAAGGTTGAGTTAAATGAAGATCTTGATGTCAGGAATGAAAATTAAATCTGACTAATCTTTGGCTTAAGAAAAGGTGATTTATTTATAGAAGGCAAAAAAAAATCTTTAAATGTGACATTGGGGAACATAGCAGAATAAAGAGGGGAAGAAAATGCTACTAAAAGAAGACAGCGTATTGCCAATAAAAATAATAGGTAGACTAAGGAGGACATTTATGTGATTGTTTAATACAGACTGCAAATCTGGAATACTAATAAAGTGTTAGATTAATAATGTAAAATAAAACGCTACTTAAACTGATAAAGCAGTAATAATATACAGTATTGTAGGTATGTATTATAATTATAGAAATCTTGGTTTAAATGTCTTTCACAGTCTGGGGGGTGGGAGGGGGATGTGGTTTTGAAGGTTCCACACTAAAGGTGTCCAAAGCTTTATCATGTCTGCAGCATCACGCATAGACAGTTCTTCCATCACAAACACAGAATGTAAAAATAAATACTAGCTTTTACTGTATGGCATTTACTACATAGCTCAAGTCCAGCTTCACAAACTATAAGCGTTATACTCATAGGACTGTCATCACAGTGTCTCTCTGTAGGCCTGCATAGCTTGTTTCCCATGTGTTTGAAGGGTACTCTGAAGAAAGTTCAAATATTGCCCTTTCAAGTTTAATGGGTGAGCAGTACACCCTACAATAGACACCTGGAGTTTATGCTTGTGCCCTTGAGTTAGGGGTATATGAATCAAACAACCAATTTTCAGCATAGCTAAAGGTTAGTTGGGTTATAGGAGCCATTTTATTTATGTCCCTGCTCTATTTTGTCTGCACTGGTTAGAATCAGAGGGATAAGGGGCTACTTAGCATACTTAGCAATGTGCATTAATGAATTAGTATGAAGAAAAATCACAATCCTTGTTAATATTATATCAGCTGTAGGCATGCCAGTCTATGAGACTAATGCTAATGACGAACACTAATGAATCCTCCTCCATATTTTTGTAGGTGTATATAATTAAGGAGAACTAATTATGGTTTGGTTCAAACAGTCATTTAAATTTGCATAGTTTATTTATTATAATAGCTTTTTATTATAATAGCTCAATCTTACTACAAAACTACTATATGTCATCTTATTTATATTTGCTAACTTTCTCTGATAGACACTCCTGTGGATGCATAACAATGTAAAATAAAATAGCTTGTTTGCGTTACTGTCTCTAATATGACAGCACATATTTTGTGTGATACTATTACCTTCAAGCAGAAACAAAGAGACACTATTATCAAGTGATGTCAGTTAGTAGACATGGCAGCAGTTGTTGGAGCTGAGAGGGCCATCTCAAACACCACAGTCTTCCACAAAGTCAACAAAGATAAATAAAAGTCTACAATAAAACAAAGTATGTGTGTAGAAGTTTGAAGTTTGGAGAATCTTCTAGAACTAGAGGGTGAGGGTTAGGAAGAGCTGCCTTGAATATTTATGGGGCCTCGGCCAATCCCCAGCAGTGGACTGGCAGGGGGCTGATACTACCCCATAAATAGACATGGGCCATTCCAGCAGGTCAGTTGGTTGGAAGATGGTGGTGCAGTGATGAGGAGGCTCTAGTCTGGAGGGGGGTGACCTGCCAGGTCTTGGGTGCTGGAAGAATCCTGCTAAAACACATGGGAGGAGGTCTTTCTGGAGGCACAGGAGCAAGAGAGGACAGAGTGAGTAGTTCAACACTCTTAGGGACTAACATGGGGGGGGGCTGCCTCTTGTAGCTAGTCTCCCTTGAAGACAGCGGTGTGCTTACGTATTCAATCCTTCCCCTAGGCATCTCCTGAGAGTCAGCCGGGTGGGCTGGTGAAGAGTCAGTCTGGTGGACTGGTGTAGGGAGACAGCCAGGAGGGCTGGTGAAAGAGGTAGCTGCAGCTAGGTGGGCTGGCATGGCCTGAAGAGGCGGTGCTGGGATCATTGACCACAAAGGAAGCAGATGGGGAAAGTTACACGCTGTGTCACTCCATGTGTGCTACTGTTAAGGTACTGTGAGTTCCTGCCTGTAATGGGCCACTACTGAACTGACAAGGAGAATGTGCAAGAGAGGGGCCAAGACTGTGCAGGAGGAAAGTGAAGATGAGACTGTATATAGCTGTATATAGGTAGCTGTCCCTGAAGTTTGCTGAAGTCAAGTAGGAATCCCATAACTTCCCATCCCTATCCAAGTTGTTAAAAAACAACAAAAACAAAGCTACAGACTGTTTTCTGACTCTGTGTGCCTGTAAAGATTTGGTGTGCCTGGCTGTGCAGAAGTGGGGAATCCCTTTCATCTGCAGCTCCTACATGGGGTGTGCTACATGTGCTTTAACAAAGTGTCTGACAAAGCTGTCCTCCTGGCCTCATATAACCAATATGATTCTATGATTCCATACTCGTGTTCTTTCATTAATTAGTTTTCTGCTGCAAGACCTGTCTGGTAGGAATGCCACATCCTTTTTTCCATCTTATGTAATCTATACAGGTCATGGTATAACTAATAGTAGTTAGGTTCAATTGGACTTGCTGATGATAATGATGAAGACATTTCAACAAACGTTTGGGCAGCTTCCTCAGTTCTTTTTTTATCAAATCTTTTATTTTGAAAAAAGGAAGCATATAGAAAATAAATCTCAATCAGGCACAAGTGCGCAAAGTATTAACAAAGTTGTGACAAAGAAAAGGAATGACATGTTACAATTTGCCTGTTGTACCAAAAACGACTTTAACAAAATACAGGGAATCAAATGACAAATGTATAGTATATAAGAAAAAGTAAAACAGAAAACAAAAAATACATTATGGCAGTTGTATAAATTAGCTGTACAATCCAATGCAAAGTACTGAGCGTATACTTGGGAAAGACCCATGGTCTGATTCATACTTCAGTATAGCAGTCAAATCTGTAAGATCCTATATTTAATTAGCTTTAATTAACTGAAAGGGGGCTAAGTCCAGGATATCTAGCTAAGGTTACCAAATTTTTGTGACTTCTCAAGGTGCATTTCGGTACTGGTAATACAACATATTAAGATGAAGTTAACTTGAGTAATCCATTGTTGGAGTGTAGGGAGGTGTGGAGAAAGCCACAGCCAGGTAAACTGCTTATGAGCAACATAAAGGAAGCATAAAATAGCAATATAAAAGAGTACAACTCTTCATCTACAGCTCCCAGGAGACAAACTGTGGGATCATATGGTACAGAAGTGTCATATACCAATGAGAGGGTGTTGACAATGACATTCCAGTGTCTAAAGAGTTTTGGACATCACCAAAATCAAGTTTTGGACATCACCATAAGTATCAAGCTGCCTTCTTCAGTGTTATACAAAGAGGTGTGTCTCGTCTTACCTATTTAAATTTTTTTTTAGGAGTTCTATATAGAAACAATGTAAAAAGAATAGTTGGGATAATTTTTGGGTTTCCGAGACAGACAAAAGAGAGGCTGATGCTAGGATTGCTTCCCACTTCTCAGTGTCCAAGTGACCTACATAATTTTTCCATTGCCTTCTGCAGGGCAGTTTAGCTGGATCCTGCCTCTGTGCTAATAATGTATATAAAAAATAAATATAAGAGATCATGCCCTTTTTATCAGTTGCTAACATAACATCTCTAATAAACTGTGAATCTTCTAAAACCATCTGTGAATGTGCTGTTTATGATTGAAGCATATGGCGCAGCTGTAGTTGTTTGTAAAAGTGGTGTCTTGGGAGATCAAATTCCCCTTGTAAAGTGGAGAAAGATTTAATAACATCCCCGAATATACACGGTAGATGAACCAGATTCCCTTCCTTTGGCTTCCTCGGTTCTAATGAGTGCCCCAGAGTTTATAGTCCACAGGTGACTCATCTTAATCAAATCATCATGATGTTATAAAATGCATCAAAACAGATGATGATAAAAAGTTTGTAAAGCTACTCTGTTTCCATTGAAATAACCCAATCACCAACATGCCATGAAGTTCAGAAAGGTGCTAATTGTTCAAATTACATGACTGAAGGCGAGAATTGCTGTCCAGTCCACTGAGATAAAGATTTTAAAATAGTATTGAATGTGGGTGACAGGTGGTGTTGGAAGCCCTAACCCCTGTTTAGGGATTGTTGATCCAGTCTGACATAGATGGCCTCTTTTACAGCTTTTGGAAAGCAATTCTCCTCTCTGTCAAAAATATGAAACCTCACTGTCCCCCACAAATTTCTCTTTCCCTTAAAGTATATCTAAGCCCAAAAAGTAGGCTTGTGCAATTCGTTTCGTAACGAATCGAAATTTGGATGAATTCTGCATCTTTCAGACATTCGGATGCATCCGAATGTCCGAATAAAAAAATAACGAATTTCAACGAATATAATGAATGCATTCGACATGATTCGAGATTTAGTATAACGAATATCGACACTCTACAGAAATAACAAATTATCCGAAAACGTATTACCGTAACATAACAAATATAACAGAACGAAATTATGTATTTTACGAATGACAATGAACCGAAACTAAACAAAATTCTCCGTTGTGCACAAGTCTACCAAAAAGCCATTTTTATATATTGCAGTTTACCAATAATTGATGTCTTAGCTACATTTGTTTCCTGTTTTTAGTTATTTTTCTTTTTTATGTTTCCAAAAAATTGGGAAAAGAAACGGGAAAAGGACAAGTGGTTGAATGGAGGTCACAGTCCTTTTGAGCTCAGACGGAATTCCCAATGAAAAAATAGATCAGCGGTGTCACGTCTTCAACAGCAAGAGCTATGCTCTGTGTTGCTTCCTTTCAGCGGTGCATGGCATACAGCTGGGCGTCCTGGTGTCCCTGCTTCCGTCACACCGCTGATCTCTTTTTTCATTGGCAATCCCGCCTGAGCTCAAAAGGACTGTGACCCCTATGCAAGTGTGTGGATACTGGAGCTTTCAAACAGCCTCAAGAGGACAGTCAGCCTGACTGAAAGGCTCTCAGGAATGTTTAAATGGAACCATCCCCCGCACTGAGGAATACCTATCCAGGATACCTGGAAACCTGTGCATATGCTGGAGAAACTGAACAGCTAAAGGGAGGTAATCTATCAAAACTCAAGCTCTGCCGTGGAGTGTGTTTAAACTGACCAGCCCTTCACACAGTAATTTATCTTTCTGGGACATCTGGATATGGAATGTACAGGGAATCTCCCTGAATTATATTGATCTGTCCATATTATCTACGCGAGGCTTTGTTGATGTGGGCTCCTGTGATATATTATCCATCTATAGCCCCATACACACGGTCGGACTTTTTCATCAATTTGGTCCGATCGGACAAGGTTGTTGAAAAATCAGACCGTGTGTATGCACCATCGGACAGTGTTCGTCGGTTTGTCCGTCGGACAAAGTCTTATCTCCTGCTGGAAAGATTTGCCGTCAACCCGGTCCGATCACACCAAATCCGAGCGTGTGTACGCTTGTCCGACGGACAAAGTGCTACGCATGCTCAGAAGAAATTCTGTGACGGAAGCGCTCGGTCAGGTAAAACTACCTTTCCTAATCGACACAGCACATTCGTCACGCTGCAATGTTAAAATGTCTTTAATGCAGCGCATTCTCTTTTTCTTTACAATGCAACAAGAATGACATCTTTTAGCTGCTCCTATTCACCCGCACTTCTCACAAACTTACTTCTTTATTACTTTGCAGCATTTATACACTACATGTTTATTTTTACTCTGAACGGAAAAGAATCTTTGTTATTTTTTTACCATGATTTGTCTTTTTTTTTTTTTTTTTTGGGGAATACATATTTGAATGTTTTTTTGTTTTTTTTTTGGAGGGGGGTTGTGTGTCTCAAATTACCAAAAACACATTATTTACATTTGTATTTCTTGCTTAAATTTACTAGGAGGTTGTTTGTTGTTGTTGCCCCTTGTTAATTCTACTTTAGGATTAGTGAAATGTACCAGCCTACTCAAAGAAAAACTGTCATTGTAGCAAAGTAAAACACAATAGTCAATGATTATTTCAAATCAAAAAAAACTTTATTTAGGTCACACCAACAAACCAAAGAGGAACGCAGCCATGGTGAAACTTGGGGAATTTGCAAAGTCTTGGCCCCCCACGGCAACCATCATTGTCCAAGCGTAGAAAATTGGGGCCTGAGGAGTACGTATATTAAGGGGAGTGCAATCTGGTCGTGAAGTCCAAAGTATCCGGAACTGCAGCAGATGCCATCTAGGTCCCCAGGCTCTGGTACTACAAGAGGCTCCATCTTCTCTCACACTAGACTGATTGCAGGTCGTCACTCTCAGGTCTTCCTTCCACGCTGTGGCTGTCGTGCTGGTGGGGTGGCAGAAGGAGGAGGAGGAGGAGGAGGAGGCGGAGCATGGTAACTATGGCAAACATGTGTGACTGGGGTCATCTCCCCAGCCCTACCCTTATTTAGGACATGGAGGATGAGCCCCTCACACATGTTGCGTTGCCCCACCTCCATACCCATCATTTTTGTGACAACCACCGAGCCAAAGGTCTCCTCGTCGGCGGGTGTGGCATGTAGGGAGTCTGAAGCCTCTCTGATCATCCGGAGCGCTGACTGTGCCGCATAACCCCCCCTTCTCGCCCTTTTGTACGGAGGGCGGAGGGGAGGGGTTTGGGTGTCAGTCAGGCTCCGAGGCCTAGCCCCCTCTTGGCTGCCACTACCCAGCTGGTGGCTGCCACTAACCCCTGCCTCCTCCTGACTGCCACCTTCCACAGCCACCTCCTGGCTGAGGTCTTCCTGTGTAGGAAAAAGGGACATAGTTTCAGTTATTTGTTCATCAAACACACACAATTCTCATCTAGTGACTGGTGCAAAATGTTTACAAATAGAAAACCATACAATTCTCAGCCCTGCAGTTTAGATTCTGGCCCCAAATGTCTCCCACACCACTGTCTGTTGATATGTCAAACACGTTAGGAACTAAGCAATTGGCGATCCAGAATTAAGTGAACATCATTCATTATTCCCATAAATGGTAACAAAACTACTATACCTGGAACAAGCTGGGCTCCTCCACCTCTTCCAGACTGGAAGGCCCAGGTTGCTCCTCGGAAGCCTCATCAGGGGTGGGCTGCGCGCAAGGAAGCGTGGAAGGAGGAGTTGAGGTTGGCTCCGTGACATCAGCCTGGTCCTTCAGAAAATGGAGACTCTGATAGTACCAGAGCTTGGGGACATAGACCTCATCTGCTGAAGTTGCAGTTTCCTCAGACTTCACGACCTTCTTCCGCTCCCTGATATACGCACTCCTCAGGCTGCCAATTTTCTTTCTAATATCATCAACAGTTGCCGTGGGGAACCTTGGCTTGACAAATTCCACAAGTTCCTCCAGGGCTGCGTGCCTCTTTGGTTTGTTGGTGTAATGTGGGTGTATACCCTGCCACAATATGGGAAAATCCCTGTATTTGGCAATGAAGAGGGGGAGAAAACTCATGTCGTTGAATCCCTTCATATCAATCTCTGCAAGACACAACAACACACCAAACCCTATAAATTATGTCAGGCTAAACTCTCCTAATCTTCTCCATAAAGAAGCCTCAAGTTCAAATCAGTCTAGGCTAGTTATGTACCAACGTTAAATTGTACCTTCGTTTGTAGCGATCGTCTCGTGTGAGTTTTCTCTCCCCTCGTCTCCCAGATCGTGGCTACGACACAGGCGTGTGACGTTTTATATACACTGCGCATGCTTCAAACTCCGCCCGCCCCTGACGATCTTTCTCGTCTATTCCCCACGCCTTCTCTTTACGGCGTAGTGGGGAGAGCACATGGCGGGGACACAGCAGGTGCGCCACAAATATCCCACCAACGAGGAGGAGGACGAGGAAAGTCCGGAGGCAGAAACGTCCCGATCCCGGAGCCTGAAATTCAAGGCCTCCAATATGTCATTTGGAGAAATGTTGGAGATGGTGGACATATTAAAGAGGAGCGACTATGATGGGAAGTATGGGCCTTACCTCAACCCCAATGTCCGCAAGGCCAAGATCATGTCTAAAGTTGTGAGAAGGCTGTACAATAATTTTGGGGTACAACGATCCAAGGAGCAACTCAGGAAACGCTGGTCAGACCTGAAACTGAGGGAGGCCGATCAGTACAGAAAGATCCAGAGAATTCTTTAAAAAAGTAAGTAGTTGTGTTTTGTGTTTGATTTCTTGCTTGCATACTGCTCCATTGTGTTTTGATTTTTACCAAGTTGTACATTCCAAAATGGCCACTTTCAGGTTCGTCTGTGCATTCGATCGTACTCAGCCTCGATCTTTCTGCCACTGTCATGGTCGTGTGTGTGTGCATTCGATCGTACGCAACCTCGATCGTTCGGCCACTTATAATACGATGTTTGGTGTTTTTTTGGGGGAAAGGAAGTTTGGTTCTCACTAGAAATGTCATCAAGAATGTAAAGCCAATTTATTCAATGTAAAGGAGAGGTCACTCAGTAGCTGTTTACCCATCTGGACTCTAGAGCACTAGTGCTAGGACACCCAAACCCCCTTTTTATTATGCTTTTCCACACATGTGCTCCAGTGGATACTAGAGGGGGGTCTCCATCACACAAACTTCTACCAAAAAGCTAGTCAGTTTAGCACCTTTACAAAGTGACTTCATTCATGTAGTTGACATTTGTAACTGGCCAAACTAAAATAGTGTCCGTCACTTTCAAGCAATGTTTGTCATTTCCTATTTCTGCCCTCAATAGCTTGTGTTGCTAAATCTTCCTTTTGGACATTCTCATAGGGGAGCGAAAACTTGGGCCGTCTGAGGAAACCCCCAAACCAACACCTCCCAAAAAAGGGGAAAGAGCAGAAGCAGAGGAGGAGGAGGAGGAGGAAGGAGAGATCATCGAACTTGGAGAAATTGTCACCACAACAGGTGAGTGTGGGAGAACACAGCTACTGGTAAGCTAATCCATGTATGGCTGCCTCATTTCCAACACCCCATTTTTGTTTGTTTGTGGTTTTTAGGTGACGTGGATGTTGTGGAAGAAAAATCGCACTTTACCACAGAGAGTGCCCACGTACTCATCGGAGAGATAATGGTCTGCAATCGAGATCTAGATTACATAAAGCAAAACATCAATGATGTTCAACAAAAATTGAAGAACATCATTGATGTTTTAGGAAAAATATGAAAACGCACCAAGTAATTAACACACATTTGTGCCAGCTTCTGAACACATTTGCAACTTAAAAACTGTGTGAAATTTGGAACATGCACACATTGTGTCCACATGTGCTAGCTCCCACCATGGTGGATGAATGGCAACGTTTTTTTGGGGGTGCAAACACTTTACGAACTACGAAAGTGGTTGTGGTGAAGGGGTTGCACCCCCAAAAAACGTCCATTCATCCCCATGATGGAAAATGGCACTTTTGAAGCTTCTAGGCATGTGTTTTCCCATCTAATGACCATTTTCAGACCCAAATTGTGTGCATGTTCCAAATTTACACTTTTCGTGGGTGACCCCCCCATGTGATGAAGGCAAGATCAAACACACTTTGAACATATAGTCATGTCTGATCTTGTCTTCACTTTACAAAGTTGAACTTTCAAAGTTCCTAGGTTCTGTTTTGCTCCATGCCTGGTTTTACCAATTGCGGAATGTTTGTAAACAATGTTGTAAATAACCAAGATGTTGTCAGTTTTGGCGTGAAGATTGTAAACGCACTTGTGCATGTTTTCCTAGTAAACTTTTATTTTTCTAAATGTGTGGCTTCCTTATTTAAAAAACACAATGCATTATGTATGTAAAATGAAAAGGATATGGGGGGCAATGGGTGTTATTTACTAAAGGCAAATCCACTTTGCACTCCAATTTTCTTTCCCTGGGAACTTTTTCAATGCACTTGTAGAGCATAGCGGATTTGACTTATGTAAATGACACCCACAGTGCTTTGTACGAAAACACGGAGCACAGCATTTTGGAGAATACACACATGTCAGACCTGGTGATGAAAAGGAGTATTTTGGGTGTCAGTTATGCAGTACAAACCTTCTCTAGACCAAAGATTAGGTAGCAAACACACAACATGAGAATAATCTTTTTGGGAAGAAGAGACTGTTACCTCCTTTTGCCCAGAAAGTGCATTCCCACTGTCGAAGGCAAAGGGAAAAAATGTCAAAGTAAAATAAGCTAAAAAGAACACTGAAATGACAAGAAATCATAGGTTGGTTAAAATATCAGATTTATTAAAAAATGCCTCTCACACATCGTCAGGCAGAGCAATGGCCCCCCTACCCACAAAGTACTCCATATATTGGTCCCGGACCACACGGGCATTTAGAGGGGGCAAGCCTGGACGTGCCACTCGAAGGGCTGTGAGTTCGGCATTTGGAGGGCCCTCCACATCTGGGCCAACGGGCACCACATAGTTCCTGTTATGTCTTTTGAGGAAGTTGTGCAATATGCAACAGGCAAGAACTATGTGGTTCAGTTTGTATTCCGCCAAGTTAAATGCCGTCAGGAACAGGCGGAAGCGGCTGGCCAGGATGCCAAAAGCGTTCTCCACAACTCTTCTGGCTCTGGACAGCCTGTAGTTGAAGACCCTCTGGTCCGGGGTGAGGGTCCTCATCGGGAACGGCCTCATCACATGGGGAGTCAACGCAAACGCTTCATCTGCGACAAAGACGAAGGGGAGTCCTTCGGCATTCTCCTCTGGAGGTGGCGTGTGCGTAATGGCCCCACCATCCGATATCCGGCCGTTCATCCCCACGTCCACATACATAAACTCGTATGTTGCCGACACCACCGCCAACATCACTACACTATTAAACCCTTTATAATTATAATAGTAGGACCCCGAGTTGGGCGGTGGGACGATGCGGACGTGTTTCCCATCAATTGCCCCTCCGCAGTTAGGAAAGTCCCAACGGCTGGCAAAGTGGGAGGCCACAGTCTGCCATTCCTGTGGCGTGGAAGGGAACTGTGGAGTGAAACAAGAAAAAAAAATTAGTCACTTTGCACCTAAACATTGCAAGCAGATTAGACAATCAACATCTTGGAACAAGAGCATTGTATAAAATTGGAGGCTGGAAAGTATTTGCACAGAAAAGTAGAGGCTCCCCTTCACAGATTACTCACCCCCCCATCAATCCCCCCACTTCTGATGGGACATTGGCAATAACTAGGGTTTTGGGGGGGGGGGGGGTGGACAGCTAACCCTCTGCACTTCATTGATTGGCAAATGGCTCAATAATGTGGGCTAGTTTGGCCAGACCCTCTGTACTTAACACTATTGGCAGGCCACAGGAAAGATCAAATAACATTTCAACCCCCCCCCCCCCCAAAAAAAAAGGCAGGCACAGTGTGACATTATTAAATTACCAAGCAAGCTAATAGGAGGGAAAGAAGACAAAAAAATAGGAAATGGAATGTATGGAGGCAGCCCCTTGCACTACATGCTTTGCTGAATTCATCCCTAAAGATGCCCACTATAAAGAGGTAGGTATATAGTGTGTATGGACCTTGGGAAAGCCAGCAGATAGAGGATTGGTACCATCTGACAGAGCAGTTGGGGGAGGGGGTTCCTAATGAGTTTGCCCCCCCCCCCACCAAAAGAAAAAAAAAGGGGGCTCTACATGAAGTAAACCACACAGCAAACATTTGTGCATATTTTAGGGGGTGTTTTGGGGCAAACAATACTATGCAGCAGACAAAAGACATTGCTTAAGTGACTAGGCCATAGGTGTCTATTGGGGCAGAAGAGCATGCTGGGGAGGTAAGTGAAGGGAAAAATGCATGAAGGAGAAAAGGGGCACAGCATATTAGAACATATTGCAATCATGGTAATTAGGGAAGGAGGTCAAAAATAGAAGACATTAGCAAACAGAGCATACATAGAAGGGAATAGTAAAGTAGAAATGTTACCTTAATATAGTCCTCCTGCAGGACCTGAATGATGGCAGAACAGGTCTCTGGAATAATGATTCCCAGGGCCTGGGGAGAGATACCTGAAGAGAACTTCAAATCCTGAAGACCTCTCCCTGTCGCCAAGTACCTCAACGTGGCAACAAGCCTCTGCTCCGGAGTAATGGCTTGTCTCATGCAGGTATCCTGCCGGCTGATAAAGGGGGTCAGCAAAGCCAAAAGACGGTGAAAATCGGGGTCCGTCATCCTGAGAAAGTTCCTGAAATCATCAGGATTATTCTCCCGGATCTCACGAAGCAAAGGCATGTGCGAGAACTGGTCACGCTGAAGCAACCAATTCTTGGTCCACATACTCCTCGTCACTCTGTTCATGGACGGGTCTTGGCTCAAAGCTAAAAGCCCGACACCAATTCCGCGTACAGCACGAACTCGGCGACGAGTACGCACGGGAAACATCGCTCAGAAGGTCACAAAAGGTCGGCTGGTCAGAACGGACAAACAGAAAGCACCGATAAACAGCAAGGCCTGAAAGAACGAAGTGAATACCAGCAACGAGCAGACAATAAGCAGTGCAAATCAAAGCGTCCTATATCAAGATATAGGCCGCAATGACCAACAAATGCGAACTGACTACACGCACTAATAAACAGATACGCACGACAAGCACAAACTGAAGAGCAGTAACGATCTGAGTCAGAAAACTGAGAAGCGCGAATCTTAAGTCACCAAACTTCCACTAACTCTCGATAAACACGGGATCAGCAGAAGGAGCCCAACGGGTGCCTGACGTGGTGCTGAACTTCCCTTTTGTAATCTCGTGGACGACGACTTACGTCACAACGTTCTTCCGGACCGGATATTCCGACAACGTAGTCCGACCGTGTGTACGCAACGCCAACATCGGACAAAGTACGTCGGACAAAGTCCGACCGACCTGGTCCGCGGATTGTCCGAGCGTGTGTATGGGGCTTTAGTGAAAATGTCCAAATTGGGCCCAATTAGCTATTTCCCCTCCCTGGTGTCATGTGACTCGTTAGTGTTAATAGGTGAGTTAAATTTGGTGTTATCGCTCTCACTCTCTCATACTGGTCACTGAAAGTTCAACATGGCACCTCATGGCAAAGAACTCTCAGACGATCTGAAAAAAAAAAAATTGATGCTCTACATAAAGATGGCTGAGGCTATAAGAAGATTGCCAAGACCCTGAAACTGAGCTGTAGCACAGTGGTCAAGACCATACAGTGGTTTAACAGGACAGGTTCAACTCAGAACATCGCCTCGCCATGGTCAACCAAAGAACTTGAGTGCACGTGCTCAGCCTCATATGCAGAGGTTGTCTTTGGGAAATAGACATATGAGTGCTGCCAGTATTGCTGCAGAGGCTGAAGGGGTGGGGGGTCAGCCTGTGCGTGCTCAGACCATATGCTATACACTGCATCAAATTGGTCTGCATGGCTGTCGTCCCAGAAGGAAGCCTCTTCTAAAGATGATGCACAAATAAGCCTGCAAACAGTTTGCTGAAAACAAGCAGACTAAGGATATGGATTACTGGAACCATGTCCTGTGGTCTGATGAGACCAATATAAACTTATTTGGTTCCGATGGTGTCAAGCGTGTGTGGCGGCAACCAGGTGAGGAGTACAAAGACAGGAGTGTCTTGCCTACAGTCAAGCATGGTGGTGGGAGTGTCATGGTCTGGGGCTGCATGAGTGCTGCCGGCACTGGGGAGCTACAGTTCATTGAGGGAACCATGAATGCCAACATGTACTGTGACCTACTGAAGCTGAGCATGATCCTCTCCCTTCAGAGACTGGGCTGCAGGGCAGTATTCCAAAATGATAACGACCCCAAACACACCTCCAAGATGACCATTGCCTTGTTAAAGAAGCTGAGGGTAAAGGTGATGGACTGGCCAAGCATGTCTCCAGACCTAAACTCTATTGAGCATCTGTGGGTCATCCTCAAAAGGAAGGTGGAGGAGCGCAAGGTCTCTAACATCCACCAGCTCTGTGGTGCCATCATGGAGGAGTGGAAGAGGACTCCAGTGGCAACCTGTGAAGCTCTGGTGAACTCCATGCCCAAGAGGGTTAAGGCAGTGCTGGAAAATAATGGTGGCCACACAAAATATTAACACTTTGGCCCAATTTGGACATTTTCACTTAGGGGTTTACTCACTTTTGTTGCCAGCGGTTTAGACATTGATGGCTGCGTGTTGAGTTCTTTTTAGGGGACAGCAAATTTACACTGTTATACAAGCTGTACACTTACTACTTTACCTTGTAGCAGTGTAATTTCTTCAGTGTTGTCACATGAAAAGATATAATAAAATATTTACAAAAATGTGAGGGGTGTACTAACGTTTGTGAGATACTGTATATATCTGTTTCTGTACACCTCTGTGTTTATTTGATAGCTCTGAAAAAGGGGGGAGTCCCGAAATGCGTTGGCTCTATGTACTTGTTTCTATTTTCAATAAACGCCTTCTAACTCACTTTTCAACTTGCACCAGGCACTCCTTTTTCCACCTACCTATCTATGTAAACAAAGAGACAGAGATAACAATGACATCACTGACCAAATAGGGCCACACGGACACATTTGGTCAGTGACATAAATGGGTATTCCCTGCCTCCTTGTTTACATTTAGCGGTAGGGACAGTGGGCTGTCATTTGCACCAAGTGAAGCGATGGGATCAAATATGTTCATTGGTCAGTGTTTTTTTTTTTCTTTCTTTTGGCACATTGGCGAGTATCATTCATCATGATTGATGTTGATCTGCATAGCTGGACAATTTAAATGTTACACTTTTTTTGTAAATGAGAAGAAGTAATGTGTGTGCATGTATTCATGTGTGTGGGGTTGTGTCTGGCCCTCTTAGATTTAAAGACCTATAGACCCCCAACAACTACTGGCACAGGGTGATGAAGAGTGATGTGATGAAGAGGCGCTTGTCCTAATCAAATGGGTACCCACAAGTATTCCCTCTATCTTGATGGCATATGGCCTGGTATGGTTCCAGAGAGGGTGGTGCACACATTCCCCTTTCTTGACCATCCAGGTTGTAAGCTCAAATAAGGGTCCGTTATGGATTTTGCCTCATGCTTTTTTGTGTAGGATTCCCCTTTAAAATTCATACTAGACCTGAAGGGCCTGGTATGGAATTTGGCATGGAGCCATGGCTGTTTTTTTACATCTGGTATGTATTTTTAGATGAACCCCACACAATTTATGGGGGGTTACACATTAAAATCAGAGTCTAAAATCTTGCCTAAAATAATGGTCTGGTATTGTTTACCAATAGAAGTAAATGGTTGGGAACTATCATTTACCAGAAATTTAAACTGCATTTTCTTTTCTTTGTAAAGGTTAATTTTGCTGTAGTATGTTGCATACATCATACAGATGTGCTACTTCAAAGGGGTTTGAATTTTGCACTTTTAATGTTGCCTTTTAAGCAACATTGGCTCTCATTGAGGGTTTGGATTCAGCACCAGAACTTAAGCAATGTTCTCCAAAGCTGAATTGAAGGGAACCCGGGTCATTTAGTTCATCCCTACTGGTGCCAAGAATCTGCTTAATCCCTGTCCATGGTCCTTTGCGCAAATACAGTATATCTGATGGCCTGCCAACAGAACATGCAAATAAATCTTGAGTTCTTACATTTTTCTACTATATCTGTAGACCACAATACCCAGTGGATGACCAGGAATATCACACATACTGTTCTGCTGAACACTACAATGATTGCACAGCCAAGCATTATTAATGCATGTAGTTGACATTTAAGGCCAGTCTGTTAAGTAAACATGAAAGCTAAAAAAAAAAGGCAAACATGACTTAATAGTAAAAGAACCCATACACAAAGTAAACTGTTGCATGATTTCAATAATTCTAAATCTATCTTGAAACAATTTTCACATATAGAATAAGAACAGTCAAATTAGATTACCAACATTTGTATTAACCTTGTTCCAATAGACTTATATTTTTCATCCCTTATAAATGAGCAGTGTATTCTATACCAGATTTAAATCCAAATTTATAGACAATTGTGCCTTTTTGTGTTAACACAGTACTCAGATAATCAATATATATTGTTATATAATATACAGTTTCAAAGCCTGAAAAGGCAGAAGCTGAAATAATTATGCATAAAGAATTCTGAGCCATCTGGGCAGAGAATTGAGCTTAACTGAAAATAATTGATGGCCGGCCTAATCTCATCAATAGTAATAGATTAATCTTAATACTTTGGCTAAGTAACTATAGCATAGAAATACACAGGCTTATCTAAGTAGAGAGGAGCATTCTATGAGTGACAGCACTGTGCATTAAGCATACTTTGTCAGGTCAGTTTACAGAATATTCTAGGACATTGTTTGCTTAAATGTTGTAAATGCTAATTTTTTACGGAAAGAATGCAGTCAATTTTATTTGTATCCCTGACCATTTTACCCATCTAAATAAAACATTTTAATTTTAAAGCACTTAAGCGGAAAATATTTTAAGTATGACACTGGTTGAGAAAAATCTGAAGGAAAAAGAAAAACAAATATGCATTTCCCACACGTATTGCATCTCCATTTTACTATTTTCAAGGACTTTTTAGGTAAAGTATGTACCAACTTTTTCCACTGTTCAAGTACAATTTGTGCTCATTTTTAAAGTCAAATTTTAGTTTAAGTTAGGTGGATAATGCTTTTGCATAACAGTTATAATGCAAAATGTCAGCTGTATTCAGACCAGATTTTTGATTAATGCTGAACTCCAGACAAACTCACAGATGAAATGCTTATATTGGAGCAGTTTCACCTACCAAGGGATTTGTATTTCTGCCCATCCAGTCTTGGGATTTAAGTAACACCTACAGGTCTTGTCCCTTCTCTAGCCCATGACTGGACAGTGAAACGAGAAGCAGTGCTCTGTCACGCTGTCACTCTGCTCTCCTCTAGAGCAACACTAGTTTGTGTCTTTTATTATATATATCGATGGAGTTCTGCTTGCAGCATTTTCTTTGAGGAATGCAGGTTACTCCCATAACCTTCAAGACATACTACATCTTTGTTCTACTTCCTTGTGTAATATATGCTTTTACTAGTGTAACAACAAGCAATGTTACTGAATTGCAGAATTGTCTTTGTCCACAAGATGGCGATGCCAATTGTGCCCTGCCTAGCCGTAACTGGTTTAGTACATGTTGCATGGGAGCAGTCTGGGAGATAAAGTCTTGAGTAATAATTTCAACTATAGCCATCCCTGGGCCGCAACAATAGGGCCCATAAGCACCTGATAGCAGAAGGTGTGAGCTAAGAAAAAGCACAGAAAAGACCCAGGCAGTTGGGGAAAGCACGCAAACTGGAGAAGAGAGGGAAAGATTTGTGCTGTGCTGTGCTGAGCCATGCTGTTCCAAGTTGTGCAGTGCCCAGGGAAAGAGCAGGTTATCGTGCTGGACACTGGAACCAGGAGGCTGATCTGGAGAGGGACTGGAGCAATACAGGTGACCTGGGACATCTACACCCAGAATTGCTGTGAGAGTCACCATCGCATTGGCTGCCATCTGCAGCACTGCTGGATAAACGGTTCATCCACCATACAGAGCACTGCGTAGAGAAGAATCGGGTTATAGCCACCTGTCAACTCTTTCCCAGCCCAGACTTATTAATGAGACATTTCCTTTTCTACTAACATTCTTCAACTAGAGATTTATTACACCTGCTGCTGCATCCATCACTAATCAACGGCTGTCAAAACCATACATATAGCATTAGGCTGTCAGTACACCTCACGCTGTTTGCACATGATTTGACCTATGAATGATTTCTGCACTTTGGATTGCTTCACTTATAATTAGCACTACAGATTGGACTTATATACCAGCACTTGTGATTATTTTGCACATGAGAATTTTTCAATGTTTCCGAGCATCCGTCTAATTGTTTCCGAGCATGCGTAAGAATTTTGCGCATCGGAATTGCTACAGACGATCGGAATTTCCGATCGGAACTTTTTCCAAACAAAAAATAGAGAACCTGCTCATCGGTCTTTTGCTGGCTGAATTTCCGATCGTGTACGGGGCATAAGAGTACTCCAACACGTGCTTTTCGGCTTAAAACTCTTTTGCACATGCAATTCTCTCTTTATATGTTGGACTATATATATATATATATATATATATATATATATATATATATATATATATAATTTATACAGCCACTTCTTTGATGCACATATAGGGACCCACTAAACACTTTCACACAGGCGTAACCTCATTGGTTTGCACCTGGTATGACAGTTTAGTAGGGTGACCATAATAAGTGAGTTAGGATCCATGCACACTGAAGCTCAAAAAAGCTTTTTCTGGACGCCAGATTGCTGGCAGAAAAAAGCTGGTTGAAAAACGTGCTTTTAACAGCATTTTGTACTAGCGTTTACGAGCGTTTCATAGCGTTAGCGTTTATGGGCGTTTTTAATAAAAATACACAGAGGACACTCCAAAAATACCACAATGTATTCCAAACTCTCACAATGCATTGAAAAAATAGAACGCTGAATGCTAATTAACAAGCATTCATGAGCGTTCATGAGCGTTTATCAGCGTTTGGCTTTTTTTGGTGGTGAAAAACGGCACTTTGAACGCAAATTTCTGGCGTTCAGAAAAAATCCCATAAACTCCACTGCTCATTAAAGCTAAAAAACGTCCATGTGTGCATGGACACATAGGCTAACATAGAGTGGAGTTTATGGGCTTTTAACTACTTGCCTACCAGGCACGAACACCTCCTTCCTGACCAGGCCATTTTTCAGCTTTCAGTGCTGTCGCATTTTGAATGACAATTGCGCGGTCATGCAACGCTGTACAAAAATAAAATTTTTATCATTTTTTCCCCACAGATAGAGCTTTATTTTGGTGGTATTTGATCACCTCTGCGGTTTTTATTTCTTGCGCTATAAATAAAAGAAGACCAACAAGTTAGAAAAAACATAATATTTTTTACTTTTTATTATAATAAATATCCAATTTTTTTATTTTTTTTAAACAGATTTTTTCCTCAGTTTAGGCCGATACGTATTCTTCTACATATTTTTGGTAAAAAAAAAATCGCAATAAGCGTATATTGATTGGTTTGCGCAAAAGTTATAGCGTCTACAAAATAGGGGATAGATTTATAGCATTTTTATTATTATTTTTTTTTTACTAGTAATGGCAGCGATCTGCGATTTTTATCATGCCTGCGACATTGCGGCGGACATATCGGACACTTTTGACACATTTTTGGGACCATTCACATTTATACAGCGATCCGTGCTATAAAAATGCATTGATTACTGTATAAATGTGACTGGCAGGGAAGGGGTTAACACTAGGGGGCGCTGCAGGGGTTAATGTGTTCCCTATATGAGTGATTCTAACTGTGGGGGGAGGGGACTGACTGGGGGAGGGGACCGATCGGTGTCCCTATGTACAAGGGACACACCATCGGTCTCCTCTCCAGTGACAGGACGTGGATCTGTGTGTTTACATACACAGATCCACGTCCTGCTCTGTTACTGGGAAATCGCGGGTTCCCAGCGGACATCGCGGCCGCCTGGCACACGCATTGGGCCCCCAGCTACGCGGCAGGCACGCGCACGCGCCCCCTAGTGGCCAAAATGTAGCCGACGTCATATGACGGCGTCCCGCCACAAGAGCCGCACCGCTCCGCCGTCAATAGACAGTGGGCGGTCGGCTAGAGGTTAAAAAAAACGCAATAAACTGCAGTTTATGAGCTTCAGTGTGCATGGAGCCTAAAGGTGTGAGTTGTATATGTGTAAGACACACTACAGGAGATGGTCAGAGACTGGGGACATAATACAAGAGATGATCAAGTATATAGTACCTCAGGGCTGTGTCACTCTATTTAAACCAACTCTGCAAGATCAAGTCAGTACTTTGAAAAGTACAACCAAGTGACAAGGCAGCAGCACATTTAATTTCCAAAATAAAAAAATTCTTACAAACAGTGAACTGGTCAGGATTAGTGGAGGACAGTAAACAGTTAATGGGTCTGTGAAATCCTTCACAAAAACATCAAACTATGTAGCACACACAGAGCTCTGGCTCTGGCTAAATAGCTGAGCTGAAATGGTTGGTGACAGGGTCATCAACCATGTGTGACCCTGTCATTGGACACAGAATGCCGGCAAGCTGCAGCTTCTTCCAGAGATCTTATCAGTGTGATTAAGCAGTGTGCAGCTATAAAGAAAAATAAAGAGTACAGAGCAAGGGGGAGACTGATCAGTAACCTTGCACTGCCTGAAGGCATACATTTCTGGAAGACACTGGCAGGCCAGCATTACATGTGACTGTACAACGCTCCCCACGATCTTGTTTCCATTCAGCCAGAGATGTGTGCTCAGTGCTGCAGGATTCGTTTTGCTCATACCTTCTGCTATGTCCTTGGGCTTCAGGTACTGTGTATCTCCCTCCCGGCGCCCCTATTCAGCACCTGTGTATAGTCAAATGTGGCGTGCTGGGTTACACTCTGTCTGCTGCATGATATAGCCACTTGCTCCTCGAGCCCTCCGCTGCTAGACATTTCCTCAGCCAGCCCCGCCTCCTGTTCACAGCAAAGGCGCTGCCGCCACTTCTCTCTCAGCTGTTCTTTTTAAAATGAAAAAAAGTTCCAAAGCTCCTAGCAGCTTACAGCGGCCCCCCTGAGTGACAGGCTCAGCTGGGAGATTGCCTGGCACTCGTGGGTGTCCTGGAGCCTGCAGTCAAATACGGGAGACTTGACACGTCTAGGTGATAGGCAGCGCCACCCACATTTGCACATATAATAGTAATTGATCTCAGCACATATCACACTGTGGCTCAAATTAGCACTAGCACTTTCACCTTGTTAGTCATCACTAGAGGTCATTCTCCAGGTGATAGGCAGCACCCCCCACCCCTGCATACATATATATTTACTAAATTATGCGTTTGCACTAGTCCCTGCAGCCTATTAAGGAATGCCAATTTGAGGTGTTACCTTTCTGATGATAAATCCTGCTTTTTGTAGCATAGCCAGTACTTTTTTTTTGGGGGGGGGGGGGTTCTGCCTTTTGTACCTAAAGCTGACACCCCTTCAACCAAGAAGAACATATTAGGTCACTTATGGGTGTGCTAACTTTGAGAGGGGCTTATACCACAGTCCTTGTACACACAAAATATGCTTTATTACTTTACCACAAGCAAGACTTATCCCCCCATCACCACACACATACACACACAGGTGTTAAGTAGCTGCGTTATTTAATGCCCAGTCAGGTGCTGTCATCGCAGCTTATTCAGTCATAGGGTCCGACTGACTCTCCAAGCTGCCACCTTCCTGCCTACATGCACACCACGCCATGCCCTTTTCCCTGGTTTAGCATGAAACACACTGCCATTGCAAGCTGGGGATGAGAACAGGGGTTACAGGGGATGAGACTGGCATGCGCAGCTGCTGTTACCACTGGGGATATGGGCAGGCAGGAAGCAGAACTAGAGGGCAGTGTTGCTGCTGCTTATGTCCTAAAGAATGTAGAATTGCTTGCTGGGGTTTCCTAGCATAGCTGTTGTGCCTGCATGGACTGGATCTCTGGGGAGGGGATGGACTTATACTGTATACCCTACCTTATACTGTATATGCCCCTGGGCTGCTGGGACAAGTACAAAGGTAACATTTTTAGTCACAGTGCAGTCATACTTAAAATATGCCACAAAACTATTTCTGACCCATATGATTCCAAATGACATAAGAACACATGTTCAGATTTGCTTTTATATATCAATTATTTGCTAAACTAAAATTAATTTTATGGAAATGCATTCTGCATCTGATACCTTTGCATTTTAGCTTGATGCCTTTTTTTATTAAAATCAATGGAAATGCTTCAAAATGCATGCCTTAACCACTTCAGCCCCGGACCAATTGTCAGCTTAAGGACCAGAGGTCTTTTTTCAATTTCGCACTGCACTACTTTAACTGGTAATTGCGCGGTCATGCAATTTTGTAACGAAACGAAATTTGCGTCCTTTTCTTCCCACAAATAGAGCTTTCTTTTGATGGTATTTGATTGCCTCTGTGATTTTTATTTTTTGCGATATAAACGGAAAAAGAGCGAAAATTTTGAAAAAAAAAGAGATTTTCTCTTTTTGTTATAAGAAAAATCTAATAAACTCAATTTTAGTCAAACATTTGGGCCAAAATGTATTCAGCCACATGTCTTTAGTAAAAAAAATGCCAATAAGCGTATATTTATTGGTTTGCGCAAAAGTTATAGCGTCTACAAACTAGAGTACATTTTCTGGAATTTACACCGCTTTTAATTTATGACTGCCTATTTCATTTCTTGAGGTGCTAAAATGGCAGAGAAGTACAAAACCCCCCCAAATGACCCCATTTTGGAAAGTAGACACCCCAAGCTATTTGCTGAGAGGCATGTTGAGCCCATTGAATATTTTTTTTTTTAGTCCCAAGTGATTGAATAAAGACAAAAATAAAAAAGAATTTTTTTTTTCTTCAAAAAGTTGTCACTAAATGATATATTGCTCACACATGCCATAGTTATATGTGGAATTGCACCCCGAAATACATTTTGCTGCTTCTCCTGAGTATGGGGATACCACATGTGTGGGACTTTTTGGGAGCCTAGCCGCGTACGGGGCCCCGAAACCCAAGCACCGCCTTCAGGATTTCTAAGGGTGTAAATTTTTGATTTCACTCCTCACTACCTATCACAGTTTCGAAGGCCATAAAATGCCAAAATAGCACAAAACCCCCCCAAATGACCCCATTTTGGAAAGTAGACACCCCAAGCTATTTGTTGAGAGGCATGGTGAGTATTTTACAGCTCTCATTTGTTTTTGAAAATGAAGAAAGTAAAGTAAAAAAAAAAATTTTTTTTTTCTTTTTTCAATTTTCAAAACTTTGTGACAAAAAGCGACATCTGCAAAATACTCACAATACCTCTCAGCAAATAGCTTGGGGTGTCTACTTTCCAAAATGGGGTCTTTTTGGGGGGTTTTATGCCATCTGGGCATTCCATGGCCTCCGAAACTGTGATTGGCAGTGAGAAGTGAAATAAAAAAATTACTCCCTTAGAAAGCCTGAAGGCGGTGCTTGGATTTTGGGGTTCCGTACGCAGCTAGGCTCCCAAAAAGTCCCACACATGTGGTATCCCCGTACTCAGGAGAAGCAACAGAATGTATTTTGGGGTGTATTTCCACATATGCCCATGACATGTTTGAGCAATATATCATTTAGTGACAACTTTTTGTAAAAAAAAATATATATATTTTTTTTTTTCATTATTCAATCTCTTGGGACAAAAAAATAAAAATATTTAACGGGCTCAACATTGCTCTCAGCAAATAGCTTGGGGTGTCTACTTTCCAAAATGGGGTCATTTGGGGGGGGTTTGAACTGTCCTGGCATTTTATGCACAACATTTAGAAGCCTATGTCACACGTCACCCACTCTTCTAACCACTTGAAGATAAAGCCCTTTCTGACACTTTTTGTTTACATGAAAACATATTTTTTTTTTGCAAGAAAATTACGTTGAACCCCCAAACACTATATATATTGTTAAAGCAAAGGCCCTACAGATTAAAATGGTGGGTGTTGCATTTTTTTTTTCCACACAGTATTTGCGCAGCGATTTTTCAAACGCATTTTTTGTGGAAAAAATACACTTTTTTTTATTTTAATGCACTAAAAACACACTATATTGCTCAAATTTTTGATGAAATAAAAAATATGATCTTAGGCCGAGTACATGGATACCAAACACGACATGCTTTAAAATTGCGCACAAACACGCAGTGGCGACAAACTACATACATTTTTAAAAGCCTTTAAAAGCCTTTACATGATACCACATTAGATTCACGGAGGAGGTCTACTGCTAAAATTACTGCCCTCGATCTGACCTTCGCGGTGATACCTCACATGCATGGTGCAATTGCTGTTTACATATGACGCCAGACCAACGCTTGTGTACGCCTTTGCGCAAGAGAAGGGGGGGGGGCAGGGGTGCTTTTTTTTTTTTTTTTTAGTTTTTTTTTTTTATTTATTTAGCTTTTTTATTCTATTTTTAAACTGTTCCTTCCATTTTTTTTCTTTGTTATGATTTTTATTGTTATCTCAGGGAATGTAAATATCCCCTATGATAGCAATAGGCAGTGACAGGTACTCTTTTTTTGAAAAAATTGGGGTCTATTAGACCCTAGATCTTTCCTCTGCCCTCAAAGCATCTGACCACACCAAGATTGGTGTGATAAAATGCTTTCCCAATTTCCCAATGGCGCGGTTTATATCCGGGAGGGGGGACATTCCCTCCCACTGCTTGTAAAAGCAGTCTAGAGGCTAATTACCCGCTAGAATTGCTTTTACATGAACGCCGATCACTGGCTGAAAAGAATGATACCAAGATGATACCTAAACCTGCAGGCATCATTCTGGTATAACCATTCAAAATCCAGCAACATACTGGACATATATTGTAATCTTTTTTTTTTTCATGCAGCCTCTTGGCTGAACGAAAAAAAAGAGATTGATTGGTGGGTATGCCCACCATTAGAATACCTCCCTTCATCCACCCACTTCTAATGATGGGCATACATGCACCATTTATATATGCCGATGCATGGGGGCATCCTCCCGCAAAAGTTATGCCGTGTACACACGGTCGGAATTTCGACCGTATGTACGTGGCATTAGGAGCCAATCGCTCCTCCGCCCCCCCTGCTGCCCCCATGCTTCGGCACATATGCTCTTTTTTTAACTGTGGTGGTGAAATCACCTCCTACAGCGTTGGAGTCGCGGCTTTATGTATCGTGGGAGCAAACGCTGTTGCTGTCAAGATAAATAAATCCGCGCTGCAACTGAATGGCGCACCTGAAAACAAAAAAATGCTTAACACTAAAACACAGTAAACAAAATTACATACCTGAAAAGCAAGCATGATAAAACATAATAAAACATTGCAGAATAGAATGGAGTAAAAAAAGAGCAACAATAGAGAGAGAATAGAGTGAGAGAGAGAACAATAAAACGACAACTATTTTTGTTTTTTTTATTTTTTTGAGATTCACAGGTAAAAAAGCTCCTGACTGTTAGCGACTGAATCAAAACGCTACCACAAAAAAAATGTTAGCGATCGCAGGGATCAGGCCTGACTCTGCGAACACTGCAGTTATGTGTGCTTAGTGTTTTGTAAGTGACAGTGATCGATCGATACTGCACTTGGGTGGGCTGGGCTGGGCTGGGCGGAGGGGGAAAACGCAGGTGCTAGCAGGTATCTGGGCTGATCCCGCTAACAATGCGTTTTTTTGGAACCCTAAACTGCTGGGACGCTAGTATAGATCTGATCAGATCAGATATTGATCTGTTCAGATACTATACCACTAAGGGAGGTGTATGCTTTGCGCGTGGGTGTTTGCGGTACTGGCACTAACCTGGGGCGACGCAGACCTTATTTGACCCTAAAACCTAATTGATATCACCCGCCGGGCGATCAGGGGGTTAAACCGTTATTGGGTAATAAATGGCGGGTGCCCTGACAGTATAAAAAACAAGCTAACTAACCAGCGTCACCCGTAACAGTAATACAAAAAAAAAACTGGCTACCTAGCGGCACCAGTGACACTAATGCAGCGATCAGAAAAACAATCGCTTAGTGACACTGGCAAAAGGGGGTGAAAGGGTTAACTAGGGGCAATCAGGGGGTTAAACCTTTATTAGGTAATATATGGGGGTACCTGACGCTATATAAAAACCTGACGGGGAACCTAAATAACGAAATAACTAACTGGCTAACCAGCGTCACCAGTGACATTTTATACGGTGATCACTGGTGAAAGGGTTAACTCTAGGGGCAATCAGGGGGTTAAAACCTTTATTTAGGTTGTAATATGGGGGTACCTGACCTATAAACCTATTTATGAACCTATATAAACATGGCGGTTAACCTAAAAAAAAAACTGGTTACCTAGCGACACTAATGCAGCGATCAGAAAAAAAACGATCGCTTAGTGACACTGGCAAAAGGGGGTGAAAGGGTTAACTAGGGGCAATCAGGGGGTTAAACCTTTATTAGGTAATATATGGGGGTACCTGACGCTATATAAAAACCTGACGGGGAACCTAAATAACGAAATAACTAACTGGCTAACCAGCGTCACCAGTGACAGTTATACGGTGATTACTGGTGAAAGGGTTAACTCTAGGGGCAATCAGGGGGTTAAAACCTTTATTTAGGTTGTAATATGGGGGTACCTGACCTATAAAACTATTTATGAACCTATATAAAACATGGCGGTTAAAATAAAAAAAAAAATGGTTACCTAGCGACACAATGCAGCGATCAGAAAAACGATCACTTAGTGACACTGGCAAAAGGGGGTGAAGGGGTTAACTAGGGGCAATCAAGGGGTTAAACCTTTATTAGGGGGGGGGGTAGGGGGCTACCTAGGACCTAAAACTAACTGCCCTGACAGTTATTACAGTCACACTGACACTAAATGCAGTGATCAGTAAATAAATGATCACTGCAATTAGTGACACTGTGACTGGGGGGGGGAGGGGGTGATCTGGGGGTGATCTGGGGGTGACAGGGGGGTGGATTGTGTGCCTAACTGTACTGGTGTCAGTGTACTGTTTGTGCACTAACCTTTACATGTTCTCTGCTCGGCGTTCCGGTCACATAGACCGGCGCACCGAGCGTGACATCACTTCCGCCTTCCTGTCTATACAATAGACAGGAAGGGGAAGCTTTTCATTCGCCAGGAGCGATCGCGAGGGGGTGGCCAGAAACCACTGGCCGTCCCCTCGTCCCGGATCGCTCCTGAAGCGATGCCGACCGTCCCCGCCGGCGGAGGGGGTTCCGATCGGACACCCCACCCGCCGGAAGAATGGCACGTACAGGTACGTGGTTCTGCCTGTACGTGCCATTCTGCCGACGTATATATACAGGGGGCGGTCGGCAAGTGGTTAAGATGCACGTTGGCACTAGGGTTGAGCGAACCCGAACTGTAAAGTTCGGGTCCGTACCGGACTTTTGGGTGTCCGGGACCCGGACCAGAACCCGAACTATTGGCTGTAAGTTCGGGTTCGGGTCCGGTGTTCGGCGCTGTATTGGCGCCTTTTTCACAGCTTTAGGCCAGCCAATGGATGATCGTTTTACTAGTGTGCCCTAGAAGCCATCGCAGCCATGCCTACTAATGGCATGGCTGTGATTGGCCAGTGCAGCATGTGACCCAGCCTCTATATATAGCCCACACACAGCACACAGCGTCATTCTGTTAGACACACACTGTTAGGCAGGTTCCTGTGCTGCAGATAGATAGAAGATTTTAGGAGTTAGTGTGCTAAAGTCAGTCCACATTCCTGGAATTTTATTCTAATTAGTTAGATCAGTGAGCGATCTAGATAGCTAGAGTAGGGAGGGAGTTTCTTTATTTTGCAAAAGAAAGAGGCAGACATAATTATTGAAGAGATTCCTAAATCAATTGTACCCTGGCTGGGGTGCAGTGCACAGTCACAGTCACAGTAACAGTGCCATGAGGCCAGTGCCAGACAAAATCTAAACGTTTTACCTTCAAGCTCAGTGCAACATTACTGCACTGCATATACTAAGACATACACCACAGTCTGTGTGTATTCTGCTATTGGAAAAACATTGCATAAAAATTGAATTTTGCTTTTTATTTTTTTTCCCAATAGCATTTTCTGCGTGTTCCTACATACACGCTGTAGATACTGTCCGTGTAGTCTGATATTGCAAAAACATTGCAAAAAAATAAAATTTTGCAGTGTTTTTTTTTCTTCCCAATAGCATTTTCTGCGTTTTCATAAACGCTGTAGATACTGTCCGTGTAGTCTGATATTGCAAAAACATTGCAAAAAAATAAAATTTTGCAGTGTTTTTTTTTCTTCCCAATAGCATTTTCTGCGTTTTCATAAACGCTTTACATACTATCCGTGTAGTCTGATATTGCAAAAACATTGCAAAAAAATAAAATTTTGCAGTGTTTTTTTTTCTTCCCAATAGCATTTTCTGTGTTTTCATAAACGCTTTACACACTGTACGTGTCTTCTGCTATATACAAAAAAAAACATTTGGGGCGAGATCATACATTTTGAAAATATGAGGAGATCATCAAAAAGGGGACGTGGCCCGGGTCGTGGTTCTGCTGGTGGCGCTCCTGTTGCAGGGAGTGGACGTGGTCGATCTGTGCCAGCTACACACACTAGTGAAACACCTTCCGCAGGTGCGAGTAGGCGACAGAGCCTGCAGCAGTATTTTGGCGCACCTAATGAGGCTGTACGAATGTCGAGGCCAGGACAAGTACAGGCGATAGTAGATTGGGTTGCTGCTGACAGTGCCTTTGGTTCTTCTGATGAAAGTTCAGAGTTGGCACCTGCAGTCGATGTCTATCAGTCTTTCACCTCACCCCCTTGCAAATCAGCCAATCAGTCTGAGCCCCAAATCATGCAGCAGTCTCTTCTGCTTTTTGATGACTCTGTTAGCAGGGTTTCCCGGGGCCATCCACCTAGCCCTGCCTCAGAAGTGGAAGAGATTGTGTGCACCGATGCCCAACCACTTATGCTTCATGATGAGTACATGGGAGGACCAACGCAGCACGTCTCGGATGATGACGAAACACAGGTGCCAACTGCTGCTGCTTTCGCCATTGTGCAGACCGACAAGGAGGGCAGGAGTGAATTTTGGGTGGAAGATGATGTGGAGGACGATGAGGTCCTTGACCCCACATGGAATCAATGTCATGCAGGTGACCAGTGTAGTTCAGAGGAAGAGGCGGTGGTCGCACAGAGCCACCAGCACAGCAGAAGAGGGAGCAGGGTGCAAAAGCGGAGCGTCCGTCCCCTAGACAGTACGTCTGCTACTGCCCAACGCAGCAAGGGACCGAGCACACCAAAGCCAGGTGCAAGGAGTTCCCTAGCGTGGCAGTTCTTCAGACAATGTCCTGATGACAAGACATGAGTGGTTTGCACGCTGTGCAGTCAGAGCTTGAAGCGAGGCATAAACGTTCTCAACCTGAGCACAACCTGCATGACCAGGCATCTAAGTGCAAAGCACGAGATGCAGTGGAGTAGACACCGCAAAAACCAAGAAAGGTCTCTGGCTCCTCCTGCTTCCTCTTCTGCTGCAGTCTCGGCGTCTTCATCCACCTCTGTAGTGACAGTGACACCTGCCAACCCGCAAACAGAGGATCTGCCAGCAACACTACCACCTGGGTCACCAACCATCTCCACAATGTCCCATGGAAGCTTTCAGCTCTCTATTTCCCAAACACTGGAGCGGAAGAGGAAGTACCCCCCTAGCCACCCGCGATCCCTGGCCCTGAATGCCAGCATTTCAAAATTGCTCGCCTTTGAAATGCTGTCATTCCGTCTGGTGGAGACGCAGAGTTTTCAAAGGCTGATGTCATTGGCTGTCCCACAGTACGTCGTGCCCAGCCGCCACTACTTTTCCAGACGAGCTATCCCTTCCCTGCACAACCAAGTGGGGGACAAAATCAGGTGTGCACTGCGCAACGCCATCTGTGGCAAGGTCCACCTAACTACGGATGCGTGGACCAGTAAGCACGGTCAGGGACGTTATATCTCCCTAACAGCACACTGGGTAAATGTAGTGGCGGCTGGGCCTGAGGCGGCTAGCACTTTGGCGCATGTCCTTCCACCACCGAGGATTGCAGGGCACTTCAGTTTGCCTCCTGTTGCTAACTCCTCCTACTCCGCCTCCTCATCCTCTACCGCCTCCTCATCCGGTCAGCGTAACACCTTCACCACCAACTTCAGCACAGCCAGGGCTAAACGACAGCAGGCAGTTTTAAAACTTTCCTGTTTGGGGGAAAAACCCCACACCGCGCATGAGTTGTGGAGGGACATGGAACAACAGACCGATGAGTGGTTGGTGGAAGTGAGCCTCAAGCCTGGTGGTGTGCGATAATGGGTGAAATCTCGTAGCAGCTCTGGGCCTTGCCGGTTTGACGCACATCCCTTGCCTGGCGCATGTGCTGAAGTTGGTCGTCCAGAGGTTCCTGAAGAATTACCCCGATATGCCAGAGCTGCTGCAGAAAGTGCGGGCCGTCTGTGCGAACTTTTGCTGCTGCTCGCCTGTCAGCGCTGCAGCGTAACTTCGGCCTTCCCGCTCACCGTCTCATATGTGACGTGCCCACAAGGTGGAACTCCACCTTGCACATGCTTGCCAGACTGTGCGAGCAGCAGCAGGCGATAGTGGAGTTTCAGCTGCAGCACGCACGCGTGAGTCGCTCTGCGGAACAGCACCACTTCACCGCCAATAACTGGGCCTCCATGCGAGACCTGTGTGCCTTGTTGCGCTGTTTCGAGTACTCCACCAACATGGCCAGTGCCGATGACGCCGTTCTCAGCGTTACTATCCCAGTTCTATGCCTCCTTGAAAAAACTCTTAAGGCGATGATGGTGCGTTGCTGGGGGGATACAGAGGACACAGACGATACACCTCCCACAGAGGACAGCTTTTCCTTTCCTCTGGGCAGCCTGGCACACATGAGCGATTACATGCTGCAGTGTCTCCGCAACGACCGCCGGGTTGCCCACATTTTAACTGGTGCTGATTATTGGGTGGCCACCCTGCTGGATCCCCGTTACAAGGACAACGTGCCATCCTTAATTACCTCACTGGAGCGTGATCGTAAGATGCGCGAGTACAAGCGCACGCTGGTAGACGCGCTGCTGGTGGCATTCCCACTTGGAAGCGGGGGTACGGTGGAAGCACAAGGCGAAGGCAGAGGAGGAGGAAGAGGTCGCCAACGCAGCCGGGGCACCGCCAGCACCTCGCAAGGCAGGGTTAGCATAGCCGGAATGTGGAAAAGCTTTGTCGGCACGCCACAACAACCAGCACCACCAGCTGAGATGGAACGTCTTAGCAGGAGGCAGCATTTCACCAACATGGTGGAGCAGTATGTGTGCACACGCGTACACGTACTGCATGACGGGTCTGCCCCCTTCAACTTCTGGGTCTCCAAATTGGGCACATGGCCTGAGCTTGCCCTTTACGCCTTGGAGGTGCTGGCCTCCCCTGCCGCCAGTGTATTATCTGAACGTGTATTTAGCACGGCAGGGGGCGTTATTACAGACAAGCGCAGCCGCCTGTCCAGAGCCAATGTGGACAAGCTCACATTCATTAAAATGAACCAGGCATGGATCCCACAGGACTTGGCCGTACCTTGTGCAGAATAGACACATATACCGGTGTTCTGACGAAAACTGTCTTGCTATCGGATAGTGTCCGGCCACTTACTGCGCAGGTGCAGTGCTTGCGCAGTACGGAAGACAAGGAGATTCACAAAATCTCCAAAGATGAACGTAGCCTGCGCAGTGAGTGCAGGTTCAAGCCCGACCATCCAAGTGGACATACGGTAGCACATAGTAACAGGGCCCCTCACGGGCTCGCTTGGCTAGGCTTTAACCTCGGATGATGTGGCTTGAACCTGGAGTCACCGCGCATCGTCTTCGGAGAGTTTCAAAATCCCCTTGTCCTACGTACTGAGCAAGCGCAGTACAGGGCAGACACTATGCGACGGGGGACAGAATTCGACACATCATTCACCACTAGCCTTACCCAGCCATTGTTGTATTTTTGAACCAGTGTTGGCTACCTCGTCCTCCTCCACCGCCGCTTCCACCTACACCGCCACATCCACCGCCACCTCAATCTCCTACTCCATTTGAATTTCGTCCTCCTAGGTCAAGATTATAATTTTTTCATTTTTTTTTCATTTCCAAGTATTTTATTTTCCCACTATCTTATCCATTAAATTGAATATTTTTTTCCAGAAAGTGCGTATTCTGGGGTATTCCCACCATATGTGCAGCATCGTGCCATTGAGTTTCTGAGGTTCTTAATGACTTCCTGTACCTCTTCTGCTGAGAAGGGGGCCTCCAGCATTTTTTTTTATTTTTTATTTTTTTTATGTTATTTTAAGTTATTTCCCTATCCACATTTGTTTTCAGATCACTTGCCATGCTCTTAACAACATTTTGTTGCCATTTGCAGCCCTCTAGCCCTTTCCATTACCTTTTTACAGCCATTTTAGTGTTCAAAAGTCCGGGTCCCCATTGACTTCAATGGGGTTCGGAGTTCGGGGTCAAGTTCAGGTCAAGTTCGGTCCCGAACCCGGACTTTTTTCCGAAGTTCGGCCGAACCCGCCGAACCCGAACATCCAGGTGTCCGTTCAACTCTAGTTGGCACACATCAACGCCTGCCATGATGCACATCAACATATGACATGCATGACATATGTTGACTTTCAATACAACCTTCAATGGAAAATGGATAAGGGGGATACAGTAATGCCCTGTATACACAATAGGATTTTCCAATAGAAAATGTGTGTTAGGACCTTGGTGTCTGAAATTCCGACCGTGTGTAGGCTCCATCACACATTTTCTATAGGAATTTCCATCACACAAAATTTGAGATCCGGTTCTCAAATTTTCCGACAACAAAATTGTTGTCGGAAATTCTGATCGTGTGTACACAATTTATGGCGCACAAAGTGCCACGCACGCTCGAAATCAAGCAGAAGGGCAGCACTGGCTATTGAACTTCATTTTTCTTGGCTTGTCGTACATGTTGTACGTCACCGCGTTTTTGACGTTTGGAATTTCCGATTAACTTTGTGTGACCATGTGTATGCAAGACAAGTTTGAGCCAACATCCGTCGGAAAAAGTACTCACATGACTTTTGTAGAAATATCCTACTATACGCTCACTCATGCAATGGCATGGATGGATTCAATGCTGTGAATAGTTCAGTGCTTTCTGAAAACCTCTTTACAATAAGTCAATGCTATATAAAAAAAATACATTTTAACACCCTTAGGCTCATTGATGTAATCATATATTCTACCTTAGAGATTGCTTTATAATTGGGAATGTGGTGCCGTAATATGAGTATTCATTTTATATTCCTATTGTACAGTAGCATGGGTATAAATGTGTTAAAACATTTGCACAGGGGAATATATAAAGGATATTACATATCTGCATTGGGTTATCACTCTAAGTATAGCTATCAATCACAATGTGTACTCCAGGTATTTAAATTTGATATCAGCATGCCTAGAACAAAAGGCAGATCTTTATTAACTAAAATGTTACATTTTTCATGTGTTTATAGTAATTGTTTTGCTACTATTATTATTATCACTTTGAGTATATTGTTATTTTATTATTGCCACATATGTCAAATAAAATTTGATGAGATGACATTCTTACCTTGTATTGTAATTTATCAGCTGGTTTCCACTCATTTCTGGGTGTGAAAGGATTTAGTTCATTTACTTTGATGGATGTTGATGAATGTTTTATGATGATACTAGTACACTTCTTTATTAGGCAGTTAGGAAAAATGTTAACTTGAGCAAATTAATCTACTCTGGTTTTGCTGAGGTTTTTTTAATGGTCAATAATATGATTGATTTATAAACGGAATTCTACATTATGTATTTTTCTAGTTCAGCTGCAGTTGCCTTTGTCTCATTACTACTAGCAAATGATTAGGGAGCTTTTGATCTGTAAATATACTATTAAAAATGTTATATCTGGTTAGTAAATGAAAAAAAAAAACCTGTTGATCCAGCCTAAAAAAAGAGATATGCCCTATGCAGTCTTATGAGACAGTGAGCTAGGGCAACAGAACCACCCCATGTTCCTGGAGGGGGTATTCTGTAGTGCCAACACATTTATTATCCTAGGCTGATAATGCTGCTTGTCCACTGATATGGAAGAGTGGGTGAGCTTTGTTTCCTTAGGAAAGGATGTGAGTTACTGGCAGGATCACCAGGATAAGTTCAGTAAAGCTGCAATAGATTCATTTTTATTCTTTAACCACTTGACCTCTGAAAGATCCCCCCCCAACCCCCTTCATGACCAGGCCATTTTTTGCAATATGGCACTGCATTTGTTCAATAATGACAATTGCACGGTCATATGATGCTGTAATCAAATACAATTGATGTCCTTTTTTCCCCACAAATAGAGCTTTCTTTTGGTGGTATTTGATCACCTCTTTTGCGCTATAAATGAAAAAAGACAGACAATTTTGAAAAAATAACAATATTTTTTACTTTCTGCTATGACACTTATCCAATAAAAAAATTGAAAAAATCTTGTTTCTTCATAAATTTAGGCCAGTATGTATTCCGCTACATATTTTCGGTAAAAAAAAAAATCACAATACGTGTATATTTATTGGTTTACAAACTATGGGATCATTTTATTTATTTTTATGTATTTATAATTTTTTTTACTAGTTATGGTGGTGATCAGTGACTTATAGCGAGACTGTGATATTGCAGCGGACATTCTGACACTAACTGACACTTTTGACACTTTTGAGGGACACTTGTTGTGGAGGGGATATTGCAGCGGACATTCTGACACTAACTGACACTTTTGTTAGCAACTTTTGAGGGACACTTGTTGTGGAGGGGTTAACATCAGGGGAAAATTGCTAAATATCCGCGGGATTACTATTAAAAATAGAGAATACAAGTAGCAGCGTTGTACTTCTACAAACGCCACATAACCGAACCTCCTCCAAATTTTTGGTGTACTTTCCAACCTCAAGATAAAATTTCTCCAAGTCCCACGCACTAAATGTATCCCTTCTAGAAGCAGCCCATTGCAATGGAAAAAAAGAGGCCACATATTTTGACAGACTTGTACAAACAGGCCTTGACTAAAAATTCAAACAGATCTAAAAAAAATCGGACGCTCGGCCATCCTCCCCCGTCTCCAATCATGCAGACAATCCCTATACACTTACCTCCTATATTTTTTTGCACTTTACAAATCAGCTTGCTCAGCATTTATCTGGAGGGGCAGCTGCAAATTAAATACGCACACGCCTAACCAATCCTAAAAATAAAGGAGGGGATCGCCTTACCTATTTACAAATATTTGGTTCATCTTACCAGGTGATTTGGAAATCACACAAACAGACAAAACAACCTGGAAAACTATGGGCTTTTTCCAAAACATGGCCCATTCAAAAACCACCCACTTATCATTACTGCCTTTGAAACAGCAATGAGCACCACAACCTTCACGACCGGGGGGGGGGGGGGGGACCAATAACCCCGCTATGTGACGCGAACACCTTTTTAGCACGGGAATGGCCTCATGATGACGTACTATCACAACACTTTTACCATAAAGGTCAACCAAGATCCTACGGAAAACTTAGTCTCATTGTCCCGCACGAAAGAATTCCCCTTCTTAAGACACTTCCTCTCTTCCAAGACCCGCCAACATATGGTCCAGACGACTCAGTTTACTTAAATGTAGAACCACAACACACCTAATATCCCTAATCTAACCCCCTCCTCCAAGACAAGACCCACTCCTCACAGACAGACAGCTCACGCTCAATGGTGACCTACAGAGTGGGATACCATACTGAGGGCTCAATGAGAACGTAGCAATACAGGAAAACGCTATCACCAATGTTGTGGAGGGGTTAACATCAGGGGCGATCAAAGGGTTAACTGTGCCTAACCTGTGTTTTACTAAACTGTGGGGGGAGGTGTTTTTACTAGGAGAAGACATGGATCCAAGTCCCTGCTTTGCAGAGACACAGGATCCATGCCTTCAAAACAGGAAGAAGATCTGGACAGCCGCACTCCAAAAAAGTTTTTGCCTTTTATTCAAAAATTATTGTGAACAAAAATACAAGCCACAGCAGGAACAGACAGGAGCTAAAGTGTTTCACACTTCAATGTAGTGCTTAATCATAGCTAGGATCCATGCTTTTCTTCCTGTCAGAACGGTGATCTGCCTTGCTTTCATAGGCAGACTGCCGTTTTGCCACTCTGCTGGAAGATCGTTGGGTGCCGGCGGACATTGAATCTGTGGTACTCGCCGCTGGGTGTGATCACAGCGGGAGCGAGCTGCCAGTGGCACGCATGTGTGCCCCTACCGTAAGATCCAGATCATGTATATATACGTGATCCAGCGCAGAGGTGCCACACTGTAGTGTTAAAACTGCTATAGGTCAGACCTTAAGCAATAAAAGTATATATTGCCTGATTTTGTGTCATGTGACTAGTCTGTCTACCAAGCTGGCTGACTTTGCAGTTTAGTATATGCCACGGGCGGTGATGCCACAAGGGACGGGTCTCCAGATGACATCATTGGTGGCCCCGCCCCATGGCTATATAAGTAGCTGTAAAAGCATTACAGCGAGAAAAAGCGTCGGGAGAACAGAGGGAGAACACAGTGGGAGAACACAGCAGGAGAACACAGCGGGAGAACACAGCGGGAGAACACAGTGGGAGAACACAGTGAGCAAACCAGCAGCAGGAGAAGACAGTGGAGAGAGGAGAACCGAAGGTGGAAGAAGACATCAGCAGAGAGAAGAGAAGAACCGGAGGATGAAGACATCGCTGAAGGGATAAGTAATCGTAAGGAGAAAAGACGCCGGAGCTGCTTTAATAAATTACTTTGTCAAAAGCCGTGTACTGTTTTTATTTTTGACACTTTTTCGGGGTGAATGGGTAAGGGGTACATTGTACCCCATACTCATTCACATAGGGTGGGGGGCAGGATCTGGGGGCCCACTTGTTAAAGGGGGCTTCCAGATTCCAATAAGCCCCCCACCCACAGCCCCCGACAACCACCCGCAGGTTTGTGCTTGGGGGGGGGCGCAAAACACCCACCCCCCCATGTTGAGGGCATGTGGCCTGGTATGGTCCAGGAGGGCGGACCAATCGCTTGCCCCCTTTCCTGACCTGCTGGGCTGTGTGCTTGGATAAGGGTCTGGTATTGATTTTGGGGGGACCAATGCCAATTTTTTTGTTGTTCCCCTTAAAATTTATACCAGACTGAATGGTCTGGTATGCTCTTGGGAGGGAACCCCCCGCCAGTTTTTCTTTTCCTTTTGGCGAGGTTCCCTTCAAGATCCCCAGCACACAAGCCACACCACAAGTCAGATCATCATGATCTGACTTGTGGTGCAACTTCTATTCAAATCAATGGGCTCTCATAGGGAACCATTGATTTTGACATATCAAAATAAAAATGCTTGACGAAGCTTAAAGCGGCCTTATCCAGCATTAAGCCGCATTTAGCAGATTTTATCAGCTTCAGATGTTTTTACAGCTCTAATGCCTGTCCTCAGATTGCGCTGGCCCTGGGTTTTTTTTACAGCTTAAAAACGCCTATGCAAATTACAGCTTCTAAAAGCCTGTGCGTGCATGGACACATAGAACAACATGGAGAGGCATTTTAAGCTGCATAAAAAAAGTCTGACGCTGCTAAAAGCAGCTGTAAAAACAGCCTATCTGCATGAGGCCTAAGAGTTGTCATGCTGTGGTGAAGATGGCTGTGAAACATATAAATTGCATTCTGTGGGCAGAAGGTGTGGCGGGAGTCGTTTATGAGTGTGAGGTTATGGAACTGTCAGGGCTGGGCTCAGCCCTTCCTTTTTCTGAGCTGGCTGCTCAGCTGTCGGCTAATTGCCAACTCCTATCTCTCCACAGTTACTGTTACTGTTGATGATATCCTGCTTGAAAGTCCAGCCTACTTAAGCCATCCAGTCCAGAGGAGCTCTGCCTTCGCCTTGGTCACATCACAGAAACTATCTCCTGCAATCCTGTTCAAGACTTGCTGTGCTGACATCCCTTCTGGCTCCAGATCCTGCTTGCTGTTCCACTACATTGATCCCTGATTTCTGGCTTGGCTGACTATCCATTCCGGTTACTGAACTTTGGCTATGTTTTGATTATGTTTGTTCTTTTTACTTTTATTTTTAAACAAGTGTGATTTAACTGTACTTCTGTCTCGGGCTGATTTCATGGTTTCTGACAGGAACACCCAGTTATAGTCCGTGATGCATCAGTGGCTATGCGCTCAACCAAAACATTTTTTGCTGATAGTATTAAAAAGTTGGTACAACGCTGGGAAAAATGCATCGCAAAGGAAGGTGCCTATGTAGAAAAGTGATGTCATTTGTTTTTGAAATTCCTAATAAATCGAGTTTAAAAATGTGTGAAAACTTTGAAGACCCCTCGTATTTTCTACTTCTAGGCTTTTATGCTTTTTTGTTTATGATAGCATGGGGAAAAGTTAGAACCTCAGTCAACCATTGACTGTTTTTTATTCCACGTTTTCTTGGTGTTTTAATAAACAGAGATCAAATTGACAGTGTTACCACACAAAAGGCATATGTATTTATGACCTCATCTAAAATATGTAGGTTAATTGAAAACATATAATGAAAGCATTTCTTACTTTTTAATTTTATGAAAAGCAAGCAGAATATTTTGTCATAGTGCTTGATGAAAGAGAGAGAGAGAGAGAGAGAGAGAGAGAGAGAGATATAGAGACGGGGGAGAGGGGGAGAGAGAGAAACTGTACAGTAAAGATAGCTGTCAGGTCAGAGAGGGCTGTACAACACAACAGACTGTTATTTCTGAGAGAGCTGTACAATACAAGAGACTGTAATGCATGAAAGAGCTATAGAGTATAAGGGCTTGGTATGTCAGAGAATACCACATTATAAGAGAGTGGCATGTCCAAGAGAACTGTACAGTACAAGAAACTACCATTCCGAGAGAGCTGTACAATACAAGAGAGAAGAGACTGGCATATCAGAGAGAACTGTACAATACAAGAGACTGCCATGTCAGAGAGAGCTATGCAGTGCAAGACACTGGCATGTCAGATAGAGTTGTACAGCACAAGAGACTGCCACATCCAAGAGAGCTGTAAAGCTGTAAAGTTGTAAAGTTCAAGACATTGGCATGTCCAAGACAGCTGTGTGGCCTCTAATACCTGTTGTGTTGTTTCTGTTTCTATCTATTTTACCACCACCACTATACAGCAATGTGATGTCAGTCAGAAAAGCCTGGGGTACACTCTTTTGCAGGTGGTGCTCACCGTTATCCCATGCAATGTACCAGCTGGTTCCTCAAAGTGATTGTAAAGTCTTGTTTTTAAATAAAACTGGATGTATTGCAATACATTCCTTCCCAGCTATGCTAGCCGGGTTGACCCCAAAGTGATGTCATACAGTACATGGCGCTTTCCCGGTCACCATTAAGAAAGGTAGGAGAGCAGGCATGTGTCTGCTATTCTCTATCCCCTCCACACACCGGAACCTGTGATGTCGGTCCCGGGCCCGCAGATGGGCTGGCAAAGCCCTGTAGACTGTATACTGGTGAATATTTACAGTATATCCCATTGCCATATTCAGGTAATGCAAGGGAATTAGCATGTTTTATTTCTGTCATACTTTCTCACACAGTTATAGCTATTGGAGATTTAAATACCTTCATGAATCCAGCTCTAGACAAGTTTCCATCTAGAGATACTGGGCATTCTTCCTTTCATCCTTGGTTACACAAATGATGTCTTGCTGGAGTTCTTTTGAAATCTTTATGCAGATTAGTGATACATTTAGAGATTTGATGTGGAAGCAGAAACCACCTGAAATAACATTAGAGATCTTGCAACATCCAAAAGACATGGGTAATTAACTGCCTCCAACTTTTGGTAATATTTTGTTTAATCCCAATTGCAACAGCTTGCAGGATGGGACAAGGGGTTTCCATTTTCAAATATACAACCCTTGCTGTATTTATTTAAAGGTTCTGATACCTTACATTCACTGGAAACTACAGTATATGCAAAGACCTTTTCCTCTATGCCCGCCATACAACCTCATTGGAAAAAAATGGGAATCTGCTAAACAAATTTTAGATGTTTGAGGTTATACTAGACACAGTCCTGTATGGGACAGTGCCAACCTATCAGAAATATCGAAACTATATTTTTCTATAAGAGAAAGATACTGTAGGTGTCCTGACTATCTCTAAGTTTTACTGAGAGGAACTCCAACTTCAATCATTTCAACAATTACAAGACATTTTTTCCTGCTTAAAAACAAAAAAAATCAATATTTACAGCTCTGCCACAATGTGAAGGCTCAAATTGGTGGGGACAGTTTAATGATTTCCCTTATTCTTGTTTTTGATTAGATAATTGGGACAAAAAGGAGTAATCAACAAGGTTTGGGTATTGATATACTACAAAAACTTAGTTGTCTCTTTCTGCTTCTCATATGCTGACCTGTTTTATATTGCATAGAGGATACCAAACTTCAAGATATTTTACATAAAAAAGGCACAACAAAGAGAAAACCCATGTTTTACAATATGTGGAGCTAATGGGGGATCTCTGATATTGTATATCTGTTTTGGTGATAAAAAAAATAGTTTTTTTAATCGGTTAGGGTTATTTTTACGTTGTACTATGAATTGTGTTTAATTCTGCACTCACAAATAACCCACTCACCTGTATTTTTGAATCTTTTGATTCCTCTCTGTTAGATGGCAACATATTCTTGGCTCAAGAACATTATTCACAGCTTAGCCCAGTTAGAAACCCCAGGCTTTTTGTTATGGAGTAAAAACCATTGGATGCTCTCACCCAGCATTATAGGAGTGAGCATCTCATGGTTTTGCATCCTAGCAACAAGGCATGAAATGAGCGTTGCCAACTAGGAGTTTTTGGCCAGTCCTCTTGGAGGACAGAAATATCCTACAGGTATGACAATACCATTAGTGATCATTTTACAAAGCTGCACAGTTTTTTTTATTTTATTGGGGCCACTTGGCTGCGTCGGATATTTTCTGGAAAAGATGAACTTAGATTATCCAATACTCATTTTTTAAACAGCATCAATGTGCACAAATGCATGTTACAGTGTTTGAAAGGTTAATATATGTTATGCAAGATGACAATTTGCAATGTATTTTAATGAGAACTGGATGGGCTATTGCAAGAATGTTTGCGATCAAAAAAAGTCATCATTCATACATTTTTTTTATTTAACTCTGAGTTTCAAATTCTCCCAAGATGGCCACTTTTCAAAAAAAATCTTTGGATTCTTCAGTATGCATTGTTGTACCCCCCCCCCCACACACACACACACACACACACACACACACACACACACAATCCTATTATTCTGTCTTTGTAACTTTCAGTCTCCATCCCTTTCTCTGACATTCACTTACTAAGGACTCTAAAACGTACCCTGCCTAATGGCAACATTCCCATGTCACTCAGTGGAAATAGGTGGGAAGAATGACTAACTACTCTCCATGACTAAGAGAAATGATGATGCCACTATGATCTGTAGTGAGAAGTGAGAATTAAGGACAGCTTGCCTGTCCTGCTAATTAGCAAATGCAGTGCCTGTCTGTAAATCTGACAAAATCATTATGGCACGGAGTGACAACTAACTATTAGTAGTGAACACTGGCATGACATGACTGTGACTTTGATGAATGATAATGATGACAGGAGCTGAGCAAATCAATCCACCAAGTTAGAGATCTGACGTATTTCAGCTCAGTTGACAGCCAACAGATACATGTTAAATCAGTTTCTCCTGTTGATACACCTGCAAATTTTTTTTTTTTTAACTTTATATACAGTTTCCTTAATATAAAAAAGGGGTTGCTTTTGCCATTTCTAGAAGGCTGAGAGCAAATGACCCTAGCTCAAGTGTCCAGCAGCACTCGGTGGGTGCTTCAAGAGGGGAATGGAGATTAAGGTCATTTGACCCTTCTGCAAACTCCTAAACAAATGGGTTGGGAGAATTGGCAGAAGGGACCATTGGAACAAGTTAATGGTAACTTTAGGTAAACACTTGATGTTAAAAGTTTTCACTAGAAATATACCGTAAGTGAAAAAAAAAAAAAAACATCTATAAATACAAATGTGAATAATTCTCAAATCAATTAAATGCTCTATGTCTGGTGGAACTGTGTACAGGTGCATGAAACAACCTATATATAAAAGTCCACAAATATATATAGTGCAAAATAAAGTTCAAAAGAGCTTAAAGAAGTAATATCAATTCTTGCAATAAAGTGAAATCTCTAAATAAAGGTGAAAAAGTCTTGTATCAATGTGAAAATTCTTCAAACGATCAACACACGACCATTTGAATCACATGAAGTAAATAAACTCACCAGAGGTATCTTCTGGCCACCCACCCAGTAAAGCCTTTCCCTCTGGGAGTAATGCTCTGCAGTATTTGTGCTTATCTCTTTTTTTCATGGACATAGACCCATTTGACCATTAATGCATCAGGAGTATCTTCTGGTAAACCAGCCACTAAAGCCTTACCCTCTGGGAGTAACATTCTGCTCTGCAATGTCTGTAGTTATCACTTTTTTTCTTATAAAACATAGACCCATCAGACCAGAATAGGTATCTATAAGTATCTTCCTTTTATAGGGTAGTTAGAATAGAATTTAGAAAGGGGGTGAAAGTAGGTATTCGCTTAGTTTGATCGATCCTGAACTTCCACTTTAAGATATAATTTGGTCTTACACCAGCTAATCTAATTCTCTTTGGTGAGACAAAGATCAAGCTGTTTTCTGGTGTGTTACATTTTTATATTAAGATCTAAAAAAGGGGTTCTGTTTATAGGATGCAGAGGGGTGTTGAAAATGTGCCTCAGTAACCTGTGTAACCTATGTAATCTCTTCTTTTTACATTTTGGAAAGCCATTTAAATGAAGGTGCCTCTGATCACTGCTTTATGGACATTCCAGACTGAGCTAGCTTGTACACTAGACTAGGCATTGTGCAAGAAGTTTTCTTGATAGGCATGTTGTATCTGCAGATTAAGTTCTAGATCAACCAACAGGGAGTCATTAAGGGACTATCTACTGTCTGTGAGCCCATAATATGTGCCAGGGTAATTTGGACTGCAATGTGGTCAACCCATTGAATTGGAAGCATATTGCACAAATCAATTTAGGGAAGTTGAGAGGAGGGAACCTAAATATCATTGATATTGTATGAGGTCTGTTGTGGGTTGAAGTAATCTTGCTCCTTATGGAGCATTTTACACCAACCATCGAACAAAGCATATGATTTGAGTAGTCTTTGGAATGGCACAGTTGGTTGGGAAAGAGTCCAAAAATCCATGAGAGGGTATGGATTTGTTTCCTGTTCAAGGTCAGATGGATCACAAGATTAGAATCCCCACATAATAGAAGGGTGCCTTTCTGATGTTGAACTAGTGAAAAAAAGTTCCTGAAAGAATGGAATTTGTCAATAATTTGAATAACAAAAAACTATAGTCATATACGTATCACTGATATGACCCACCAAGATGTGAAATCTACCCTCTGGGTGTGCACCGTAAAAGGGATGTGAATAAGATTTTGGACCATGGAAGTGGGTTCAGACTTAATTTGCTCCATTAAGAAAGGACGCTGGATGGAATAGGAGTGGATATGAAGAGAGTAGCTAGTGGGATCATAGAAATTAAGAAAAAAAGAAGGAAACTGAGAGGCTGGCTGGGCAAAGGGCACAGAGTCATCTGGCTGGGAAAAGGGCACCGGGTCATCTGGCTGGGCAGCAGGCTCTGGGTCATTTGGCTGGGGAGCAGGCTCTGGTTCATCTGGCTGGGCAGCAGGCTCCGGGTCATCAGGCTTGGCAGCAGGCTCCGGGCCATCAGGCTGGGCAGCAGGCTCTGGGTCATCAGGCTGGGCAGCAGGCTCCAGGTTATCAGGCTTGGCAGCAGGCTCCAGGTTATCAGGCTGGGCAGCAGGCTCCGGGTCATCAGGCTGGGCAGCAGGCTCCGGGTCATCTGGCTGGGCAGCAGGCTTCGGGTCATCTGGCTGGGCAACAGGCTTCGGGTCATCTGTCTGGGCAACAGGCTTCGGGTAATCTGGCTGAGCAGCAGGCTCCGGGTCATCTGGCTGGGCAGCAGGCTCTGGGTCATCTGGCTGGGCAGCAGGCATTGGGTCATCAGGCTGGGCAGCAAGCAGAGGCACATCAAGCTGGGCAGTGGGCAGATGCACATCAAGCTGGGCAGCGGGCAGGGGCACATCAAGCTGGGCAGCGGGCAGAGGCACATCAAGCTGGGCAGCTGGCAGAGGCACATCAAGCTGGGCAGTGGGCAGAGGCACGTCGAGCTGGGCAGCAGGCAGAGGCACTTCGAGCTGGGCAGCAGGCAGAGGCACATCAAGCTGGGCAGCAGGCAGAGGCACATCAAGCTGGGCAGCAGGCAGAGGCACGTCAGGCTGGAAGACAGGCACCGGCACATCAGGCTGGAATATGGGCATCGGCACACCACGCTGGAAGACAGGCACCGTAACTTCAGGCTGGAAGATGGGCATCAGAACTTCAGGCTGGAAGACGGGCACCGGAACCTCAGGCTTGAAGACGGGCACTGGAACTTTAGGTTGGAAGACGGGCACCGTAACTTCAGGCTGGACCATGGGCACCGGAACTCCAGGCTGAACCGTTGGCACCGGAACTTCAGGCTGGGAAACAGGCACCGAAATTTCAGGCTGGGAAACGGGCACTGGAACTTCAGGCTGGGAAACGGGCCCCAGAACTTCATGCTGGACTGTGGGCACTGGAACAGCAGGCTGGACAGCAGGCACTGGAACAGCAGACTGGTGTGGAGGCAGGATTGGATAATGGTAGGATGGTATGGGTTGGGAAAAACTTATGCTTCTTTTTGGTTTTAGCCAAAGAAGATTTGTATGTGGGTACAGGGCTGTAGGTAGTGGATGTAGCTGGTAGAAGCAAAGAGAGGAAGGATGGTAAAACAGGGAGCAGTTTTTGAAGGGATATTTAGTGGAGATGATGGAGGCAGCTGAGAATAAGCAGAAGAGTTAAAGTCAGGGTAGGTGCAGCAGGAGGAAACAGTGTACTGGTAATTCATTGGTAGCAGGGTGTATTGGGGTTGTTGGGGGTAAAGGAGAGGAAGACATCCCAGCAGGCTGGTATCTAGCCACAGAAATGGGTAGTTGGGAGCTGATAGAGGCTGAGTACAACAAACTTGACCAGGCCTGTAATAATGATTGCACCAAATCAGCTTTGCACACTGCTCATCTGACCAGAGACTGCACTGAATCAATACATTCTGCAAGCAGCTGTTGAGGACAAGCTGAGTATTGCTCACAGAAAAAGACTGAGTAATTTTCCAATAGTCAAACCAAAGACTACCTGAGCAGCACTAAAAGGGGGTGTATAGTCAGCAGCAGGAGGAAACAGGAGAAAACAGTGTACTGGTAATTCATTGGTAGCAGGGTGTATTGGGGTTGTTGGGGGTAAAGGAGAGGAAGACATCCCAGCAGGCTGGTATCTAGCCACAGAAATGGGTGGTTGGCAGCTGATAGAGGCTGTGTACAACAAACTTAACGGGGGTGTATAGTCATCACCTCCACTAGAGGCATCAGACAGTGCATACTCCCCTCAGTAGTACAGACCCCCCCAGCAGTATAGACGCCCCCCCCCCCTTACATACCTCAGAACATCGCTGACAGTCTCCAGATACACACAGTGGTGTGTGTCCTTCGAGCACAGGCTCCTCCTCCTCTGTGGATGTAAACAGAGAAGAGGGGAGGCGGCTTCGGTCCACTCCGCTGAGGGACAAAGCGAGGCACAGCTAATCAGGGCAGCGAGCGGTGTTAGTGGTGCCACTACCCAAGGGTGTAACCCCTCTGGCAGGTGTCACCCGGTGCGGCCCCTGCACACGCCAAGCAGTGCCACTCACTGGGCCTCACTCGGCTGCGGGCCCCATATCGCCCGATTGGGTGGATATGGCAGTAGTTCCGCCCCTGGGACTGCCTGCACGGGAATGCATGGAACACCTGTGCATCCCTCTGTCCGCAAACACAGCCCTCATCCATGCAAATGATGCCATACATTTGTGAGCCTTCTGTACTCTCCAGACTTTCTCTTTGAGCCCAGTATCCCAGTTCTACAAAAGACTTGTTACTATTACTCCTAGTAAGACCAGCACACCAGTGCTGAAAGAGCCTCATCCCTGTTTATCTGTACTCAGTCTTTGCTAGCTGCCTGCTTGGGTGAGTCTACAACTTGAGAGTAGTCCACAGCAAAACTCATCACCCCTTGCAGGGAGCTCTGGTAAAGGACCTGCGTCTTGACCCTCCTAAGGGTTCTCACCTTCGCTGATCATGCAGGCATGCTGACTCCATTCAGTGCCATCCAATCTCTGCAGTGTCCTTTGGCTCTATGTGACCTAGAAAGACTTTATGTGTCACCTATATAACCTGTGCCACCACCTAGCCCACAGTTGCTGCTTCCAAGTCCTGGTCAGCCAGCCTGCCCCAAGTGGGAATAGATTCTCCATCTGTGATGTTTAAATATTGATTGAAATGAGCCTGGACACAACAAGGGAGGTTGACCCAACTTATGATATTTAACACAGGTCTACTGCATTCAGAAAATGCCTCAGAGTGGATAGCACATTACTCACCCAGCAAGGTGAATAGCCACCTTCTCTGCAGTGTAAATTTGAATCCAACTTGACAAAAAGCCTTTAAATTCTAACCAGCTGCGTATAACAGTGGCTGCAGAAACCCACATGTGAATGTGACCCCCCTTCTAGGGGGTTTCGAGGGGACACATTCTCTCTGCGGGTATGAATATTTGAAGGAGTCCCAGTGCATATTGAAGGTGCCCACAAACAGCCTAGCAATAATACCCAAAATGGTAATCTATGCATTTGATTTCACTTTAATTCAAGGACAAGATACAACATTAATTTCATATAGGTCTTCAAAGTTGAACTATTTCATATGTGTTGCCTTTGGTCACTGTGTATCAGTCAGCACAGTCAATGGATTTCCCTGAATTACACATTGTACATTGTGTTCTGCCAGAGAAATGACGTGAGTGAAAGCTTAATTTTGACAGTGCCGTTAATAAGGTATTGTTTAAATGCATGAAAGAGTGAGACTTATATACACAGCCTTTATTTCCCAGCAAGTATATAGCTGAGGAAGGTCATTGTGCTGACCGAAATACATATACTACAATAGATCATGTGTACCTGGATAAAGAATATGAATGCATTTACTTTTCTTCTGTACTGAAATAAATTTTCTGATGTTTAACATAAAATGCCCAAACTAAAATTCCATCTCAAGTTTTTTTTAGATAAGCAAAATATATTTAAATTGTTGGTATACATATACTGTATATAGCAATGCTCAGTTTAAAATACAGATGTCTTAAAGTTGAAATCCATGCTATACATAATTCATCTTAAAAATGCTCCCTGTCCTCCTAACACCTATGCTGATTAACCTGTGTAAAAAAGATGTATATACTTACTTATTTTCAGCCGCTCTGGTTCAGTCACGAGATCTCCCCTGTGTCAGGCAGCAGCGGCTGCAGGGAAGAGAAAATAGTGCTTGACAATGGCTCATAATACCTGGTAGCGGTGACGTTACCGAGGGGCTTCTATGGCCCATCTGTTGTTGCCACTTTCTCCTCTTCCTTTCAGCTGTCGATTGCTGACACAGGGAGCTGGATCACATGCCCAGACCAGAACAGCCTGAAAATAAGTACGTATATACTGTACATCTTTCTTACACAGGTTAGTCAGTATAGGTGTTAGGAGGGGGAATTCTACTTTAGGTTATATGTGATTTCCACAGCCAGTGCACCAAGTATCCTCTTTGAGATGATAAAGTGCTAAGCCTAAGGCCTAACACTGAGTACCTCTTAATGTCCAGGTACATTTTTAGCTCACTATTTTCTCTAGCATCCAAACTGCTAAGGCAGCCTGGTGAGCAGTGAGTTATGGATCTCCATTAAAATAGATATAAACCCTACCTGGATGACATTTAATTTGCTAAAGCAATATGTCTGATAAACAGTTACATATTTTTTACACTTACAAAATACTAAATTTCACATCTTTTCATTCTTTTGGTGTCTAAGTGCTGCAGATCTTCTGCATCTTACCATTTTGAATTGTAGCATCACTTTATTAATTGTACTACCCACATTTACATATGAAGTACATATTTGTACAACTCTAGATGTTATATATTTGGAAATGTAAGGACATGTTTTATTATAATCTGGAACATATTCCATTTGAGTGGTGAGATCATTGCTGATTCTACTGAAGGGGTTGTGATTGAGCTCAGGTCCGAGACTGATTGCTGAGGCTCTGTAATGATCCTGCGTGTTCTCAATGAATTATGGTAAGGACATTAATTTTCATTAGCTTTTGCATATTGGTTATAAGAAGTAGTAATTGCAACATGTTTTAGCATGGTAGTAATAATATAAATAGATAATATATACACACAATGTGTATTTCTAATGAAAGTGTTTGTAGCAGTGATGATACAAATCACAATTTTACCTAAATGCGTGCAGATAGGAAAAATGAAAACAATGAAACATTTTTCAATTGAATCAATAGAAAATGTAAACAAGCAGGAAACTGATTTAGATGCAAGTCAGATCAGATGGTGATATCAGCCTTAAGCATATTGGTTTAAATGTGGATGGCAAAGGTCAAGGTACATATTAGGGGCCCTGTACTTACGTTGTATTTATGTCATACACACTAGGAATGATTTACTAAAACTGGAGAGTGAAAAATCTGGTGCAGCTGTGCATGGTAGCCAATTGGCTTCTAACTTCAGCTTGTTCAATTAAGCTATGACAAAAAACCTGTAAGCTGATTGGTTTCTATACAGAGCTGCACCCGATTTTGTTCCCTCCAGTTTTAGTAAATCAACTCCACTGTGTATATGTTTACAAATGGATAAAACAAGTCAATAAGTAAAACCTTTTTTTTTTTTTGTCTTTAAAATGGGCACCGTGTTCTGTAGTTTAAATTAAAACTGTAAAATTAGCTGAACAGATTTATCTGAGTAAATAAATACCCAAATAAAAATAACACAGACAAGTGACATTCAAGGTTTTACTGAAATCAAATGTATGACTGCAAAGTTGTATGAGTGCAAACATTATGTTATCCTGAGAACATGGGAATATAATGGAGTAAGCAATTAAACATCAACTTGCAGAATCCATATAAATACAGATCAATCAATACTAGCACTTCCAGTAAGCTATTTCTCAACAAACCAACATGTGGCTAATGATGACCAGTAAATTCTGAGTTTAGATACATGAATTGGAGAGTGTCATAAAGTAGATGATGACCATAATCATCATAAGTTGTAGAACATTTTGTTTAGCTTTGAAAATTATGTCATGCTAAATTTGGAACATATGGTTGATGTTAGCAAGTTAGTTGTCACTTTTCCTTTCTTAATGTTTTAGCTTAGCCTGGAGCTTTGTTGCCAGCCTTAAAAAGACATGGCATGGTACACCTGAAGTTATAGTATGATTATTTTGAAGTGTAGCTTATTAACAAGAATGTCACATAAAGTTGATGTGGGCACTGTCTGCACTGGTCATAAAGTACTATAATATAAGCACAGAGAGGAACACAGTATAGTTTTTTAGGCACAAGTCTACAGAGAAATTTTATTAAATGATAATGAAATATTTTTAAAGAAACTCATTCTAAAGAGGAGAGAGTGTAAAAACATAAAACAGCAAGTTACAGTGTACTAAGTAGACAATTTAATAATAAAAAACAGGTAATAAAAACAAAGGGTTGCCTTGCACATATTTAAAAGATAGTGCGGGGGCTACTTCCATGCAAGCAGATAGCTGTTAACTAGGGGATTATTCCCAAAGTCTCAAAAGTGAAATCCATGGTGGTCAAGAGCTGATTGGAATTGTCTCCAATAATTGGAGGATACTGAGGAGCCTCAGTAGATGGGTTTTCGATATTGAATTGCCCATCCAAAGATGAATTGTTGACAAAAATAAATGCCACAGATGAGGACAGGTCGGGTCTCTTTGAAAAACACATTTTGTGATAGGTCACTTTTTCAGATTATTGTGCCTAAACCGACTATACTATTATAACAATAAAATAAAAAATAAAAATACGAAACCTAGATTGGGAAAAAAAAGTATTTTGATAATTTAGATAATTGGTGTCCAACCTAAAATATACCAATGTACACATTTCCCTATTCAGTGAAGTGCTGCATCTGAACTAACACCTCTGCTACATTTTGTCCAGGCTGTATGTAGCCTCAAGACAATGCTGGTGCAAAGTCCTCTGGCAAGATGCAAAAGTTTACAAAGAAAAGCATACATACTAATAGAAGGGATTAATGAGTTAATAAAATGTTTAAAAATAATCTAATTAGAATTAACTAACTTTTTAAATACAAATAAAAAAAAAAATTATTGGGATTAATCACAAGTTTTATTCTGAATTGTCTTCCTCTTATAAATTTGCTGTAATTAGGTTATGGTTACAAAACATTAAATTTTTCCTAATTTGTCACTAATTTGTCACTACACAAATGTATGTAAGCAAATGTTTACATAAAAAAAACAGCAAAAAAAGGTAAAATGATGAAGAAGTCAGTTAACATTAAATATGTTTAATTGTCAAAATATGAGTGTGTTGCTATCACTGACAGTGGAGCTACATTGATTATTACACAGTGAGAGCTGTGCCCCCTTGTGTAAGCTGCAGGATTAAACTGTTACTTTGACAGCTTTGACCTAGGTCATACAGTATATATTCCATTATGCATGTGATCACTCAGAGACAGTGATGTAAGTAACTGAGTTAAAATAAACTGAGTTACCTAACGCAGTTACTTTAGAGGGTAACGAGTAATCTAACTGATTACTTTTCCCCTCATGGTAACTCAGTTCCCATTACTTTGGCTTAGTTACCCCAATTACATCTACCGCCACTAGATGGCAGTAGTGTAATTCCGGTGTCCTGATGAAAAAGTTCCCCGCGCCGGATAAGGACCCCCTGTACTGCGCAGGCGCAGGGCTTGCGCAGTACGAAGGACTACGGAGCTTCCGAAAATTGCCAAACCTAAACAGCTCTGAGTGAACTCTACACCGCGCAGGCGCAGTTAACATGTAATTGTACAAGGAGATGCCGCACGCTCCTGCGTTAGAGTAATAATAGAGCAGCCCCTTGGTTACACGATATATAACAATAATAATAAATGCGCCCCTTGGTTACAGTAATACTAGACCCGCCCCTTAGTTACACGTATAGAATATTTAAAAAAAAAGTCAGTTACTTTGCTGCGTAACTAATTACTTTTCCAATGTAGTAACTGAGTTACTAACGCAATTACTTTTTGGGAGAAGTAATTTGTAACTTAACTAATTACTTTTTTATAGTAAAATGACCAACACTGCTCAGGGACATATCACATGTGTTACAGAGTAGTGACATTATGTTACAGGTTCTCAGATTTAAAAAAAACAGGATGAGACCCCTCACTATATTCCCTGTTTTGGCAAAATCCTCATCAACTTGGAAACTTTTAAGTAGTGGGACTGATCTTATACCAATCTCTTCAAAAGTCTTCCATTATTCAGTGGATGCTTACAAGATTTGATGAGCTTTTTTTGTACACGTAGTTTGGGTGCACATCAATCATGTATATGTTTAAATATTTCTTTTAAATCTGTAGAAAAGCTTTATGCTGCTTTGGTTTGGAAAAAAAAAAAATCATTTACTTATGATAATTAACAGTTTTTTCTCTTATTAAAATGTAAAGTTTTAGGATTTGTAATATAGTCCCTCGCGCTATCACAGTGAATATAGTATAAGAATAAATAAATCTAAAAAATTGCAGCTTGATCTAAAGTGTATGCAGTGCACTAAAATTGGTTAAGGTAAAAGAAGTGATCAGCGCAAGGCTTATGTAGGTTAATATGGTTAGGGGATCCCGGGAGGTCCCCTAACCATATTAACCACTTCAGCCCCGGACCAATTGGCAGCTAAAGGACCAGGCCCCTTTTTGCGATTCGGCACTGCGTCGCTTTAACTGACAATTGCGCGGTCATGCGACGTGGCTCCAAAACAAAATTGGCGTCCTTTTTTTCCCACAAATAGAGCTTTCTTTTGGTGGTATTTGATCGCCCCTGTGGTTTTTATTTTTTGCGCTATAAACAAAAATAGAGCGACAATTTTGAAAAAAAATGCAATATTTTTTGCTTTTTGCTATAATAAATATCCCCAAAAAATATATAAAAAAAACATTTTTTTTCCTCAGTTTAGGCCGATACGTATTCTTCTACATATTTTTGGTAAAAAAAATCGCAATTATCGATTATTGATTGGTTTGCGCAAAAGTTAAAGCGTTTACAAAATAGGGGATAGTTTTATAGCATTTTTATTAATATTTTTTTTTTACTAGTAATGGCGGCGATCAGCGATTTTTTTTTGTGACTGCGACATTATGGTGGACACATCGGACATTTTTGACACATTTTTGGGACCATTGTCATTTATACAGCAATCAATGCTATTTAAATGCATTGATTCCTGTATAAATGACAGTTGTAGTGAAGGGGTTAACCACTAGGGGGAGGGGTTATGGGCTGTGACGTATGTGTTATTTTACATTAGGGGGCGGGGCTGACGTCTGACGTCATTGATCGGCTTTCCCGATGACCGGGAACAGCCAATCAATGACAGGCAGAGTAGGAAGCGCGGGGAGAGGTTTGTTTACACATACCTCTCCCCGTTCTTCAGCTCCGTGACCCGATCGCGGGACACCAGCGGCGATCGGGTCCGCTGGTCCCGCAGCCGGGGTCACAGAGCTCCCGACCGGGTCGCGAGCGTGCCGCTGGTGGCGCGCACACGACCCACGGGCAGGCAATTACCTAATCACGTACAGGTACATGATTTTGCCTGCCCGTGCCATTCTGCCGCAGTATATCTGCGTGAGGCGGTCGGGAAGCGGTTAACCTACATAAGCCTTATATCATCCACATTGAGGTAAGAGTTTAGAGAACACTAAGTGATACACACGAAGATACACACATTCTCAGGAATACTACCAGTACATCGAGCCACACCAGAAAGGCAGAGGGAGATTAGGGAAGTAAACAAGTGGCTGAAGAGCTGGTGTAGTAAGGAGGGGGTCTAAACTACGTGGCATGTTCACCAATGCCAGGAGCCTGGCGGACGAGATGGGTGAACTAGAGATACTATTGTACAAGGAGGATTTGGATTTTGTGGGAATTTTAGAGACCTGGTTCAACAGCTCTCATGATTGGCTGGCAAACATTCAAGGGTATACCCTTTATCGCAAGGATAGAGAGGGTAAAAAAGGGGGAGGGGTATGCCTATATATCAAGAATAATGTACAAGTGAATGTGAGAGATGACATCACTAAGGGAGCTAGGGAGGAGGTGGAATCCTTATGGGTAGAGCTCCAAAGGGAGGAAGCTAAGGGGAAAATAATACTGGGAGTATGCTATAGACCCCCTAACCTGAGGGAGGAAGGGGAGACAGATCTCCTATCACAATTTGGATTAGCAGTAATGATGGGAAGTGTTATCATAATTTGGGATTTTAATTATCCAGACATAGACTGGGCAGAGGGAACCGCGCATTCATCTAAGGCTCGCCAGTTCCTAAATGTCTGGCAGGACTATTTTATGGGTCAGATGGTAGACGCACCAACTAGAAATAAAGCGTTACTGGATCTACTGATTACCAACAATACAGACCTGATCACGGATGTGGAAATACAGGGAACTTTAGCGAACAGCGATCACAGTTCAATTGACTTCTGTATAAATCACACAAATAGGAAACATAAAGGGAATACAAATACACTGAATTTTAAAAGAGCCAACTTCCCTAAACTATGAACCTTACTAGAATACATAAATTGGGACAAAATCTTAGGAACAAAGAACGCGGAGGAGAGATGGGTTTGCTTTAAGAGCATATTAAATAAGGGCATTAGCCAATGATGAGGAGGTGAGTTGCCAGCTAGATAAAGGAAGGCCCGTAGACGTGGTGTATCTGGATTTTGCAAAAGCATTTGACACAGTTCCCCATAAATGTTTACTGTACAAAATAAGGTCCGTTAGCATGGACCATAGGGTGAGTACATGTGAGTACATGGATTGAAAACTGGCTACAAGGGCAAGTTCAGAGGGTGGTGATAAATGGGGAGTACTCGGAATGGTCAGGGGTAGGTAGTGTGGTCCCCCAGGGTTCTGTGCTGGGACCAATCCTATTTAATTTGTTCATAAACGACCTGGAGGATGGGGAAACAGTTCAATCTCTGTATTTGCGGATGATACTAAGCTAAGCAGGGTAATAACTTCTCTGCAGGATGTGGAAACCTTGCAAAAAGATCTGAACAAATTAATGGGGTGGGCAACTACATGGCAAATGAGGTTCAATGTAGAAAAATGTAAAATAATGCATTTGGGTGGCAAAAATATGAATGCAATCTATACACTGTGGGGAGAACCTCTGGGGGAATCTAGGATGGAAAAGGACCTTGGGGTCCTAGTAGATGATAGGCTCAGTAATGGCATGCAAATCCAAGCTGCTGCTAACCAAGCAAACAGAATATTGGCATGCATTAAAAAGGGGATCAACTCCAGAGATAAAACGATAATTCTCCCGCTCTACAAGACTCTGGTCCGGCCGCACCTGGAGTATGCTGTCCAGTTCTGGGCACCAGTCCCCAGGAAGGATGTACTGGAAATGGAGCGAGTACAAAGAAGGGCAACAAAGCTAATAAAAGGTCTGGAGGATATTACCTATGAGGAAAGGTTGCGAGCACTGAACTTATTCTCTCTGGAGAAGAGACGCTTGAGAGGGGATATGATTTCAATATACAAATACCATATTGGTGACCCCACAATAGGGATAAAACTTTTTCGCAAAAGGGAGTTTAACAAGACTCGTGGCCACTCATTAACCACTTCAGCCCCGGACCATTTGGCAGCCAAAGGACCAGAGGTCTTTTTTCAATTTTGCACTGCACTGCTTTAACTGGTAATTGCGCGGTCATGCAATGTTGTAACCAAACAAAATTTGCGTCCTTTTCTTCCCACAAATAGAGCTTTCTTTTGATGGTATTTGATTGCCTCTGTGATTTTTATTTTTTTTGCGTTATAAACGGAAAAAGACCGCAAATTTTGAAAAAAAAAAAGATATTTTCTACTTTTTGTTATAAGAAAAATCCAATAAACTCAATTTTAGTCAAACATTTGGGCCAAAATGTATTCAGCCACATGTCTTTAGTAAAAAAAATGCCAATAAGCGTATATTTATTGGTTTGCGCAAAAGTTATAGCGTCTACAAACTAGAGTACATTTTCTGGCATTTACACCGCTTTTAATTTATGACTGCCTATCTCATTTCTTGAGGTGCTAAAATGGCAGGGAAGTACAAAACCCCCCCAAATGACCCCATTTTGGAAAGTAGACACCCCAAGCTATTTGCTGAGAGGCGTGTTGAGCCCATTGAATATTTTTTTTTTTAGTCCCAAGTGATTGAATAAAGACAAAAAAAAAAATTTTTTTTTAAAAAGTTGTCACTAAATGATATATTGCTCACACATGCCATGGTTATATGTGGAGATGCACCCCAAAATACATTTTTCTGCTTCTCCCGAGTATGGGGATACCACATGTGTGGGACTTTTTGGGAGCCTAGCCGCGCACGGGGCCCCGAAACCCAATCAACGCCTTCAGGGTTTCTAAGGGTGCAAATTTTTGATTTCACTCCTCACTACCTATCACAGTTTCGAAGGCCATAAAATGCCAAAATAGCACAAACCCCCCCCAAATGACCCCATTTTGGAAAGTAGACACCCCAAGCTATTTGCTGAGAGGCATGTTGAGTACATGGAATATTTTATATTTTGCCACAAGTTGCGGGAATATTACAAACTTTTTTTTTTTTGCCCAAAGTTGTCACTAAATGATATATTGCCCACACATGCCATGGGCATATGTGGAATTACACCCCAAAATACATTCTGCTGCTTCTCCTAAGTATGGGGATACCACATGTGTGGGACTTTTTGGGAGCCTATCCGCATACGGGACCCCGAAAACCAAGCACCGCCTTCAGGATTTCTAAGGGCATAAATTTTTGATTTCACTCCTCACTACCTATCACTACCTATCACAGTTTTGAAGGCCATAAAATGCCAAGATGGCACAAAACCCCCCCAAATGACCCCATTTTGGAAAGTAGACACCCCAAGCTATTTGCTGAGAGGCATGTTGAGCCCATTGAATATTTTTTTTTTTAGTCCCAAGTGATTGAATAAAGACAAAAAAAAAAAAAAAAAAATGTATTCAAAAAGTTGTCACTAAATGATATATTGCTCACACATGCCATGGTTATATGTGGAATTGCACCCCAAAATACATTTTGCTGCTTCTCCTGAGTATGGGGATACCACATGTGTGGGACTTTTTGGGAGCCTAGCCGCGTACAGGGCCCCGAAACCCAAGCACCGCCTTCAGCATTTCTAAGGGTGCAAATTTTTGATTTCACTCCTCACTACCTATCACAGTTTCGAAGGCCATAAAATGCCCAAATAGCACAAAAACCCCCCAAATGACCCCATTTTGGAAAGTAGACACCCCAAGCTTTTTGCTGAGAGGCATGTTGAGTACATGGAATATTTTATATTTTGCCACAAGTTGCGGGAATATTACAAACTTTTTTTTTTTTTCCCCAAAGTTGTCACTAAATGATATATTGCCCACACATGCCATGGGCATATGTGGAATTACACCCCAAAATACATTCTGCTGCTTCTCCTGAGTACGGGGATACCACATGTGTGGGACTTTTTGGGAGCCTATCCGCATACGGGACCCTGAAAACCAAGCACCGCTTTCAGGATTTCTAAGGGCATAAATTTTTGATTTCACTCCTCACTACCTATCACTACCTATCACAGTTTTGAAGACCATAAAATGCCAAGATGGCACAAAACCCCCCCCAAATTACCCCATTTTGGAAAGTAGACACCCCAAGCTATTTGCTGAGAGGCATGTTGAGCCCATTGAATATTTTTTTTTTTAGTCCCAAGTGATTGAATAAAGACAAAAAAAATAAATAAAAAAAATTTATTCAAAAAGTTGTCACTAAATGATATATTGCTCACACATGCCATGGTTATATGTGGAATTGCACCCCAAAATACATTTTGCTGCTTCTCCTGAGTATGGGGATACCACATGTGTGGGACTTTTTGGGAGCCTAGCCGCGTACGGGGCCCCGAAACCCAAGCACCACCTTCAGCATTTCTAAGGGTGCAAATTTTTGATTTCACTCCTCACTACCTATCACAGTTTCGAAGGCCATAAAATGCCAAAATAGCACAAAACCCCCCCAAATGACCCCATTTTGGAAAGTAGACACCCCAAGCTATTTGTTGAGAGGCATGGTGAGTATTTTACAGCTCTCATGTGTTTTTGAAAATGAAGAAAGTAAAGAAAAAAAAAACATTTTTTTTTTCTTTTTTCAATTTTCAAAACTTTGTGACAAAAAGCGAGATCTGCAAAATACTCACCATACCTCTCAGCAAATAGCTTGGGGTGTCTACTTTCCAAAATGGGGTCATTTGGGGGTGGTTTGTGCCATCTGGGCATTCCATGGCCTCCGAAACTGTGATTGGCAGTGAGGAGTGAAATAAAAAAATTACACCCTTAGAAAGCCTGAAGGCGGTGCTTGGATTTTGGGGTCCCGTACGCGGCTAGGCTCCCAAAAAGTCCCACACATGTGGTATCCCCGTACTCAGGAGAAGCAACAGAATGTATTTTGGGGTGTATTTCCACATATGCCCATGGCATGTTTGAGCAATATATCATTTAGTGACAACTTTTTGTAAAAAAAAAAAATATTATTTTTTTTTTTTTCATTATTCAATCTCTTGGGACCAAAAAAAAAAATATTTAATGGGCTCAACATTGCTCTCAGCAAATAGCTTGGGGTGTCTACTTTCCAAAATGGGGTCATTTGGGGGGGGGTTTGAACTGTCCTGGCATTTTATGCACAACATTTAGAAGCCTATGTCACACGTCACCCACTCTTCTAACCACTTGAAGATAAAGCCCTTTCTGACACTTTTTGTTTACATGAAAACATTTTTTTTTTTTGCAAGAAAATTACGTTGAACCCCCAAACACTATATATATTGTTAAAGCAAAGGCCCTACAGATTAAAATGGTGGGTGTTGCATTTTTTTTTCCACACAGTATTTGCGCAGCGATTTTTCAAACGCATTTTTTGTGGAAAAAAATACACTTTTTTTATTTTAATGCACTAAAACACACTATATTGCTCAAATTTTTGATGAAATAAAAAATATGATCTTAGGCCGAGTACATGGATACCAAACATGACATGCTTTAAAATTGCGCACAAACACGCAGTGGCGAAAAACTACATACATTTTTAAAAGCCTTTAAAAGCCTTTACAGGTTACCACATTAGATTCACGGAGGAGGTCTACTGCTAAAATTACTGCCCTCGATCTGACCTTCGCGGTGATACCTCACATGCATGGTGCAATTGCTGTTTACATATGACGCCAGACCAACGCTTGTGTTCGCCTTTGCGCAAGAGAAGGGGGGGCAGGGGTGCTTTTTTTTATTTTTTTTTTAGTTTTTCTTTTTATTTAGCTTTTTTATTTTATTTTTAAACTGTTCCTTCCATTTTTTTTTTCTTAGTTATCATTTTTATTGTTATCGCAGGGAATGTAAATATCCCCTATGATAGCAATAGGCAGTGACAGGTACTCTTTTTTTGAAAAAAAGGGTCTATTAGACCCTAGATCTTTCCTCTGCCCTCAAAGCATCTGACCACACCAAGATCGGTGTGATAAAATGCTTTCCCAATGGTGCGGTGGGTATGCCCACCATTAGAATACCTCCCTTCATCCACCCACTTCTAATGATGGGCATACATGCACCATTTATATATGCCGAAGCATGGGGGCATCCTCCCGCAAAAAAGTTATGCCACGTACACATGGTCGGACTTTTTTCGACCATATGTACGTGGCATTAGGAGCAAAATCGCTCCTCCGCCCTCTGCTGCCCCCATGCTTCGGCATATATGCTCTTTTTTTTAACTGTGGTGGTGAAATCACCTCCTACAGCGTTGGAGTCGCGGCTTTATGTATCGTGGGAGCAAACGCTGTTGCTGTCAAGATAAATAAATCCACGCTGCAACTGAATGGCGTACCTGCTAAGCAAATAATGGTTAACATTAAAACAAAGTAACATTACAGTATAACAGTAAGACCTTACCATACCATACCTGCAAAGCAAATACCAAAAAAAAAAAAACATAGTAAAAAATAAAACATTTTGTTAACGCAAACGGTGCCTAAAATATATATATGCCGAAGCATGGGGGCATCCTCCCGCAAAAAAGTTATGCCACGTACACATGGTCGGACTTTTTTCGACCATATGTACGTGGCATTAGGAGCAAAATCGCTCCTCCGCCCTCTGCTGCCCCCATGCTTCGGCATATATGCTCTTTTTTTTAACTGTGGTGGTGAAATCACCTCCTACAGCGTTGGAGTCGTGGCTTTATGTATCGTGGGAGCAAACGCTGTTGCTGTCAAGATAAATAAATCCACGCTGCAACTGAATGGCGTACCTGCTAAGCAAATAATGGTTAACATTAAAACAAAGTAACATAACAGTATAACAGTAAGACCTTACCATACCATACCTGCAAAGCAAATACCAAAAAAAAAAACATAGTAAAAAATAAAACATTTTGTTAACGCAACCGGTGCCTAAAATATATATATGCCGAAGCATGGGGGCATCCTCCCGCAAAAAAGTTATGCCACGTACACATGGTCGGACTTTTTTCGACCGTATGTACGTGGCATTAGGAGCAAAATCGCTCCTCCGCCCTCTGCTGCCCCCATGCTTCGGCATATATGCTCTTTTTTTTTTAACTGTGGTGGTGAAATCACCTCCTACAGCGTTGGAGTCGTGGCTTTATGTATCGTGGGAGCAAACGCTGTTGCTGTCAAGATAAATAAATCCGCGCTGCAACTGAATGGCGCACCTGAAAACAAAAAAATGGTTAACAATAAAACACAGTAAACAAAATTACATACCTGAAAAGCAAGCATGATAAAACATAATAAAACATTGCAGAATAGAATAGAGTAAAAAAGAGCAACAATAGAGAGAGAGAGAGAGAGAGAGAGAGAGAGAGAGAGAGAGAACAATAAAACGACAACTATTTTTGGTTTTTTTATTTTATATTTTTTTTGGGGTTTTTTTTTTTTTTGTACTTTTTTTTTTATTTTTTACACTTTTTTTTTTAAACTATAACTATAATTTTAACTGTAACGGTCGGGTCTCAAAATGCGATGGCATTCTTGAGACCCTGTAACTATAATTTTAACTAACGGTCGGGTCTCAAAATGCGATGGCATTCTTGAGACCCTGTGAAAGTGTATCCTAGCCTGTGAAATGCTGTACCCTACGCTAAAACCTCACTAGTGAGTGGTAGCGTTCAAAACATTCACCAATGCAGAGACCAGGATTGTCAGGACAGCGTGGACAATAATAACGGGTGTCACGCCTACATCCGCGCTTGGTACAGACACGACATCTTTTTTGGGGGGCTCGTTGGGTAGGGGTACTCGGGAGGACATAAGGGTAATGCCTCTCATACAGCCGGCTAACTGCATTTGGTTCGGAATGGTGAGGTGCAGAACCGTCTGGAAACAGAAGGTCTGTGAGAACCTCTTCCAGGAATTCAAGGAAGGGTAACCTCCCGCCTGAAGCTCCGTATAGCACATGAGCATTCAGAAAAGCCAATTGGAACAAATAAATAGACACTTTTTTGTACCAGCGTCTAGCCTTACGGACAACTAGGTACGGCGCCAACAACTGGTCGTTGAGGTCCACCCCCCCCATATTAAGGTTGTATTCGTGGACACAGAGGGGTTTCGTCACAACACCAGCCGCCGTACGAATTTGGACTGTCGTGTCTGCATGAAGGGAGGTAAGAACGAAAACATTCCTATTATCCCTCCACTTCACAGCGAGCAAATTATTACACTTCAAGCAGGCTCTCTCCCCCAGCCTAAGAGGGGAATCTACAAGCCGCTGGGGAAAGCCCCGGCGATTAGGTCGCACGGTGCCACATGCTCCAATCTGATGATCAAACAAGTGACTAAACAGTGGCACGCTCGTGTAATAATTGTCCACGTACAAGTGGTACCCCTTTCCGAATAAGGGTGACACCAAGTTCCACACTATCTTGCCAGCGCTCCCTATGTAATCTGGACAGTTCTCCGGCTCTACGTGACTATCTTTTCCCTCATAAACCGAAAAGCTCCACGTATAGCCTGTTGCCCTGTCACAGAGCTTGTAGAGCTTGACCCCGTATCTGGCACGCTTGCTGGGAAGGAACTGTTTGAAAGACAAGCGGCCAGAAAACTTAATCAGGGACTCGTCAACGCAGACAACTTGATTGGAATTAAACAAGGCTGCAAAACGTTGGTTGAAGTGGTTTATGAGGGGCCGAATTTTGTAGAGCCGATCAAATTCAGGGTCTCCACGAGGACGACAGAGTTCATTGTCACTGAAGTGCATGAACCGCAAGATCTGTTCGTATCGTGCCCTGGACATGGAGCGAGAGAACACGGGCATATGGTGGAGCGCGAGGGTGGACCAATAAGACCTCAGCGTCGGGAATTTATGCATGCCCATGTTGATGGAAAGGCCCAGAAAGGACTTAAATTCGGAAACCGTAATTGGTTTCCAATCTCTGGCAAGGGAAGGCACTTGGGGATTAGCGGCGATGTATTGACCAGCGTATATATTACTTTGGTCCACAATAGATCTATAGAGATCTTCCGTGAAAAACAGCGATAAAAAATCGGATGGCTTAAAATCAGCTGTTTCCACCTGAATACCGGGTTGGCCAGTGAATGGGGGAAGTACGGGTCCTGCAGAAGTGGTGGGCACCCAATCAGGATTGGCGAATTCTGCAGGAAGGACACTATGTGATCGACGGGCCTGCCTTTGTCTTCTTCTTGGTGGCAGCGGGACACTACTTGTGCTTGCCACCTCGCCAGCTTGAACTGCACTTATGGGACTCGCCACGTCACCAAGTGTTACTGCAGTGCTGGTTTGACTACGTCCAGGGTGTACTAGGCCGCTGGTGCTTGCCAGTTCACCAGAAGGAATAGCGGCGCTAGTACTTCTCTGCTCCATACGAGAGACCTGCGGTTCCTGCACCTCAACAACAGCAGAAGATCGGGATCGGGTACGCCTGACCTTAGCAGGGACCTCACCTCCGTCGCCAGAGCTATCTGTCATGGAGCCGCTGTCGTCTACTGGGTCGTATTCTGAGCCTGATTCTGACAGATGAGTGACCTCCTCTTCACTATCTGACATACTCAGAAACAAGTAGGCCTGTTCACTAGTGTACTTGCGATTTGCCATTTTGGGCTCTAAATTTAGTAGTACACTAGTGAGATTCACAGGAAAAAAAGCTCCTAGGCTGCTGGCGACTGAATCAAAACGCTACCAAAAAAACTGTTAGCGATCGCAGGGATCAGGCCTGCGAACGCTGCAGTTATGTGTGCTTAGTGTTTTGTAAGTGACAGTGATCGATCGATACTGCACTTGGGTGGGCTGGGCTGGGCTGGGCGGAGGGGGAAAACACAGGTGCTAGCAGGTATCTGGGCTGATCCCGCTAACAATGCGTTTTTTGGAACCCTAAACTGCTGGGACGCTAGTATAGATCTGATCAGATCAGATATTGATCTGTTCAGATACTATACCACTAAGGGAGGTGTATGCTTTGCGCGTGGGTGTTTGCGGTGCTGGCACTAACCTGGGGCGACGCAGACCTTATTTGTCCCTAAAACCTAATTGATATCATCCGCCGGGCGATCAGGGGGTTAAACCGTTATTGGGTAATAAATGGCGGGTGCCCTGACAGTATAAAAAACAAACTATCTAACCAGCGTCACCCGTAACAGTAATACGGTGATCACTGGTGAAAGGGTTAACTAGGGGCAATCAGGGGGTTAAAACCTTTATTAGGTAATATATGGGGGTACCTGACGCTATATAAAAACCTGACGGGGAACCTAAATAACTAAATAACTAACTGGCTAACCAGCGTCACCAGTGACACTTATACTGTGATCACTGGTGAAAGAGTTAACTCTAGGGGCAATCAAGGGGTTAAAACCTTTATTTAGGTTGTAATATGGGGGTACCTGACCTATAAACCTATTTATAATCCTATATAAACCTGGCGGTTACCTAAAAAAAAAAACTGGCTACCTAGCGGCACCAGTGACACTAATAGAGCGATCAGAAAAACGATCGCTTAGTGACACTGGCAAAAGGGGGTGAAAGGGTTACCTAGGGGGCAATCAAGGGGTTAAACCTTTATTGGGGGGGGGGGGGGGTAGGGGGCTACCTTAGACCTAAAGGGGCCTAAAACTAACTGCCCTGACAGTTATTACAGTCACACTGACACTAAATGCAGTGATCAGTAAATAAATGATCACTGCAATCAGTGACACTGTGACAGGGGGGCAGGGGGTGATCTGGGGGGTGATCTGGGGGTGACAGGGGGGTGGATTGTGTGCCTAAGTGTCCTGGTGTCAGTGTACTGTTGTGCACTTACTTGCTGTGTCTTCACCGCTCGGCGTCCCGGTCAGAAAGACCGACACGAGGAGCGTGACGTCACTTCCCCTTGCCTGTGTTTACAATTACACAGGCAAGGGAGAATGTGATTCGCCAGGAGCGATCGGGAGGGGGTGGCCAGAAACCACTGGCCGTCCCCTCTTCCCGCATCGCTCCTGACACGATCCCGACCGTCTCCGCCGGCGGAGGGGGGTCCGATCGGACCCCCCAACCGCCTGAAGAATGGCACGTACAGGTACGTCCTTTTGCCTGTACGTGCCATTCTGTTGACGTATATGTACATGGGGCGGTCGGGAAGTGGTTAAAATTAGAAAAAAAGAGGTTTAACCTTAAACTACGTAGAGGGTTCTTTATTGTAAGAGTGGCAAGGATGTAGAATTCCCTTCCACAGGCAGTGGTATCAGCGGGGTGCATTGATAGTTTCAAGAAACTATTAGATTAGCACCTGAATGACCGCAACATACAGGGATATACAATGTGATACAGACATATAATCACACACATAGGTTGGACTTCATGGACTTGTGTCTTTTTTCAACCTCACCTACTATGTAACAATGTAACTATGTAAGATTCCACATTGGAGGATATATACCTTTTGAAGATTGCACTTAAGGCAACCCTTGCACTTTTTTCACTCCCCATTTTTGGTATCTCATCCATTCAGACAGTTTGATTCTGATCATTTGGGACTCTATCAATTTATTATTTATTATTGATTTTGTCACTTTTTTATTTATTCATTCATTGGATATGCACATAATAGTTATTACGTGTATTGTATAGGAGACTTTTTGCACAGGATTTTAATCATTTATTTTTGCACTGACAATTGTATTTTTGCACATCATTGCACAGTCATTATTTTTGTCAACAATATTTGTACAGTTATTCACGTATATATATACCTCATTATTGTAGCACAGTTTAATTAGTTGCGCTGATCACTTCTTTTACCTCAACCAAAGTTTTAGGATTGCTCTTATTTTGTCTTATTTATCCAATATTGTTGAAAAGGGACATGTGCATTGATTTGAGGGCTGATTCTGTGTAAATTAGTGAAAATGTTAAAACATATTCTTCAACAAGACATCCCAAAGGTCTCATTGCTACTGCATGGAAGTCCAGCATTGAATGTTGATACATACTCAGGCCACTTATTAAGTCTTATCTGCCCTGCGAGATTATATATTGATTTATGTTGGAAAGAGCTACATCTATATTGGAAGCCAACTACCCAAAGCAGGACAATGCATAAAATGCTTTCCAATGGAAAAAAATACTTAAGCACAAAGTAAAAGTGTACAAAAGAACATATCCCTGGCCAGCGGCTGTTTGCAAACAAAACAGCTAGACATCTGTCATCACTATGCTTTTGTTGACCTAATATATATATATATATATATATATATATATATATATATATATATATATATATATATATATATTTTTTTTTTTTTTTTTTTCTTTGTTTTTACAAGATACATCGACAGGCAGCCGGTAAACAGTGTTGGGAAATTAGTCTACATTTTTGGATGATGTGATTGAGGTTGAATTTGCATCAATCAATGGATGTTGTTTCTTTTTTTTATATATATATAATTTTTCATGGGGTGGGTGTCTTTACTTTTTACATTTTTTTTAGGAATGAGTAACAAGGGGTACTATTGTACCCCGGACTGATTTCCCTAGAAGAGTTGGATATCTGAGAGCCTCCTTGGTATAAATGGTATCTATTGGTGGTTAGTAGCAGTGTTTTTTAACTCCCATTTCCACTTGATGGTTAATGTTTTTTACCCTTCCCTCACTGGTGATTAGTTGTAGTCTTTGTCTACCTCCTGGAGAATTCCTTCACTCTCTGACAATCTTCTGTAGAATGTCTGCAGTGTCTTACATATTTCTGTAGCATTACATTCACTGAATTATATGTAGAGGCCCTTTGGTTATGTTAGGGACCACACTTAAGGCATTGACCACCACTGTATTAGAGAGTGTAAAACAAACATTGATTTTTTTTTTACCCTTGGGCAATTATATTGACAACTCATTAAACAAGTGCAATTTTAAAGCTATTAGTGAATTATTGTACTCTGATTGCTACGACTTTGTCAATAACATTTGTGAAGGAAGTGGACTTAACAAATCATTAAAAAGTTACTGAAATAATAATAAAATAAGCTACGAGACACTACAGTATTTTATGGATGGGGAAGTTTTGCCGAGTGTGGTCAATGCTTTCAAGGTTTTATAGCTCAGGCTAGAATCTAATGCATGGACATTTTTTATTGTATTAATTGACCTCTCAAAACAGTAATCCAGGCAAACAGAAAAATAGTCCAAGCTGTATAAAAATCACTTGTTCATTGGCTGTAGCACTTCCAGTAGAGTATTCAATAGTCTCTAGGCACTAAGAAAATAGGAAAAACAGAAGGTGCAGCCATCTAAGTGTATCAGTTAAAGAAACCATTCAATAAAAATAAAAGGGTTAAAATGCACTCACAGAGAAAAGGAAATGACAGGCACATCTAATAATCCTTGGATCTCTTGCAGAGCTGGATGGACAGAGACTGCATGGAGGCTGGGACATGGGAGCCCATTGGCGGCTGCATGGGGGTAACCAAAATGGCTGTGGGAGATGTAGAGCCTTGCAAGGCAGAGGTTGATGTCCCAGAGCCAGTATCATAACCACGCTGGAATGCAAGCTCACAACGGATACCGGAAGTGATGCCGGCGTCGTGACGTTACTAGGAAGTAGGCAGTAACATGTTTTGGAGCTGTAGTATGCTCCTTAGTCAAACCTTAGGGAGGGGGCGGAGTGGAAGTGTTGTATTTATGCTAATTAGTCATGGGGGAGGGGGAAGAAAGAGGATGAGTGAAATGGACAAAATAAACTATATGCTGTGCAGTAATCGTCAAGGCAAAGACAAACCATAAGAGCTAACTTAATTAACAAAGCAATAATAAAAAATATACAATACAACATACAAATACAGTATTTCAAATGAACATCCAGCTAAATGATAAAACCGTATCAATAGGAAATGGCATAAAAAGACCAAAGAAAAAAAGGAGGGGCAAAGATGATATCAGATTTCTCGAATGTGGGTTATATTGAAATAGGGTCATCAATAAAAAAGAAACTTCCTTCTTCTTAAAAGACTTCTACCAGATGCCGTAGTTTTACTATTTACCAAAGGTACATAAAAATCCCACACTTCCTCTTGGCAAACCCATTGTGGCTTCCATGGGCAGTGTTACCTATAGTTTATCACAATATATGGACTATTTCCTTTAGTAAAAGAGCTATCATCATAAATAAGGGACTCCGTCCACTTTATCGTCACTTTGGGTAGTTATACGTGGGAACCAAAATTTTTGCTGGCTCTCCTTGGATGTAACATCGTTGTATACCACCATATGCGTACCTCTCTCTGTTGAACATCTTTCTGTACCTCTCTGTGTTTTGTCGAATGGCCCTGCTGGAAAACTAACATTTCATTAGCACATGCAGACAATGGATGCCAGGCTGAACTGTGTATTCTGATGGGGGCTACAATAGCACAATGGGGATGACCCCTGCATCCAAATTTCTTATGTGGATGTGGGGATCTGTCAAGATTTTTTTTTTAATTCAACCCGCAGCGTTAAAAAAAAAAAAAACTGTGCATGTATACCCTGCTTTAAATTTAAACTTAATTTTGCACATGTTCCTATAATATTAAAGGTTTCAACTTTTCTGATATATTTATTGCTTTCAATAAAATTGTACAGGGAGATCTTACAAGTAAGGTATCCATTGCTACTTATGTTCTTAGAGTGCAAACACTCATGGGACCAGACAGTAAGAAAGTTAACATATAAAACCATCAACAAAATCATAAATGTGTCCAGAGATGTGCGATACCAAAATCAATAGGTTAGGTGTGTTTTACTTAGTTGAACAACTATTCAGAACTATCATGAAGAAAGTAGCCTATGGTTGTAAGCACAGAAATTGATGATTATTCTGATACCTACAAGAAACCCCAGAACTGGATAGGAACTATATGATAGTAACCTAGGAAGTCATAGGAGGGAAGGTCACAACACAGAGATGCCACCAAAAAGCAGTGCAGGATTTGCATTGGGACCAGGCCGCCACCACCCATTTTTTATTGCACACATAATTTTGAATTAGGGTTTGCGAGTAAAAAGAGGTTAGGGTTTTGAGGGTCTTTTTGTTTCCATGTCACTGCTATAAATTCAATAGTTTTATATGAATGTAAACCCTGCCATATGTCCAGTGCTCACTTCCTGTTTTGTCTCAAGGAGAATAACTGGATCTCCCAGTCCTAATCCTGGGACAACAGAATGATTAGTAGGGATGAATTGAACTGCCCTGTGTCCAGTTCAAGCGTTGTTCGGTGAACTTCAATGTTCAGATGCGGAACCCAAACCCTATTGAAATCAATGTGAGACGAATGTCAAATTAAAAATGCCCATTTTCTAGGATAATGAGCAAGAAAGTGTCAGAAAATAGATCAGGGGTGGGCACAGTCCTTGGTAATATGTATTAAAGTGGTTGTAAACCCTCACATATACCCAGTGAAGTGAATAGCCTCAGATGATACACAGAGATGAAACAACTTGTATATCTGCTGTCTTCCCCTTTCCACACTCTTTGGAAAGTACAGATCGTGTTCTTTCTTCCTCTTTCAGCAGCACACAGGGGTGGGTGGGGAGTCTGGACTTACACTGTGTGAGAGCTGATTGAAGCAAAGGGACAACCCCCCCCCCCCCCACACGTAGGCAGAGGAAAGAAGGAGCATGCAGAGCTGTAATCTGAATAGACAAGCTCCTTGCTAATCTTCCTCTAAGCTCCCTCCCTGACACACATCTTTAGCTACTATTATCTCATGTGTCTGATAACTTGTCAGAAATGGCTCTTGCTGATAACAGAGGAATGGAGCACCAGGAAGAAATGTCACTTAGAGCTTTGGAGAGCAATAGGTAAACACTACAGATAGATGTGCTTAGGCCAAATTTCATGAATGGGGTTTAGAATCACTGCAAAAAAAAAAAAAAGGTTTAAATTCCATTTGAGTAGTGATTTTTTTTAATGCATAAAGAAGAACATTAAAAATGCCAAATTCTTTTAAATAACATGCCTGAAGGTGCCCTAATCCTGCCTGTGAAGGGGCTCATCTCTGTGATGCAAAGGAAAAATTTGTTTTAAATTACATTTCATTGCCAGCTTCTTTTTAACAAGAAAAAATACACACAGACCCCTCCAAGGATCTGCTATGTATTTTTGGGGACCTTTGGGTCTGTGTGCTGTATTTTGTTTATTTTTTTTATTAAGAAACTGATGAATGTTATTAGCTGGTAATTTAAAGGATGAGTTCACCTTTGGGAACATGTTACATTTGAAGGTGAACGTAAGCTTATGGCCTGAGCACACTGTCAGTAGTCTGTTGTAGTGAGCTCTTTTAGATTAAAATAAACTGGTATGAAAATCGCTCGCCCTCCTACTATTCCACACCACCACTGCGCACAAAGAAAAATTAGTTAAACACCTATGTGTATAAAAATAAACTAAGCAGCTACTTAAATAGATAAATAATGTAAAGTGATTTTAAATGAATAAAACAGTAGCGCTAATAATCAGTGTCTGTGAATAAACTAAATATTTAACCTGTGTAAACAATACTGAAAAATATGTATAAACAGTTCTAAAAAAAACAACAACACAATTAATCACCTATATACATAAAGTGAAAAATAAAAGTGAAGTGTGATTATATATTTTTTGTCACTTTTTGAAACATTATCACTACAAGTAACAGTTTATGGACTTTTGTTTGGATTTGTTTTCCTTTTTTGGACACCTGCAAAAAATATATAATCACACTCCACTTTAATTTTTCACTTTATGTATATAGGTGATTAATTGTGTTGTTGTTTTTTTTTTTCATAATTTGTCTTTTTTTTTTTGTTGTTTTGTTTTTTTTTAGCACTGTTTATACATATTTTTCAGTATTGTTTACACAGGTTAAATATTTAGTTTATTCACAGACACTGTGATTATTAGCGCTACTGTTTTATTCATTTAAAATCACTTTACATTAGCTCTTTTAGATTGCCAACTCAAGATTTCCCAGGGCACGGAGTCTAAGCCCCAGCCTTTTTCTTTACCAGAGCCCCTGATGGTGGGGATGGACTTGCAGCAAGCTGGAACCAGGTCATGGCCCCCAGGTACTTATCCTTTAAACTGTATCATTGAGCCCCTGAGTTGGGGCGGTGGGACGATGCGGACGTGTTTCCCATCAATTGCCCCTCCGCAGTTAGGAAAGTCCCAATGGCTGGCAAAGTGGGAGCCACAGTCTGCATTCCTGTGGCGTGGAAGGGAACTGTGGAGTGAAACAAGAAAAAAAAAATTAGTCACTTTGCACCTAAACATTGCAAGCAGATTAGACAATCAACATCTTGGAACAAGAGCATTGTCTAAAATTGGAGGCTGGAAAGTATTTGCACAGAAAAGTAGAGGCTCCCTTCACAGATTACTCACCCCCCATCAATCCCCCACTTCTGATGGGCCATTGGCAATAACTAGGGGTTTTGGGGGGGGGGGGTGGTGGACAGCTAACCCTCTGCACTTCATTGATTGGCAAATTGCTCAATAATGTGGGCTAGTTTGGCCAGAACCTCTGTACTTAACACTATTGGCAGGCCCCAGGAAAGATCAAATAACATTTCAACCCCCCCCCCCCCCCCCCCCCACAAAAAAAGGCAGGCACAGTGTGACATTATTAAATTACCAAGCAAGCTAATAGGAGGGAAAGAAGACAAAAAAATAGGAAATGGAATGTATGGAGGCAGTCCCTTGCACTACATGCTTTGCTGAATTCATCCCTAAAGATGCGCACTATAAAGAGGTAGGTATATAGTGTGTATGGACCTTGGGAAAGCCAGCAGATAAAGGATTGGTACCATCTGACAGAGCAGTTGGGGAGGGGGTTCCTAATGAGTTTGCCCCCCCCCCCCACCAAAAGAACAAAAAAAGGGGGCTCTACATGAAGTAAAACCACACAGCAAACATTTGTGCATATTTTAGGGGGTGTTTTGGGGCAAACAATACTATGCAGCAGACAAAAGACATTGCTTAAGTGAGTAGGCCATAGGTGTCTATTGGGCAGAAGAGCATGCTGGTGAGGTAAGTGAAGGGAAAAATGCATGAAGGAGAAAAGGGGCACAGCATATTAGAACATATTGCAATCATGGTAATTAGGGAAGGAGGTCAAAAATACAAGTCATTAGCAAACAGAGCATACATAGAAGGGAATAGTAAAGTAGAAATGTTACCTTAATATAGTCCTCCTGCAGGACCTGAATGATGGCAGAACAGGTCTCTGGAATAATGATTCCCAGGGCCTGGGGAGAGATACCTGAAGAGAACTTCAAATCCTGAAGACTTCTCCCTGTCGCCAAGTACCTCAACGTGGCAACAAGCCTCTGCTCCGGAGTATGGCTTGTCTCATGCAGGTATCCTGCCGGCTGATAAAGGGGGTCAGCAAAGCCAAAAGACGGTGAAAATCGGGGTCCGTCATCCTGAGAAAGTTCCTGAAATCATCAGGATTATTCTCCCGGATCTCACGAAGCAAAGGCATGTGCGAGAACTGGTCACGCTGAAGCAACCAATTCTTGGTCCACATACTCCTCATCACTCTGTTCATGGACGGGTCTTGGGTCAAAGCTAAAAGCCGACACCAATTCCGCGTACAGCACGAACTCGGCGACGAGTACGCACGGGAAACATCGCTCAGAAGGTCACAAAAGGTCGGCTGGTCAGAACGGACAAACAGAAAGCACCGATAAACAGCAAGGCCTGAAAGAACGAAGTGAATACCAGCAACGAGCAGACAATAAGCAGTGCAAATCAAAGCGTCCTATATCAAGATATAGGCCGCAATGACCAACAAATGCGAACTGACTACACGCACTAATAAAACAGATACGCACGACAAGCACAAACTGAAGAGCAGTAACGATCTGAGTCAGAAAACTGAGAAGCGCGAATCTTAAGTCACCAAACTTCCACTAACTCTCGATAAACACGGGATCAGCAGAAGGAGCCCAACGGGTGCCTGACGTGGTGCTGAACTTCCCTTTTGTAATCTCGTGGACGACGACTTACGTCACGACGTTCTTCCGGACCGGATATTCCGACAACGTAGTCCGACCGTGTGTACGCAACGCCAACATCGGACAAAGTACTTCGGACAAAGTCCGACCGACCTTGTCCGCGGATTGTCCGAGCGTGTGTATGGGGCTTAACAGTTTATGGACTTTTGTTTGGATTTGTTTTCCTTTTTTGGACACCTGCAAAAAATATATAATCACACTCCACTTTAATTTTTCACTTTATGTATATAGGTGATTAATTGTGTTGTTGTTTTTTTTAGCACTGTTTATACATATTTTTAAGTATTGTTTACACAGGTTAAATATTTAGTTTATTCACAGACACTGTGATTATTAGCGCTACTGTTTTATTCATTTAAAATCACTTTACATTAGCTCTTTTAGATTGCCAACTCAAGATTTCCCAGGGCACGGAGTCTAAGCCCCAGCCTGTTTCTTTACCAGAGCCCCTGATGGTGGGGATGGACTTGCAGCAAGCTGGAACCAGGTCATGGCCCCCAGGTACTTATCCTTTAAACTGTATCATTGTATCTCTTTATACAACCAATGTAAATGTCACTTTTGTTGTAGCACATCCTACAGCAGGAATGCGAAAACAATTTACATACAGTATCTCGTTAAAAAGTATTTTTGTAAATATTTTATTATATCTTTTCATGTGACAACACTGAAGAAATTACACTTTGCTACAATGAAAAGTAGTGAGTGTACAGCTTGTATAACAGTGTAAATTTGCTGTCCCCTCAAAATAACTCAACACACAGCCCTTAATGTCTAAACCACTGGCAACCCCATACGTGAAAATGTCCAAGTTGGGCCCAATTAGCCATTTTCCCTCCCAATGTCATGTGGCTCGTTAGTGTTATAAGGTCTCAGGTGTGAATGGGGAGCAGGTGTGTTAAATTTGGTGCTGTCGCTCTCACTCTTTCATACTGGTCACTGGAAGTTCAGCATGGCACTTCATGGCAAAGAACTCTCTGAGGATCTAAAAAAAAGAATTGTTGCTCTACATAAAGATGGGATAGGCTATAAGAAGATTGCCAAGACTCTGAAACTGAGCTGCAGAAAGGTGGCCAAGACCATATAGCGGTTTAACAGGACAGGTTCCACTCAGAACAGGCCTCACCATGGTTGACCAAAGAAGTTGAGTGCACGTGCTCAGCGTCATATCCAGAGGTTGTCTTTTGGAAATAGACCTATGAGTGCTGCCAGCATTGCTGCAGAGGTTGAAGGGGTTGGGGGTCAGCCTGTCAGTGCTCAGACCCTACGCGTGTACACTGCATCAAATTGATCTGCATGGCTGATGTCCCAGAAGGAAGCCTCTTCTAAAGGTTATGCACAAGAAAGCCCCAAACAGTTTGCTGAAGACAAGCAGACTAAGGACATGGATTACTGGAACCATGTCCTGTGGTCTGATGAGACCAAGATAAACGTATTTGGTTCAGATGGTGTCAAGTGTGTGTGGTGGCAACCAGGTAAGTACAAAGACAAGTGTGTCTTGCCTACAGTCAAGCATGGTGGGGCTGCATGAGTGCTGCTGGCACTGGGGAGCTACAGTTCATTGAGGGAACCATGAATGCCAACATGTACTGTGACATACTGAAGCAGAGGATGATCCCCTCAATTCGGGGAGACTGGGATGCAGAGCAGTGTTCCAACATGATAACGACCCCAAATACACCTCCAAGATGACCACTGAATTGTTAAAGAAGCTGAAGGTAAAGGTGATGGACTGGCCAAGCATGTCTCCAGACCTAAACCCTATTAAGCATCTGTGGGGCATCCTGAAACAGAAGGTGGAGGAGCACAAGGTCTCTAACATCCACCAGCTCCGTGATGTTGTCATGGAGGAGTGCAAGAGGACTCCAGTGGCAACCTGTGAAGCTCTGGTGAACTCCATGCCCAAGAGGGTTAAGGCGGTGCTGGAAAAAAATGGTGGCCACACAAAATATTGACACTTTGGGCCCAATTTGGACATTTTTACTTAGGGGTGTACTCATTTTTGTTGCCAGCAGTTTAGACATTAATGGCTGTGTGTTGAGTTATTTTTAGGGGACAGCAAATTTGCACTGTTATACAAGCTGTACACTCATTACTTTACATTATAGCAAAGTGTAATTTCTTCAGTGTTGTCACATGAAAAGATATAATAAAATATTTACAAAAATGTGAGGGGTACACCCCCCACTTTTGTGAGATACTGCCCCCCCCCCAAAAGACCCAGGATCTTCACACAAAAAAACACAAAGTGTAAGGTCCCCCCTAAAAATCTATGCAAGAGCCCTATTTCGAGCATGCAGTCTGGCTGTCCATTAAAGGGGGGGGGGGGGTGGGAATGCACCCCCCACACCTGGACCATTCCGGGCCACATGCCCTCAACATGGGGGTGCTATGTCGATGAGGATAAGGACCTCTGCAAGCACAGGGCTTATCCAAATCTGGAAAGCCCTTTTAATAATAAGAGACCCAGAAAATGCATCCTCTACATGAATGATTAAGGGGTACCCTTAAATACCCCTACTCGTTCAAAAAAAGTAATGCAAAAATAAATATACCCTAATGTTTGACAAGTCAAGCTTGACAAAAATGCAAAATCTCCTGAGCTGTCATCAGCTATAACTGGAAAAGGGTGGAGATGACATCATCAGGGGTGGAGATGACATCATCATCAGCGATATCACTGCTAACCCCACCCCTTTGCTTATGTGGTGGGGATTTCTTTTGACTTCAGTGATTCTAAGCCCCCCCCCCCTCCCCCAGGAACCACTGAAGCCAAAAGGAATACCTGCCACATATGCAAAGGGGTGGGGATAGCAGTGACATCACTGATGATGATGTCACCTGGCAGGCACAATCATTCAATGCTTTCTTAGAGACCAGTGACACTTGAAGGTTTAATTTACAAAAGCATTATACTGCCAAACATGGGGTAAAATCCCAATTCATCCCAATGCCCAAACAGCCAAAGGTTGGTTTTGGAGATGGGTTGTTCTTAGTTGTCTGGTAAGAGATAACTGGGTAGGGCTAACTAGAGTCAATCCACTAAAATACTGTGTAGTGTGAGCCCACAACATGACTTAGAGAGAGATTTTTTCTGTACTTGAAGGGTCTTTAAATGGATTAAACAAGGAAAAATGTATTACAAGTTTTTCTTCTTTTTTTTCTTTTTTCCTGATATACATTTTGGGGTATATTTATAGAAAAAAACTGTACTCAGTGAAAGTACATTTATTATGTGAGAATAGGGCTAAAAACAAATGTTATTCTATTTTATGCACTGGTCAAATGTTTTTCATTGATTTAAAATAGAAAATACCTATTTGGTCACTTGATGACACTAAATATCATAGGAATACAATGCCTGGGTTTAGTTTTCAGTTTCCAAGCTCAAAATAGGCATTGAAATCTTATAGTATTTGTTTTCTCTGAGAGCAGATCATGGAAGCCTGCTAGCCTTCTAATTAAACCACAACAACCAGCTGGTGTTTTTATACTGTTAGGATGTTTGGGAATAAATACTTTCACAATAAGGCCTCATTCACACAGGTGCTGGGGTCCTTATACCATGAGCTGGCCATATGTTTATGTGGCTGGAGCCACCAGGTGCTGCATTCAAGCATTCCCTGTAGGCCTATGGGGATGCAGCTGTCATCTTAATTTGACAAGTGTGCAGCTGGGTGGCCCCAAATACAAACAGTGTACTTTCAGGGCCACTCATCTACACGCATATCTGTCAAATTAGGATAAGTTCTGCTACCTTATAGAATTATCAAGGGCTGCCTGCACACAGGCAGCTCCATACATATAAATAAATGGCTAATTCACAGTTTACAAGCCTCAGCGCCCATGTGAATGCAGCTGGAGAGGTCAGGGATCTGTTGTTCAAATGTTAGTTACTATTACTAATTGTTAAGACTATGTAAATTGTCAATACTCCATGTTCATAGTCTGGGAAAGGGTGCACTTTAAAGTGTTAAGTGTAAAGTGTTAGTGTCAGTAAAGCATGCTTGTTACACTTTGGAACCTAAGGGGTTAATCCTCTGGATTGTGTATGAAGGCTGTGTGATCCTGTCTCCTCTGATCCTTTTCTCCTACTGTCCCCAATATATTTCCTGATAATACAGAGCCAGGGGACAGGCTGCACATGATAAGTTTGGTGTGTATTTCTAGAGAGTTTTTTTTTGTTCTTGGGAGGGTGCATGGGATCAGCACAGGGTCAATCAGCACTGTCCAGATAGAGGGTCAGGGGTCCTGCATCCTGATTGGACAGTCAGTGCAGAATAAAAACTCCTACAAGCTTTAAGCAGACATTGATAGAAGCTATATACTGCTGATGAGTAAAGGTACTTAGCAGTTTATATTTACAAAAATAATTGCATTTCCATGTTCTGCGTACTGTGGGAAACCATATATAGTGAATGCAGGCTCCTGGGTTTAGTAACGCATAACGCATAGTTCACATGAGAGTTCTGTTTCTATGTCACAAAAAAATTGATGTCTATTTTATTTGTTATGGCTTACTTATCTAGAACCATACGGTATACTGTATGTCTTGTGCCTAATGCTGTATTTATTGTCCTTCAAAAATCTAGCTTTAAAAAGCAGGCATTGTCCTTCAGGATATTGTGTAAAAACTGTCCTGCAGGTAACAATATTGAGAAATGACACCTGGTGATCAAGCTTCAAATAATGTTTTCTGGGGAAGACATTGAAGGATGTGAAGCAAATGGCAAAGTATGAATTATTTTTAAAAGCACTTTAGAATTGAACAAGGAAGAAATTGGTTTCTGTGAATGTTCGCAGATTACTAGTTATTATTTCAAAAAAGTTAAAGAGTTAATTATGTGGGTAAAACTTATGCTATGCATGTTGTTATGATTTTATGTATAATTGTACATTTGATTACTATGTGTAAATATTTTAAATAAAAATGTCTTGATTATGGCCAAACATACTTGGGTTCTGATTGTTAAAATAAATTCAGTTGTGGCTATTTTCAATGCTAATAGACAAGAGATTGTCAAACAAATGACATGGAGGGTTAGTACCAAATATATATATATATATATATATATGTAGCACCACCCTCGAAGGAGCCGCTTGGTGAATTTGGATTCTCTGATCTCCACCAAGAATGACCTCAGCCCCTCTGACACACCTGGTTAAATAAAATTACTGCAAACACATTTAAGGACACATGTGGTAAATACCGTTATCCTAGCTCTGGATTATCAACTTCTTTGGTCGACCATGGTGAGGCCTGTTCTGAGTGCAACCTGTCTGTTAAACCGCTGTATGGTCTTGGCCACCATGATGCAGCTCAGTTTCAGGGTCTTGGCAATCTTCTTATAGCCTAGGCCATCTTTATGTAGAGCAACCAGTCTTTTTTTTCAGATCCTCAGAGAGATCTTTGCCATGAGGTGCCGTGCTGAACTTCTAGTGACCAGTATGAGAGAGTGAGAGCGATAACACCAAATTTAGCACAATTTAGCACACCTGCTCCCCACTCACATTTGTAACACTAACGAGTCACATGACACCAGGGAGGGAAAATGGCTTATTGGGCCCAATTTGAATATTTTTACTTAGGGGTGTGCTCACTTTTGTTGCCAGTATTTTAGACATTAATGACTGTGTGTTGAGTTATCTTGAGGGGACAGCACATTTACACTGTTATACAAGCTGTACACTCACTACTTTACATTTTAGCAAAGTGTCATTTCTTCAGTGATGTCACATGAAAAGATAGAATAAAATATTTACAAAAATGTGAGGGGTGTACTCACTTTTGTGAGATACTGTATGTATATGTGTATACATATATATATATAATATATATATATATATATATATATATATATATATATATATATATATATATATATATATATATATATATAAAAATGTTATAGTGTATGTATATGTACGGCAAAGAGCAGCAATTTCAATACTGCTTGATGGGAAACATTAAAAATTCCAAACTTTTATTAACTTGTTTGGGAGATGCCCTAACCCTGCCTGCAAAGTGGCCCCCGTCACTGTAAAAAATGTCATAGAGACCCCATTCCCAAAATACAAATCAAACCTTAAGGGTGATCTTTGGTGGGAGCCCATACCATTTTTTACAAAAAAGAAGCCAACTAGTAAATGTGAAACACCAGCATATATTTTCTAAAATGTCACTTTATTGTAGTACATCTTATAGCAAGAATAAAAAAAATAGACATTATTTTTAGACACTGAATGAAGCATAGGTGACAAGCATCTGGTCACTTCCAGTTGAAGAGCTGTCATTCTCTAGCTGCTCTGGTTGGGGAACAATCTAATCAAGCACAATCTGTGATCCCTAATGTCTCAATAAAAAGAACTTCCATTAAGTGTGGTAGAATTTTTTTTTCCTGGGGGGTCAGTCTTGGGTACCCAGAGGAGAATAAATAGGCGGCATATTGCCCATGCCCTGGCAAATTGTGGATGTGGTAAAATTGCACTAATTGTGCGAGGGAAAATTGTGATAATAGTGGAAGAGGCTTGCTGTGTATATGGTAGCATATGCCAAAGCCCCTGTACCCCAAAAAACATGCTTTAATTACTGTTCCATAAGTGACAGGCATGTACAAACCTCAGCAAAATCATCTTCCATTGTATATCATTTTCTGGACACAGTCTACCTTTAGGAAAAACTTCAATAACGTAGTCATTGACTACTAAGAAGCCAGCAACTGTTGTGCTATATATATATGTGTGTGTGTGTGTGTATGTATATATATGTATATATATATATATATATATATATATATATATATAAATGTTATAGTGTATGTATATGTATGGCAGCGATCAGAAATTTCAATACTGCTTGATGGAAAACTTTTATTAACTTGTTTGGGGGATGCCCTAACCCTGCCTGCAAAGTGGCCCACGTCACTGTAAAAAATGGCATTGAGACCCCATTCCCAAAATACAAATAAAACCCTTAAGTGTGATCTTTGGTGGGAGCCCATACCATTTTTTACAAAAAAAGAAGCCAACTGGGAAATGTGAAACACCAGCATTTTTTTCTAAAATTTCATTTTACTGTAGTACATCTTATAGCAAGAATAAAAAAAATAGACATTATTATAAACTATATTGATTAGGGTCTGTTATGGATTATAAGGTAGAACCTCACACAAAATTTATACCATCCCCATATTGTGAGGACAAGCTCTTCCTACAACCCTGACTTGACAACTGTGCAAGTCTGTGGGTAGGGTTGCTTATTGGATTCTGGAAACTCCTTTTTAAAAAAGGAAGCCCCAAATACTGGTCTTCCCCTCATGTTTCTGAGTATAGCATACACAGTTCCCCTACTCATTCACAAAATAAAAATGTGAACAGCAAATTAACACATCACACACTTTACAAGTTCTCAATTAAAGAAAAAAACATGTCCAATGGTATGAATTCATCACACATGTTGACCCACTGAAAAATAAATTGCTAACCTCCAAGATGATCCACTTTCATCATTACTCCTCACTAAACAACATATCCCTGGCTGACAGCTGGTTTCTAAACACAGGGGGCAGAGATAGTGGCTGATGTCATTGACCAAATATGCCATGGCCATATTTGGTCAGTAATGTCAGCCACCAACCCTCACCTTTGTTTACATTTGGTCTGGTATGGTTGGTATGGATTTTCTGGGGGATCTCATACAATTATTTTGTTTCTTTGTGTGGTGTACCACTTAAAATCCATAACAGACTAAAAGGAACTCTTTTTTGTCATTCATGTAAAACTCTCATTTGCAATGAAAAAATAACTCTGCAATGTAGTTTATGGGAAAAACAGCTACCAATCACAGATGTATATAACTCCACGCCACGTGAAAAAAATATAATATAAATTGTACTCTTATATGTAGAATATCTCTAAAAATAAACTAACAAAAAGCTGCTCCCTTGAAAATCGCGCGATTTGAGAATGTGAAAAATTGTGTAACTGGGGCGCTACATAGATTTTGATTGATGTACAATACTATAATCACCAATCGTGTACAGAAAAATATATAATAATAAACAAATGTATATATAATAAAAAATGTTTTGGAATTCTTAAAGTGCATAAACCCTCTATCTTACAAGTGAGTACAGATTAATATTCCCATGTATCAGTATCCCATGTGACCTGCATTCACTCCACAATTGTTGAAATGTGTATAAAACGTTACACTCTCGTGCGACCACACAAATAAGTATTCTCTATAGGTTTTAACATAAACCCACAGAAATTCCTCAATAATACCACATTAAAGGAAACAATCAAATAGTGACGTATATAAAGTCCATTAGGGTAAGTGAACCCCTCTAAATAAAGATTGTGACAAAAAATCTTCTTATAATGTGTAGTTTTCACTTGTTCAAAAAATCTTGTCAGCAGAATTTTAAGACCCTTCACCACAGAGCATCTTCTTCTAATCACCCAATAGTGAAAAATAAGCTGGCTGCTTACCAGATTATATTGACTACTTTACCTAAAAAGTAAGTCAATAGTGCTTGTACAGGTAAGTGTCTGTTCACATATGATATGTCAGGAGATGATGACAGGTACTCTTCCTCCCAATTGGCTCAGGCAAAATACATATAAAGAAGCAAAACACAGCTACATAGCGTAATACTGCTTATTTATTTAAAAGATTTGTTTAAAATACATAGCCAAATGGCTACTCACATGTCTCAGTGCCCAACCCGGCACTGGGGCTGCTCGCATTGTAATAATAAATTCCGACCGCCTCTTGTGTACACAGCGTGCGTTCCAGCTAGCGCCACCGACAACCAGCAAGGACCCGGAAGTGTTTGAAACAGGACGTGACCAGGTACCGCCGCTGACGTACGTTTCGTTGACACGTCTTCAGGGGGCCTACCTGGTCACTGTGGTCAGTCGTATTTCTAGTGCCTGTCATTATCTGACTGCCAATGGGAAGCTATAGTGTTGCACAGCCTCAGTCCCGCCTGGGCCCTGATACCGGAGCAGCCGTTTACATTTATTGATAATACATATATATGCATAGACAATAATTAAAAAATAAAAAATAAATTTAAATTGGTCAATTTGGGCAAAAAAAGGATATATACATAATTGTGCAAGTGGATTATTTACCTAACTATCTCTATGGACTATCTATTGTTAGTGCTATATGCAATAACATATACTTCCACAAGATGTCCCACTACCTATTGCATCAACTTACTATGGCAGTTTTGAATACTGCATTGCTCAATTGCCCCATATTTACTTTTTTCATTATGTTTTAACTTAATTATATGCCACTAAAAGGCATGACTAAAAAATATAATAAATAAAAAACCAATAAGGATAAACAGAGTAGGATATCTATAGGATAATTTGATGTTTGTCATAGATATCAAATTTATTATAAAGGGACCCCACTAAAGGCTGGAGGGTACCAGGAAGTAGATGGGAAGGGAGAGGGAGGCATATATAGAAGATGTCAGTCACTGGACAGAAAACTATTTAGGTCGAGCTCGATGTTCATGCCCTGGGGCTGCATAGTTCCTAATTTACATAGCCATTTGGTCTCGTTCTTAGATATTTCTCGTTTCATGTTTGTCCCTCTCCAATGTTTAGAGATTTTATCTATTTCATAGAATTTACATAAGGTGGGATCACTGTCATGGTGTGTTTTAAAGTGCCTCGATACACTATGATTTGGAAAAGTTTTGGAGGGGCCTGTGTACCATTTGGAGGGGCCTGTGTACCATTTTAATTAAAAAAAGAAGTTAGCAGGGAAATGTCATTTGTTAGCATTTTAGAAAACTTTTTTACTTTGCAAATATCAGTGCTGCTGCAGCACTTTCTGTACATACCAGCGAGGATTCCCTTCACAGATAGGATTAGGATACTTCCCAGGCATGTTATTAAATTGGACACTGGGAATTGGACATTTGTAAGGTTTCACTTTAAAGCGGAAGTAAACCCATCGATTTAACAGTCTAAAAAAAAAAGGCATGCCGTGAATGCTAACTGCACATTGGCTGTGCTCTCAACCAAACAGTCAAACCATCCAATGGCTGGTGTCATAACGGATCACATGTGCAGCACTGTGGCAGTTGAAGATTAAACAGAGGCAAAGATGGCAGCTTCCTTGGCTGAAAACGATAGGGGGGGTTTACTTCCACTTTAAGAGTTTAAAAAACAAATCACTACTTACTGCTGAATGTAATTTGTATATATTTTTTTTGCATTGGTTCATATCCCTAGGGCAGTGCCCCCCATACTATTTTGACAACCCCTTGCCTATTAGCCCAAAAATGGGCAATTTTTTATTTGATAGATTTGGCTCACATTTTTTTCATTACAGCGCAAGTTCAGTATCCAAAATTCTTTCTGGTGTAATGAAGATAAACAAAGGTAGCATGTTTGAATTCCAGGTTGTGCGATAACAACTCCCTGCATACAGAGGAAGAGTGAGTATAAGCTACACTAGGGGGCGTGGCCTTGACTATGCACTAGAGCAGACGTGCTTTCTTGGAGCTCCGGCGCCGACACAGAATTATTAACTATAATCAACGAACAGACCCCCAGAACACCCCTCCAAAGATGAAGAGGCGAACGACCAAATCCCTCCCCAAAAAAGGACCCTCCGCCGGCTCGATTAAGCGGTTCATGTCCGTGGAACCACCGGAGCTGGAGGACCTGGACGGCCTAGGCCGCTCTCCGCTTGGCGCGCTCGCTGCTTCAGGCTCCGCCCACCGGAGCAGGCCCGATCGCGGCCAGCTATCGCCTGCATCGTACGCTGGCTCGGATGGAGAGGAAAGCCCCTTCAGACGCTCGGGTGTTGCATCCCTAGTGGAAGACTTACCCACCAAAGCCGACCTGGCGTCCATGCTGGCGAGTATTGAGCGCGTCATCAAAAAGGAAGTTTCCGCGGTGCGCTCGGATCTGTCGCAGGTCCTTCTCCGTGTGGAGGAATCGGAACAACGCCTTGACCGACACGCGACCGCCATCAGGGCCCTCCAATCCACCACCCGACAACTAGCGATCGCCCACAGGATGGCCCTGTACAAGCTGGAAGATCAGGAGAACCGGAGCAGGCGCAATAACATCAGGATCCGTGGCCTGCCGGAGGCCACGGGAGACGAGGACCTTCTCCCTTCGGTCCAAGGCATCTTCAACAGCCTCCTAGGCCGCGCGGCCGACACCGCTATAAAAATCGACAGGGCGCACAGAGCCCTCCGACCCCGGGCTGCTACGACAGACATGCCGAGGGATGTCATCTGCAGGATTCATCACTTCCCGGAGAAGGAGCTCATCATGCAGAAGGCCAGGGTCGCGGCCCCGCTAGATTTTGATGGCGCCATGCTCTCGTTCTACCCAGACTTGGCCAAGGAAACTCTAGACAGGCGCAGGGCCCTGCGTCCACTCACCGAATCCCTCCGCTCTGCATCCATCAGATACAGATGGGGTTTCCCTGCGGCCCTGATCGCTCAAGCAGATGGGAAAACGGCTGTCCTCCGGTTCCCGGAGGACCTCCAAAAGTTTTGCAAAGACCTGAACATCCCCGCACCGGACCTCCCAGGCTGGCAGGACATCTTACCGCCTCTTCCCACCAACTCCGACCAGCAGTGGCATAAAAATGAGAGAAGGCGCCACTCTTCTCCACCCAGCTCCTCAATCCCCCCTGATTGAGCCATGACCGGGCCCGGCGGCGGTCGCTTCTGTCGCCTTGAAGCGGTGGAGCGGCCTCGGTCTCTCGCCCGCCTTCTTGCAGACCTCCCTCACCTGACGCCGGAACAGGTAGGCCTTTACAAAAGCCACTCTTCTTCTATCGGGCCATAACCGGCTCCCCGCTCCTCAACTGTTGCTCGCACTGCTAAAACCCCCCACGAACCCTACTCGTAAAGAGTAGTGCTGGGATACCATGAGCACCGATTAATTGCCTGCACAGCGCGGCCGCGCTGACCATCCCCACATCATCGGGCCTTTTAACACAGTTGGATGCTAGGAATGGGCCCGAGCAACACATGAAGCTAAGTCCCTAAGTTTTGTTTAAACCTTACTCTACAACGTGGAACCCGGGGCTTTGATGAGCTCTCGCGGTGGACACTTAAATGATTTTTTCTTTATTATGTCTCTTGCTGCTTGTTACATGCCTCCTTGTTCCACCCCCCTTATTGGTTTATCACCGGTCATAGGTACGGAGGGGTTCTTCCTCGGGTCTGCCGATCATTGTCGGCGCCGGGGCTCTGGGACATTATGCCTCGTATGCTGCGGATCTGTGTCCCGGAGCCTTGGTCTCCCCGCCCCCCCCGCGGTGGCGTCCGCTCGGCGCAGGGCCTCCGCTCCCCGACTCCCCCGGGGGCGGTTGCGCTGGGCCGGTCGGGCGCCCTGCTAATGCACTGCACCGTTATGCGTGCTAATTCAGCTGTTACGGTTGTATGGTTACAGTTTGTCTTTTCTACTCTACTACTTTTCACCCCCTCCTCTCCCCCCTCACCTATCCCCCCCTCCTTCCCCCCCCCCCCCTCTGCCCCTGTCCGCCAAGGGTTCTGTTCAGATACGATTTATATACGTTCTGTGTGTGGGGTATCATGTGTGCGCGGTTCCCCAGCTGAGCTCCCATGGCCCGAATAAAATTAATATCATTTAACGTCAGGGGGCTCCATGCCCCAGGTAAACGACATGCTCTCTACAGAGAATTGGACCGTCTGAAGGGTGACGTGGTTTTCCTCCAAGAGACCCACCTCACCCACATGTCCTCAGTTAAACTATCCTCGCACCACTACCCCACGTGGTACTATAGCTCATCGGACCTGCACAAAGCCAAAGGAGTGGCCATTGGGCTCCGTAGGGGAACCGCGTTCACTTTGGAATCAATGATGTGCGACCCGGCTGGGCGCTTTCTGTTCCTGAGGGGTACCCTGGGCAGTATGCAATGTACACTCGCCAACCTGTACTCGCCCAATAAGGACCAAGCCAGCTTTATTGCCACTACACTGAGGAAGTTGCGTGACTTTTCCGGTGGGTGCGTCCTCCTCGCAGGCGATTTCAACGCTCCGCTGGAGCCGACCCTGGATACTTCCAGGGGTGGCTCCGCACTGTCTCATAAGAAATTGAGATACATCCGGAAACAGCTCCACGACTCTCAGTTGGTGGACGCCTGGAGGATCATGCACCCAAGTGACTTTACACACTACTCCTCAGTCCATCACACGTACTCCAGAATCGATCTACTACTCATTGACCATCAACACCTGCCCCTCTTACGCAACTCAGACGTGGAAACGTCCCCTATTTCTGACCATGCACCAATCTCCCTCACGATTGAGGTACAGTCACTCCCCCTTAGGCCCCTTAACTGGAAACTGAACGATACACTCATTGCTGACGAAATCGACCTGAAAAGTATAGGGGTGGAATTAGCGCACTACTTTAGAGACAACGCATCCCCTGACATCTCTCCCGGCACACTGTGGGAGGCCCACAAGGCCCACATTAGGGGTAAACTTATCGAGCTGGGCTCTAGAAAGAAGAGGGAACGCACACATCAACAGACTACACTACTCAGCGAGATACAAAGCCTTGAGAGATTACATAAAGCCAAACAAACACTGGCCTTACTGCACACATTAACTGAAAAGAGGGAGGAACTGAAATCCCTTATACACCTTGACCATAAACAGCGAACCCAGTTGGTGGCTCAACAATTTTATGAATGGGGTGATAGGCCCAGTAAGCTCCTCGCCCGTTCACTCCAGCAACGCAAAACAGCGTCCTTTATATCCAAAATTAAGAACCCCGCGTCGGAGTTTGTACACGAGACCCCAAAAATCGCCAAAGAGTTTAGGGATTTTTACCAGCACCTGTACCAAGTCCAACACTCTATAGCCGACAGTGCGACTAAAACACAGCTCATTAAAGAATACCTGCTTAGCTCAAACCTACCGGCCCTCCCCCCGGAGACCTTGGCGACTCTGGAGGGCGAGCTCACCCCGACTGAACTCCACCAGGCACTGAAAACTATGCCGAGGGGTAAGGCACCGGGACCGGACGGATTCTCGGTGTCATACTACCGCGCATATGCCGACATTCTGATCCCGCGCCTGACCACTTATGCCAACATGACCATTGACGGGGGCGCCCTTCGCCCAGAGACCACCCATGCCTACATCACAGTCATCCCTAAGAGTGGGAAAGACCCCTCTAGCTGCGGCAGCTACCGCCCCATTTCACTCTTGAACATAGATGCTAAGATCTATGCCAAGGCCATCGCAAACCGCTTGCTCCCCCTGATTCCGAGTTGGGTGTCCCAAGACCAAACGGGCTTCATACCGGGGAGGGAGGCCCGGGACAACTCCTTACGCACCCTCTCCCTTATATCACACGCCCGGGGGGACCCCCAGCCCACCCTGCTGTTATCTACAGATGCCGAAAAGGCCTTTGACAGGGTGGACTGGGAGTTCCTCATGGCAACACTGTCCCACCTGGGCATTAACACCCCCCTCCTTCACCAGATAGAGGCACTCTATAGGGCTCCAACAGCTCAGCTTCGGGTCAACGGGACACTAAGTGACCCATTTGTACTCCATAATGGCACGCGCCAAGGTTGCCCCCTCTCCCCAATCCTTTTCGCGCTTTCCCTTGAACCCTTTCTATCTAAGATTAGACAGAATCACAACATACACGGCATAACAGTTACACAGACCGAACACAAATATGCAGCATATGCGGACGACATCCTCTTTTATATCCGACAACCCCTCATTTCACTTCCCAACCTCATGTCCGAATTCTCTGAATACGGCCGGGTCTCCAATTTCAAAATTAACATGTCCAAGTCCGAAATCCTGAACCTAACCGTCCCTCCCCTCCTAGTATCCAGCCTGAAGCAGTCTTTCCCCTTTTCATGGCAACCAAAACACATGAAATACCTAGGAATATATCTCACAGCCAACCCAGCTACCCTCTTCCGCACAAATTTTATCCCCCTGTTGAACACCCTCCGAGCAGACGTACAGAAGTGGTCTCAGCTTGCGCACTCCTGGCTAGGCCGAATAGGAGTAATTAAAATGAATCTACTGCCCAGGGTACTGTTCATGCTTCAGATGATTCCGTATAATATCCCGGTTGGGTTCTTCTCTATCTTAAACTCCTTAGTGACCAGGTATGTGTGGAATAGGAAAAAGCCAAGGCTGCCTAGGTCCCTCCTTATCAGATCCAAGAGAGAGGGAGGCCTTGCCCTACCGGACTTCAGGTTATATTACAGGGCCATTGTCTTGACTAGACTCCGAGACTGGAAATTTTCAGCAGGCAACAAACTTTGGGTAACCCTGGAGAAAGACTTGTGTGGCTCCACCCTCCCTACACTTATGTGGATCCCAAAGAAATACAGGACCCTTTCCCTCACCACTTCCCCGCTGACCCGCTCATCGCTGGCAGTCTGGGACTCTCTCTGCAGGGTGCATGGTTGGCCACACAACTCACCGTTACTCCCCCTGCTGCGACATGACTACTTTCCCCCTGGCAACCTTCCAACCAGCACCCATACCTGGTACCTCGGGACAAAGACTCTTTTGCACCAAGTAACTTCCCCAAAGGGCATACTCCCACTGACTACCTTGCTTACTTCGACCCCCTGCTCCTTCATGGACCAATGGAAACACCACCAACTCACCGCTTTTGTTCACTCCCTACCAAAGCCTCTCAGGTCGTTTGATGACCTCTCCCCCCTGGAAATTGCTTTCTCCGACCCACATGCCATTGGGAAACCCATCTCATACTTCTACCAGACGCTAACTTCGCTCCAATCGAGCAGTAGCCCCGCCTTCTTTCACAACTGGGAACTTGATCTGCACAGAGAGCTATCCCCCGAACAAAAAAGTAAGGTGCTCATACTAGCCCACACTTCCTCCGGAGCCTCCAGGATGGCAGAGGTCAACTACAAGCTTCTAACCAGGTGGCACTACACCCCCGCACTGCTGCACAAACTGTTCCCACAAACCTCACCCCTCTGCTGGCGGGAGTGTGGCGAGACGGCAACCCACGCCCACATCTGGTGGTATTGCCCGAGGTTACGTCCCTTCTGGCTGGCTATCTTACACTGGATTAGAGAAATACAGGGATGCGTAATCCCCAATGACCCTTGGTGTGTGCTATTCCACTGTACAGACAAACCAGTCGGTCCATACAAACGCTCAGCGACTCCCCACCTACTTAACGCTGCTAAATCCCTCATACCTCGATTTTGGAAGTCTAGGACCATTCCGACCCTACGTCAATGGTTGATAAAGGTAGACTATGTATACCGTATGGAGGACATGACTCTCTCCCTGCGGGGTAAAGCGGACCTCGCGAGACAGATCTGGACCGGCTGGTTTGCCTTTAAGTATTCCACCGCCTATGCGGAAATTATGTCTTGCCCTGTGTAATTTGCATGACAAATGTGGTTGCCTTGCTGTCACCGGTGGACGGTCTTGGGCAGAACCCCCACCTCCCCCCCCCCCCCCCTCTCCACCTCCCCCCCTCTCCCTCTCCTCCCTCAGCGTCCCTTTCTTTTCTCTACCCCCCTGTCTCTTTTTCTGTGTGCTTCTCCTTGAAACCTGAAGGGAAGCTTACTCCCCATATGTTGATTATTCTGAGACTGACACCCAGTGCTCTGATTTTGTATACCCTTGTTATATGCGGCATATTGCCATTTGTGACGTACACGGCTGTCGTCAATGTCACTTGTTTTGTACGTTTTTCCTTCTGTTCAATAAAAACTGATTAAAAAAAAATAAGCTACACTAGGACAGAAAGTGTGTTATTCACAGGATTACCAAGTAAAATAAAGGAAACAAGCCTCATCTAAGGACTTGCAAGCTGCAATATAACATTTTCTATTTGGCTTTAGATACAATTTAAAAACACCTGCATCTAAACAAATGTCTCATACATTTAATAAACTGTTCAATAAAATTATTGTTTAAAAAAACGTATCTTTCACAATCTGTACTAAATAGTAGGTTACTGAGTGACCCATAAGCAGCCATTTTTATCACTGGTGAAATTTAACCAAATGGATCTTTCCTTTGTTTCTTGGAATGCTGATTCCCAATTGAAAAAGCATTAAAAATGATGACATATAAAATAGGCTACTTACCATCACATGCATGGCCGATACAGGAAGCTAATGATAAGTAGGAAAGCTCTTTCTAACTAATAAATAAGTCATGATGGCATCTCTATTAATGTAGTAAGAGGGATGAAATGTTCTTAAAGTTTTATAATGTGGATAGATATTGTATAAGGGATATTCATGCACAGGTAGTATAATATTTGTAAAGATGATCTTAACAGGATCTTCTCAGTAATGAGAAAAAGAATTTGATGGCTGAAATAAGCCATTGACCAAGCCAGGCATTCAATGTTCCTAAAAATGGTCAGATTTAAATTACCTGGAAATGCTTGCATTACTTTAGCTTTACATTATTATTACTCAGCCCTGAAAGAGTCTGCCTGATTGCTTTTCTGACTCACACTATAAACTGCAAAATAATAACCAGAAGAAGCACTCAGAGCTATTTTCCTTTGCTCTCCAGGCTTGTCTATGAAGCAAACAAAAAAAGATAATTTAAAGCTTCTAACATTTCATACTCTGTCATGCCCTAACAATTAGCTGTAAGAATTTTGGTATTTTATGTATCTTCTATTCACTTAAAATAATGTATCCCTAAGATTTTAATAAATATAAGCTTAAAGTTGAAGTCTGGGGATGAGCTTAAAGTGGAATTCCATTTTTTTTTCTAACTATTCTTAAATCGGCTTCCACCCCCCCCCCCCCCCCCTAAATATTATTCTATCTATCCTGTGAAAGGAAGACGCTTATGCTTACCTATTCTAAAGCCTCGTACACACGGTCGGAATTTCCGACCACAAAATCCATAGGATTTTTTCCGACGGATTTTGTCCGACACTGGTGTTGCATACACACGGTCGGACAAAGTTGTCGGAAAATCCGATCATTCTGAACGTGGCGACGTTCGTTGCGTACGACGGAACTACGCAGAGGCTATTAGCCAATAGCTTTGGTCTCATAATTTGATCTGAGCATGCGTGGCACTTTGTCCGTCGGAATTCTCTACACACAATCAGAAAAAGTCTGATCGGATTTTGTTGTCGGAAAATTTGAAAGCAGGATCTCAAATTTTTTCCGGCGGAAATTCCGATGGAAAAAGTCCAATGGAGCCCACACACGGGTGAATTTTCTGACAACATGGTCCAATCGGACATTTTCCGTTGGAATTTCCAACCATGTGTATGGGGCATTAGTGTGCGCCGGTCTGGTCACATGATCTCCCCAGTGGCTGGCTTCAGGGGAGAGGAGAGACAATGAATGAAATGCCTGGGTGGTGAATCACTCATCAGCTTACTATGGGACATCTGTTGTTGGCTGTCTCTCCTTTCCGTTGAAGCTGCCACTGATCTTGTGACCAGACCAGTGCGCTCTCAGAATAGTTAAGTATAAGCTTCTTCCTTTCACAGGGTAGTTAGACAAGGATTTAGAAGGGGGTGGAAGCAGGTTTAAGCATAGTTATCAATAAGCCTGGAATTCCACTTTGAAGTTCGGGCTGAATTTTGTCTGTTTGGACATTTGGACAAACACCTGAACATTTACCTGTTCAAAGGGAGCCAAAAGTTCTGTATTATAGTGGTATTACTACCGCTATTATACATGGCAGCTTCCCGTTGTTAGGGATGCTGGCGGGTGAAGGCACCACCAAATCTTTAAGAACCAGTGATATCACCGGCCCCATTCAAATACATGGCTGGGAATCTCCCATACCAAAGGAGTCAGGGATAGTTAAAAAAAACCCATACCAGACCCTTCTCTGAAAATGCAGCCTGGCAGGCCATGAAAGGGGGAGGAAGAGTTTGTAGCATTCCCTCCTAAACCATATCAGGACACATGGCCTCAACATGTTGATTGTAGGGGTTTATCGGTAGGGGCCTATTGGAATCTGAAAGTCCCCTTTAACATTAAAGGGGCCCCAGACACTGCCTTCACCTCTATATGAATAAGTAAGGGGTAACCCTACACATTAAAAAAGTTAAGTTTTTGACAAGTCTGTTTATGAAAAAAAAATCCACATTCACCATCAATCACATTGCCAGCTAAATAGATCCACATTAATTAATGATGACTGATGCCCACACAAATGCATAAAAAAAAGGATGCCTGCCGATACACATCTGTTCTTAACACTTCACTTATACTAAATGACAGGTCTGGTGAATGATAGCTGATTTGTACAAAGGGGAAGGATCTCCTAGCTCACGTTATTAACCATATATGGAAATTACCATATATGGTCAATGATATCCCTAGGATCCCCATTATTTCATTGTTCATATAAAGTCAATGATGTCACCTGGTGCACCCTGTCCCTTTTTATATATCAGTTGTCATCCATCAGATCTGTCATTTGGCAGGATTGAATCCCCGCCAAATTTTTATTGGAATGCAACTCTTTTCCTTCTTTTGTAGGCAGCAGGCATCATGTTTGATGTGAATCTATATTGCTGGATGACATGAATGACCATGGATATACAGTACATGTTGTATTTTTTTTTTTATCAAGGACTAGCCAAATACTTGTTTTTACTGCTTACAATTTTTTGTGAATGGTAAAGGTGCAGATGTGCTAGGAGTGAAGATGGCTGAAAAGTTAGAGGGGCTTTTAACCATTACCATGCCGGACCTATTTTGGCACTCCTCTCCTACATGTAAAAATCATATTTTTTTTGCTAGAAAATTACTCAGAATATATATTTTTTTAGCAGACACCCTAGGGAATAAAATGGCGGTCATTGCAACTTTTTATCTCACATGGTATTTGCGCAACAATTTTTCAAACACATTCTTTTTGGAAATAAAAACAGTTTCATGATTTAAAAAATAATAGAACAGTAAAGTTAGCCCAATTTTTGTATAATATGAAAGATGATGTTATGCCGAGTAAATAGATACCCAACATGTTATGCTTTAAAATTGCGCACACTCATGGAATGATACCAAACTTCAGTACTTAAAAATCTCCATAGGCAACGCTTTACATTTTTTTACAGGTTACATGTTTAGAGTTACAGAGGAGGTCTAGTGCTAGAATTGTTGCTCGTGCTCTAACGCACACGGCGATGCCTCACATGTGTGGTCTGAACTGCATTTACATATGTGGGCGGGACTTACGTGTGCATTCGCTTCTGAGCGCGAGCTAGCGGGGACAGGGGCGTTTTAAATTATTGTAATCAAGGGGTAACTCGTGCGCTCAACCTGAATGGGTAAATTAAATGGGAAGCAGCCCACATATAAGTGGTCTCACACTGAAATAAGACTATGTTAACTGGGGGTATGTGGCGCTAACCACTGAATGGGTGGTCTATATTAAATAACATGTTTCCAAAAGATGGGTAAACTTCAAGAGGATAAATAATAATCAGCTTACAGAATAATAAAACTTCCTAAAAATATTTGTGCGTAAAATACAAGTGCATTCAAGTGAATTCAAACTGTAATAAAAATAAATCTTCAATAAAAATTGACAATAAGATGAAAACTTTCCTTCTGGAAATAAATATAGCTAAAAAGACGAAAGTGCACAGTGCAACGTGCAAATGATGCCAAGTGAAATAAATCACAATAATGAATAAATTAAAACATACATTTTTTATAAATTAATAAATAATTTTGATTGTGCAAAAATGACCGTGAAAAAATGCTTCAAAATTAAAATTGTATGTGAAACATGATAAACAGACTAAATCACAGAAAAAATCCTTAACAAAATAAATAATTTTTCAATTGGTGAACTACAAGTCCCAGCACTTTGTGCAAATGGCACAAAAGGTAAAAATAACCACACAGTGCATGTTTAAAATAGTTGCAACAGTTCTTCTTAACGTGTGTGAACCATTCCAAATAAATCTGTGTTTCAATGCTCAGTGCTGATCCATGCAATCAGTGTGCTCTGTGGTTGTTCAGGGGTGCACCCCATTGTTTCCCCCAGCCTCTCACCTCTAATTAAGGCCCCTACAGGCCTAGTTGGGCAGTAAACCTTAGATATTACTCCTGGTTGGTCACTCTCTTGTAGGTACACCGCTTTCCTATGGGCTCCTATGGGCTCTCACAATCAGTCCTCTGGTCACCACATCCAACTGCGCTCCAATCAGTGAAAAAACACTCCCAGCACATAGGTATCATATAGGGGTGAAAGGACAGAGGGGCTCCAATGTGTATTATCATTAAAACAAGTTTATTAATAAAAAAATATCCACTCACATTTCAGTAAGCTCAAAATCGCATGTAAATGAAGGGACTTCCGGGCCCGGACGAAAACCGGAAGTAAACAAAGGCACCTGACTTCCTCCCTGACGCGTTGCATCACCAATCATGTGACTTTATCAAAGATCCCCGACACCGCCCTGGTTTTCAGTGGGGGAGAAGATGGCCCTTGCAGGTGGCTCTGTCTGACAAGCTTGTTCCTCTCTGTCGGGGCGGCTCGTCTTGGCGGCGGAGGGATGAGGACTAAATTATTATTTTATTTTTTATTACTTTATTTTTTTTTTTTTTTACACTTTCTTTAAAAAAAAATTTTGATCACTTTTATTTCTATTACAAGGAATTTACACATCCCTTGTAAAAGGAATCGTTTGTGACAGGTCCTCTTTATGGAGAAGATGCGGGGTCAATAAGACCCCACATCTCTCCTCCAGGCTCGAAAGCATGAGATTGGAAAAAAAATCCACAATCTCATGCTTACCAGCTGTGATTGTGTTTTTTTTTACATCCATCATAACGTCGCACCTGGGCCACCGACGGTCATAGAGATGACTGATTGCCATCTGGTCACTGAAAATCTCTATGGTTGTCATCCGGCTGCGGTGATTCTTTCTCCGGGTCCCCGATGGCACGGGAGAGCCCGGAGAAGCACCGGATGGCGGCGACAGGGGGGATGTCCCCTCCCATCACCTGTAAGAAAGATTAAGCAGTGGAACTGCCGCTATGATCATTCTTATGGTGCACAGAATAGCCAGCTGAAAACAAGGATATTTGAATGATGCCTGTAGCTGCAGGCATCATTCAGATATTCCCACTAAAAGTCAAAGACGTCACATAACGTGCCTGAATTAACCGATTTCTGACCAGCCACCGCAGTTATACTGTGGCAGGATGGCTCCCCTGGGCGAGCCATTGTAGCTGTATGTCGGCCCTTTAAGACACTGTAAGTGGCGCGCAAGTGCCCGGCAGGCGCGATGACGTCGGGCACCTGCGATCGCTCGTGACAGAGCGAGAACACAAATCCCAGTTCTCTCAGGGGAGAGGAGAGAGATTGTGTGTTCATACTATGTATGAACACTGATCTCTCTCCTCCCCTAGTCAGTCCCCCCCCCCCCCCCCCACAGTTAGAACACGCCTAGGAAACACAGTTAACCCCTTGATCCCCCCTAGTCTTAACTACTTCCCTGCCAGTGACATTTATACAGTAATCCGTGCATTTTTATAGCTCTGATCGTTGTATAAATGTCACTGGTCCCAAAAATGTGTCAAAAGTGTCAGATTTGTCCGTCGCAGTCCCAATAAAAATCGCTGATCGCCGCCATTACTAGTAAAAAAAAAAAATTCTAATAAAAATGCCATAAATATATCCCTTATTTTGTAGACACTATAACTTTTGCGCAAACCAATCAAAAAAAACTCCTCTTACAAATTTTTTTATTAATATGTAGAACAATACATATCAGCCTAAACTGAGGAAAAAAAATGTTTTTGTTTTTTTAAAATTGGGATATTTATAGCAAAAAGTAAAAGATATTGTGTTTTTTTCAAAATTGTCGCTCTTCTTTTGTTTAAATCGCAAAAAATAAAAACCGCAGAGGTATTCAAATACCACCACAAGAAAGCTCTTTTTGTGGGAAAAAAGGATGTGAATTTTGTTTGGGTATATCATCGCACGACCGCGCAATTGTCAGTTAAATCGACGCAGTGCCATATCGCAAAAAATGAAGTGGCTGAAGTGGTAAAAGTGCGATCTGTGTCTCCATAAAAATAATATTCATTAAACATTCAAACAAGAAAGTCCATTGTGATAAGCAAGTGCAAAGTTTTCCTTGAAAAAAATGTATAGATCAATCACATCTTCTATTAATCAACGCCAGTGCTCTTAAAGTGACAGTTCAGTGCTATTCCATTTCAATTCACTCCATGTGCACTGTGCCCCAACCCCAATGGGTCCAGACTCACCAAATGTAGTTATGGCTTATGCCAAAAGGGATCAAAATAAAGCTTTCCACAGCTTTGCTTTGTGTGGCTAGGTGTCCGTAATGCGGTTTCTTTTTACACAGACCAGTTGGAGCTGAACATGTGTATAAAGCAGAGAAGAATATCATTGTGCCAAAACATCCTTATTAATAAAACACATCAACACATAATAAAAAAGCTACTCACATTGTTAAGTGCTTCTCCGGCACCCAGGGATCAACTGCCTGTAAATTATTATAACTGCTGCTGGCCGCTGAACGCAGAAGCCCTTGCCCTTGCTATCCGTGTATGGACTCAGAGAGCCAAGAGAACCACTTGCCCCTATTCGTACAGGTTTCGTCTCTCAATTAGACATCATCAGGAGGTCACTGTCATCATTGTACTATAGGCCGGGCGGGAAGGTGTTATAGCCCATGGACATGGCCAGTGACAGATCGCAACGCAGCGCGGCCCTGCCCAGGAGGACGTCATTTTGCTATAGGCTGGGTGGGAACTGATTAAAAACTCAGTGGTACCTGCATCTGCTGGCATCCTTAACCAACACTGGCAGCAAGAAGCTATTATGCATAACTGCTATTATGCATAACTGCTATTATGCACAATGCTGTTATGCAGTATGTTTGGCTCCCGCTGAATGGTAACTGTTCAGGCGTTTGTCCAAAATCCCAAACAGCCAAAGTTTGGTCTAAACTTGTGTTTGGACCAAACCTTTAGCCCATCCCTAATTGGCAGGTAACTCTTTATATTCTATATTCATTCTTTATTCAGTGAAATAAATCTAAGGCATACAGTTTCATTTACTGAGATGGCCATCAGAAAATAATAATCAGAATATGTACAAACATTCATGAGTAAACATCTAGACAAATCTTAAAGGACAGCATTTTATCAATATCTTTTCAGTCCTATGTCATTTGGCTGAATGGTCTCTAAAATACATATGTTTTTCATTTACTTGGTCAGTGAATGACCAAGTGATAACTAATAATAATTAAGTGTTTTGATTAGTTTTGATTTGGAAACGTCAAATTAAAAATCTAAACTGGAATATCAAACCATCAGCACTATTACCAGGTAAGAAGGATTATCCTTTGACAGTAATTGCCTTGTCAATGGGCTTTTGCCCCAAAAATGTTCTAAAACGCATAATGCAAAACCTGATGCATCGCTATGCTCAGATGTGACTTAGCCTTAATTGTGAATGTGATCAGTTTTGTGTAAACAGTCTAGTCAATATGTGTTAATTAAAAAGAAAAAAAGTTCTGTTTAAAATGTCTACTTATTGCATATAATGGGGGAAGCATTTTTAATTGTCTTCTCTTTCTTAGTAGTGCCGCTACAACATCATCTAGGCTTCTTTTCAGAAGTTGTTCATCAACATCACAGATAAATGTCCTTATGTAATTCCATTACATGTATGTCGCCAGCAATTTACTCAACACACATCCTAGAGTTTTTTTACTGAAACCGAAGAGTCCAAAATATGGTGCAGCTGCACATGGTAGCATGGTAGCCAATCAGATTCTATTACGCTTTGACAAAAAAAATGGAAGCTGATTGGTTTCTATGCAAAGCTGCACCAGATTTTTCACTTTTCAGTTTTAGTAAATTAACCCCACAGCTAGACACCAGGAAGTCACTATAAAGTAATTTCAAACAAAAACAGAATTGTGAGTTCAGATTTAAAGGTAAGTCAGTTTGAGCAAAATCTTAAAAATCAGAAACAGACATTTTAAGGGATTGTCAAGCAAAGGGCATACGGAGCTGGGCAGTATGCTGGGGACATGTAGCAATGCAATTTTTTTTTTGTTTTGTGTTAAATTGCTCAGCAGGGAGAGGGTCTTTTCATGTTGATTAAAGGTCAACTTTAAAAATAATCAATTTATTTAAATTACATGCTTGGGGGATGCCTCATAGCTGTATATGGTTTTACAGAAATTATTCACAGGGACAGCATCAGTGACACCATACTGTGGCATCACATAAAATGCATGTGTAATAATTTAGCCTACTTTTACATTATTCATTAGCTCGCATACAGCAGCAGCAACTCAATATGATTGATTTCAACTCAAATAGTAAGGCATTTTTTTGTGTAGCAGTGATGGATGATAATTGAGCACTGGAAGTAAGAGAGACAATATAGCTAAAGTCTATTGTAAAGTATGTACTTTGAAAAAAATAAATCTAACACTATCAACCTTATACAAAATTTCCAAACAGTTCCAAAACACAAAATATAGAATGTGATCTTTCCAGTACCACCACTGTATTGTGTACCAAGTTTACCAAAATGTCAACCCAGTAAGCACCAAAACAGCTCAAAACCTCAGACCCAAATTCCAGAGATGAGGCAGTTGTTCATGCAAACTAAAAAACAATCAGTGCCATGTTGTGGAGACAATATTCAAACATGTGAAACAGAGGATGGAGAATATGTAAACAATTTTATTGATGCCAAGAGCAGCAATGTAAGGGAGAGAGATAAGTCATTTTTTTCCCCAGAAATAAAAGAGTATATTTAAAAGAAAGCAGGCATAAATATTGTATAGACTTGCTACACATTATGAAAGAAATGGTACTTGGAAATTATGTTACAAGAAGAGATAAACATATTCTATTGTGAAAAAAAATCAGTTTATTATCTCATAAATAATCAAGAAACAGAAATGTTTAATTAACAAGCTGCACACTATGCAAACATTTTTACCAATAGAGATACTAGGTAGATTTTTATAATGAAATAAAAAATACTGTGTACTTTTTTAAAACCAGAAGCTAAGAAAACTCAACAGATTTGCTGGACAGCATGTATTGTTTTTTTCGCTGAGATGCATTTTCAAAGAAAGAGAAAGGCACAAAACAAATAACAGTCTTATTTTCTGAGTCTGAAGACTGAAAAAGTGTACAGATTTGCAGCAAAGTTTTCAAGCTTTTTTGATAGTCTGCTAATTCAGAGTAAAATAGCAGACAAATTGAAGACTGAAAAATTTAACAAATTTGAAGCACACCTTTCAGGACGGGCCACAATTTCTGAGTGAGCATAATGATTAAGTGAGCATAATGCATCTGGATATTAAAAAATAGTGTCATGATTCATAGACTGAAGACAAAACAATTCAACTGTTTTGCACCAATAAGTTTTCTCTTTCACTGATGGGCACTGATGGGTCTGCACTGATGGGCACTAATAAGGCAGCACTGATGGGCACCGATGAGGTGGCACCAATGAAGTGGCACTGAGGTGGCATTGATGGGCACTGATAGGCGGCACTGATAGGCAGCACTGATAGGCGGCACTGATAGGCGGCACAGATGGGCACTGATAGGTGGCACACATTGGCACTGATAGCTGGCACGGATTGGCATGGATAGGCGCCACGGATGGGCATGGATAGGCGGCACAGATGGGCATGGATAGGCGGCACTGATAGGCGGCATGGATGGGCACTGATAGGTGGCACGGATGGGCACTGATAGGTGGCACGGATAGGCACTGATAGGTGGCATGGATAGGCACTGATAGGCAGCATTGTTTTGTACTGATGGATGCCAATCAGTGCCAAACAATAATGCATGCCAATCAGTGATGCCCATTGTGGGCACTGATTGCATCCATTGTGGGCACTGTGTGTCATCCCTGGTGGTCTAGGGTGGCATACCTTGTGCTGGGCATCCCTGGTGGTCTGGTGGCGTCCCTGGTGGTCCAGTGTGGGCATCCTTGGGGAGGCTGCGCTGATAATCGATCAGCGCAGACCCCCCCTATCAGAGGAGCAGCCGATCGGCTCTTCTCTACTCGCATCTGACAGACGCGAGTGAGGAAAAGCCGATCACCGGCTCTTCCTATTTACACTGTGATCAGCCGTGATTGGACACGGCTGATCACGTGGTAAAGAGTCTCCGTCGGAGGCTCTTTACCAAGATACCAAATGTGCCCTTTTGCAGCACATAAACAGAAACCTTTTTTAGACAATTAAGGGAAAAGATATAGACTCCAGGAATTTTTTAATTGTTCCACGGAATTCAATATTTATTGTTTAACATGTCCTTGTGGCCTATTGTATGTAGGTCAAAATATTAGATGGGATACATTGTTTCATTTTTACCCTAGTGCACTGGGCACAGACCAACAATACAAAGTTATTTGCAGAGGCTGTAACCCTTATCAAGACTATTTAACTACTGTATCTAGAACTGGAAAAAAACAAGTGAAAAATTAAAAATGGAAGATGATTTGCTTCTAAAAGCAAATTATCCTTAAAAAATACCAGAGAAAAGGATTTGCACTGTATAGAAAACTTTGGGACTCCAAAACCTTCTTGTGTCTGCAGCCCTCCCCCCTTATGACAACTCCCTCTAATAGATGGGTTTTTTTTTTCCCCTGGTGTTCTTTGAAGCTTATCGATACATTTGTGTGCTTAGTTAAATTGGTTATTTAATGATACGGCCCCTTTAATTAGTTTAAGGAAGTTGCTAGGGGAGATATCCAGCCAATAGGTATTCAGGGAACGTTCTGGAAGCTATTGAGGCTATATAAGGGGCAGGAAATCCCCTTTTCACACTGTTCTGGTCAGCTACCTCAGGAGAACTCCCCTGCTGCAGGAATGAAGACACTCCTGAGGCAGGTTCATGAGAGGGCAATGGCGGTGAAGCCTGGCTTAGGAAGTGTCTTGCACTAACTGAGGTACAGGAATATACATTTTTAGGAAGTGGGAGTGGAGAGGCGGCTGGTCAGCAAGATGAAGCGAGACCGAGTGGAGAGTTGGGGAGCCGTTGCCACCAACAGAGGATCTATGCTCCGGAGAGAGGACAGTCAGAAGAAACGAGCCATTCTGACAAAAACAGCTGTTCAGAAAAGGGGAAGGAGAAAGAGGTGGGTTTTCTCTCTGTCTCCTGACAGAAGAGCTACCAGAGGCAGAAGAAGTCAGTCTGGAGGAGTTGGCAGGGAGCTGAGGGTGACGCCTCATTACACACCTCCTACAACTGTCAGACCTTGGGAGAGAAGTGTATTGGTGTGTACAGCTGCTCATGACAACTGTGAGTAGCATTTATAGGAAGAAAGGTCTGATGGGTAGTGCAGTGCTATATAGGCTCCCGTGACAATAAATCCTGATTCTCAGGGTGAGTCTGTTCAGCTGTCAGTCCTGTCTAAAGTGGTGGGTTCTTTGAAAAAAGTTTTACATTCTACGCAAAACAATAACATCAGTGCATCATCTAATGTTACAAGTAATGTTTCCCATAACAATATGGTTACACAAACTAACTTGCCACAAAGTAATTTTCAAGTAGAGTACAAGTGCCTGAGACATGCTTTAAAGAGGTCCTCCCATGCAAAGTATCCCCTCTGGGATTTCATTTATCAGTTATGATAAAGGAAAACAATTGGAGGGGGGAGTTCATGGACATGTTGTCTCTTGTCCCTTCAGCATAAGAATTTTCACCTTCTAAAAAAATCAGAGGACAAATCAGATGATGAAAGATGTAGACCTATTACTAGGTAATTTTTCAACTGGTTGCAAGCTTTTGGCATAATTTCCAGTGTAATGGCAGCAAAACATCCTGAATTATGTGTGGGCCTTTTTCAGCACATTGATCACATACTGGAAGCATACAAGAACTTTTGGATGGTTCAATTATGACAAATCATTGTGAATCATTTCGTCAAAAATTGGCTGTTCATTCAAAGAATTAGGGCTGTGGATAAATGTAATCTTGCTACAAAAATAGCCAGTGAACAGATTAACTACGCATAATTTAACAGCCATATCTGCATATCGGAAAGGCATCTGCTTTGCCTATAATCAATCGCAGTGTAAGTGGAACACTGTATGTAGGTACAGGCATGAGTGTTTTTTGTGCAGACACTCTTCCGGTGGCTAAATGTTACAAGAAAATCAATTGCGCAGCTTAACCAGTTCCGGACCAGCTGCCGCAGTTATACTGCGTCAAGTTGGATCGGCTGGGCGAAGCGTCATAGTTATACGTCGGCCACGACGATCGGATTTTCTTCAGAAATGATCAGTCTCCAGGCCCAGGCCAATGATTTCTGGCCTGGACCTGATCAGTTCTGGCGAATGAAATCCTTCCCCTGCCTGTAAGTGTAAACACAGGCAGGGGAAGTGATGTCATCTCCCCTCGTGAAACTCTTTTCCGTTCCAGAGAGAGGAGAGAGGACATCTCACAGTAAGTTGCACCAACACTGCACTAACACCATTACACATAGGTACACTTGTCACCCCCCAATCACCACTGGGAATTATGGCCTTCAAAACTGTCATAGGTAGTGAGGAGTGAAATCAAAAATGTACACCCTTAAAAAAACCTGAAGGCGGTGCTTGCTTTTCGGGGTCCTGTACGCGGCAAGGCTCCCACAAAGTATCACACATGTGGTATCCCCATACTCAGGAGAAGCAGTAGAATGTATTTTTGGGGTGTAATTCCACATATAACCATGGAATGTGTGAGCAATATATCATTTAGTGACAACTTTGTGTAAAAAAAATGTTTTGCCATTTTTCAATCACTTGTTTGTAGACGCTATAAATTTTCGGTCTTTTTCCATTTATATTGCAAAAAATAAAAATCGCTGAGGCAGTAAAATACCATCAAAAGAAAGCTCTATTTGTGGGAAAAAAAGGATGCAAAGTTCGTTTGGGTACAACATTACATGACCGCGCAATTACCAGTTAAAGCACCGCAGTGCCAAATTGTAAAAAATGCTCTGGTCATTGAGGGGCCACTTCTTCTAGGGCTGAAGTAGTTAAAGTTCACGTGATAATATTTTTCAGAAAAGCCTGCACACCAGTGAGGCTTCAAAGAATGTGTCCATGGTTAGACATATACCTAGACAGGGAATAGGTCCTATTCCTAATTAATGGATTTCCACTCCCTTCATTTGCTGGGTCAGGTTGTGAGGTGGCTCCTAATTTAAAGTCTGTGGCGCGTTTTCCTCAGATTGTAAGGGAAAATATATTTAGGGAGATTTTCTGAAGACCGGGTAGCAGGTCCTTTCTCCAAAACAACCCCACCCCCCTTCCCCATTTAAGAAATGTTTCCCCACATGTTGTTGTTCCCAAAAAGGAACCTAACTCCTTCTGATTAATACATCACATTTCCTTCCCCAAAGGAACCTTCTTGAATTATGTAGTTGGCACATCATTATGCTCTGTTTCAAATTCCAAATTTCAGGAAGGCATTTCATTGATTAGATCTTATGGCAAAGGTGACTTGTTGGCAAAAGCTGATATTACAATACTTAGATGATTTTTTTTTCCAGATTCTAATACCTATTCAGACCTCCTGAAAATATTTTTTGGTATCTCAGAATTTTTTGGTGTTCCGTTAGCAGAGGAAACATTTTTTTTTTTTTCCTTCGGTTGTTTTGGAATTTTTTGGGATTCTGATTGGCTCATCACTGACTGGAATTCTGATTACTTCTACAGAAAATTGAGAAAATTAAATGTATGATTGCTTGAGGAGCAAGAAGGTACTGCTGAGAGAGATGCAATCCCTTCTGGGACTGTTAGCAATCACATGTAGAATTATGCCTGTTGGCAGAATTTTTTTGAGATTATTGTACATTTCCAATTCTGGTTTAAAATCTCCAAATTCTCATATTCGTCTTTCAAATCCTCTAGAGAGGATTTGTTGGTATGGGCTTTTCTTTAACATTTTAATGGTCTTTCTTCCAAGAACCTTTCATCAATGCTGATGCTTTACATCTATTTACAGATTCAGCCAGCTCCAAAGGTTTTGCAGCCATATGGGAGAATCATTGGTGCTGTGGGAGTTGGCCTTATTCCTGGGTACTCAAGAAAGCGCTAAAGAGTATAGTCCTCAAGATTTCCCGGGTGAGTCATGGCTTTGGCATCTGTCATTCATCCCCTTTTTAAGACATGTGGGTTTTCTTTGCTTAAAATATAATGTCTGGCTGAAAGCAAAATTCACTCCTGAAAAATCTTCTTGCTGATTCACTCTCTCGTTTCCAGATGACTCAGTTTTTGGCAACTCCTCCCGTTGGCAGACAAAGAAGGTTATGTATGCCCAGATAATTTATGGAACCTAGTTTGAGGCCTTGCTAGGTATTGAGAATTCTGTATCTCCACATACGTGGGTGGAATATTCTGGTTTCTGGGGAAAATGGGAAGCTTTTGCTAAAGCTCAATGGTTCTCTGCAGAACAACACTCAGAATGTAATGTTTTAACCTTTGTATCCTCATTATTGAAAATGCACTTGTCATATTATTATTATTACAGGATTTATATAGCGCCAACAGTTAACGCAGAAGAGCTTACAATCTAATAGGGTGGGGGAGGTGTTACAAAAGGTTGTAACTGTGGGGAATGAGCTGATGGAAGTGGTAAAAGATTAGTTGGAGACGTGATAGGCTTCCCTGAAGAGATGAGTTTTCAGGGATCGCCTAAAGGTAGCTAGAGTAGGGGATAGCCGGACAGGTTGAGGTAGCGAGTTCCAGAGGATAGGAGAGGTTCTGGGGAAATCCTGGAGACGAGCATGGGAGGAGGAAACGAGAGAGCTTGACTGTAGGAGGTCTTGAGAAGAGTGGAGAGGACGGTTTGGGATATGTTTGGAGACAAAATTGGTGATGTAGCTCGGGGCAGAGTTGTGGATGGCTTTGTAAGTTGTGGTTAGTAATTTGAATTTAATTTGCTGGGTGATCGGGAGTCAGTGTAGGGATTGGAGGAGAGGGTTGGCAGACGCTGAATGGTTGGTAAGGTGGATAAGTCTGGCAGCAGCATTCATGATAGACTGAAGAGGGGATAGCCTATGGAGAGGCAGGCCAATGAGAAGTTAGTTGCAATAGTCGAGGCGAGAGATAACAAGGGAGTGAATGAGGAGCTTGGTGGTTTCATTTGTTAAAAAGGGGCACATTTTAGAGATGTTACGGAGGTGAAGTCTACAAACTTTTGACTTGAGGCCGAAATGACAAGTCAGAGACTAGGATTACACCGAGTACCCTGGCGTGAGGGGAGGCACTGATGGTTGCATTGTTGATTTTGATGGAAAAGTCATAGAGGGGGGAACGGGCGGGGGGGGGGGATATTAGTAACTCAGTTTTAGGGAGATTTAGTTTAAGGAAGTGGTGCGACATCCATGCTGAGATGTCAGTTAGTAAGTTAGTAATGCAAGAGGAGACTGAAGGAGTGAGGTGAGGAGTAGACAGATAGATTTGGGTGTCAACGGCGTATAAGTGGTATTGGAAGCCGTGGGTGGTTATCAAGTGACCAAGGGAGGAGGTGTAGATAGAGAAGAGAAGGGGTCCAAGAACAGAGCCTTGGGGGACCCCTACAGAAAGGGGCAATGGAGAGGAGGAGACAGAGTCGTAGGTAACACTGAAGGAGCTCTGTGATAGATAGGCAGAGAACCAGGATAGAGCAGAATCTTGGAGGCCAAGGGAATGTAGTTTATTGAGAAGGAAAGGGTGGTCAACAGTATCAAAGACTGCAGAGAGGTCAAGTAGTAGGAGTATGGAGTACTGGCTGTTGGTTTTAGCAGTTAGTAAATCGTTAGTGAGTTTTAGTAAGGCAGTTTCCGTGGAGTGCTGCGAGCGAAAGCCAGACTGTAAGGGGTCAAGAAGGTTATTTCCACATATATACAGTGCCTTGCGAAAGTATTCGGCCCCTTGAACTTTTCAACCTTTTTCCACATTTCAGGCTTCAAACATAAAGATATAAACTTTTAATATTTTGTGAAGAATCACCAACAAGTGGGACACAATTGTGAAGTGGAACGAAATCTATTGGATTTTTGAAACTTTTTTAACTAATAAAAAATGAAAAGTGGGGCGTGCAAAATTATTCGGCCCCCTCGCGTTAATACTTTGTAGAGCCACCTTTTGCTGCGATTACAGCTGCAAGTCGCTTGGGGTATGTCTCTATCAGTTTTGCACATCGAGAGACTGAAATTCTTGCCCATTCTTCCTTGCAAAACAGCTCGAGCTCAGTGAGGTTGGATGGAGAGCGTTTGTGAACAGCAGTTTTCAGCTCTTTCCACAGATTCTCGATTGGATTCAGGTCTGGACTTTGACTTGGCCATTCTAACACCTGGATACGTTTATTTGTGAACCATTCCTTTGTAGATTTTGCTGTATGTTTGGGATCATTGTCTTGTTGGAAGATAAATCTCCGTCCCAGTCTCAGGTCTTTTGCAGACTCCAACAGGTTTTCATCCAGAATGGTCCTGTATTTGGCTGCATCCATCTTCCCCTCAATTTTAACCATCTTCCCTGTCCCTGCTGAAGAAAAGCAGGCCCAAACCATGATGCTGCCACCACCATGTTTGACAGTGGGGATGGTGTGTTGAGGGTGATGAGCTGTGTTGCTTTTACGCCAAACATATCGTTTTGCATTGTGGCCAAAAAGTTCGATTTTGGTTTCAGAGCACCTTCTTCCACATGTTTGGTGTGTCTCCCAGGTGGCTTGTGGCAAACTTTAGACGAGACTTTTTATGGATATCTTTGAGAAATGGCTTTCTTCTTGCCACTCTTCCATAAAGGCCAGATTTGTGCAGTGTACGACTGATTGTTGTCCTATGGACAGACTCTCCCACCTCAGCTGTAGTTCTCTGCAGTTCATCCAGAGTGATCATGGGCCTCTTGGCTGCATCTCTGATCAGTATTCTCCTTGTCTGAGCTGAAAGTTTAGAGGGACAGCCAGGTCTTGGTAGATTTGCAGTGGTCTGATACTCCTTCCATTTCAAAATGATCGCTTGCACAGTGCTCCTTGGGATGTTTAAAGCTTGGGAAATCTTTTTGTATCCAAATCCGGCTTTAAACTTCTCCACAACAGTATTACGGACCTGCCTGGTGTGTTCCTTAGTCTTCATGATGCTCTCTGCACTTTCAACAGAACCCTGAGGCTATCACAGAGCAGGTGCATTTATACAGAGACTTGATTACACACAGGTGGATTCTATTTATCACCATCAGTCATTTAGGACAACATTGGATCATTCAGAGATCCTCGCTGAACTTCTGGAGTGAGTTTGCTGCACTGAAAGTAAAGGGGCCGAATAATTTTGCACGCACCACTTTTCAGTTTTTTATTTGCTAAAAAAGTTTAAAATATCCAATAGATTTTGTTCCACTTCACAATTGTGTCCCACTTGTTGGTGATTCTTCATAAAAAATGTAAATTTTATATCTTTATGTTTGAAGCCTGAAATGTGGCAAAAGGTTGAAAAGTTCAAGGGGGCTGAATACTTTCGCAAGGCACTGTAGCCATATAGTTAAAATATTGGCAGAAATTTCACTTTTCTTTCGCTTAACCACTTCAGCCCCAGAAGGTTTTACCCCCTTAATGACCAGGCCATTTTTTGCGATACGGCACTGCGTTATTTTAACTGCAATTGCACAGTCATGCCATGCTGTACCCAAACAAAATTGATATTCTTTTTTCCCACAAAGAGCTTTATTTTGGTAGTATTCGATCATCTCTGCGGTTTTTATTTTTTGCGCTATAAACAAAAAAAAAGAGCAAAATTTTTTTTTTACTTTCTGCTATAAAACATATCCAATAAAAATATGTAAAAAATCGAATTTTGGGGCGTGGCCTGGAGCGGCATGAGATAGGACGCTAGAGACCTGAGCTCCGCCGGCCGAACATCCTGAGACACATATCCTGCTAAACTCATCAGCCCTACAGACCCCTAATCTTCACCCCCAGCTAGGGGAGAGTACTGGGACCATGTCTCCACCAAAGAAATCCACCGATCCAGCGGGCAAACTGGCGAAATATCGCCGCTTGGAAACGGAGGCCCCAGACCAAGATGGCGCCGGCGCGCCGGAGGAGGATACAGCACAACGGTCGGACACCGCTAAGGTACTCGATGCAATTACAGCCTGCCAGGCAGCAGTCACAACATGCCAAACAAACCTCACCACCAAAATCGAGGAGGTAAAGGTCGACATTTCCCTAGTGAGGCAAGATTTCCAAAAGCTAAGGGAAAGGGTCACCGAGGCCGAAGCCCGCATATGCAGTGTGGAAGACTCCCTCCCCCCCATTCAGAACTCCACTGATGCTATGCAAATACAGGTGAACCAGCTCCTACAAAAGCAGGACGACCTTGAAAATAGGCTCCGTAGATGCAACCTGAGGTTCATTGGATTGCCTGAGGGGGCCGAGGGTAAAGACCCCCCAACCTTCCTAGAAACACTCCTCAGTGACACATACGGCAGAGAAGCCTTTTCCCCCACGTTTGTGGTTGAGAGAGCGCACTGCATGTCAGGCAGACCTCCTCCCCCTGGGGCCCCCCCCCCCCCGTACGTTCATTGCCAAGTTTTTAAACTTCAGGGACACTATCCTGCGTCTTAGCAGAGAGAAGGGTAACATACCCTTTGGGAACAAGATGCTAGCCATATTCCCTGATTTCTCGGCAGAGGTCCAACGCAAGCGCAAATCCTTCACTGAAGTCAAGAGGCGCCTACGCATCAAACATATTAAATATGCTATGTTATTTCCAGCCAGGCTGCGGGTGGAAGGGGAAGACAGGGCACACTTCTTTGAGGATCCTGAAGCTGCTCTGACCTGGCTTGAACGCTTGGAGGAGCACAGATGAATACCTGCTTAACCCATTGTATTCCTTCACACCATTTCGCCACTGCTTCAATCAAGCGTACGGATCCTGTCCCCGCTGTGTCCACACAATACTATACTTGTGCGGGGGATAGTGTATCTCCATGGGGATAATACCCCACCCCCAACACACCAAGACATCCTACACCTGCTCCCCATGGGAATGTACCCCCTGATGCTATGACACAAGTATATCTACACCTGAACTTTGAATGAATCTCCCAGTACCCCCGTCTTCAACAGATACCATACTGAACATCCTCTCACCCTTTTACACTTCTGGATTGATGAACACCAGCCACACTCCACGTCGGCGGAGGACAGCACCCCCTAGAGAGCTCACAGATAGTGAGCATAGTCCTACAGTATGCACCGTTATGCAGCGAAGTTTCGCCCCAATTTATTTTTACTCCTACAACCTGGAGGAAAGAAACCTACACACTACGGCGTATACACCACCAAAACATATCCTACGGACAATTAATAACCCTTTCTCCACAGGTTGGACATGTTTTATGCCATGTTGGCAGTTCAGGGAACAAGCCCGCACAAGGTTGGGTCTGTGCAGGGCAGGGAGGGGGGAAATGTGGGAATTAAGGCCGGAAGGCGACTGTTTATATGTTGTGATTGAGTTTTATTGCTTAAACTTCTTATTTTACTTTTCATACCATGGTGAACAACTACCTGCTTTAATCGAATGTATTTCTGGGCGGCTGAGTCCTGGAGCTTCGGACAATATTCCCTACCATCTGCTATGGCCTCCCTGAAGTTCCTTACCTGGAACGTCCGCGGTATGAGGGATCCAGTTAAAAGGTCAGCTGTTTTTTCCCTACTTAAAAAAGAGAGGGCTAATGTTATGGTCCTAGTGGAGACCCACGCTGAGGGCTCCTTTGTACGGGCTCTAAAACGCCCATGGATAGGATGGGCCTACCATTCGGTACACACGACCCAATCTAGGGGAGTATCAATTTTGGTTTCCAGACACACACATTTTGAGCTCCAGGACTCAGTAATTGACTCAGAGGGAAGGTATGTACTTTTAAAAGTTAAAATACAAGCAGAATTTTTCCTGCTGCTGGCCTTTTATGTACCTCCACCGTTTAATGCTCATGTTTTATCTGTGGGATTTGACTTTATGGCTATGCACCCCTCCATTCCGGCAGTTTGGGCGGGGGATTTTAACAATGTCTTAAATCCTAATATGGATAGAATTTGTGGTAACGCAACTGCCCCTCCACCTACCCACCAGACTCGTTTCGCCAGACTGCTCCTCGATTTTGGGTTGTTTGATACTTGGAGGACTAAACACCCCACGACTAGGGCATACTCGTGTTTCTCCCCCTCCCATCACTCTATGTCTCGCATAGATTTAATCCTCATATCCAGGGTACTACAGCCAAGACTGCTAGACGCAGGCCTCTCCCCTAGATCACTATCTGACCATTCCCCCTGCTAGACCAAACTGTCTGTACCTTATGATAGACCACCAACTACCTGGAAACTGAACCCATTCTGGCTGACATTGTTTCCTGAAGCTGACAGTTTAATGTCAGATTGGGAACAATTCCTGAACACCAATGAGGGTACTGCGCCACCCCAGGCGGTCTGGGAAACATTCAAAATGCATGTACGTATGACCCTCACGATGCGCATCAACCAGATAAAGGGAAAATCTGCACAAGCTATAGACAAAGCAACAGACGACTTAACGACAGCAGAATCCGAATACCTTAGGGAACCGACGCTAGAGAAAGCCCAGATTATAAAGTTAAGAACTAGGTTATTGGACCAATTACACTATGAGAAGTCTAAACGTAAATTATTTTTCCATAAACAAAACTCTTTTGAACATGGGGAAAGGGCGGGAAAACTCTTGGCCTACTTAGTACACTCAGAGGAAAGACCACCAGTTGTAATCTCACTTCGCTCTCCCGATGATACCCTGCTGACAGAACCTAGAGAGGTGACCAAATGCTTTAGAGACTTCTTTACAAACCTATAGGCCACAAGAGCCCCCACCGACGCCTCTGAGATGGGCCTGTTCCTCTCCAGCCTGTTCCTCCCTCAGTTAACGGGGGAGCAGGTCGAAGAGTTGGAGGCGCCTCTTGGGGTAGACGAGATTAGCGCAGCCATAGCACAATTCTCCAGAACCAAATCCCCAGGGTCTGATGGCCTGCCGGTAGAATTTTACTCCAACTACTCAGAACTATTGATCCCCAAACTACTCGCACTATACAACTCCATATTCGAGACCTCGGTGCTCCCGGGCTCAATGCGCGAAGCCACCATAGTATTAATCCCCAAACCAGACAAAGATCCCCACCTCCCAGAGTCTTACAGGCCCATATCCTTATTACAAGTTGACGTGAAAATTCTCGCGAAAGTCCTAGCCAACCGACTTAATAAGGTTATACTTACGCTTATTCATACAGATCAGGCAGGCTTTATGCCTGGTAGGAATACCTCCTTTAACTTAAGACGACTTTTTATCAACCTACAATCAAAACACGATAACCCCGGGTCCCGAATAGTGGTTGCGTTAGACACAGCTAAAGCCTTCGACTCGGTCGAATGGGGGTACCTTTGGTCCTGCCTACGTGAATTCGGACTGGGCCCCAAATTTATTAAATGGGTACAACTACTGTGTCAGAACCCTGTCGCGAAGGTGGTGGCAAACGGATGGGCCTCGGATCAGTTCCCCCTTACCAGGGGGACCAGGCAGGGTTGCCCCCTGTCTCCACTATTGTACGCTCTTGCAGCCGAACCTCTGGCAGTGGCCATACGCACACATCCAGATATTTTTGGCCTTAGTAAGGGAGGAGTGACCGAAATCATTAGCACCTATGCAGACGACACGCTATTATATCTTGAGGACTCAGGGACATCCCTCCCTACTGTACTTTCACTGCTAGAACGCTTTGGAACCTTCTCTGGCCTCCGCATCAATTGGGACAAGTCCCAAATTCTACCACTAGACAGCTTTCCACCTCCCAGAAATAGAGCCGAACTACCCTTGCAGAGGGTTGCTAGTATCAAATACCTAGGCGTTCGAACCACTAGAGACCCAAGGGACTATGTAACACTAAATGTCACCCCTCTATATGCTATGCTTAAAGCCAAAACCCAAACCTGGACCCGGCTTCCTCTGGGCGTCATGGGCCGTATTAATCTGGTTAAGATGGTCCTGTTACCAAAAATCCTCTACATCCTTTGGCACTCCCCAGTATATCTGATACTCAGGCACTTTAAGCAGATAGAAACTATACTTAAACCCTTTATCTGGGGCAATAACAGACATAAGATATCGTGGACTAAACTTAAAAACCCTACCGACCTCGCAGGCACCGCTTTACCTGACTTTAACCAGTACTATATCGCAGCCCAACTCTCCCAACTCTTCCATATTGACAAAATAGACAAAGACAGGTTCCTGGCACTTATATGCCCAAGATGGGCGCGCACTATAGAAGACTCCCTTGCAGTGCTCACTAGTAAGGCGGGGGGAACGGATAGATCACATGATCGGGGATCTTTGATGTACCATTATGCTAGAATCTGGGATATTGCCCGCACCAAACTGAAAATACCGGAGGTCAATAGCTTCACCCCCTTATGGCATAATCAAACACTACCAGAATTCAATTTAATCCCTGATAGTGAGGCGTGGAGCTCTAAAGGGGTATTGTATCTTTCCCATATCGTAGACAACAATACACTTAAAACTTTTCACAGGCTAAAAACCGACTTTGACCTCCCGGACCAAATGCACTTTAAATATGTACAAATGCACCATGCATACCATGCCCAATTCCCGGTGGGAGACACACCACTGCCCAGCAATCCACTGATGGAGGCAGTCAAATACCCAGACCCAAAAAAGCTAATATCGCAGTTTTACAGTATGTTGACACTTCCACAAGCTACTGTAACGGCATATCAACTAAAACACCCATGGGAGGGGGAAGTGGGCCCTCTGGAGGATGAGGAATGGAGCGAGGCTCTAGACGCCTGCAAACTAGTCTCTCCCAAATTGTCAGACCGACTCACCCAAATCTTTATTATACATAGGGCATACCTCACGCCAATCAAGATAGCTAAATACAAACCCTCCCAGACGGCCCTCTGCCCAATGTGCAATCAGACTGCAGGCTCATTTTACCACCTCCTCTGGAGCTGCCCTAGAATACTGCCATACTGGACACAAGTGGTACAATTTCTTCACGATAGCATGGGTTCTCCTATAACGCTACAACCCAAAACGTGTCTTTTGGGAATATTCCCTCAATCAGATTTAAATAAATATACCAAAATATTCCTACAGGAAACCCTCTTTTCAGCTAGAAAAGTTATAGCCAGATCATGGATGAGACCAAATCCCCCTGGGATATCACAATGGATAGCAGAGGTGAACAACTCCCTCCCCTACAAGAAACTGATCTACTCACATAGAGGATGCCCCGCTAAATATGACCAAATTTGGGGTAAATGGCTGGAGACTTCAGAAACTATAGTATAAGCTGTAATGGAGAGATCCGTCACCTCACCATGGTATGACCCTTTTCCTTCTTTTTTTTACTTTTTGTTTACTTATCTATCTGCTCTTTATCTACTCAATGGGACCATAGGACTTGGCCTCCCGCGAAAATCATTAGTATCACCCTTTCTGTTATGACAATATGTGAATGAACATGTAATACTCTAATCACCTACAATACGGAATGTCTGTTTATGTTCCTTTGTATGACATTTTTGAAGTTCAATAAAACTTTTAAGAAAAAAAAAATCAAATTTCTTCATCAATTTAGGCCAATATGTATTCTGCTATAAATTTTTGGTAAAAATCCCAATTAGCTTATATTGATTGGTTTGCACAAAAGTTATCACATCTACAAACTATGGGATATTTTTATGGCATTTTTACTAGTAATGGCAGTGATTAGCGATTTTTAGCGGGATGGTGGGCAAATCGGAACACTAAGTGACCCTTTTTGGAGACCAGTGACACCAATACAGTGATCAGTGCTAAAAAATACGCTGCTACTGTATAAATGACACTGGCAGGGAAGGGGTTAACACCGGGGGCGATCTAAAGGTTAAGTGTGCTCCTAGGGAATGCTTTCTCACTGTAGGTGGGATGGACTGACTGGAGGAAGAGAGACATCTGTGTTCCTGATTAGCAGAAATCACAGATCTCTCCCTTCCTCTGTGAGAGATCGATGATCTGCCTTGTTTATATAGGCAGACCACCATTCTGCCTCTCCTACGAAAGGTCACAGTGGGAACAGGGCCCCAGACCCAGGAAGAGGAAACAACGTACAGGTACGTTGTCTCGTGCAGTCGGGCCACTCTGCCGCAGTATATGTACGGTGGGCAGGCCGAAAGCGGTTAAGGAAACAGGCATTAAAGGGTTATAAGAAAACTAATTTTGTTAAGGATAACAGAAGACCCATATCCAAAAAGATGTTGCTTCAATTATGCTCTGCTACTTCTTAGGTTTGCTCCTCTACTTATGAGGCCTTGTTGCTCATACTAGTCTTTGGGTGGTGCTTTTTTGAGCTTTAAGGATAGAATTCCACCCAACAAAAAATGTTTATCTGATTTAATGTATGAACAGGTTATATTAGATAATGCAGTGGTTAAAATTCATATTGCAAAATCCAAGACTTATCAGATGGGTAAGGGTATGTGGATTTCTATCCCAGCAGAAGATGTCAATATTTGTCCAGTTAAGGCGGTTCATCAGTTTTTGTTGGCTCGACTGTCATGCCTGGGACAGTTTTTTATACATATGGATAGATACTGAATACTGATTTGAATTTGTTTTCAATAAATACTTATCACATTTGGGTTTGCAGCAATATAAGTTTACATCCCATTCATTCTGGATTGGAGCCACCTCTTAAGCTGCCAGGTAGGGTATGTTGGAGTAATGCATAAAAAACCTGGGTAGGTGAGAGTCCAATAGTGTATATCTGCCCTGACTTGTTTCTTTAATTCTCTTTAGGTATTACATGCACTGTTTGGATCAGTGGACATACATATAGATTTTGAGCAAGAAAAAGAGCTTCTCAAAGGATTTACTCAGAGAATCTAATTACCGTATTTATCGGCATATAACACACACTTTTTCCCCCTTAAAATTGGGGGAAAGTCGTGGGTGCGTGTTATACTCGGATACCCCCCCAAAAAAGTGACAAAAATATAAAATAGCGAGAAAAAACCGAAGCGCCGCCGGAAAAAAACGAAGCGCCGCCGGAAAAGACCCGCCTCCCTGCGCTCGCTCCGGAAACAGCAGGGAGGCGGGACCGCGAGCGGAGCCGAACAGTCGGCTCGATCTTTTCCGGCAGCGCTTCGGTCTTTTTCGGCAGCCCTTCGGTCTTTTTCGGTGGCGCACGCTGCAAATGGCGCTGGCAAGCTACAATGACACTGGGCAAGCTACAATGACACCGGGCAAGCTATATTGACACTGGGCAAGCTGCAATGACACTGGACAAGCTGCAAATGACACTGGGCAAGGCTGCAAATGACACTGGGCAAGGCTGCAAATGACGCTGGGCAAGCTGCAAATGACGCTGGGCAAGCTGCAAATGACGCTTAAATGTAAGTTTTTTTTTTTCCCTAAACTTCACTCCTAAAACTTTTTTTCCTTAAAATGCCCTCCTAAACTTGGGGTGCGTGTTATACGCCGATAAATACGGTATGCCTTCAGAGTATTGTAAGGTTCTATGAAAGGGTAAAAGAGGATTAAAGTGGTGTCAACTTTAGGATACCTTAGCTAGATTGTACCAATATTGGCCCCCTCTGTCGATAATATATATCCATTTAGTGGGAAATGATTTAGCTAGGATCAGAACATTAGATTTATTATTTATGATAAGATGCGATTAGCATAGATTTAAATTGTCATCTCCCAATACGACAGTCATTTTTTCTGAGATTGTTCCCAGGTAACCTTGGTTGTGTTTCCCACAATGCAGGGCTATGGATGGTTTCTCCTACAGACACATTGAGTTAGAAGGAGGGCTTCAGGGCCTATTTTGTCAAGATTGAATTCACCTTTCTGACATAGGCTTACTATTTTATTAGGTATCAGCTATAGAGGTTGCGGTCTACAGTCCTATCATTTAGTTAAAGGGGTGTTTCAGCTGTAAATACATTTTTTTTTAAAGTCAGCAGCTAAAAAAAAAGTAGCTGCTGACTTTTAATAAGTACACTTACCTTTCCAGGGCGCCCGCAATGTCAGCCGCCGAGGCTGACATGTCCCTCAGCTCTCCGGTCCCAGCACCGCCATCCTCACTAAGGGAAACAGGCAGTGGAGCCTTGCGGCTTCACTGTCCATTTCCTACTGCGCACGCGCGAGTCACGCGGCGCTTTGTGAATGGGGCGCGCTGTGTTAAGGAACACACAGTTCCCAGAACACAGCGCGCCCCATTACCCAGAAGACCGAAGACGACCGAAGATCACCGCGGAGTAGGAAGGAGGCAGATTAGGATGACTGCCTAGCAACAGGGATTTCGGATAAGGTAAAACCTTTTTTTTTTTCAAATGTTTTTATTTATTTTTTTTTTAAGAATATTAATGCTCTTTTTTTTTTTTTTTTTTTAGGGTGGCCCTCCACTTTAAAAGAAAAAGTATCACATACAGTATTTAACTCCCTATAAGAAAATTACTGTGTCAAAAAAAGATGAGTAAACAAATTATCTACATTAGTTAGGCAATCTGCAGAATAACATAAGGCTGTTGCATGTGATAATGTGTTGCATTGGCCTATTCATCAATAAATTACCTGTCTCAAAGACACATTTTTAATAGAACAGTTACACCTTTTAATTGCACTATCAATTTGACAAAGCAGTATGAATATGTTCACATATACAGCATATGAAAATATGTGTAAATGCTCCCTATCAATGCAAGTTTGATCATTTGCTCCTGATATAGCTGAACAGCTGCTATCTAACTGGCAGTGGCCCATGACAATATTCAAAACACTGCTGGCATGGTAACTAATACTAGGGAAATGCACAGATAGGAAATGTGTATGTTTTTCTTATTTGCACAATGAATATCTTTTTAGTGACTCATTTTTCAGCACAGATTTTCCCTTAAGCTGAATTACCATCTACTTTACATAAGAATGTTGAATGGCACAGCTTTGTTTTTTTTTAAGAAGGGCGAATTAAATAACAGAAATTTTAATTTTGTGCATTTGATTTCAGGTAGCATATGTCATTCCTTAACATATCCCCCCCCCCCCCCAAAAAAAAAAAAATAGTCATTCATCATTTCAGGACAGTGGGCAGAGTGATGCAAATTATTGCTTCATGCCCCCACCCAGATAAATATCCAGAACCATTGGTGTATAGAGCAAATATAGCCAAATACTGTAGCGCCACTTATTCCAAGCTGCATACAGCTGTTTCATGCTTTTTTGATCATCATTAGTGCAGTGTATGGAAACCATTCTTGGCCTTGGAACTCAATAAGACAGTATAACCACACAAGTTATGGAGAGAAGGCACTAAAGCAATCAAAAAGACCTTTCTCTCATCAGTACATAACACGGTACAGCCTTCTTAAAAGAGAAAGTATTCACATATCTCATTCCATAACATATCTCAAAAAAGAGCATTATTACTCATTTCAAGACAGTGGGCAAAGTCAGAAGAACCATTGCTTTAGGCCCCATTGGCCAATTGTACATCCAGAACCACTGGTGTATAATGTAAATATAACCTAAAGTTATATACTGTAGCTATTTATTCCAAACTGCATCTGGCCAATGAGGCAAAAACGCAATAGTTTGCGTTGCTCTGCCAATTGTCCTGAAATGAGCAATGCTCCTCTTTTTGGGATATGTAATGGAATGAGAGATGTGAATGTCTTCTGTTTTATATCTGTTCACTTCTGTATTTAGCAGGAATATGCACAGCGTTGCATGTGTTCCCTCCGCGCATGAAAATGCATGTTTTTTTGTTGATGCGTTGGGGTGCTATTAATGTTGTTTAAATTTATTAGCATTTACAATACAAGAAAGAAAATGTAAACCATCGCATGCGCATAATACATTTACCAAACCAAGCCAAAAGGGCCATATCTTGAAAAGCATAATCTGGAGGGTTTATAGACCAGTTTTTGAAGCCACTGACCACTGTACTTGTTATTTTATATATATATATATATATATATATATATATATATAAATATATTTATATATATATAACAGTTGCTGGCTTCTTAGTAGTCAATGACTACGTTATTGAAGTTTTTCCTAAAGGTAGACTGTGTCCAGAAAATGATATACAATGGAAGATGATTTTGCTGAGGTTTGTACATGTCTGTCACTTATGGAACAGTAATTAAAGCATGTTTTTTGGGGTACAAGGACTTTGGCATATGCTACCATATACACAGCAAGCCTCTTCCGCTATTATCACAATTTTCCCTCGCACAATTAGTGCAATTTTACCACATCCACAATTTGCCAGGGCATGCGCTATATGCCGCATATTTATTCTCCTCTGGGTACCCAAGACTGACCCCCCAGGAAAAAAAATTCTACCACACTTAATGGAAGTTCTTTGTACTGAGACATCAGGGATCACAGATTGTGCTTGATTAGATTGTTCCCCAACCAGAGCAGCTAGAGAATGACAGCTCTGAAACTGGAAGTGACCAGATGCTTGTCACCTCTGCTTCATTCAGTGCAGAGACATTGCCAACACATCTTGGCAATGCATTTTCATTACAGTGCACCACAATGCATGGTGACCTATTACCTTTAAGGATGTACTTGAAGGTTTCAAGGGCAAGTAAGAAAAGAAGAAAGTACTGTTGTATGTGTCATAAGACTGAATGAATAGGTTTATTCATAAGTGATGAAATGAGTACATGGAGGTGACTTCATGGCATGGCTAATATTCACCTTCTTCTTTTGCTGACACATGTTATCTCAATATACTGTACTTTGTTGACTAACCTGCTTTTCTCCTATGCATGCTTTAGCTGTCATTGACCCTCCTGGATAACTTGAAGGTTTACCACCTTGTTCAGACAGCCTTTTCTTTTAGTTCCCTGGATGCCAGAGGTAGTCTTGTATAGTTCACAATAAGGACAGTTGAAATGGCATGTACACTTAATGATAATTTATTTAGAAATAGCTGGTGCACTAACATAATTTAGAAGAAATAAAAAAATAAAAAAAATAAAATGAAAATCTAGCATCTTATTTGGAATGTTTACTAAATAAAAATATATAAAATACATATTCATTACAACGTATTAAAGTTGTTTTAAAAAAAACAAAAAAACAACTACATATTCACTTTGAATTTATTTATGAATACAATAAAATGTATATAAAAAAACTAACATTACAGATGTATTTTTAATATAGTCAGTGTTATCAATTTACATAACGACAGCCAGGAATCTGTCTTTTAGCGATATTTGTATGGCATGTACACATCAGTGGTTGATGGGTAAACAGGACTGATGCTGGCTTTACATAGCTGGATGTCATGATTCACATGGATTACCTCACTGGATGCTGTGATTCACATTGAATAATTTCTGGAGACATTCAGAAAATGTATTTTAAAAGCAGGCAAGTGTGTATTTGTGTTTTATTTTAAAGTATTTGTGAAGACACTCAAATAAAAGCACACCGCTGCAAATAACTGTCTAAAGCGCTAAAAGTATTTTTTTTTTTAAAACAAAAATGTTTCTATACCAGTTTTTGTGCTATTATTCTGCACAGTCTCCTTTCTCACCCCTCTTGAGGGATATGTTTCAATTGCACTGTAAGTGGATGGGCAGCTTAGTTTACACTTGCAATTGGAGGGCAGAAAAAAACAGGCAGTTGAGACGCTTTTTTACTACCCCCTTAAGCTGCAAAGGCATCCATATTGGGTATACACATGCCGCAGCTGCAATTCTTTGTGGCCTGCGTACTTCAGGAGTACTGTAGCTCCAAGCAGCATGCCAAGGACACAAGCTAAACATGCCAGCACAGACCTGATTCTATGCTTGTGTAGAGTGGGGACAGATTTAAAGAATAAAAAAGGGGGACTGGCAGGGTCACTAAGTCTTTTTTACAGCAAGCCTTAGAATTTAAATAAAAGGCAAGCTTAGCCCTTTAATGCCTGAAGGTAAAACAAACCTAACACTTGAGTGCAGCTTTGCAACTTTAGCAAATGCTAGTAAAACTGTACAGTACATAACTTTGCAAATCCCTTTACAGGAAATGTGGTGCAAAATTAGTTTGCTCCTGTAGTAGGGTCAACAAAGCAAATATATCTTTTTCTTCTATTTTTCTTTTTTATTATTCTAAAACACAATAACCCTTACCTTTGACCCTAACTTTGATCTGGACCTTTATTTGACACTGACCCTAATACTAACCTTAGATCAAGCCCTAATCTATTTATCTTTTTTATTATTATTATTATTGGCCTGGTTTGATACAGAAAGGGGGGCCATGCTTGACACCCTCCCTTTTATGGCCACCAAGGCTGCATGCCTGGAAAAAGATTTGGTTGGAATATTAAGCTAAACCCCACATCATTTTTTTCTCCTTTTTTAAATTTGAATTACCACATTTAAACCAAAATTAATCAGATCATAGTGCTACTGTATGTAGGCCAAGCTAATTAAAAAAAGAGAAAAAAATATTTCATAGCCAAATATGTACTGTCAGTGTATAGCTTTGATGAGACTATTCGTGAAAACTGAGATATCCCATGACACATGTTATTTAAGCCTTCAACCACCACCTCCATAAGTATTATGGTGTCGCAGTATTAGGATGTAAGCAAATGTTTTACCTTTTAGAGTCACCCCCACATGATTTCAGAGCTCACCAGTGCTCTCCCTGATCTCTTGTTCAAATATTTTATTAAAGGAAAGAAAGCATACATAATAAGGAAACAAAGGAGAGTCATCCCTTGAGGACAGGGAGTAAAGCAAATGATACAGGGTCATAATACAATGGTAGGGATGCAGCCCATTTTAACTTTATACAAATAGCAACAATACATACAAATGTGTTGTAAGGAAACTCGTAGTGCGCATATCCAAGGTTATATATGCAACCAATGATAAGTAATGACTAGTAGTGAGGGGCTCTAGGTGAAACTGTCCCAATATGAGGTAAATGTGGTTCTATGGGTCCTGAGAGTAGAGGGAGAGGGCAAAAGGAAGAGATTGCTCTCCCTGAACTCAGGATGCCAATCTCCAATATCAGGAGGGAGCCCATTTGTAATAGCGATAAAGTTATGGGGAAAAAATATTAAATAATGTAAATTATACTAAAATATCTGGATATATGGAGACATGGGTACATAACCCATTAGGTATCACCTAACACCTTAGCGAGAGGAGTAATTCTAGGGCCATTATTTACATTAGTTACCACTAAGCTGATGAGCTGTAAGAGGGTTTTAAAGCGTTATCTATGGAGTATTCTGGGTAGCATAGTGTGCTCATATTTCGTTTCGTGTCTTCACTCAAATACCTTTTGAGTTGGTGTCTCTTTATTTGCTTCAGCTGCATCCTTTTTAATTTACAGAATGTTTGGAGATTTTATTGTTTGTGTGCAATAAAATTAATTAGAATATATTTTTTTTTTACTGAAAAAATTGATTTGATAAATTGTTGCACTAATATTGTGCAATATATAAAATTGGAACTACCCTGTTGTTATCCAATGGGTCGTCTGCTCTAAGACCATGTTTAATGTTTAGGGTTTTGAAGTGTGCTTTCATGAAATAAAGTGCATTTGAGCATGTTTGAAAGAAATTGTAAGAGAAGAGAGATAATAATAACAAGAAAAACTATCAGTGACAGTAATAGTAAAATGTTCCAAAATTATTTGTGAAATATATTTATATTTATTCAGTCATGTGAATAAAGATTGAAACTAAACATTATCTTCATACATGCAAACCTATTTTTAGCCTGATTATCATATTTTAATACACATTAATGGTACACTGTCAATGGGTAACATCTTGTTGCTCTGAACCACTTACGTAACTCATCAATCATCCAGGCTTTGATCCAACTGCATTACACACTTTATCGATGAATAGTTTATTTTTTATTCAATTGTTGTAAACATGTTTAAAGTAAGTAGATTGCTGGCAAGGTCCTCCATTATAATTCAAGCTAAAACAAATTCATGGCCCTAATGTAAAACATAATGCTGAAAGATATTAGGCCATTTATAGGATTGAATAATTCACTGTTTGTGTACAGTATGTCTGTTTGCTTTTCCATAATGAGAGCCCTACTATTTCAGAAAAAAAGATAAGATAATATGTATATTCACTTTATTGTGTGCTGGAATCTAAAAACAAAAAAAATCATTATACTGTAGTGGATGCCCGCAATTCCGGTGACCCTGCCAAGCTGGCCTGAGCAATGTACTCAGGCTTTCCAGCTTGAGTTAGCGAGAAAGCATCTTTCAGTGTCCACCATGGCTTTTTCACCTCCCCCCTTTCTCGCTGTTTCACTGACTGAGTCTAATGTAATATGAGCTTACATACACAGAGCTGTTCATTCTGTAGCCTCAATTGTGCCCCTTATTGGCAGGAAGAAGAAAGTCAATTAAAGGCACAGTTACAGCAGCCAATCAGAGAGACTGTACTGAACTGAAGGAAGAGCTGCAATGGATTCTGGGACATGCAGTTTCCACACAAAATGGCCCCATAGACTGGTATACAGGGAGAAACTACAAAGCCCTGGATGCTCTGCACAAAAAGAAGCTGAGGACTCCGTTTTATGTCCTGAGGGAAAGTCAGTCACGATGAGGCAGTGAGGGAGATCAGACCTTTAGGAGAGATGCTGTCTCTCAGAAAATCTCCCCACGCAATTCAGACCTCCACCACCAGTGGTGACATCCAGCCTGAGAGAGGGGGCTTCCAGGTGCATATCAAGGTGCACCTGCACCGACAATGAATCCTTCCAGTGTGAGGTGACTAGTCGGGTCACCAAGAAAGCCTGCTGTTCCAGAAAATTTGTTTGAGACACTGCACCATAGAAGGAGTATGAACAACGTATACAGACATCATTGCTGGTAGCCATCTTGCTGACACTTGTAGTACCACAGGGATAAGGGATAAGGTTATCTATTTCTGGGACACTGTATACAGACATCATTGTTCTCTCACCTTGCTGAGGAGCATCCTGCCTATTTCGCTTGATGAGCTGGGCCAGTTGTGTTGTCTGGGTCCGCTATATAGGAGTTTAAGTGCACCAACGAAAGTGGCTAGCTGAAGACATCAAATCTTATATTTTCCTCAAAAGGACTAAAGCTACTAGTGTGCGCACACACATATGCAGGGCTCTGGATATGCATTGGGTGTGTGGGACAGTTTATCTAAGACGTTAAACCATTACCTGTTGACTTGTATAGAGTGTTTAAAGTTGGGCCTGTGGTGTAAAGGGGATAGGAGAGAGAGGCCTAACACAAAGGGAATCCCTTTGCTCTCCTCCTGTCTGGACTCATAAATCTAACCTAAAGGTAAAGGTAACCAATCCAATTTAAAGTGTCACATTGTGCTTTATTTGCTATTTGAGTGTGCCTCTGCTCTTGGAGACATTCTCAGGTTTGGAATCCCCTGAGAGCAGCTTGAATATAGGATTGAGAGCTATATTGCTCTTAAATTTTATTTATTGCTCTCTAGTTGATTGCTTGAATATATACTGTTACTGTCTGCCATGTTTACACAGAAATATTGCAGTAAATATAATTTCTGTGTTTTATCATAACGTGTGTGTTTCTCATTGGTCACTGTACTTACACTATTGCCAGGTGTCCCAGAGGGGGATGAGACTGTTATTAGGGTTGAGAGGCAGAGTAACAGACTGAACTTAAAGTGGATGTTAACCCAAAATTTTTTTTTTAATTAAGGCACGCACCTTGTACAGTATAGTATATTCATGTCATCGGTGCCCAGTCTTGCCAGGAACAGTTAATCCAGCTCTGAGCAGCCCTCTTATCGTTTTTCAGTGAGATAAAAACAGTCAGACAGAGAAATAGGAGTCTGTTTCCCCCCTTACTGTGATTGATAGGTGATTTACATATCTCATGCAGGAACCTGAGAAAGACATTCTGTGTACTTCAGATCCCCTCCTCCTCTTCTCCATCTCACCCAGGATTGGTTGCTCCACACCTCAGCATGATTGGGCATGATGAAGTCATGTGGTAACTTTTCTGGGTTTTGACTGGATGTTAGTGATCATAGCAGAAGTTCAGTGTAAGAAATACACAGGAGAAAATGCATGTTGACAAGGGGAGTATAGAGGTGGGTGAAGAGTCTACTGACATCACGACTCCACCCACCGAGCTCTGGACAACAGACCCACCAACAGAATCTTTTTTTCGGGTCTCATAACAGACTAGATTTCCCGAAAATTCTGACAGACCTAGATGTAGAACATGTTTTAAATCTTTCCGATGGAATCAACACCTATCGGGAAAACCGCTCGTCTGTATGCTGTTCCGACGGACCAAAAACAACGCATGCTTTAAAGCAAGTACGAGACGGCAGCTATTGGCTACTGGCTATTGAACTTCCCTTTTCTAGTCCCGTCGTACGTGTTGTACGTCACCGCGTCCTAAACGGTCGGACTTTGGTGTGATCATGTGTAGGCAAGACCGCTTGAGCGGAATTCCATTGGAACTCCGTCGGAAAAACCATCAGAGTTTATTCCGACGGAAAAAACGGTCGTGTGTACGCAGCATTACTCTTCAAATCTCAATAAGACAGCCTCTACGCTGACAATACCCAAATCTATCTCTCTACCCCTCAGCTTACTCCTTCAGTCTCCTCATGTATTACTATTTTACTAACAGGCATATCAGTCTGGATGTTACACCACTTCCTCAAACTCAATCTATCCAAAACTGAACTCATGATTTGTTCTCCCCATTGTGCCCCTTCCCCTGATCTCTCTGTCAAGATCGATGACACAACTATCAGCCCATCCCTACATGCCAAGGTTCTAGGTGTAATCCTGGACTCTGATCTATCCTTTAGGCCCCAAGTCCAATCACTGTCCAAATATTGACGCCTCAACCTCCACAACATCTCCAAAATACGCCCCTTTCTAACCAAGGACACTCCTAGTTCACTCCCTGGTCATCTCTCACCTCAACTACTGCAACTCCTTCCTCATTGAATTACCTTTACATAGGCAATCCCCCCTTAAGTCCATCATGAATTCTGCTTCATGGGTCATCCACCCTACTGCTCCGTATCTGTTACTCATCTCTGTCAATCCCTCCATTGGCTTTCGCTCACCCAACAAATTAAATACAAAATACTAGCACCAATTTACAAAGCCATCCTCAACTCAGCCCCCAGCTGCATCACTAGCCTTGACTCAAAATACCAACCTTATCGTTCTCTTCATTCCTCTCAAGACCTCAGGCTCTCTAGCTCCCTTGTCACCTCCTCCCAGGACTTCTCCAGAGCCTCTCCAATCCTATGGAACGCCCTACCCCAATCTGTCTGATTATCACCTACTCTGCTTTTAGACAATCCCTGAAAACCCTTCTTTTCAGAGAAGCCTATCAGGCATACAACTAACAACTGTACCTTTATTTTCTCCATCAGCTCATCTCCACAGTTTTTTACCTTTGTATCACTTGACCCTCCCTCCTAGATTATAAGCTCTAATGAGCAGGGCTCTCTGATTCCTCCTTTTTTGAATTGTATTGTAACTGTACTGTTTGCCCTCATGTTGTAAAGCGCTGCGCAAACTGTTGGCGCTATATACAGTAGCTCACAACACATTTTTTGTAAATATTTTTTTATATCTTTTCATGTGACAACACTGAAGAAATTAATATGTTTTCACCGTCTCAGAAAGTGGTAGATTGCTGTCACATCCCTGTTGTGTGGAAAAAAGGAGAGACCCCCCTGAATGGGATTTTAAAGGCAGCAACACCACCAATATAGAATAAAAAATGTTTATTAATATACGTAAAATTAGATCACTTCACACATGAACAATTAAAAACCATATGAAAAATAATAATTATAAACCCGCGCTGTGGAAATATAAAAAAAAATTATCCTATGGCTGCTGCTGAAGTGAAAGGTAAATACCCCAAAATAATGATAGTGAAGATTTAGAAGTCAGTGCTGCACCTACTATTATATAAATGTGTGTCAACAGTCATCACACATTAGTATATGTGCTATACAAATAACCAATTAAGGTGCTGTGCAAATAAGATATGACCCGTTGGCCAATTAAAGTGCTATGTGCCAAACTACAACATAGTGCATTCAATAAATCAACAATACATATAAATATAAAGTCCGTGCATAAATATCCTGTGCAGTCAGAGGAAGTTCATCCAAATGTATCCTATGCACATATAATATGGGTAGGAACATATATTAATACTGTGCTTGAAATAGTTCATCAAACATGTGCTATATTATAGACGCAAATATCAGGTGTGATTCAGATGTCTTCCTGTGCTCCCCTCCTGGTTCCCCACTCATTAGATAAAGCAGATAAAAAAGCCTGTATGTCACAGATAGCTTCCGTCCACCAGGTAGATTGGTGTATCCTTCTTTCACAGAAAGGTTTCCCCCATCCTTCTCCACTATATTGCAGGTCCTACACACTGTTTTTATATAGGTAAAACAAAATTTGAGTTCCACCAAAGGGCCTACAGACATGTACTAAGTATGAGGACCTGCAATCCAGACCTGCCCTTGGGCAGGCATGTTCGTGATGTTCACCAGGGTCATTTTTCAAACATCAAGTTTCTGATAATTGATCGAGTCCATGCCAGTGCTAGAGGGGGGATTGGGATATAACTCTCCTACAAAGGGAGACTAGATGGATAGTATCAATCAGGACTACTTCCTCCCCAGGGCTTAACGACTTTGCGAGCTACCGTCCATTTTTGAAGGGATTCACCTTGGGGGTTTGGGAAGGAATGGGATGATTAATTTGAATTTCTATTCCAACCAATTCCCTTTTATTTCTCCTTATGTTCCTGGCTTGTATGGATCAGCACCTGTGGTGCTTGTCCTGAAAGCTTTGGGAACATGGAGAACAATCATAAACGCATGTGGATACTGTTCAGCTTATAAAACAAATATGGTTTCACAATCCCTCCTTTTCTAACATGTGGTTTTCTTTTTTCTTTCTTTCTTCCCCCCTCCCCTCTTCATATTCTTCTCTTTTTTTTCTGATCATTTTGCCAAATCTGATATTGTTATGCAAAACAACCGCCAGTGATACTGTTTTATTATCACTTTATTCCTATGTATGCAGGAGGGGGTTGTGCCCATTTTTGAACACTAAATGGCGCCTGATGCCTTGGAGGCCTGCTGGCACTGCTCCCTAATTAATATAGCTCCACTTTTGACACACTGATAGTATCCACTTGATGGGGTAGGATTGGGGATGGGCTCCAAAGAACAGGGGTAACATGACACTGGGGAGGGAAAATGGCTAATTGGGCCCAATTTGGACATTTTCACTTAGGGGTGTGCTCACTTTTGTTGCCAGTGGTTTAGACATTAATGGCTGTGTGTTGAGTTATTTTGAGGGGACAGCAAATTTACACTGTTGTACAAGCTGTACACTCACTACTTTACATTGTAGTAAAGTGTAATTTCTTCAGTGTTGTCACATGAAAATATATAATAAAATATTTATAAAAATGTGAGGGGTGTACTCACTTTTGTAAGATACTGTAGATGCTGTATTATAATAATAATAATAATAATATGAGGGTGTTGTTTCGCAGTCCACAGAAAAGAACTGAATTATTGATAAAATTATTTGTGATTTCAGTTCAGTGCACATGTTATAAGGACAATCTATTTAACCTAAATGAAGAAAAAACAATTGTTGTCACCACATCTACATCGTGACTGTAATACAGTAATAAATTGTTCTTGTGCTTAGATATATTTTAAAGCCCGACGCCAGCTAAAACATTTTTGAGTTTTAAACAAACTAAGAAGGGCAAAGAACCTTTTTGTTATTATTATTTTCTATCTATGGGACTGAAAAGTATAGGGAATCTCTCCAGTGCAAACAAAGACTGCATCAAATCACTTTTTCAGTAAAATAGGGAAGAGATAGAAGCTTTGTTAATATTATTGCCTGTGTCTTTCTGCTTCAGTGACCATAGCACTCCACATTTCTTGTCCTGCCACCACAACCTGTCACAGGGATAGGACATGAGGTGAAATCTCCCCAACAGGGTCACACACAGACAGCAATAACAATTTTACAAAAGTATTAACTTTTTTCCAACTCTTTCCAAAATTAAAAACGTGATAGAAAAGGATTCATGTGAAAGGGATTGAAAGTGAAAATAATTGCTGTAGCCAACTCAGTAGTAGAACTGACATTATTTGATAGAAATGTTAAAGGCTTGTGTGGGTTACTATACATTTCACTGCTCTTTGTGCTCAGTCTCTTGCAATTTAAACAAAAAAAGGAAGCTTGGTTTTTGGCAAGTCACTAATTATACTATGTATCATATAATAACAGGAATGGATATTTTAAACTTTTGTGATGTTACAACAGTTTAGCTGACAACATGTTTTAATGTTTCAACCACAAGCATTATCAGAGAATGACAAAAATAAAACTGCATTCCTTAGTGGACCAGTAAGATAATACATTTTATGTATGGTGACACCACTCCCTTGGCAATTAGAAAATTTATTAAACCCTTTTGATAAAGTATAAATGTTTTTGATGTTCTTGCTACAAGACTGATATACAGTGCCTTGGAAAAGTATTGATACCCCTTGACATTTTCCACATTTTGTCATGTTACAACCAAAAAAACGTAAATGTATTTTATTGTTTTTTTTTTTTTTGTTATAGACCAACACAAAGTGGCACATAATTGTGAAGTGGAAGTAAAATGCTAAATGGCTTTTCAAAATTTGTTTACAAATAAATATCTGAACAGTGTGGTGTGCATTTGTATTCAGCCCCCATGAGTCAAAACTTTGTAGAACCACCTTCTACTGCAATTACAGCTGCAAGTCTTTTTGGTTATACCTCTAACAGCTTTGCACATCTAGAGAGCAAAATGTTTGCCCATTCTTCTCTGTAAAATAGCTCAAGCTCTGTCAAGATTGGATGGAGAGCGTCTGTGAACTGCAATTTTCAAGTCTTGCCACAGATTCTCAATTGGATTTAGGTCTGGACTTTGACTGGACCATTCTAACACATGAATATGCTTTGATCTAAACCATTCCATTGTAGCTCTGGCTGTATGTTTAGGGTTGTTGTCCTGTTGGAAGGTTAACCTCCGCCCCAGTCTCAAGTCTTTTGCAGACTCTAACCGGTTTTCTTCTAAGATTGCCCTGTATTTGGCTTCATCCATCTTCCCATCAACTCTGACCAGCTTCCCTGTCCCTGTGGAAGAAAAACATCCCCACAACATGATGCTGCCACCACCAAACATGGGGTGTGTTTTCACATTGGGAATGGTGTGTTCAGGGTGATGTGCAGTGTTAGTTTTTCACCACACATAGCGTTTTGCTTTTAGGCCATAAAGTTATATTTTGGTCTCATCTGACCAGAGCACCTTCTTCCACATATTTTCTGTGTTCCCCACATGGCTTCTCGCAAACTGCAAACGGGACTTTCTATGGCTTTCTTTCAACAATGGCTTTCTTCTTGCCACTCTTCCATAAAGACCAGATTTGTGTAGTGCACGACTAATAGTTGTCCTGTGGACAGTTTCTCCCACCTGAGCTGTAGACCTCTGCAGCTCCTCCAGAGTTACCATGGGCTTCTTGGCTGCTTCTTTGATTAATGCTCTCCTTGCCTGTCAGTTTAGGTGGACGGCCATGTCTTTGTAGGTTTGCAGTTGTGCCATACTCTTTCCATTTTCGGATAATGGATAAACAGTCCTCTGTGAGATGTTCAAAGCTAGGGATATTTTTTATAACTTAACCCTGCTTTAAAATTCTTCACAACTTTATCCCTGACCTATCTGGTGTGTTTCTTGGCCTTAATGATGCTGTTTTTTCACCAAGGTTTTCTAACAAAGGGGATTGAGGGCTTTACCGAATAGCTGCATTTCTACTGAGATTAAATTACACACAGATGGACTCTACTTACTAATTAGGTGACTTCTGAAGGCAATTGGTTCCACTGGATTTTAGTTAGGGGTATAAGAGTAAAGGGGGCTGAATACAAATGCACGCCACACTTTTCAGATTATAATTTGTAAAAAAAAAATTGAAAACCATTTATCATTTTCCTTCCACTTCACAATTATCTGCCACTTTGTGTTGGTCTATTACATAAAATCCCAATAAAATACATTTACATTTTTGGTTGTAACATGACAAAATGTGGAAATATTTTAAGGGGTATGAATACTTTTTCAAGGCACTGTAAATTCTACTGGAATACAAACTAGTACTTAATTTATAAAGGTAGGTTATTTTATCATCAAGACCAGGATACAGTATTGATGTAGAGGTCAGAGAGAGGAACCCATGAGCATGTGTGCACAGGTCACAGTAAGTTGATACTTCTGGGAGACCTCAGTCTTCAGAATTCACAAGAAGATTATTTTTGATTGGGTTGGCATTTTGCAGTACAGGCAGCAGTAAATGTAAGTATTTACATTTTTCTTTTGTAGGAAAAGCTTTTTCCGTTTTATTTAGACCTGAAGAATTTTGATAATTTGCTCATTAACAATGGGACTTAAATTGTCAGACAGGGTCTTGATGAATTTTGTTACACACAAAAAAGCAGATTAGACAAAAACATATCTTTTCTGCTATAATATAGCTTTGATAGTTTATATGGAATACTTTAAATCAAAGGTATTGTGTTTTTCTTTTCTCAAACCCAATTTATTAACCTTCTATGGGGAGATGAGCTGCCATCTAGCTAAAGGAAGGCCAGTAGCAGCGGTGTATCTGGATTTTGCAAAAGCATTTGATACAGTTCCCCATAAACGTTTACTCTACAAAGTAAGGTCCATTGGCATGGACCATAGGGTGAGTACATGGATTGACAACTGGCTACAGGGGCGAGTTCAGAGGGTGGTAATAAATGGGGAGTACTCAGAATGGTCCGAGGTGGAAAGTGGGGTCCCCCAGGATCTTATTTAATTTATTCATAAATGACCAGGAGGATGACCAGGAGGATGGGATAAACAGCTTAAAGCGGTTCTGCACTCTGCACACTTTTTTTTTTTTTTTTGGGCTATATGCCTAGGGCATATAGCTCAATTGGGGGACTTACCTGTTCCATGTTCCATCTCGATCGCCGCCGGTTTTCGTCTTCATCTTCTTCTTGTCTTCTTCTTGTCTGCTGGGGTCCATCTTGCCTGTGGGCATGTGAAACCCCACAGGCACTGTTGATGGCCCAGCATGCACCACCGTTACTCGCGCGTGCGCAGTAACGGCACATCTGCCGACATCTCACGAGATTTCGGCAGATGTGGCCGAAATCTCGGGAGATTTCGGAAGATGTGGCCGAAATCTCGCGAGATTTCGGAAGATGCCCGCACTGACTCCTGGGATCAATGACACCAGATCCCAGGAGACAGTGCGGCGTGACGACGATCGACGCAGAGACCCCGCCCGCCGCCGCAGAGAGAGAAGACCGGAAGTCTTCAATTACAAGGTAAGTAAAAAAAAAAAAAAAAAAAAAACATTTCATTTAGTACTCTTTGCCTGATTTGGAAGGCAAAGAGATTTACTAAATGAAATGGGTGCCGAACCGCTTTAATCTCTGTATTAGCGGACGATGCTAAGCTAAGCAGGGCAATAACTTCTCCGCAGGATGTGGGGACCTTGCAAGAAGATCTGAACAAATGAATGGGGTGGGCAACTACATGGAAAATGAGGTTTAATGTAGAAAAATGTAAATTAATGCATTTGGGTGGGAAAAATATGAATGCAATCTCCTCACTAGAGGGAGAACCTCTGGGGGGATCTAGGATGGAAAAGGACATGGGGGTCTGTCAAGGAAGACATCCCAGTGACCTGGGAGGGCCTGCCCACAGCGCTTCCTTCAGACCCAATCAGCTTCGCGGGCGCGCGCGCGCTTGCGTGCGCCCGCTTCGCGGGCGCGTGCGCGCGCAAGAGCGCCGACGCGCCGTCAATTAGCCATTGGCGCCAAAGAGACTATAAGAGGAAGCTTGTGGCTGAGGCTTCTTGCTGTCCGGTCTACAGCGTTTCCTGAGACCCCTGCTATCACCATAGTACCTGTTGACTCCTGTTTCCCGGCTTGTCCCTGACTACACCTGCCTGCTGCCTGCCTCCGACCCCGGCTTGTCTGACTATCCTCTGCCTGCTCCTCTGGTCCTGTTGTCGCCCGTCTGTTGCCGACCCTGCCTGTACCCTGACAACCCGCCTGCCTCTGCCCGGACCTGTTCTGTCTGCCAGTGTCTGCCTCTGCCTGTGACTGCTCCACCTGCCAGTGTTGACCGGCCTGCCTGCCCACGTCCAGCGTTCCAGTGTTCAAGCACGTGTTCTCTGCAGCCTGCTGTTCCCGAAGTTCCTGCAAACTCCAGAACCTACAGTGCTGTCTGCAGTTCCTGTGTTCCTGTTACCTGCACGGTTCCAGTCAAGCCCACAGCTGCCATCTGCCAGGCACTTGTGCACCCCTGCACTCGCGGGCCCCTGTCCCCACCTCCAGGGGTTCACGAGCCAGAGGCATACGAGAGGCCGCTCCCTGCATTCTGGGCTCCATCCCTAGGTACGTGACAGTACCGGACAGCCATGTCCGAGCCCACGCAGGGAGTGTCGCCCATGGAAGATCTCTGCCGCCACCTTGCAGGACTTGCCCAGGCGGTGAAGAATTTGCAGGAAGGTTACGCTAACCTGGAGGAACGTGTCCAAGTCCTGTCCGCTACCGCTCCCCCTGGGACTCCTGCTACACCCTCTGTAGTGATGTTGCCACCGGAACCTCGAGTTCCCCCGCCTGAGAAGTTTTCCGGCAACCGGAGCAAATTCAGGACATTCCGCAATGCTTGCGAGCTCCTTTTTGCCTTACAACCAAGGACTTTTTCCCTTGAAGCCACCAAGGTTGGGTATGTTATCTCCCTGCTGACAGATGAACCCCAGTCCTGGGCCCATCGGCTCTTGGAAAAGAAGGACCCCTCACTGAATACTCTAAACACCTTCTTCCAGGCCATGTCCTTACTCTATGACGACCCGCAGCTAACCGCTACCGCGGAGACAGCCCTGCGTACCTTGCAGCAAGGGCGCAGGCCTGTGGAAGACTACGCGACGGAATTCAGGCGCTGGAGCGCCGATACGGACTGGAATAATGCTGCATTACGCCACCAGTTCCGCATGGGTCTTTCAGATCCCCTAAAGGATGAACTAGCCCGTGTGGGCATACCAGACACTTTGGAGGGCCTTATGGAACTGTCCATCCAAATAGACAGACGGCTACGGGAGCGACGTGCTGAGAGGTCCGCCGGATCTTCCCGTCCCATTTGGATGCTTCCCCGTGTGTCCAGTCCTCCATATCCAGCTCCCTCAGCTCCCGCTACCGCCAGGTTCGATGCTCCGGAGCCCATGCAGCTGGGCTTGCTCCGCCCCTCTCTGACCCCTGAGGAACGTCAACGCCGCCGGGTCGGCAACCTTTGCTTGTATTGCGGAGAACCAGGACATTTCGTACGAGCCTGCCCAGCAAAGCTCCGTAAGTGCTTCTCCATTTCTCCCGCCTGTATTCCTGTGTCACCTAACCTTATGTCTCACCTGGCTGTTCCCATTGTTTTGCAGCTTCCCGAAGGGAACATCCAAACCAGCGCAATTATTGATTCTGGGGCATGCAGTGGCTTCTTGGACCTATCCTTTGCCTCCAGGTACCACATCCCCCTACGACCAAGAGCAAAGGAACTTTCTGTACACCTGGCCGACGGGTCCACTCTTAAATCTGGACCAGTAACCCACGTGACCTCTCCTCTACCAGCTATCATTGCCGGGATTCACCAAGAACTGCTGTGCTTAGATGTCATCGAGTCCCCGTTATTTCCCATCATACTGGGCATGCCCTGGTTGAGGGCCCATAACCCGCAGATCGATTGGGTCCTAGGGAAGATTGAGTTCCCCTCTCCTTACTGTCATCAGCATTGTTCACCTGGACCCGGTGAGGCGCCTGCTTCCCTACTATGCCTGGAGGTTGAGGCCGAGACCCGTAAAGCGGTACCCGAAGTTTATCACCATTTCCTGGACGTCTTTAGCAAGAGGGGTGCAGAGACTCTCCCGCCACACAGGCCATACGACTGTCCCATTGATCTCCTCCCAGGAGCAGAAATCCCTTTTGGGAGAATCTTCCCCTTATCTGAATTGGAACTGGGGACATTAAAGACCTACCTTGACGACAACCTACAGAAGGGATTCATCCGACCTTCCACCTCACCTGCAGGAGCGGGGATCTTCTTTGTGGAGAAAAAGGACCACTCATTACGCCCATGCGTGGACTATCGGGCTCTCAACAAGATTACGGTTAAGAACCGTTACCCTCTGCCCCTAGTGCCAGAACTTTTCCAGAGACTGGGGTCTGCAGCGGTGTTTTCCAAGTTGGATCTTCGCGGGGCCTACAACCTTGTTCGTATACGGAGTGGAGATGAGTGGAAAACTGCCTTCCGCACACGCTTCGGGCATTTTGAGTACTTAGTCATGCCCTTCGGCCTGTGCAATGCCCCCGCCACATTCCAACACTTCGTGAATGACATTTTCAGAGACTTTCTCGACCTATTTGTTGTTATTTACCTTGATGACATTCTAATCTTTTCCTCCTCTCTAGCTGAGCACCGAGAACACGTCAAGAACGTACTGACACGACTACGACTCCATGGACTTTATGCTAAGCCTGAAAAGTGTATCTTTGAACAGCGGAGTATCCCCTTCCTCGGCCTCATCATCTCCGTGGAGGGCATTGAGATGGACCCTCAGAAGGTTTCAGCCATCCAAGATTGGCCAGCTCCCACCGATAAGAAAGGGGTGCAACGGTTTGTGGGCTTCGCAAATTTTTACAGAAAATTCATAAGAGGATTCTCCACCATCATTTCCCCCATAACCGGGTTAACCAAACAGGGTCTCAAGTTCCAGTGGTCCACCGAAGCCCAGGCGGCCTTCACCACGCTGAAGAACCTGTTCGTTTCTGCCTCAGTCCTGAAACACCCCGACTCCACCCTGCCATACATTTTGGAAGTGGATGCCTCAGAAATAGCGGTGGGGGCAGTGCTCTCCCAGAGACAGGGACCCAAAGCCCTTTTGCACCCGGTCGCCTTTTTTTCACGTAAATTATCAGAGGCAGAACGGAACTACGATGTCGGCGATCGGGAGTTGTTGGCAATCAAGGCGGCACTCGAGGAGTGGCGCTACCTCCTGGAAGGAGCAACCCATCCGATTCTTATCTATACTGACCATAAGAACTTGGAATACCTGAAAGCCGCCAGAAGACTGAGACCGCGGCAGGCCAGGTGGGCACTCTTTTTTACCAGATTCCAGTTCCATATCACTTACCGTCCCGGATCGAAAAACACCAAGCCTGACGCATTGTCACGGATGTACAGCGGGCCTGAAGCCCTTTCGCCTCCAGACACTGTCCTGTCTTCAGGGAATTTCCTCCTACTCCAGGGGGACTTACTTACCCAGATTAGACAAGCTTCCGCTGGCGCTCCTCTCCCACCCGACACCGCTCTATTAGCCAGAGATGGTCTCTTATGGTTCGGGGACAGGATCTTCGTGCCCCAGGAAGCTCGGGCCTCGGTCCTCAGCTCTTGCCACGACCATATGCTGGCTGGCCATTTCGGGGTGTACAAGACCACCGATCTGCTCCAGCGCACATTCTGGTGGCCGCAATGGCGAAGGGACTGTAAGGACTATGTGGAGGCGTGCGTTACCTGCATCCAGAATAAGGGCAGCAAGACCAGAGCGTGGGGGTTGTTGAAGCCACTCCCCGTCCCGGAGAGACCATGGAGGATGATCTCCATGGATTTCATTGTGGAGCTACCGCCCTCAGAAAATTGCACTACCATCTTTGTGGTAGTGGATAGACTATCCAAGATGTCCCACTTCCTGCCCATGAGAGGCACACCATCTGCCGCCGAGACGGCGAAGACCTTCATCAGGGAAATAGTGAGGCTCCATGGCATACCAGCAAATATCACGTCGGATCGGGGGTCACAATTCACGTCTAAGTTCTGGAAAGCTCTGTGTGGGTCACTAAGGATTGACCTGTCTTTCTCCTCTGCTTACCATCCTCAAACGAACGGTCAGACGGAAAGAACCAATCAAACGCTGGAGCAGTACCTGCGCTGCTTTTCCTCATTTTCCCAGGATGACTGGGTCCCGCTGCTTCCCCTTGCTGAGTTTGCTTATAATAACTCTGTCCATTCAGCCACTAAGCAATCCCCGTTTTTTGCAAATTACGGGTTCCACCCGCTATTCCTATCGAACAATTTTCCGGAGTGCCCGGTACCAGCCGCCCAGGAACACCTCAAATTTTTGGAGTCCAACAACAAGCTTTTACAAGAAACTATGGCAAGGACACAGAGTTACAACAAGGAGGTTTATGATAAAAGGAGAAGAGGGGAGCTTGACCTCAAACCTGGAGACCAAGCCTGGTTATCCACTCTGAATTTAAAATTAGCATGCCCATCCAGAAAACTAGGTCCCAAGTTCGTGGGGCCCTTCCCCGTAGTGAGGAGAATCAACAATGTAGCCTACGAGCTGAAGTTACCGGAGTCCTTCCGGATTCACCCGGTTTTTCATGTGGCCCTGCTCAAGCCTGTGGTGCCAGACCCATTTGTCAACCGAAAGGTCGTTCCCCCCGCACCTGTAATCATTAACGGAGAGGTGGAATTCGAAGTAGAATCCATCCTGGATTGTAGGAGAAGGGGTAACCAGGTTCAGTTTCTGGTAAAATGGAAGGGGTATGGACCCGAGGAGAACTCTTGGGAACCGGAGGCCAACATACACGCCAGAAGACTGATCCTTGCCTTCAAGAGGTCCCATCCCAGTAAGATGGCACAATTGGGCATCCGGAGGTTGCCCCTTGGGGGGGGGCAATGTCAAGGAAGACATCCCAGTGACCTGGGAGGGCCTGCCCACAGAACTTCCTTCAGACCCAATCAGCGCTTGTCGGCGCGCATTGGCGTCGGCGGGCGCGCGCGCCCTCTTCGCGGGCGCGCGCGCGCTTGCGTGCGCCCGCTTCGCGGGCGCGTGCGCGCGCAAGAGCGCCGACGCGCCGTCAATTAGCCATTGGCGCCAAAGAGACTATAAGAGGAAGCTTGTGGCTGAGGCTTCTTGCTGTCCGGTCTACAGCGTTTCCTGAGACCCCTGCTATCACCATAGTACCTGTTGACTCCTGTTTCCCGGCTTGTCCCTGACTACACCTGCCTGCTGCCTGCCTCCGACCCCGGCTTGTCTGACTATCCTCTGCCTGCTCCTCTGGTCCTGTTGTCGCCCGTCTGTTGCCGACCCTGCCTGTACCCTGACAACCCGCCTGCCTCTGCCCGGACCTGTTCTGTCTGCCAGTGTCTGCCTCTGCCTGTGACTGCTCCACCTGCCAGTGTTGACCGGCCTGCCTGCCCACGTCCAGCGTTCCAGTGTTCAAGCACGTGTTCTCTGCAGCCTGCTGTTCCCGAAGTTCCTGCAAACTCCAGAACCTACAGTGCTGTCTGCAGTTCCTGTGTTCCTGTTACCTGCACGGTTCCAGTCAAGCCCACAGCTGCCATCTGCCAGGCACTTGTGCACCCCTGCACTCGCGGGCCCCTGTCCCCACCTCCAGGGGTTCACGAGCCAGAGGCATACGAGAGGCCGCTCCCTGCATTCTGGGCTCCATCCCTAGGTACGTGACAGGGTCCTAGTAGATGACAGGCTCAGCAAAGGCATGCAATGCCAAGCTGCTGCATGCAAAGCAAACAGAATATTATGCATTAAAAAGGGGATTAACGCCAGAGATAAAATGATAATTCTCTCACTCTACAAGACTCTGGTCCGGCCGCACCTGGAGTATGCTGTCCAGTTTTGGGCACCAGTCCTCAGGAAGGATGTGCTGGAACTGAAGAGAGTCCAGAGAAGGGCAACAAAACGAATAAAGGGACTGGTGGATCTTAGTTATTAGGAATTTATTAACCTTCTATGGGGAGATGAGCTGCCATCTAGCTAAAGGAAGGCCAGTAGCAGCGGTGTATCTGGATTTTGCAAAAGCATTTGATACAGTTCCCCATAAACGTTTACTCTACAAAGTAAGGTCCATTGGCATGGACCATAGGGTGAGTACATGGATTGACAACTGGCTACAGGGGCGAGTTCAGAGGGTGGTAATAAATGGGGAGTACTCAGAATGGTCCGAGGTGGAAAGTGGGGTCCCCCAGGATCTTATTTAATTTATTCATAAATGACCAGGAGGATGACCAGGAGGATGGGATAAACAGCTTAATCTCTGTATTAGCGGACGATGCTAAGCTAAGCAGGGCAATAACTTCTCCGCAGGATGTGGGGACCTTGCAAGAAGATCTGAACAAATGAATGGGGTGGGCAACTACATGGCAAATGAGGTTTAATGTAGAAAAATGTAAATTAATGCATTTGGGTGGGAAAAATATGAATGCAATCTCCTCACTAGAGGGAGAACCTCTGGGGGGATCTAGGATGGAAAAGGACCTGGGGGTCCTAGTAGATGACAGGCTCAGCAAAGGCATGCAATGCCAAGCTGCTGCATGCAAAGCAAACAGAATATTATGCATTAAAAAGGGGATTAACGCCAGAGATAAAATGATAATTCTCTCACTCTACAAGACTCTGGTCCGGCCGCACCTGGAGTATGCTGTCCAGTTTTGGGCACCAGTCCTCAGGAAGGATGTGCTGGAACTGGAGAGAGTCCAGAGAAGGGCAACAAAACGAATAAAGGGACTGGTGGATCTTAGTTATTAGGAAAGGTTACAAGTAGGGTTGAGCGAACCCGAACTGTAAAGTTCGGGTCCGTACGGGACTTTTGGGTGTCCGGGTCCCGGACCCGAACAATTGACTGTATTTTCGGGTTCGGGTCCGGTGTTCGGCGATGTATTGGCGCCTTTTACAAGCTGCAGGGCAGCCAATCCACGCTAGTTTCACTAGTGTGCCCTTAGAAGCCATCACAGCCATGCCTACTAATGGCATGGCTGTGATTGGCCAGTGCAGAATGTGACCCAGCCTCTATAAAAGGTACAGGCACACAGCACAGCGCGTCACTCTGCTATAGACAGGTTCCTGGCTGCTAAGAGAGGATTTCATTAGGAGTTAGTCTGATACAGTCAGTCCACATTCCTTAAATTTTCTTCAAATTAGTAATATCAGTGAGCGATCTACATAGCTAGAGTAGAGACTAGAGAGTGTCTTTATTGAGGGAAATAGGCAGAGAGAATTATTCAAGAGATTTCTAAATCAATTGTACCCTGGCTGGGGTGCAGTGTCTTTTAACAGTGCCATGAGGCCAGTGCAAGACAAAATATAACTTTTATCTGCAAACTCAGTGCACCATCACTGCATATTTTGTATTCTGCTATTGCAAAAACATTGCAAAAAAATAAAATGTTGCTGTGTTTTGTGCATGTGTGCAGGAGTGTGACATAAAATCGATTGATATTTCTTCCATTGTGCTATCCCAAAAAAAAATTGTAGTGACATTTTTTTCCCCAATAGCATTTTCTGCATGTTCATACACACTTTACACACTGTGGGTGTATTCTGCTATTGGAAAAAAATAAAATCTTTCAGTGTTTTGTGCATGTGTGCAGGAGTGTGACGTACAAGCGATCGATATTTCTTCTATTGTTCTATCCCAAAAAAAAAATTGTAGTGAATTTTTTTTTCCCAATAGCATTTTCTGCATGTTCATACACGCTTTACACACTGTGGGTCTTATCCATTAAATTGAATCATTTTTTCCAGAATGTGCGTATTCTGGGGCATTCCCACCATATGTGCGGCATCGTGCCGTTGAGTTTCTGAGGTTCTTAATGACTTCCTGTACCTCTTCTGCTGAGAAGGGGGCCTCCAGCATTTTATTTTTATTTATTTTTTTTTTTATGTTATTTTAAGTTATTTCCTTATCCACATTTGTTTGCAGAGCACTTGCCGTGCTCTTAACAACATTTTGTTGCCATTTGCAGCCCTCTAGCCCTTTCCATTACTTTTTTACAGCCATTTTAGTTTTGAAAAGTTTGTGTCCCCATTGACTTCAATGGGGTTTGGAGTTTGGGGTCAAGTTCGGGTCAAGTTCGGTCCCGAACCCGGACTTTTTCCCGAAGTTCGGCCGAACCTGCCGAACCCGAACATCCAGGTGTCCGCTCAACTCTAGTTACAAGCACTGAACTTTTTCTCTCTGTAGAGGAGACGCTTGAGAGGGCATATGATTTCAATGAACAAATACTGTACTGGTGACCCCACAACAGGGATAAAGCTTTTCCGCAAAAGGGAATTTAATATGACACATGGCCATTCACTAAAATTAGAAGAAAAGCGGTTTAACCTTAAACTGCGTAGAGGGTTCTTTACTGTAAGAATGGTTAGGATGTGTAATTCTCTTTCACAGGTGGTGGTTTCAGCGGGGAGCATAGATAATTAAAAGAAAAATAATAGATAAGCACCCAAATGATCACAACATACAGGGATATACAATGTAATACTGACATAAAATCACACTCAAAGGTGGGACTTGATGGACTTGTGTCTTTTTTCAACCTCGCCTACTATGTAACTATGCAATTATAAATGGGGTAAAAAGCAACAAAAATAAATAAACATATTAAACATATTCCATTTATTTTGTTGTAGTCAGGTAAATATGATATATTTTACATTAATATTTATTTGCCCATTTTTGTTGTAGTCAGGTAAATATGATATATTTTACATATAATAAATGTTATTATATTCAAAGCCTTTCCTCCTGATCTGTAGAACTCTCATTTAACCCATATGATATTTTGTGATTAATAAATCAGAAATAGAGATTTTAGAGGTTACAGATGGCGGCCACGAAACCAGTACAGGACGGAAGGTGTTTGAATCTAATATCAAAATCGATGTATTAGAGATTAAGGCTAGTAGTTGAACTTAAATTGAGTCAGTTTGCCTTTCCTCCTGATCTGTAGACATATTTTGTGATTAATAAATCAGAAATAGAGATATATATATATTATATGATTATTTTGCTGAAGGTACCTAGTAGCTTGAACTTAAATTGAGTCAGTTTGTTCAATATATCTAGGGAAAACTGTAGGTAAATTTTAATCTTTTTTTTTGTGGTTTAAAAATGGTGGTGTTGCTGAAGGTAATTAGTAGATTGAACTTAAATTGAGTCAGTTTGTTCAATCTATCTAGGGAAAACGATAGGTATTAACTCTAAAAATGAGAGAGGATACACCACATATTTTGTTTTATATATATATCTTATATGATTATTTTGCTGAAGGTACTGGTTATTTTTTTTTAATGCTTACAAAGCTTAATGGCTCTCTCTAAATTCTATCTAGGGAAAACTGTAGGTAAATTTTAATCTTTTTATTTTGTGGTTTAAAAATGGTCGTGTTGCTGAATGCTGAAGCTAATATCTGAGAAAGATTATTAGTATAGGGTAAAATAAGGTGCATTTAGCATACTGTATTATACCCTGATTTTTTTTTAGGATGAAACCTTACCACAAATTTCATATTCTGAGTTTGTGCTAGATTTTTTTTTTTTTTTTATTTTTTTTGTCTAAACTGAATGGGTGAACTTTGGTGTAAACACGGACGTGTTTACCTTTCTATTGTAAACCAAGAGGGTTATTCACCCTATTTGATACTTGTGGCCCTACTATTGTTCCTATTGTGTTGGGGGGTGTGGCGGTAAAAAGTGTTAATTTTTTTTTAATTATACAGCTATATATCTATATATAGATAGTTTATTTATTTTTTAAACCATTGTTTGGTACAGGGCAACATTTAACTTAAACTATTGACGGGTGGGTAGAGGATATAGGTTATTTGGATAGCCGCCCTAGGGTACACTCTCTCTCACCCCGTGCACATTTTTTTTTTTTTTTATGGCATACATATTTGCACATATCTATCAGTGGATATTGGAGACTGGCAAATTAGGGATGGATGCTTATACCCCAAGGGTTTGCCCTCCCTTACACTCATTTTATTATCTCAGTATAGGCTCTGGGTTTATAATACACTGTCTAGGAGGGGGGATAGGTATATGGTAGTACCGCCAGCAATTAGGTGTCTACCTCCACCCCTCTCTCTTTATTATCGTATGGTCTGGTCAAGTACATTCTAATATCCTGGACTCACAGGAAGCGCCAATTTTCCCTATTTTGTACCAATCATTTAAATTTGCCTCTTAGGGGGTAATTTTTTTTTTTCTGGAAAGGCTGCATACCTGGATTACTTATCCCTAAGCGCGGAGCTGTTTGTTGTTTTCAACATTTAACTTAAGCTTTAACCAGCTTACAAATTGTGCATATTATTTGTTGGTAATGGCAGCCATGTCCCGTCTAGAAGTCCCTAGCAACTTTTACTCTTAAACAGAACAATGTCACAGTTGCTACAAACAATTTCAATTCTTAAATGCTTAATGCTACGGCATCTACTTGTGCCTATGAAATTGGGGACAATAACGTATATGAAAAGTATGGGGGAAAGGAGGATATGGATCCTAATTCTACTTTTCCTGTGGCGATGGGAGAAATCGCAGAGCCACAAGGAAATCGAGAATGCACCATGGTCACAGAATTAGGAGCAAGACAAGTTCCCCAACATTGGCAAAATTAAAAATAATGCACACATAGGTGTGAGAAGTCTTAGTGACCAGAATAAGGCATCTTCTAGCACAGGGCGGTGTGGGCAATCTACACATACCATAGATTGTAATGCAATCATTCCGTCTGGAGTAGGTGTTAATTTTAACAACTCCTTGAAAGGTGAGAGCTCGGGGGTAAATATCCCTAGAGCTCTTAGGAAGACAGGAAAGGTGGTCAATAAACGTAAAACCACACCAGTTGTTAAGGGATACCTTATTACTTTACAAAAGATAAAACGCTATACATTCCAATCTATTAAAATAAATTATGTATTGTTTGCTTTAAAATAGGTTAGAAAAAAATTGGGAAGAGATTAACCACTGCTGTCTATAAAGTTATTTGTTTTCAGGTTAAGTGAATTCCAGAAATGATATGTGCATATCATTTAGCTGTACAGATGCAAAATACGCCCCTAACAAAAGGGTAAGGTATAAAGGCCCATTGTTTTTTTTTTCCTCTTTCTCTTCTTTACTTTGTATTCTCCCAGAGGTTGGAAACGCCTAGCAATTCATTTGCAATTACCAAAGCCTTATACAGAATGTATGGGATGCATTTGAAATGAATGTGTATGGGTGAGCGATGGAATGCATGAGTAGGAACAGTACATGTATAAACTAAGATTTGTTTTTTTTTTTGATAGGGGGTGCACCCAATATTGTTTTATGTCCATCAATAAGTGTGATCACACTAATGCGCATGCGTTGTACTGTTTATGATTATTTTATAAATATTTGTTTTTTTTCCCGTTTATAAGGAGCTCAATACTGGTACCAGTTTAAATTTATAACTTTTGGTTTGACAAGTTTAAATGTATTTGCGAATAAATAACCTGTGCACAGATATGAATTATTATTTTTTTTTTTATGTCCTTTTTTTGCACATTGTGGCATCTTAGGCATTTAGTAGGTCTTGTGTTGCGTGTTGTTTTCCCTTCCAAATTCACTCATGTGAAGATTATAGGTCTACATGTTGTATTCTTAGAATGTAAGTATTTATAAACCCTACAGAGTTTTCCTATAATTTTTGGCTATCAGAGTTTAGATATGGAGTGGGTCCTGTACATTTTTGACTTTACTTACGGTCGATGGATTCATTACCTCTGCTGGAAGGCGGTTCCAAGCATCCACTACTAGTTAGGCCAGTATGAACCTCTCAGAGAGGTACAGTGAGATGTTATTAATGATTTTTAAGTTTTGTATTATAGGATAAATGCACAAACAAGGACGGATGATTGGACCCAGATGTGGACCCAAATACAAATAAGGACCTTAAAGAACATCATTTTTTTTTTTTGTGTATGTTCTTAGGAGAAGCCTTAAATATAATTAATTACAGGCCTAGCTAAAATTCTAAACACTGGTTTGGGGCAGTCTGTTTCAATAAACAGACGCCCTACCCTCTAGAAAAACAACTTTTTGTGGCCTTTTTGACTTGCAAATGGGTTTGCACTGAGAGTCAAGTAATATGTTAAACACAACCGGGAGAGGGGGTTGCCTTTAGTATACCTACAATGCTAAAGGCAGTTTTTCAAATGTTTTTATTTTTTATTTTTATTTTATTTATTTATTTTTTTTTTTTTATTATTTTTTTTTTTATTTTAATTTTATTATTTGTTTTTTTTTTATTATTTTAATCGTAATTTTTAATTTTTTTTTTAATCTATTTTTTTTTATTTTTTTTTTTGTTTGATTTTCTTTTTTCTTTTTCTCTTAAGGGAAAGGATTTTTATTTTTTTTTTGTTGGTTTTTTTATTTCTTTCCTATATCACCTTATTTTTTTTTTTATTGGTGATTCTTCAGTTTTGCGTGACTATGGTCAAATAAAAAAAAAAAAGAGGGGAGTGAGTATGGGGAACACTACATGGAGAACATTTAAAGCAATTAGAAATGTTGATATAGAATATTAAGGCTTCCCTGTAGCATTTTGGGGATGGGCCAAGTCCCAACAGGTGTTAGTTTTCTCTTATGACATGGGATAATCGTTTTATATGAATTTAGGCCATGGTAGCTATTTATCATGACACTAGTAATATTAGGGTTTAACAACAGTCATGTGACTATTTTCTGTGTAAATGTGACATACAATCCTCTCTACAGTTCTAACATTTGGGCAGTCATCAGATGTGGTCATTGATATTGTTTTTTTTGTTGGTCAGGTTTTCCTTTGTGTGCCATAATAAGTCAAAGAGCATTGCGTGAATATAATATAGATATACTGGGACTGGTGAGACTCATAGTGATTGGCAAATAGCAGGGAGTATAGTACAATTGTACTTAAATTTTTTTTTTTAGTTTGATTGTTCCTGAAGCCACTAGTGACTGGTGACATCACACTTATCCATATTCTGAAATCAAGTTATTTTTGTCTGCGTAGATGACACTGCCTAATCTGCACATAGATCTCTCATAGTGGTGACCTCTTCTGTAGCCTGCTAAAGGCAGGACGGTACAGTAGCTACCCATGGTAGCCAAGGACGGAGCTATATGCCCAAAGGTTTGGCACCAGCACTGAACATAGCTGCAGTAAAAGGAGCTAGTGGTGAGTTGCGATGGCAACAAAATCCCCCTGGACACTTAAAGTGTCACACACACACACAGTGGTATTCAGCAGAAGGTGGAGCAGAGTTACTTGCAGGCATATGACAATGGAGGAAGAAAGATGAGGGGTGAAATCAGAAACCTGGCTTAAGGACGTAAACCTAAAACCTAAACCTAAAATTGTTTCACATGTCACTGGGAAAAGGGTCTCACTTTATGTTGCAGTATATCTATGGCAATTAAAAGGTCCTTACTGCTCAGACTTACCAGACAAACATTCATTTGAATACATATGTCCCAAATGTACTTGTGTATCTCTTTCTCTACCTCTGTCCACATTAATAAAGTATCATCTTAAAAAGCCCGGATAGCTGTTCCAAAGGCCATTACTGTATGCTGTATCCAACGGGAATCACCATGGAAGGCTGTCCCAGAAGCAAGGGCAACATGACCAGATTGACATTATGGACTTTCACACTATTATTATTGGACAGTTGAGAACAAGGATCCTCATGTTTTTTTTTTTTTTTTTTCCCCCCTTCATTTTTTTTTTGTTTTGGGGGTGTGTTTTTATTTTTTCTCTTTATTTATCATATGATTTTTCTGTTATTATTATGGACTTATTACATCCAGAACAAGTGATGACTACCGATACTGGGATCCAGAAATGTGAACTGTAGAGATGGAGAGTTTAAAAGTTTTTGTTTATTCTCAAAGAAGTTTGATTTCATTTCAGAGGGCAAAGCCGAAAAGTTCCAAATATTAAAGAAAATTGCACATAAACCATTATTCTATGTGTGGCCGAGTCTCATATACTCAACTGGCCACAAGGGGCCATCTGTTGCCTGATGCGGTTATGTGAAATTTCCATTAATATCTGTGAAATATTAGGAATATATCTCTTTTTGCTTGCAGCTGAAAGGTGGGCAAAGGCCCTCCTCCCAGCTTTTGTGAACTGTAGACATTGCGGCGCCGAGACTTGAAGGACAATGGGGAGCCAATTAACATTGGTTGTCACCTATTGACTATAAATGACCCCATGCCGGGATAGGTAACGAAGGGAGACCATTCAAGTTTTTTTACATCACTGGGAGTTTCGCCTGTAAGGGGGGCGGGCCGCGCTACGGCAGCCAATGAGAAATCAGGCGGGTTTTTGGTTACTCTGAGGAGAGGGGAGGCATCTGGTCTTTTCTGGGAGAACCAACAAGCGACATGGATGCCAGGTAATTTCTCCAGGAGCAGGGGAAGGTATGCCCTGCTACTTGTAACTAAACATGCTTTTACATCAAGGCCTGAAGGAATATAATCTATATTCCTTCATATATATATATTTTATTCCAACCTAGCAGTTTATGCCTTGATGTAAGACCATAGCTAGAGATGTGTGTATTAGCAGATCAAGGTCTGAAGGGATATAATCTATATTCCTTCATATATATATTTTATTTCAACCTAGCATTTTCTGCCTTGATGTGCTAGGGATTTGTGTATTAGCTTGAGTTTTAACTACTTGTAACTAAACATGTTTGTAGATCAAGGTCTGAAGGGATATAATCTATATTCCTTCATATATATATTTTATTTCAACCTAGCATTTTCTGCCTTGATGTGCTAGGGATTTGTGTATTAGCGTGACTTTTAACTACTTATAATAAATGTTATTATATTCAAAGCCTTTCCTCCTGATCTGTAGAACTCTCATTTAACCCATATCATATTTTGTGATTAATAAATCAGAAATAGAGATTTTAGAGGTTACAGACTCATCCAAGTGATTTTGCCCCTATTACTTGACTCAATCTAAAGTTTTAATCAGGCAAATTGTGCCTGAGTACAAGCCATTCTGCTGTGCTGTCTTTTTGCTAACCTTTGGTGATCTAGGAATCCTTTGTCATTTATTGTTCATTTATATTTAAACCAAAGATTGTATGTATTACAGAAATGACATAAAACATAGTTTAAAAATGCATGAACTGAAAATACCAACTAAAATAAAAGTGACCCAAAACAATTATTGTTTGCCTTTTAAGAGGTTTACCACTTCCAGGGAGAAAATGCAAGACCTGTCCATACCCCCTCTGTTTTCTTGATGCATTACGTAAGTGGCTCAAAACTCCCAAAGCCCATTTATTTTAACAGTGCTGTGTAGCTGTTTTGTGGTTACCTCCATGTGGAGGGTTGCCTGACTTTCTTCAGCTTGGCACTGAACAGCCTGGCCTCAGAAACCCACTAAAATGCAATATTCAACAGATTTTAAAACAAATATATAGTAGGCGTAAACGGAGTCACATGTTATTTGGGAGTGGTGTGGGCACATGTGGATACATTTTCCATCTTTTGTCTGAAAGTAGGACAACAGTTTAGGAATCACTTTAAATAATATATTGGAGTATTTGTCAGGACAACGTATAGGTAATTTAAAATTAGTAAGTTTAACCACTTCAATACTGGCCACTTTTACCCCCTTACTGCCCAGGCTAATTTTCAGTGCTGTTGCACTTTGAATGACAATTGCACGGTCATGAGAGAACATACAAAATGGATGTATAAACTGCGCTAGCGGGAAAAATGATTAATACCCCCAAAAAGTGACCAATAAATTCTGTCAATTATGATAGCTCATAGATTGACTGATGTGCAGTGCAGCACTGTTATGTGAATCACTCACGCAATAACACACAGGAATCAGCGTGTTTCCAGGTGCACGCATATGGCGTGCGTTTCAGGGTAACCGGAAGCAGCGTCACTGGCTCTCAACACCGGAAATTACGTTGATGCGTTTCGCCCCTCCTCCCGAGCGTCATCAAGGACATGATGACGCTCTGGAGGAGGGGCGAAAACGCGTCAACGTAATTTCCGGTGTTGAGAGCCAGTGACGCTGCTTCCGGTTACCGTGGAACAGACGCCATACGCGTGCACCCGGAAACACGCTGATTCCTGTGTGTTATTGCGTGAGTGGTTCACATAACAGCGCTGAGACGGCTTACTATTAGCAGTACCACACATGCTTTCTTTCTTTTCTCTTTTCGGACATTATTATCATTTGAAAACGAGCACCCTCTGGAAGAAATTAATATCTTTGGGAACATCCGGGAAGGAATATTTTTTTACTCATCCCCACATTAAGCCTTATCCGACCCCAGGACTGAAAAGCCGCGGGTCCATTATCTGTGGTGAGTGGGGTTACCGGAGGGGATTTTTTCTTCACAAGGATGCTGCATCATATTTACTGAACACTTGCTTGTCACCAGTGTTGGTCATCTTACTTTAAAAAAGTAATTAGTTAAGTTACAAATTACTTCTCCCAAAAAGTAATTGCATTAGTAACTCAGTTACTACATTGGAAAAGTAATTAGTTACGCAGAAAAGTAACTGACATTTTTTAAAATATTCTATACGTGTAACTAAGGGGCGGGTCTAGTATTACTGTAACCAAGGGGCGCATTTATTATTATTGTTATATATCTTGTAACCAAGGGGCTGCTCTATTATTACTCTAACCAAGGCTCAGATCTGTTATAGCGTGTAAGCAAGTGGCGGGTCTATTATTATTATATCGTGTAAGGGGCGGATGGCTACAGAAGAGGGCGAATGTTAAATTAATGGGCAGAATTCGATATATAACAATAATAATAAATGCGCCCCTTGGTTACAGTAATACTAGACCCGCCCCTTACTTACACGATAGAGGCCCCTTGCAGAGTAGCACGAGCATCAGGAGCGTGCGGCATCGCCTCGTACAATTACATGTTAACTGCACCTGAGCGGTGTAGAGTTCACTCAGAGCTGTTTAGGTTCGGCAATTTTCGTAAGCTCCGTAGTCCTTCGTACTGCGCAAGCCCTGCGCCTGCGCAGTACAGGGGGTCCTTATCCGGCGGGGGAACTTTTTCGGCAGGAATTACACTACTGCCATCTAGTGGCGGTAGATGTAATTGGGGTAACTAAGCCAAAGTAATGGGAACTGAGTTACCATGAGGGGAAAAGTAATCAGTTAGATTACTAGTTACCCTCTAAAGTAACTGCGTTAGGTAACTCAGTTTATTTTAACTCAGTTACTTACATCACTGATGTCACTCAATTGAGTGTTTCACAGTATTCTAGTGGTTTATGCAATATAGTCACTTACATGACGCTTTTATGTAATTCATTTTTATTTATCAATATTTTTTTTCACCTACCACTTAGCACTTTATTTTTGCACATCAGTCAATCTATGAGCTATCATAATTGACAGAATTTATTGGTCACTTTTTGGTGGTATTAATCACTTTTCCCGCTAGCACAGTTTATACATCCATTTTGTATGTTCTCTCACTTTCAAGGTCTATACCTTTGTAAACAGCAGCAGGGGTTTATTATATTATAATATATATATTATTATTTTTTGGTTTATCAACACATAATTGTTCTGTTGGCGCGAGTTATAGTTTGTTTATCCAATTGCACGGTCATGCAACACCCAAACTAAATTTTTCTTTTTTTGTAGACACAAATAGAGCTTTCTTTTGGTGGTATTTAACCGCTTGCCGACCAGCTGCCACAGGTTTACTGGGCGAAACGACGTTATCTTACGTCGCTTCACATTTTGGCCACTAGGGGCATGCGTGCGCCGTCTGAGGCACGCGCAGCATGTGCCCCCCCGATGCGAGTGCCCGGTGGGCGCGATGACCGCTGGGCTCTCACGATCACTCGTGACAGAGCGAGAACTGGAATCTGTGTGTGTAAACACACAGATCCCGGTTCTTTCAGGGGAGAGGAGACCGTGTGTTCATACTATGTATGAACACCGATTTCTCTCTCCTTCTAGACAGTCCCATCCCCCCACAGTTAGAAACACACATAGGGAACACAGTTAACCCCTTGAGCGCCCCCTAGTGTTAACCCCTTCCCTGCCAGTGACATTTACACAATAATCAGTGAATTTTTATAGCACTGATCGCTGTATAATTGTCAATGGTTTAAAAAATGTGTCAAAAGTGTCTGATGTGTCTGATGTGTCTGCCGTAATGTTGCAGTCCCCATAAAAATTGCAGATCGCCGCCATTACTAGTAAAAAAAATATATAATAATAAAAATGCCATAACTCTATCCCCTATTTTGTAAATGCCATAACTTTTAAGCAAACCAATCAATATACGCTCATTGATTTTTTTTTTTCACCAAAAATATGTAGAAGAATACATATCAGCCTAAACTGAGGAAATTTTTATTTTTTTTTGATAAAAAATTTGGGAAATTTACTATAGCAAAAAGTAAAATATATTGTGTGTTTTTCAAAATTGTCGCTTATCTTTTGTTTATAGCGTAAAAAATTTAAACCGCAGAGGCAATCAAATACCACCAAAAGAAAGCTCTATTAATGGGGAAAAAAAGACGTCAATTTTGTTTGGGTACAGCGTTGCACGACTGTGCAATTGTTTGTTAAAGTGACGCAGTGTCGAAACTCAAAAAATGGCCTGGTCATTAAGCATCCAAATCTTCTGGGCTGAAGCGGTTGATCACCACAGGGTTTCTTATTTTTTGCTAAACAAACAAAAAAAGACTAATTCAGTGGCTTTTTTGTTCATGGTTTTACACATTGCTGTTAGCAGACTTTCCTGTCTTGAAGAGCTGTTGCAGAAGTGTGATAATCTCTGACTGTGTTGGGGCAGTAATGCTATTGACAGTAAAGATGAATATGTTACTACCCTGGAACTCATATTTAGCCTGGGAATCAGAGACAAGCATATATCTCAGAAATCTCTTCTGTGCAAGGAAGCTCGCTGACAGTAGTACAATAATAAACACATAAGTAGTAAGCATGATGGACTTTGCAAGGTAACAAATGCTATACCGGGCCTGTGACTTGTTCTAATATGTTCACGTTTCACCAAAAAAAGTAACCAATAACTCAATACTTCAGTTGCTTCTGGTTTCCATAAGTGAAAACAATCAATTTCTTTATTGACTAATGACTGATGTGGGTGAAAACACATCATTTTTTTATGCGACAAATTTGCACCAATTAATGTTTCTTAAAAATATGAAATTGGAAATACTAAAGGGCTGAAAAATATAGATGGGTTTACATGTTTTCAGTGCAACTTGTGATCACAATTGCCTATCCGGCATATGTTTCTTGAAGGTATTTTGCTTTGTGCCTTGATTTCATCCCCACTGGTACAGGTTTGGAGATTAGGATGCCTGTTCCCTACAGGCAAGAACATCTGTGTGCAGCATCTGCTGATTCTGCTTTAGTGCTGATAGTTCCAATTTACATATTTATTGACAGCATTCCAATTTAAGGAGCAAAGAAAACTAATTGGTATATATCATCTTCTTATGTATTCAAATATTTGATTTATCTTTTATTCTTAGCCATTTCTGTAATGTAAAAAGACACATAGCTTGTCCTAAACGCAGAATTTATTGCATGAGACAAAACAAAACATGTGTGCTAATAATCCTCATTTTATTTGCTCCTCTGATTTAATTAATGTTTCTGAGATCAGAACTTGTTAACAGTTACCGCTCAGAGAACACAAGAAGAAGTGTTTGTACATCTGGTCACCACCAGGTGGATTGAATTTAAATACACTTAAATACACTTTTTTTGCTTATTTTACTATTTAAATGTGTTGTCTACTTTAGCTGAAGATATATTTCCCTTATGAATTTAATTCAACAGTGGAATTGAAAGATAAAAGTTATAATTTAAAATAAAAGTGCCTGCAGGATTTTAAGGTTTACATGCTACTGTATTGCTATTAGTTCTAAATTCAATAAGGATTAACATCCAGATGATTAACAGGCTATGTTGTATGTTGTCACTTACTTGACAATAAAGTCCCAGAGACATCATTCTCAGGGTTGGTTGTTTCCTCAGGGTATAAAAAAGAATGGAAGCCAGTCAATTTGAAGTTGAAAGTAGAACAGTTTATTTGCAGGTGGCATATAGAAAAGAAAGGAGGGTGAAAGGAGCACAGGATACGTGAAAGTTGCTTACCATAACACAGATTTCAATCTTCTGCACATTTTTCTAGACTCTCATTACCTGCTCTTAAAAGCTATACTGGGTGAAATATATTCATACAACGTGAATCCTTGGAGATAAAGTCACTCACTATTTTCGTGTGGGGAACAACTGCAGTTGCTTCCTCTAGGCCAGACATCTTATCTTTCAACAGCTAGCATCTATAGGATCCCTCCCAGGTGGGGACACTCCAGGAACTTCCTACGCCTATGCCACAAATCCAGCGGTGAAACACAGATAGCTTACAGCAGAATCCTCTCAGGGGCTTAGCCCAAGAGTATAATAAATATACACTGTGGCTGAAAGTTTTGCAAATGTATTACACCTCCCCAGCACAAATTACTGGACTCAAATCATACTTTTAGATAATTCATAACTCTGACTATTGAAAAAGAAGTCAAATGAGTTTAACCAATAGAAAAAAAAACAAATAAAGACCTCCATACACAGAACCCTGTGCCCACAGTTGATCCACTAAGACGAGAAAAAAATAATTTGTAATGCATGGTCTAATTTGTTCCTACAGGGGAAAATCCTCTCTGGTCCCCTAAGGCACTCAGATATTCAAATATTCCCTGGATAAACAATATCTGGTGTTAATAATTGTATTAGCCAGTTACCGAATATTCAGTGCACGTTTCACAACTCTTACTTTAGAAAGCCTTTCTGTATGTGAAGGTTAAACCTCTTTTCCTCTAGATGTCAAGGGGTTGGTTTACTTTGCAGTGGTATTTTCAGTTTCCAAGGGAATTCTCCCTTAGCTTAGTCCATGAGGTGAAGCTCTGCATATGCTCACCGCCAAAAGGGCCAGCTGATTTGTCACAGGTTCTCTTCCCAAGCTAGTACAGCCAAGCACTCAACACAAGCCACTCCTCTGGCTCAATGATCAGTTTAGGGGTATAGTTTAATGCTTTATTGTAAGTTAGACCTGGATAGTAGACATGTGCACAAGAAAAAAATTTGTTTATTTTCGTTTCGTTTTTTTCGTTTCTGAAAAAAATTCGTTTTTTTTCGTTTTGTTTTTTTCATTTCCGTCGATTTGTAACGATTCGTACATTCGTAAGTCGTCGTTGTTCGGATTCGTAACGATTCGTACATTCATAAGTCGTCGGTGTTCGTATTCGTAACGATTCGTACATTCAGTTATTTTTTCGTTGATTCGTTTTTTTTCGTTTAATTTTCGGACGCATTCGTATTTATTCGTACATTAGTAACATTCGTAGATTCGTAGTCGGAGCATAATTCATAATTTAATGTAATGTGTATGCTATTATTACATTTTAATTTACGAATCGAAAAAAAAAGTCACAAATCGAAAAAAAAGTTACGAATTACGAATTTTTTTGTTCAATAGAGACACGGAAAATTACAAACGAAAAAAATTTTTTTGAAAAAAAAGTTACGAATCGAAAAAAAAAGCTACGAATCGAAAAAAAGTTACAAATCGAAAAAAGAAAAAATTAATTGAAAAAAAAAGTTACGAATCGAAAAAAAAAGTTACGAATCGAAAAAAAAATTTTTTGGTTCAATAGAGACACGGAAAATTAAAAAAAAAGTTACGAATCGAAAAAAAAGTTACGAATCGAAAAAAAAAGTTACGAATCACAAAAAATTTTTTGGTTCAATAGAGACACGGAGAATTACAAATCGAAAAAAAAAAAAAAAGTTAGACCTGGATAGGGATGGAGGAAAGCTGTGGGATATTCCAATAGAACAGTATATTAACAATTAAACAAAAAAAAAAAGTTACGATGTACAAATTTTTTCGTTCTTTTTCGTTTTTCGGATTTTCTTCATTAGTACATTCGTTGTTTCTAATTTGTTTTTTTCGGATTTTCGTTGTTTTTCAGATTCGTTCGATTCGAATGATTCGTTAATCGGATTCGTACGATTCAAACGATTCGTTACGATTCGTTATTCTGATTCGTACGGTTCGAATGATTCGTTCATTCGTACGAAAACGAACGAACGAAAATAACGAAAAAAAAAGAAAAATGAAAAAAAACGAAACGAATTGCACATGTCTACTGGATAGGGATGGAGGAAAGCTGTGGGATATTCCAGTAGCACAGTATATTGATAAGAGAACACTCTTCACTATATCAAAGCTTTTTAGCACAGTCCTTCTAGTAGTAGCCAGAGGATTGAACAACACTAAGGGGCTGATTTACAAAGCATTTGCGCCATGAGTTGCGGCGCACTCTGACGCGCAACAGCCTTTTTTGTATTCAAAAAGCATTTGCCCTGTAACACAGCGCAATTTCCCATTTACTATTATCTTGCCGGTGCACGGGCGGCCACGATCTGTGCGCCGCTATAGACCTGGCGCAAGCATACTTCAACTCAGAATTAAAAGAAGCTGGAAGTGGCAATATTATGGGGTGATGTGGGTTATGTGAGGAAGTATAGATATGACTGTCCAAGTAACAAATATGTCCAAAATAGAATGGAAAATTAACTTTCTCTGAGAAAGCTTGCTGCGCCTGCAAATACACTAGGAACTGCGCTAGGTCAATTTATGTACTGCGCATGCGCAAGCGGCATTTGCGCCCGTTCAAGTGCTCTGGTTCACTGCGCTGGCAACATCTTAGTAAATGTCAAGCCACGTAGGTTCATTGACATAAGTTGAACAGGCGCACCTCTCAACTTGACCTTTTTTTAAGGCTATTTGCACACAGGTCATGTTAGCATTAAGAAAATAAAAAAAATAATAAAAAAAATGCGTAGGGGTCCCTCGAAATTCCATATTAGGCCCTTCAGGTCTGGCATGGATATTAAGGGGAACCCCGCGCCAAAAAAAAATGGCGTGGGGGCCCCCCCAAAATCCACACCAGACCCTTATCCGAGCACGCAACCTGGCAGGCCACAGGAAAAGAGGGGGGGTGAGAGAGCACCCCCCTCCTGAACCGTACCAGGCCACATGCCCTCAACATTGGGAGGATGCTTTGGGGTCCCCCCAAAGCACCTTGTCCCCATGTTGATGAGCCGGGATCTGGGCGTCCCCTTGTTAAAGGGGCTTCCAGATTCCGATAAGCCCCCCCCCCGCAGACCCCCACAACCACCGGCCAGGGTTGTGGGAATGTGGCCCTTGTCCTCATCAACATGGGACAAGGTGCTTTGGGGGGACCCCAAATCATCCTCCCAATGTTGAGGGCATGTGGCCTGGTATGTTTCAGGAGGGGGGGCGCTCTCTCGTCCCCCCTCTTTTACATTTGTCACCCTCCTTGATCCTCACGAGATTGTATGCCCCTCTCAAATCGAGATTTGTGAAAAACATTGCTCCCTTGAGGCGGTCAAATAATTGTGTAATCAATGGAATCAGATAAGCGTTCTTAATCGTGTTGTGATTGAGACCCCTATAATTGAAACAAGGTCTCAGTTTGCCACTTTTCTTTTTCACAGAGAAGAAGCTAGCCCCGGCAGGAGATGAGGAATTGCAGATGAACCTTTGAGAAAGTGAATCGGGCAAAATATCCTTCCATGGCTTTATCCCCCCGAGACAGACAAATGGTAGACCTGGCCATGAGGGGGCATGACACCAGGTTGAAGGTCAATTACGCAATCATACGACCGGTGTGGTGGCAAACTACCGACTTGACCTTTGTGGTACTCTTCTGGCAAGGAGGAGAGTGAAGAGGTGCACAAGACCTTAACCACTTTCTGAAAACATGATTTACTTCATTGTGGCGAAGAGGAAAGAACCTCAGAATGATGCCATTCAAAAGAGGGATTGTGCCTCGGTAACCAAGGACAACCAATGACCACCGGGTAATGAGGTGAGGAAATTACTTGAAATTGGATTATCTCACGGTGAAGAGCCCCTACGGCCATGGTCAATGGAGCAGTCTGATGAGTCACATGAACAGGATGTAAAGGTCTCCCATCAATAGCCTTAATGGAAAGTGGTGTGGCATGAAGCTGCATCCAACGAATGGTACGAATGTCCCATCAACCATTGAGTGGAATGAACCCAATGGAGATCTGTGATTCAATTGAAGTGTGTTACAATGAATCTTAAGGTGAGCGGCCATTGCGCACAGTGGTGGAGCACTTGGATTGAACACTCGATTGCACATTTTTAAATTATTACTGGATTTCGAATATTACTACAGCACCATACTAACAACTTTATCTATTATTGGTGTGGTTCACGCAGAACTGGATTTTGGAGGCACTACCCATTGGGGCTGATATGAACTGATTAACATTGCTTTTTTCATTTTTATTTTATTGCACTCAGCTTTCACATATTTTGGATCATTCATTTTTTGTATTTTATTTATATAATATATGTTTCTTTCTTTGACTGAGATGTTATACGGTTATCTCAGCACTTTTTGGGGTGTTTCATTATAGAAAAATGTATATTTTTTTAGATTTAGCACCACTACATTTTATGTTTTAACTACTGATTGTGTATGTGGTGACACCACAAGTGTTGGCAGCTTTATCCTCACAGTATTAATATTATATATATTTTTGGGACATTACTGTCCATGATTCTCCATTCCCATTTTCTTCTGTTATCTTTCACTTTTAATTCGTGTTTATTTCAATTTTGGCACTTACTTATTTAACACAGTATAGCACACAAGTCATTTACCCCTCTACTTTTGATGGTGCTACACATATTTGGATATTCTTTACAAAGTAAATGCTCACAAAATTTTCTAAACTAAAGGAAGATTCCGTTGGAAAGTGAAAATTCCCTTGCAAAAGGAACTGCCCGTTTGTCTTTAGTAAATCAATCTCAAGGAATGACCCCATTGGCCTTGCAATGACCTTAAAGGGAATAACTTTGCACCAAATTCCATATATGGATCATTTATGTATTTATACATAAATACATGTATATATGTATTTATACAGGGCTTTTTTTTCAGCAGGAATGTGGGGGAACGCAGTTCCGTCACCTCCAGAACTTGAATGTATGTAATGGCAAGGGGTGCTGGAGGGTCTATTGATGTTGAGAGGATCTGTATTTGCAAAGAAAGGGGGGATCTATTGTGGCTGGGGTGTATCTTATGTTGTTGGGAGTATGCCGTTGCTGGGAGGGATTTACTGTTGAGGGAAAGTCTATTGATGCTGGCTGCTGGGGAATCTTTAGTTTCTGGAGGGAATCTATTTTTGCAGGGGGGTCTATTGTTGCTGGGAGGTCTATTGTTGCTGGTGAGGGGTCTATTGTTGCTCAGGGTTGGTATTATGTTGCAGGGAGTCAATCATTGCTAGGAGGAATCTACCGTTGAGGTAGGGGTCTAATGTTGCAGGCTGTTGGAGGGTCTATTGATGCTGGCTGTTAGGAGTCCATTGCTGCTGGGGTGGATCTATTGTCCCTGGGGTATCCATTGTTGCTAGATTACTATTTTACTGCCTTTCTTGTTATCATTAACAAATTCCATACAAAATACTTAGCACCACAAAACAATACTTGGTTCTCTATTCTCTAAAAGGGGTGGTACTGGGAGGTGGGTAAGATGTGGAACAAATGAACGGTGCTTGGAGGTGGGTAGGGGACGGAGTCAAGGGGTGACTCGGAAAGGGAGGAGTTCCTGCACCCATTCTCTGAGAAAAAAAGCCCTGTATTTATACATAGTGATTATATCCCCCTTTAAAAGCATATTGGCAAGGGAGAATAAATTCAGTTAAGCTTATCTTTTTTCATAGCTGTGGTCGGTTTTATCAGTTTCACTCGCCTTTCTCTGCACTTTCTGAAGTTCCACAATATCCTTTTTGGTGCCCAAAACTGAACTGCACATTTTAGATGAGGTCTTACTAATGCTTTGTACAGGGACAAAATGATGTCTCTCTCTCTTTCTTTATTAAAAGAAAATATTATGCTTGCTATAGCAACTGCAGTATTGCATTGCATGCATTAATTAAGTCGATATTCTACCAGAACACTCAGATCCATCTCATTTTTTGACCCCCCCACAGTTTTTCTCCCCTTAGAATGTATAGTACATGCATGTTTTTAGATCCAAAGTGCACATTTACCAACATAAAACCTTATTTCCACATAGATGTCCACTCAGTGTATTCAGGATTGCTTATAAATTGGATACATCTCGTAAGGACTGTATTCCACTACATAGTTTGCTGTCATCTACAAACAAAGAAATTGTACTTGTAATCACAAACCCTACATCATTTATAAGATACCCTGACATTTGTCTGCATTTGCCACACAGTGAGTCAGGTAGCCTGCCCATCCAATAAAGTTTCACTGGGTTGTAGTATACTCTGAGTAAAGCATATAAATTGCAATACCTTCTGCGATACATTAAGAGAGCACATATTAACTGACTGAAAGGCCTCCTCCCACTGATGACCTGTTAATGTGCCCACATCCTCCTCCTACTGAGACATCACCCTGGTAGGGTGAGCCTTCAGGAACTCCGTCAAGAGCATGTGATAACATTGCAAGATAAAACCTTTCATTTCAGACACAGTCTGGAGTAAATGAAAAATAAGGGTGGGTGATGGCACCCATTCTGCCATCTTACCCTGAGCCTTTACTGCATGGGCTAACTGTAAGTAGTAATATAACATATGTGGGGGAAATGCAAATTTAGCTTGGAGATCTGGAAACGATAACAACCTCCCATTTTGAAAGATCTGTGAAATAAGGTTTACTCCCGAAGCCCGCCATCTAGGCCCCTGCTGGATTTTAACCAACTCAGTGTAGGATCTGTTGTTCCAGATCGGACTGTATGCAGTATAGCCTGTCACTCGTTGCAATTGTTTTGATTTGTTCCATATTTTCTGGAGTAATATGTATGTGGGCATTTTCTTATTAGGTTTCTGGAACAGTCGTGCCTCTAGGCCCTCCAGGAAAGACTCTGCACCAATGCCTGTAAGCAGAAGTCTAGTTGAGGAGCATTGTGAAAATTATTTCAAGTATTGATTTAGTCTCGGAAACAGGTCAATAAGGGCTGTACATTGAGACGGCAATAATCCGTAAGTGTGGAGGAAATCTGAATGAATAAAATATTTAAAGGAGGCCACTATCGGGATAGACCAGGGGAGTGGTATTGATTGTCCAGGCATGTCATCCAGCAACATCAGCACGGACTTAGTCCAATTGATGGCGAGGCCAGAGTACTGCCCAACATCTGAGATGATGGACATAACTCTGGAAAGGGAGGAAGAAGTATCTCCCTGGCACAACAACATGTCCTCGGCGTATAGCATGATCTTCTCATGCAGCTTGCCATATTTAAACCTGGTGATGAGCGGATCAGCATGCACCAAGGCAGCCAAAGGTTCAATTGCAATGGCAAAGAGCAGTAGCAACAGGGGACAACCTTGTCTGGTTCCCTGCCCAGCGCAAAAGCAGGTGACATTCTATCTGAAACCCTAATAGCTGCTTGCGATGATTAAGAGTATCAAGAAGAACTCTGGACAGCCGCACTTCGGAAGAAGATAAAAATTCAATGAATTTATTTAAAAAGCAGGGATCACATCAAATCCAAAAACACGGCAAAGCAAAAAAGGGGGGGCACACAGCTGACGTGTTTCACACTATCTATAGTGCTTACTCATAGCTAAGTAACTCTCAAATGAATGTCATATATATATATGTATCCAGAGTATGTGTCACATGGTAAGATAATTGAAAAAAGCTGTTACAAACAGCTGAGACACGGTATTGATTAAATCCCAACATGTGCTGCTGGACAAACCATTTAGACAGAGAGTTGCCAAAAATAGAAAAACCCAAAAACTTTTTTATATAAATTGTGTTGAATAATGTGCATTATAGTCAAAGAAATGCATGTATATAGCTGCTTGCGATGAACTGTACAAAAGTCATACTCAAGCTATAAAGCGTGCCCCAAATTTAGATAATACAGCCCATAGATACTCCAAACTAACACTATAAAATGCTTTACTAGCATCAAGTGAGAGTAGTGCCCTCTGCCCTGTGTTATCTGCCTGCATCTGCATGTTCAGGAACAACTGCCTAAGATTAGTGTACTCTGACCCTGCTTGGTCAAAGTGTATAATGGTTAGGATAAATTTGTTCACCTGCAAAGCCAAAATCTTCACATCGCACTACAATAGGGAGATGGGTCTGTACGAACCCGGATCTAGGGGGTTCGTACAGACCCTTTCTGGGTTTAGGTAGCAAAATCACATTAGCCCGGGACACTGAAGCTGGTAGGCAGCCTGTCTTAACAGAGGTATTAAAGACTTAATGAAACTTGGGTAGAATCGTCTCCCCATATGTAGTGTAAACCTCCACAGGGATGCCATCATTCCCCAGGGCCCTACATGTGATGAAAGAAAAGGCCGCCTTCTGAAGCTCATCTAAGGTAAGTAGAGTGTCCAGGCCCACACTAACCTCAGGAGATAGAGCAGGTAAGGATAAATCATCAAGGTAGCTGGCCAGTGCCTCAGTGGAGTAATTGTCTCAGGAGCCATAAAGGTCAGAATAAAAGGAAGATAGTTCGGTGACAATTTGGTCTGGGTCACTAACCACCGTCCAGTGGCGGAGCGGATTGCCCCAATAGCTGGAGAGGATTGTTGTGATCTAGCTATTTTTGCTAATAGGCGACCCGTTTTCTCCCCCTCTTCATAAAATGCCATTTTTGTAAAGAACCGTTTCCGTTCCACAGAGGAGGATCTCAAATGGTCCAGTGATTCTTGAGCCAATATCAATGCCTCCCTGGTGGAATCGGAAGGGTTCAACACGTACGATATTTCCAACCACCCTACCTGGCTCTCCACCTGTTCAAGGAAATGGAATATTTATGTTTAACAGCAGTAATTTCAGTTATAAATATGCCTCTGAGGCATGCTTTGAAAGCGTCCCACCATAGTAGGACATCTGCGCATTGGCTATGGGTACTAAAATACTGGTTTCAATTTGTCGGGTTATTCGCTCATGGGAAGGGAACAAATGAAGCCAAAAGGTATTCAGCTTCTATGGAGCTCTGGGCATAGTGGTAGGGACCTAGTGATCAACCACAGTGTTAAAGGAGAAATACTCAAACCTAGATGTGTAACTGGACAAATGGCTCGTACCCATGCAAAGATCTATGCGAGAGAGTGATCCGTGTGTCTTAGAGAAGCAGGAGAACTGTCAAACATTAGGATTCCGAAGATGTCACACACCGATCCAGCACACCTCTGCCATAAGGCGGCTAAGGGTAGTGCCCCTCCCCGGGGTGGGCGATGGAAACGGGGAATGTCTGTCTATTTGGGGTCAAGGAAACAATTAAAGTATCCCATGATCACAACTGGGATGTCAGGTTTGTCAGCCAGATACGACAGGAGCAACTGCAACACCTCCCTTGAGAATGCAGAAGGTATGTAAACAAATGCGAAAAACAACGCCAAAGTATACAATTTACAGTAAAGAAATACAAAACGACCAGATGAATCTTGTGAAATATGGCAATAGTATGAACAAGCACTTCTAATGGCTCAGTCCGTATATCATTGCAGCGGCGCTTTTGTCCTTATTATCACCCAGGACTATATGGTATAATCACAGTCTGGTTATAACAAAATATTTCCACGTAGTGCTTCCTTGGATAAAAATAGTGACAGCTTCCACCGTATACTTCAATCAATTCTTCACCACGTGCGGAATAAAACTCCCCTTTGGGGATACACTCACCAGACCAATGGTCAAAACAAGCCTTTCAAATAGATCACTTATGCATTAGCGTTCCTCCCACGTTCTATCTCCTCTGCAGTAATCAGCTGGATCCTGCACAGATTTTTCCTCATAAAACAAAGGGGTATTGCAATAGTGTGATATTGTTTTAAAAGCTTTTATTTAGATGCAAAACAACCTCCCCCCTAATCCAAAATGCGTACCATCAATGAGTTAATCATATGCATTAAAAGATAGTAGTGTGTGTCACTATGCCTGTCTCCATGCGGTTTCCTCCAGAACTGATCCTCCTTGCTGTATAGAACAGCAATTCGATATCCTGTTTGCTCTGGAGCTCACGTCTGAGGCGCACACACGTCACTTCCGGTCTGTAGATCACCGCCCTGACGTTTCGGCACGCCCTCAGAGGAAGTCCGATAACGAAGAAACGTCAGGGCGGTGATCTACAGACCGGAAGTGACGAGTGTGCGCCTCAGACGTGCGCTCCAGAGCAAACAGGATATCGAATTTGCTGTTCTATACAGCAAGGAGGATCAGTTCCGGAGGAGTTTTATTCCGCACGTGGTGAAGAATTGATTGAAGTATACGGTGGAAGCTGTCACTATTTTTATCCAAGGAAGCACTACGTGGAAATATTTTGTTATAACCAGACTGTGATTATACCATATAGTCCTGGGACTGAGCCATTAGAAGTGCTTGTTCATACTATTGCCATATTTCACATGATTACGGATTTTTTAAGCAGCTGCTAAAAACATCAGCGGTGGACTGTACTCATATATATAGATTTTTATCTATTTATATTTATTTATTTATATTTACATATTTATATATTTATATATATTATATTATATTTATATATAATTTATTATATCCATGATTTAAGAAGTTTTATCCAGTAAGCGCGGAGGGGTGAGCCAGAAGGGCGGTTAGTTTTGGTTATACTCAATTTTGCAGACCAGATGAATCTACCAGTGCATCCAGCTCCTGATAAGCCAGGTTTTTGTGTATCAAGACACTCACCCCACGGGAATAAGCGTAGTGAGTGGAGTGATAGACTTTACCAACCCATGAGTAGTGCAGATAGTTGATGTGCCCCATAATGTGCCATAATGTGCCCTGATCTGCTATGTGCCCCATAATGTGCCATAATGTGCCCTGATGTGCTATGTGCCCCATAATGTGCCCTGATGTGCTATGTGCCCCATAATGTGCTATGTGCCCTATAATTTTCCCTGATGTGCCCCATAATATGCCCAGATGTGCCCCGAGCCGGGCTCGGGGCACATCTGGGCATATTATGGGGCACATCAGGGAAAATTATAGGGCACATAGCACATTATGGGGCACATAGCACATCAGGGCACATTATGGGGCACATAGCACATCAGGGCACATTATGGCACATTATGGGGCACATAGCAGATCAGGGCACATTATGGCACATTATGGGGCACATAGCACATCAGGGCACGGGCACATCAGGGCTCGGCGAGCCCTGATGTGCCAGTGCCCTGATGTGCTATGTGCCCCATAATGTGCCATAATGTGCCCTGATCTGCTATGTGCCCCATGATGTGCCCTGATGTGCTATCTGCCCCATAATGTGCTATGTGCCCCATAATGTGCCCTGATGTGCTATCTGCCCCATAATGTGCTATGTGCCCCATAATGTGCCCTGATGTGCTATGTGCCCCATAATGTGCTATGTGCCCTATAATTTTCCCTGATGTGCCCCATGTGCCCAGATGTGCCCCGAGCCCTGATGTGCCCGTGCCCTGATGTGCTATGTGCCCCATAATGTGCCATAATGTGCCCTGATGTGCCATGTGCCCCATGCCCTGATGTGCTATATGTCCCGTGCACCGATGTGCTATGTGCCCCATAATGTGCCCTGATGTGCTATATGTCCCGTGCACCGATGTGCTATGTGCCCCATAATGTGCCCTGATCTGCCCCATAATGTGCCCCGATGTGCCCTGATGTGCCCCATGCCCTGATGTGCTATGTGCCCCGTGCCCTGATGTGCCATGTGCCCTGATGTGCTATGTGCCCCATGCCCTGATGTGCCCCATGCCCTGATGTGCTATGTGCCCCGTGCCCTGATGTGCCATGTGCCCTGATGTGCTATGTGCCCCATGCCCTGATGTGCCCCATGCCCTGATGTGCTATGTGCCCCGTGCCCTGATGTGCCATGTGCCCTGATGTGCTATGTGCCCCGTGCCCTGATGTGCCATGTGCCCTGATGTGCTATGTGCCCCATGCCCTGATGTGCCATGTGGCCTGATGTGCCCTGTGCCCTGAGGTGCCCCATGCCCTCATTGCCCCGTGCCCTTATGTGCTATGTGCCCCATAATGTGCCCTGATGTGCCATGTGCCCCGTGCCCTGATGTGCCTCGTGCCCTGATGTGCCATGTGGCCTGATGTGCCCCATGCTCTGAGGTGCCATGTGCCCCGATGTCCTATTTTTTTTTTTGGTGGGGTAGTGGATCTTGGGTGGGAGTTCCCACACTTTTTTCCCCAGGACTTGACCCCTGCCCGGAGCCATCCGAGTAGTACTTTACCAGTATGAAAGAATGTCATCATAGGGGGTCAGTCTCTGCCATCATCTGGGCGCCGGTGTCAGAAATCCTGCTTGTGCATGTCCAGCCATACAGCTGCATCAGGGGTTTCGAAGAAATGGGTTTGTCCTCCGGCTGCACCCGCAGCCTGGCTGTGGAGAGCATAGTATATTTTAACTGTAGCAGCTGTAAAGCTTTTTCACATCTGCAAACATAGATCTCTTGCATTGGACCTCGGTGGAGAAATCAATGAATAAAGAGATCCTGGTCCCCTGGTATTGGACTGTACCCTTCTCCCTTGCGAGGCGTGGGATTATCTCACAGTCTTTATAGTTTAACAGTCTGGCAAGCATAGAGCGTGGTTGGCTACCAGGCGGTAGAGGGAGAGGTCACGTATGGTGCACCCGCTCCACTGCAAACAGGGGGCAAAGGCATCCTTGCCGAAAGTGAGGAAAATAACCCAATTTGGTACACAATGGGACACTGTCAGAAACATACTTCAAAAACATTGGGGGATCCTTACTAACACACCAGGTATAGCCCAAATAGTAGGCCCTACCCCAAAAATTTGGGAGATACCCTAATACAGTCAGAATATACAAGAACTGCAGACATAACCTGGCTGTCACAATATCAGAGGAGTAAGGGGATGTTCCCCTGCAGACATTGCCAGGTGTGTCCATATGTAACTTTCTATGATTCTCAAATGAAACATAGCTTCCAAATCGGGAACCTCATTAATTGCACTACAACTAAAGTAATTTATATGTTAACATGCCCCTGTAACAATATCTACATTGGCAAAACCAAATGGCAATTGAGAATATGTTTGGGTGAATATATGAGGGAGATTCTTGACAAGAACCCTGACAAACCTGCGGCAAGACATTTTGCACAATTTCATAAAGGCAACTTGTTAAGCATAAGGCTTAAGGGTATATACTCCCTTAATCTCCCACCAAGAAGAGGGAATTTCAATCAGGTCCTCCAACAAAAAGAAAAATGGTGGATTTTTAGACTAGGTTCCCTCATCCCGGAGGGCCTCAACAATGAACTGAACTTACAGTCCTTTTTGGAGACCTAGTTTGTGATTTTCACTAGCTATATCACTCTTGGAGATGAACTAGTCAATGTTGGGTCCTTGAAGTCCTGTCTATATGTCTGAGTCTAATCCTATGATACTTAACCCTTCCCCCCCTCTTCCCTTTGCCTGATCCCACTTCTATATATTTTTGAAGTACATCCCTGGGTCCCCCCATGTTTCTGCAATACAGAAGAAGAAATGGCAATGTGAATACTTTAATTCAACAAATGACATAAGATCCTTTATTCTACATGTTCATGTGCTGCTTATTTAAAATTCCTTTACTATAGGGCGGACGTATTTGAGGAACGGACATTGCTAAAAGGAGCCCTCATACGCTGCCCTAACGTCCAGACGAAGCTATGGATCAGCATTGTGAAACGCATTGAGGTCTCTTCTGCCCGGACAACATCCCCTGTGGCTTTTGCGAACCCTCTGAGAGAGTGATGGGTTACGATCGCCGTAAAAATCGCTGGAATAGTGGAAGCAGGATTTCTTTGGCTTTGAAGCATTGTGCCTCCATTTGACATCTGATCGGAAGGTATCTCCATGTACAAGGAGACATAGGCAAACCATGCTGACTGGTCTTATACTCGTAATAGGGAGTGGTAATGTATAGTTCCTGCAATATACCAGTATTATCTTTGCTCTGACATTTAAATGCCCACTAATCAAAGCCAATGCCTATAGTGGACTTATCATACCACCATACACCCTTAATCTGGCAATACACAAGTTTATATAAAAACCTGGATTTTTGATGGATATTTTATCTTTGAGAATCTACTTGTTACGGCACTACTGACTTTACAACAGCTGTACTACAGAATTTCCCCCATATACAGTAATGACTGGATTTCATGATCCTCCCCTCTCCATCCTTTACCCACCCTTTCCCATGGCTCGAGCCCCCAGGGGGTTGGTGTCAAGTTGTTCTATATGTATCTATAGCTGTTGCTAAACATTCTGCATATCTGAGCAAGCACAACTGACACTGATTCACTTGGCGTCCGGACGTTTTGTCTTAATTGTTATAAGTTGTTCCTGTCCCACATGTTAGTGTATGTTTTTGGCTAGTCCAGTGTGACTTGTCATTACATGATTCGGGCAAGTCTATTATTTTTCATCTCTATCTACCTCCATGTTTTATATTTAATCAATAAATTATTGTATTTACATTATCTAGTGTTTACTGTCATTCGATATGCCCCAATTCTTTTCTGTCCTGTTTGGAATGTTTTGTGTCTAAACCTCATCAGCAAGCATATTAAAAATGTCAGGGGATTCAACAGGAGAAGTCTCTAGGGGAACAATGTCATCTAAGGCATTAGGCCCCTCTTGCTCTGTAAGCTCTGGATCAGACAAGGAGACCCGGACATCAGTGAGAGAAAAGCTGCCCGCACTCAACAGCCTCTGTGTATAATAGAGCATGTCCCCGAGCTGCTCATTTGTAGAGGATTTGTTGGTCTTGTGTGACTTACCCCCAGGATCTTTCATTTTATCCGCACCACGCTGTGAGAGCTGAGGCTTTGGAGATCAGGCGCTATCTTGGGCCTCCATGGCAATCGCGGCTTCTTTTTCACCCTTGCGAGTCATCATCGGCACCAGGAGGAGCAGGAACGAGTACGGGTGGATCCAGTGATCACTCACCCATGGTAAGGGTTGATAGAGAGCAGGATGGACAGCGAGGACAGGATCAATAAAGGATACACAGCAGGAGCTCTGTGAAGTGTGACATGGAAGTGCTCACATGCCGTTGCAGGCCACTGCCCATATCGTTTATGAATGGGTTAAAAAGTAGTCCCAACACTGAACTTTTGTGTACACCACTGATAACTTTAGACAATTTGACATATGAATAATTTTTTTTGTTTACAAACGGTTTTTATTATGAGTAAGGTCATAGTACAAGATTTTGACAGTGGTGGAAAATGTACAAGTGAAGGATTCATTTAGGTAATACATTATAGCTGAGAAAAGACATATCACATGACGGGATACACTTATTTGATCTTAAGTCTATGTAACATTTGCGTGGATGGATTCATAGATCTGCTTAGGTAAAATAACATTAGTGAACATTACACCAGTGGTGAGGAATCCCACAGAGTCCATTTTTTTTGATATATGTGCATGGTATCATATAACGTGTGGTGTATTCTTTCTGATAGTTTGATGTTTGCCATACGGTTGAGCACCTGAGGCCAGGGTATGTTGGGTGAGCGCCAGTTGGAAGCGATGGTCCAATGGATAGAGCTAAATAGGGTGTGGATTAGTCTAGAACTGGCTATTGGTATATCTTGTATGGGGGAGAATAAAAGGCACATTTGGGGTGTTAGTGGGATCTTTCTACCTGAGATTCGGTCAATCATGAGATTAGCATTGTGCCAGATGTTTTTAAGGTGGGGGCAATCCCAAAATATATGTAATAGTGTCCCATGTGTAGGGCAGCCCCTGAAACAGAGAGGAGATGTTGATGGGTAGAATGAGTTGAGTTTGGCAGGGGTAAGATACCACCTATAGAGTAGTTTGGTTGCAGATTCCCTGATGGTGGTAGTTTTGGTGCATTTATGTAGGTTTTCAAAAATGGTATCCCATTGTTCGGGGGAGAATGAAACGTTCAAATCTGATTCCCATTGTAGCATGGGGTGTGATTTTTCAGGCATATTGAATTCGTTTAGGTTTTTATAAATTTTTGAAATTAGTCCTTTGTCTCGTGGGGAGGAAATACAAATCTGTTCGAATTGTGAGAAGGGGGTATGTAGAGTGAGTGAATAGTATTTTTGGTAGAAGTGTTTTATCTTCATATAATTTTCATGTTCTGTAGGTGCAAGGTCATATTTCATTTGTAGTTCTGTGAAAGGGTAAAATGTATTGTTATGGGTAAGTGCTTTTAAATTTGTTAGATTATGTCCTTTCCATATTGTTAATGGGTTTTGGTTGTTATCTGAGGAAGTGAAGCGAGGGTCTCCTAAAAAGGATGCCAAGGGAGGAGTGTTGGAGGACATGTTAAATTTGGTATTTTGTCTGTTCCACAGTTGTAGTGTATGTGTAACAATTAAATTTAGAGGTCTTATTTTCTGTGGTAAAATAGACTTGGACCAGAGTAGTCCTTGTAGGTTGTATGGGAGGACTGATTGTTCTTCGAACAGGAGCCAGGGGATTTGAGAGGCTGTGGCATACCATTGTGCTAGTTGGGTGAATCTGGCTGACAGATAATATATCCATAAATTTGGGATATTTAGACCTCCTTTTAGTTGGGGTCTGAACATTAAGGAGTAACTAAACCTTGGTTTTTTGTTTTGCCAAATGAATTTGTTGATTTCCCTTTGGAGAGAATCTAACGTGTTTTTGGGCAATGTCAGGGGAAGGGCTCTGAAAAAGAATAAAAGTTTGGGTAGTATAACCATTTTTATTGCCACTATTCTTCCCGAGAATGATATTTGGTATGATGACCATATTTTCATTATATTTTGGATGTTATTAAATATTGGGGGGTAATTTGCGTGATATAGCTTTTTGTAAGAGGGTGTAATATGAATTCCTAGGTATCTAAATGAGTCAGTGCACCAATTGAATGGAAATTTGTCTTTGAGTGTCGTTATTAAGGCTGGTGGGATATTAATGGGTAGGGCTGAGCATTTAGATAAGTTTACACTTAATCCAGTCAGGTCGTGAAAAATGTCCAGTGTTTTGGTCAGATTCGGTAGGGAGATGAGGGGATCTGTTAGGAAGAGAAGAACGTCGTCGGCATAGAGGCTTAGTTTGAATTCGTTGGACCCTTTAGTGTATCCTTTTATATCTGTGTTATTTCTAATCGCACAGGCGAGGGGCTCTATTGCTAGGGCGAAGAGGAGCGGGGAAAGTGGGCATCCCTGCCTGGTACCCTTGCTCAGAGGGAAAAAGTCAGAATTGTTGCCGGGGAGTTTGATGCGTGTTTGTGGGTTATGGTAGAGGGCTTTGAAACCATGTAAGAATTCTCTGTTTATGCCGTATCTGGGGAGTAGTATGTCTAAGTATGACCAGCTGACGCTGTCAAAGGCTTTGTGTATATCAAGGCTGAGTAGAAGTGTAGATTTAGAGTGTAGGTTGGAGTCTTGAATGATGTTTGTAGTCAGTCTTATGTTGTCTGTTATATGTCTGTTCGGGATAAATCCTGTTTGGTCTGGATTTATTAGTGGGGAAATAACTGCGGCTAGTCTGTCAGCAAGCATTCGGCCAAATATTTTAAGATCATTATCAATGACTGAAATTGGGCGATAGTTTTGTGGGATGGAATGATCTTTGTTTGGTTTAGGAAGAAGGGACATGTTCGCCAGGAGCATCTCTGGTGGGAATTGGTTTCCTTGTAGGATGTGATTGTATAGTTTTGTAAGGTGTGGAGATAATGTGGAGGCAAATTTTTTATATGAATAATTTATCACTATTTACTGAATATAGTGCTTTTGCCAGTTTTTTATTTATATAGAGACTGAATTCTCTCAGTCTTTAGACCTTCATTTATCCATCTGTGGAGAGCTTTGTCAAATGCTTTTGATTATAATATTGTTTTCTAGCAAAAACATTTGCATAACCATTTGGTCCAGGTACCTTATTCACCTATTTCTGGACCATATCAATTCTTAATTATTACTATCCCTAAATATTAACTTTTGCTCCACCATTTTCCTTTATATACACATTACTGAAGAAGGTTTTTAATAGATTTGCCTCTTTGTTATCTACATGGTCTAAAATCTCAGGCCTGATCATTTTACTATTAAAAAAATATTTAAAGCATTTTTGGAGGTTTCTTGATTTCCTTTTTACACCTTTTGTTATATTTTTTTATAACTTTTAAACAATGAATGTGTACCTTTGTTTTATACTTTCATTGCACTTTTCTTATTCTTTATGGCTTTTTACCATTGAATTGAAAACGTAGGACTTCATTTTAGCATTTTAACCTCCTCCCACCCACCGTATTGACAAATGACGTTGTCGTTGTCCCACTCCCGCTGTACTTATGGGGGTGCACTGTGTGCCGAAGCTGGTCTTGAATTTGGGGAATACTAGCGGTAGCTGTTTTTTTCCATTGCCAAGCACACCAACAACTTTGCGTTTATCTCACCCTGTTCAAATATCCTCTGTGACTGGTGCAGAAGTCTATTTTAAGTCAATGATGGGCAAATCAACAGCACTTCCCTAGTAGGGACTGCAGCTCCCGATAGTCTCGGGATCCCTAGTCTGTCGATACCGCTGTTCTCGCTCCGCAGCAGCAGCCCCCCAAACCAATTCCTCCTTCCTAGACTTGCGTGGCTTACTAATGAGAGAGGTGTACTGTCCCCTAGCAGAGGCCTTAAAAGCATCCAACAAAATGGAGTCAGAGGCAGATCCCGGACTAGTGGCCCAGAAAGCAGCCAGGTGTTCCCTGAACCCGGAGCCAACAGTGAGAGAGTTATGCTTTGAATGGCTTAAAACCATCTACAGTCTGCCTAACAAGATGCTCTTCTGCCATCTACAGCTTCAGCATGCCTCCCAAGCCCAATTTACCTTCCCTCTACGGCTGGTGTCTCATCCAGTGGAATTACGTTTATTAACAGAACAGCTGGGCAAACCTTTGTTCTCGCTATACCCCTGTATAGAACAGCTGAATTCCTCTAAAGTGACCCTCTTGTGTGAGATTTAGCACAGAGAAATACCTACCCTAACTGATGGGGCTTGGGAGGAGGGTATGTCCCTCTTATGATATCGGCAAGGGATAGATAGATCCAATTAAAGTTCCTTCATAGAGCATACTACTCTGCTCAAAGATTGTCGACTATCTTCACTACTGGCAATTCTACTCACCCAAATGTTGGGCCTCAGTGGCACATATATTCATATGATTAGGTCTAGATTAGGTCTTGCTCCCAGCTGGAGGATTTCTGGGAGGCAATGACATCTGAGGTGGGGAATATAAGTGAATTGACAATCACTATGGATCCACTTATGTTGTTACTGGGAGTATAAGATACGATTGCTACCACACATAACACCAGTCTGTTTCTGTTTTATGCCTTCTACTATAGAAAAGCTACTCACACTCTATAGCTTAATGGCGTACCCTGATTAATAATGTTCTCCCACTTTACAAACATACATACCTAGGCTGCAACTGTCCCAGGAGAAGACAGCTAATCTTCTCCTGGACACCTCTGACAAATCTGTAGCTATCTGGGAATCCTGGCAGAAATATCTTAAAGTGCCTTTGTGATAAAAAATAAAAACCTCTGCTTCGACGATTTGGTTGATCTAGGACTAATCTATGTCGGTTTTCCAGCTTAGGGAGCAGAATCTGGTCTAAAAAGGCGGAAAGACCTAAAGGTTGGGATCCCATCTCCCCTTATATAGTTTGGCGTAATATTCATGAAACGCGGCCATAATCCGCTGAGGTTTTTGTGTAAGAGTTCCCGCTCTGTCATGTATTTTGGGAATTGAGTGGGAGCCTGGGGGACAACTTGGCAGCCAGTTTGGGGCTGATTCTGTCTTTTTGCAGATATAAATGGGTGTTCTTCCACTGTATATGTTTTTCAGCCTGGATGGTCAAGGCAAGATTAAGGGCGACCCTCCCGGATTCCAGCAAAGCCCTAGACTTGGAAGTCAGGTTCTTTTGATGGTTTTTGGATAGTGTAAGAAAGTCATGTTCTAGTTTACTATATATGACTGTCTTTCACACTTAAGCCTTGTGGAGAGTTGAATAATCTTACCCCTAATCACTACTTTATGAGCCGCCCAAAGAATTGAAGGGGTGACTTCCCTATTATTGTTAATTTGGAAGTATTCCCCCAAGTCTTTATCCAGCATGGTGCAGTTGACTGGGTTACTTAGGATAGATTAATTTAAGCGCCATCAATATGGTCCTTCTGGGGCCTGTGGATTCATTAGTAAACATATTACCATTGAGTAGTCTGACATAGGGGAGTCCCTGATGATCGACTTGGTGATAAACAGGATTGTTGTTCTCGCTGTAAAAATATGGTCTATTCTCGCTAGAGTCAGATGGGGATCAGAATAATGGGTATAGTCCTTCGTAGATGGGTTAAATTCCTTCCAAATATCTACTAGCCCCTGGGAGTGGAGAAGTTTAGCGATTTTGAGACTATGTTTGGGAGGACGCAGGAAGCGAGAGCTCCAACATGGATAATCACAAGTGCTAATTTTAAAGGCTTATATGCAAGTTATTGTCATAAAAAGTGTTTGGGGACCCGGGTCCTGCGCCAGGGGACATGTATCAATGCAAATCTTTTTTTTTTTAAACGGGAGCAGTGATTTTTTTAATGCTTTAAGTGAAACAATAAAAATGAAATATTCCTTTAAATATGGTGCCTGGGGGGTGTCTAAAGTATGCCTGTAAAGTGGTGCATTTTTCCCGTGTTTAGAACAGTAGCACAACCAAATTACATTTCTAAAGGAAAAATTGTCTGTAATGAATTGTTGGGTCTCGGCAATATAGAAAAAAATATATTGAAAAAAAGAGCATGGGACCCCCCCAGTCCATTACCAGGCCCTTTGGGTCTGGTATGAATATTAAGAGGAACCCCGAACTAAAAAAAAAAAATTGCGTTGGGTTCCCCCTAAAATCCATACCAGGCCCTTTGGGTCTGATATGGAAATTAAGGGGAACCCTGCGCCAAATTTTTAAAAAATGGCATAGGGGTCCCCCCCAAAATCCATATCAAACCCTTCAGGTCTGGCATGGATTTTGAGGGGAACCATGTGCCAAAATAAAAAAAGGGCATAGGGGTCCCCCCCAAAATCCATATCAGACCCTTATCCGAGCATGCAACCTGGCAGGCCACAGGAAAAGAGGGGGATGAGAGAGAGCCCTCCTCCTGAACCGTACCAGGCCACATGCCCTCAACATGGGGAGGGTGCTTTGGGGGTAGCCCTCAAAGCACCTTGCCCCCATGTTGATGGGGACAAGGGCCTCATCCCCCAACCCTTGCCCGGTGGTTGTGGGGGTCTGCAGGCTTATCGGAATCTGGAACCATATTTTAACAAGGGGACCCCCAGATCCCAGCCTCCCCCTACCATTTCATAAAAAAGTGTCAAAATGGTAAAAAAGACAAGAGACAGCTTGGGACAAGTCCTTTATTAAAGAATAAAAAAAAATGATGTAAGTTCACGCCGCCCGAAAAAAAGCTGCAACCGATCCACCTCCATGGGAGGCTCCCACCGACTGATGTGTCTTCTCTGTAACAGCTCTTATATAAATGAGTGCAGGGCCACCCGGTGATGTAACCGGGTAACCCGACCCCTGTGACGCCACGGGGGCTACCCCATGACTTCCCTGTGGCGTTAGAGGGGGGTGGGGCCACCAAGTGACGTAAATGGGAGACCCCACCCCCCTCTGATGCCACTGGGAAGACCCAGTGTCATCAGAGGGGGGCAGGGTCACCCAGTTACGTCATCAGGTGGCCCGCCCTCAGTTATATAAGAGCTGTCACAGAGAAGATGCATCAGTCGGTGGGAGCCTCCCATGGAAGCGGATCGGTTGCGGCTATTTTATTTATTTATTTTTTTCGTTCCGTCGGGCGGCATGAACTTACATCGTGAGGGCATGTGGCCTAGTACGGTTCAGGAGGGGGGCACTCTCTAGTCCCCCCTCTTTTCCTGCGGCCTGCCAGGTTGCGTGCTCGGATAAGGGTCTGGTATGGATTTTGGGGGGACCCCTACACCATTTCTTTTTTACATTTTGTCACAGGGTTCCCCTTAACCACTTCAGCCCCGGACCAATTTGCAGCCAAAGGACCAGGCCCCTTTTTGCGATTCGCTTTAACTGACAATTGCACGGTCGTGCGACGTGGCTCCCAAACAAAATTGGCGTCCTTTTTTTTCCCACAAATAGAGCTTTCTTTTGGTGGTATTTTATCGCCCCTGCGGTTTTTATTTTTTGCGCTATAAACAAAAATAGAGCGACAATTTGGAAAAAAATTCAATATTTTTTACTTTTTGCTATAATAAATATCCACAAAAAATATATAAAAAAACTTTTTTTTCCTCAGTTTAGGCCGATACATATTCTTCTACATATTTTTGGTAAAAAAAATTGCAATTAGCGATTATTGATTTGTTTGCGCAAAAGTTATAGCGTTTACAAAATAGGGGATAGTTTTATAGCATTTTTATACATTTTTTTTTTACTAGTAATAGCGGTGATCAGCGATTTTTATTGTGACTGCGACATTATGGCGGACACATCGGACATTTTTGACATATTTTTGGGACCATTGTCATTTATACAGAAATCAGTGTTATTTAAATAGCATTGATTCCTATGTAAATGACAGTGGCAGTGAAGGAGTTAACCACTAGGGGGCGGGGAGGAGTTAGTGTGACGTGTTGTGTTTTTTTTACAGTAGGGGGGCGTGGCTGTACGTCTGACGGCATTGATCGGCTTTCCCAATGACAGGGAACAGCCGATCAATGACAGGCAGAGTAGTAAGCGCGGGGAGAGGTTTGTTTGCACAGACCTCTCCCCGTTATTCAGCTCTGTGACCCGATCGCGGGAAACCAGCGGCGATTGGGTCCGCTGGTCCCGCGGCCGTGGTCACGGAGCTCCCGACAGGGTCGCGAGCGCTCGCGACCCCACGGCTAGGCAATTAAAGGGGACGTATATATACGCGCCTTTGCCTAGCCGTGCCATTCTGTAGACGTATATCTACAGGAGGCGTTTGGGAAGCGGTTAAAATCCATACCAGACCTGAAGGGTCTGGTATGGATTTTGGTGGGGGGGCACTATGCCATTTTTTTTTTAAATTTGGCACAGGGTTCCCCTTAATTTCAATATCAGACCCGAAGGGCCTGGTAATGGACTGGGAGGGGGGATCCTATGCTCTTTTTTTTTAATGAGTTGACAATTCATTACAGCTGCGATCAGTTTTAAATGACAAATTTTCCTTTAAAAATGTAATTTTGCTGTGGTACTGTTCTATTATGATATATACATATATATGCATGTATAATGTATTATGAAATACATTCAACACTTAAATAAAATGGGGATGGATGGTAAGAGGAGTATAAAAACCAAGAATAAAAATAACTAATAAAAACAGTAAGGTTAATAAGAATTAACAAAATTCATAAGAATAGGTAGAAAATGTTCCAGTAGCAGATTAGACATACATACATACATACTTTAAAATAAAAATTATGTTATAAATATAATATATAAATATAAATATATATAAAGGAATTAAATGAAATATATACATATACACATACCTAAAAAAAAGAAAAAAAAAAAAAAAAAGAAGAGGGGATAAAATATTGGAAAGTTCATTAGAAATTAATGAGGGATTATTAAAAAAGTTAATCAAAAAGTAGATTATGAGTGTATAGCTACGCGTATAGATCTGTTCACATGCATATACATACATGAATGTATATACACATACACATATACAAGGGAAATAAAGGTATGTATGTTTGAAAAACATACATACAGTACATGAAGAAAATTATTGAATATGGTAATGAAGTATAAACTTGTATATGTGTATGTGTATATACATACATGTATGTATATGCATGTGAACAGATCTATCCCCTCCTGTTTTTTTATTTTTATGTATGTGTATATATTTTACTTATTTTTATTTTAATGTGTATGTATGTCTAATCTGCTACTGGAACATTTGCTACCTATTCTTATCAATTTTGTTAATTCTTATCAACCTTACTGTTTTTATTAGTTATTTTTTCATTGGTTTTTATATTCATCTTACTATCCATCCCCATTTTATTCAAGCAGTGAATGTATTTTATAGAGTCAGAGTGCCACCTTAGTGGATCATGTGACTGGGCGGGTTTATCTCCCCAACACACATATACCACAACAAAGATGGCATTTTGTATGGCCTGAGGAAGGAGCAAGCATGCTCCGAACGCAAAGCCACCTCCTCTCACCCTGCACCCAGAAGTGATGTCATCTCCGATCGCCCCAGTGTTCCCTGCTGTTCACATAGACTGCGGATGCTACAATCCACCTGCATGAGCTGTCAGCTGCTTCAGAGACACGGACGTTTAGGAGAAAAAACACCTTCGGATTTTTTTGCAGGATTACTATCATGCTTGTGTTTATGCTCCCTTTGTGAGTAGTTTTAGTTTTGACTTATTAAATGGTTTACCATTACTGCACTTAGTTTTGTTGCTTTGCAGAGACTGCTTCTAGCTCTTCACACTGGCTGCCCTTAGTGCTGGTACATGGATTCCTCTCCCTCTTCATCTTAGAGACTGTGCTATGGATTTTGTCCCTCCTATTGAGAGACTTTATTAATCACATTTATTTGCATCTATGTACACCTCCATGGTCTCTCCTCAAACGAGCACTGAGTTCATTTTTTGTCCGTTGGGCCCATATAACTACTGTTATACATGTTCATTTATTCCTGAATTTACTTCAATAAAATACTATGGAAATACAAAACAAAAAAAAAAACATTTAGTAATCTACTAAAAGTCATTTTCATAAAAAAAATTTATAATTTTTTTTTTTTTTTAATAAGCTCATCCAAAAATCCACAAACCCTATTATGGTTTAAAAGGCAAGGGGTTATCAAACAAAGGGCATGGGAAGCTGAGAATTGTTCTGAGGGACATGTACCAATGCAATTTAAAAGAAAGAAAAATATCATTCAGCTAGGAGCAGTTCTTTTAATAAATCTTAAAACACAACATTATTTAAATACTATGCTTGGGGGAAGGCCTAAGACTACATGTGAAGTGCTATACCTGTATTATGTGCCACAACAAATGTGACATTTTAGAAAACAAAAATTGCTGTCAAAAGAGATTTCCTCACACCTCCTGTTTTTGGGGACCCCATTAAAAAGCATGGGGTCTCCACAAAATAAATTCCAGCCCTTATCCTTGATAAGGATCTTGTATTGGGCTTAAAGGGGGAACCCCATGCAAACATCCCCCCCCCCCCCAAAAAAAAAATGCATAGAGTCCCCCCAAGAGCCATGCCATACCTAATTTGAGTATGCAGCCTGGCAAGCTAGAAACTAAGGGTCAGTGAGCTACTGGTTCCATACCAGGCCTCAAAATGGGAGGGGGGGGGGGTACTTTCCCAGGTGTGGACTCCTTGCAAGCCTCTGCAAGCCTCACTGTTATAACGAGACACATCCCTTGATAGAGTCTCCTTTATCAAACAAAACAAGCCCCCTCCAAAAAAATGCCCTTTGGTGTAAATCCATTATCAATCACATTGTCACAATAAACACCAATCCTGCCAACCTGCAGACACAAATACAACAATTTTCACTGACAGTCTTCTCCTGATGGACTCTCTCAGAATCCCCTGGCTGGCATGGGATAGAATGGGGTCCAAGATGCATCATTGGGTGCTATGCGAACAATATCCCAGCAATCAACAAGGGCCTCAAGCAGAAATGTGTCACATTTATTGGCAGTAGTAACATTGCCAATGAATAAATGAATGCTTTCATGCACAGCCTGAAAAATGGTTAGGGGGCAAGTAGGCCATTTTGTTTGCAAGCAAACAGCAAACAGTCAGACTTTACAGGAGATCCTGTGTCACCACTCAAACCATAACATCATAGATTGTTGATCTGTGGAATCTGTTTGCTTTATTAGGGGATCAGGAATTATTATTTTTTTCTCTATTGAAGTAATTAGCTGTATAATTTTTTTCCTTCTTCTGGTTTAGAACTTTATTCATTAATTTTTCTATACAATTAACTTGATAGACTTGTTTTTTTAACACGAGGAACCATGCAACTATGTAAGTCATGGACATAAAATAAATAAAATACAAAACCCAATACACGCCTTTTAAATAAAGATGGTGTTAAACCTTTATCTTGGGGCCCCAATGACATCAGTGCTCTGCTTCCGTGGACTTCAACTTGTTGTCATTGTTTTTAGACCTAAAGAATGTGCCAATAGAACGTATTTAAATGAATATTGCTTATAACTGCCTAGAGAGTCCACAAATAAATTGTGAAACTCCATTTGAAGTCCCAACTAACAGGCTGAGTCTACTACACTGACAAACATTTTTAAAAGGAAAACTGTTAATAACCTAGAATTTTTTTTTACTTTTAATATAAAATACTGTTAAAGTGATTACTCGTGTCATTAGACAGTGTTGTTTTTGTTCTTGTAGTTAAAGTTTCAGCAGGATTGTGATAAATGATAATCTCTTCCACAGTCTATTAACCTAGGTGTGCACGTTTCCTTACATAATAATATTATTGTCAAGATGCTGATCAGAGCATTAATCAGATGAAAGTCTAAACAAATGATTTTTCATCTGTAACAGCAGAATTCTACAATAAATAGCATTGTAATTTACTTTTTTTCTGGGTGTATTACCCTTTTCAAATGCAATCTAAACATTAGCTTTGGGCATTTAATAAATCAAATTTCAGTTAATGTGACTTTTTACAGGCAGAGAATACAAATTATTATGTAAACAATGCAAAGTTTATTTGCTTAAAAAAAAAAATGTACAAACAAGTAGAAGAATCAAATTTGCAGCATAGTCAAATAACAAGGAAAGCCAAAAAAAACTGGTAAAATAGGTAGAAATGGTCGTATATAACATTGCAGACTTGAAAATAATCATCAACTTGCATAGCATGTATGACATATGGAGTAGCTGTAGAAGAGACCTCGAACACTGACTCAAAAGCTTATGATTGTGCAACAATATATAATAAAATAGTGTACCGGGAAGTCAAACATCCCGGTGGCTGGTATGACCTAAAAAGGGGAAGATGAGACTATGATAAAATATAGATAATCATAGACCCAAATTATGTATTACTCCAGAGCTGAGCCAAATACATGGAGTAGGGGGTAGACAAAAGAGGAAGGGGGGGAGAGATACGAAGGATAAAGGAAAAGGGCAGTCAGTCAGTAGATGAAGGCGGCATGAATCTTTAACCACTTCAGCCTCGGAATGAAGGTTTTACCCCCTTAATGACCAGGCCATTTTTTGCGATACGGCACTGCGTTGCTTTAACCGACAATTGCCTGGTCGTAAAATGCGGTACCCAAACAAAATTTATGTCCTTTTTTTCTCACAAATAGAGCTTTCTTTTGGTGGTATTTGATTACCTCTGCATTTTTTTTTGCGCTTTAAACAAAAAAAGACTGACAATTTTGAAAAAAAAAAAAATATTTTTTACTTTCTGCTATAATATATATCCCAAAAAAAGTATACAAAAAAAACAAACAAATGTATTCACCAGTTTAGGTCAATATATATTCTTCTACATATTTTTGGTAAAAGAAAAAAAAAAAATCGCAATACGTGTATATTGATTGTTTTCCACAAAAGTTATCTCCTTTACAAACTATGTGAAAGACTTTTATTTATTTTTCTTATGTTTTTACTGGTAATGGCGGCAATCTGCGATTTTTAGCGGGACTGTGACATTGTGGTGGACACTCACCTGTTGTGGTCACTATTTCACCCACTTCATAAACCTCTCCTTCCTCCACATCTTCTGGTTGTGGTGTGGATATTTCCTTTTCTTTAGGAGGTTGGGGTCCCTGGTGACCTCAGGCGTCCCAAGTCTTTTCTCCCCATGTGAATAAAACAAGGTATACTTAGCACACTTATCTTTAACCACTTGCCGACCAAGGACGTCATATGACGTCCTTGACTTTGAGTGGTGATATCTGAATGATGCGTGCAGCTATTGGCATCATTCAGATATCATTTTTACCGGCCGGCGATTCTGTGCACCATAAGAATGATCATAGCGGCAGTTCCGCCGCCTGATCGTTCTTATAGGCATCGGGAGGGGACGTCCCCCCCTCCCGCCGTCATCCGGTGCTTCTCCGGGCTCTCCCGTGCCATCGGGGGCCCGGAGAAAGAATCGCTCGCCGCCGGATGACGAGCATAGAGATTTTCGGTGACCAGATGGTCACCAGTCATCTCTATGACCGTCGGAGGGTCATAACGTCGCGCCCGGTACCCGGAAGTAAACAAAGCCGCGATCGCGGCTGTCAGCATGAGATCGGTAAAAAATTTTTTACCGATCTCATGCTTTCCAGCCTGGAGGAGAGATGTGGGGTCTTATTGAATGAATGATTTGTATAGCGCTGCAACTGCGAACTGAATCGCCTCGAGGCGCTTGATCCGACCTGCGTTGATTCCTTCTTAGAAGAGGTAGGTCTTGAGTGAATGAGTGAATGAGTGAATGAATGAATTGACCCCACATCTCTCCATAAAGAGGACCTGTCACATACATTCCTATTACAAGGGATGTTTACATTCCTTGTAATAGGAATAAAAGTGATCCAATTTTTTTTTTTTTTAAAAGTGTAAAAATAAAAAAAATTAAGTAAAATAAAAATAAATAAATAAATAAATAAAAATTAAAACGCCCCTGTCCCCTGTAGCTCGCGATCAGAAGCTAACGCACACGCAAGTCCCGCCCGCATATGTAAACGCCGCTCAAACCACACATGTGAGGTATCGCCGCGTGCGTTAGAGCGCGTGCAACAATTCTAGCACTAGACCTCCTCCGTAACTCTAAACTGGTAACCAGTAAAAAATATTAAAGCGTCGCCTATGGAGATTATTAAGTACCGAAGTTTGGCGCCATTCCACGGTTGTGCGCAATTTTAAAGCGTGACATGTTTGGTATCTATTTACTCGGCGTAACATCATCTTTTATATTATATAAAAAAATTGGGCTAACTTTACTGTTTTCTTATTTTTTAATTCATGAAACCGTTTTTTTCCCAAAAAAAGGCGTTTGAAAAATTATTGCGCAAATACCGTGTGAGATAAAAAGTTGCAATGACCGCCATTTTATTCCCTAGGGTGTCTGCTAAAAAAAACTTACTCAATGTTTGGGGGTTCTGAGTAATTTTCTAGCAAAAAAATGATGATGTTTACATGAAAGAAAATAGGCCAAAATAGGCCCGGTAAGCAAGTGGTTAATGTGAGAAATAGTAATATGAAACATTGGTTGGAAGTGTCGTGCAATTGTCTTTTTTGGCATAGTTCCAAGCTGAAGAAATTATTTTTTTTTTCCTTTATAAAGCTGGAATACTTACCTTTTTGTAATTTTTGCCCCCATGAAGACACCCCTAGTATCTACTGGAGAACCTGTGTCTGACACTGAAGTTCTCAGCTTCGTAAACTGGCTGCAGAGGAGATAATTTTCCTCCACCTATGTTTGTTATGTGTTCCTAGTCACACAGCATACCTAAACTTGTTTTTCAAACCAATATTTCTTATCTTTAAGATATAGCTCAGCATAATCTGTCCCAATAGCTAAGCTGGGGACTGTCTGAGTCCAGTTCTCTTTAACCGCTTCAGCCCCGGAAGGATTTACCCCCATCCTGACCAAGCCATCTGACAATTGCACGGTCATGCGACGCTGTACCCAAACAAAATTGATGTCCTTTTTTTCCCACAAATAAAGCTTTCTTTTAGTGGTGTTTGATCACCTCTGTGGTTTTTATTTCTTGCGCTATAAACAAAAGAAGAGCGACAATTTTGAAAAAAACACAGTATTTTTTAATTTTGCTATAATAAATATCCCAAAATTAAAAAAACAAAAACAAATTCTTCATCAGTTTAGAGCGATATATATTCTTCAACAAATTTTTGGTAAAAAAAATATCACAATAAGCGCAAAAGTTATAGCGTCTACAATTTTTTATTTTTTTTACTAGTAATGGTGGCGATCTGCGATTTTTATCTGCAACATTGTGGCGGACAGATCAGACACTTTTAACACATTTTTGGGGCCATTGACTGCTTTCCTTCAACACACTCTCAAATATACAGTCAGGTAAATCAGTTCTCTCCCATAAACTCCCAAACTATTTCAGATCTCTGCTACGATTTATTTGCAACCCACCTCATATGGAACTGATAATGTAGTTGATGGTTAGAGCTGACATATGTCCCTATACAGAGGCTACAATCATATGTGCACTTTCAACTGTGATTTTGAAATTCTGGTTTCTTCACCACAACCAACTGGCTGTGAAAAAGAATGACATGGATGCATTTGGATTAGCTATGGGAATACTGTCATATTTATATGCAAGCCTGGCTGGTCAGTATTTCCTTATGCTTTCTGCAAATGGATTGTCTCACTGATTGTCTCCATAAAAGACTCTACTTCCAGCAGTTTCAACACTGCAATTCTTCATACATCCTTTTCATAATGGTGCCTGATAATGGATTGTCACGGCAAGATATTCTGTCTGTCCAATAAAAACACAACAGCTCCCATTGCAATTCTTTTCACAATCTCTTTAAATCATATTCTATAATAGACTATGGCAATAAAAGCCTATTTTCTTTTAAATAAACTGTGAAGTTGCAATTATTTTCACATGCTTCCTCATAATAGTGCCGTATGACACAGTAAAGGCTTTTTTTCCCCCATTCAATAAAAGGTTCAGCTAAAGCTGTTGCATTTCATTTTTAAACTAGGTGTTTGGGGGGAGGGGTTAGAGGTAGTGATAACCGTCAGTGAGCATAGGACAGAGGGGATTAGTGGAGACACTAGTTGTATTATATCTGTAACATCTAATCTTAATCGGGGTTAAGGAGTTACGAATTCAAAAACGAAGCCTGAGAAATCATATGGAAATAAGAATATGCACCAATACAAAACTCAGGGGAATGTTCACAAATGCCAGGGGCCTAGTCAATATAATGGAGGAACTGGAGCTGCTACTACATGAGGGGGATGTGGACTTCATGAGATTATCAGAAACTTGGTTTGACAGCTCACATGACTGGCTGGCAAACATCCAGGGGTATTCCTTGTATCGGATGGGCAGAGTCTTCCAGCCTGCCATGTGCCAGCCTTCCAGCATTCCATGTGCCAGCCTTCCAGACTCCCATGTGCCAGTCTTTCAGCCTCCTATGTGCCAGGCTTCCAGCCTTCCATGTGCCAGCCTTCCAGCCCCCCATATGCCAGTCTTCCAGCCTTCCACGTGCCAGTATTCCAGCCTCACATGTGCCAGTCTTTCAGCCTTCCATGTGCCAGTATTTCAGCCTGCCATGTGCCAGTCTTCCTGCCTTCCATGTGCCATAGCCTTCCAGCCTCCCATGTGCCATAGTCTTCCCGGCCTCCTATATGCCAGCCTTCCATGTGCCATAGTCTTCCAGCCTAGGGTGTCAAAAATCCTTGCCTGGTGCAATGTCAGGTGGGTGGCGGCGGGAGCATGGTGCAGCAGTGTTCTCTGGGTGCAGGCATCTCAACATGGTAAGTAGGTGGCCCCACAGAATGAGGCTGCATCCATGTGGAAGGTAAACACAGAGGGCAGCTGGGGGCCCAGGAGAGAGAAGAACTTCACAGCCTCCTTGACCCCCAAAATGGGACTCAGAAGGCACCCCCTCCTCTTCGCTCCAGCATCAGCAGTGAGGCCCAGAGGACAAGGACGAGCGGGATGCGCAAGCTGCCGGGGAGCTGCTGGAAGAAGCAACAGAGCACCTCCTGGATCAAGAAAGTACTGGGCATCATACACTGATACAGACCTACTGGCAGATACAGACTGGGATGGGGGGCAGAGGAGGGACTGTGGATAGGGACAGGGCTAGGGGCCTCTCTCTCATCTCCCCCATCTGTCAGCCCCCCTCTATCTCAGCTCTGCTCTCTGTCCACCAGCCTCCTTCTCTCTCAGCCCCTCCCATTATCTCAGCCCCACATCTCTCTGAGACCCCCCTCTCGCTCAGCCACCTTCTCTCTGAGACTGCTCTTTCTGTCATCCTCCCTCTCTGTCAGCCCCCTCTCTCTCAGTCCTGCTCTCCGTCCACCACCCTCTCTCTCAGCTCCCTCTCTGTCAACCTGCCCTCTCTCTCTCTCTCAGCCCATCCCTCTTCTCTCTCTAAGCAACCCTCTTTCTGAACCCCCCCTCTCTCTCTCTCAGCCCCCCCTCTCTCTCAGCCACCCTCTCTCTCTCAACCTCTCTTTCTCTCTCTCTCAACCCACTCTCTAAGCCCCCCTTCTCTCTCTCAGCCCCCCCCCCTCTCTCTCTCTCTCTCTCTCAGCCATTCTCTCTCTAAACCCCCCCTCTCTCTCTCAACCCCCCTCTCTAAACCCCCTCTCTCTCAGCCACCCTCTCTCTCTCAACCTCTCTCTCTCTCTCTCTCTCTCTCAACCCACTCTCTAAGCCCCCCTTCTCTCTCTCAGCCCTCTCTCTCTCTCTCTCTCTCTCTGCCATCCTCTCTCTGACCCCCCCTCTCAGCCACCCTCTCTCAGCCCCCTTCTCTCTCTCAGCCCCCCTTCTCTCTCTAGTAGAGATGGAGTGCTCTGCAGTGTGGAGAGGGGAGGTGTGATTAGGGTTGGGTGGGTTATCTGGGGGTGTAATCAGTGTAGGGGTATCTGGGTGTGTATGATCAGATTGCGGGGTATCTGGGGAGGTGTGATCAGGGTGGGAGTATTTGGGGGGGTGTGATCTGAGAGTTTTCTTATGGGGGAACCCAGCCATTGGAAGTTTTAGTTGGCCTCAGCTGCCTGTAGACAGTGAGGGGAAGCAAGAATGCATAACCCCACCCCCTCATTACACAGTGATGTTTAGTGGAAGTTCAGTTGTACGTGACATCCTTGACGTTGCACCCCATCACATTACAGGCGCACTGTGAAGGAGGTACCAGCTCGGTTTTAGACAGGGAGTCACAAGAGGATGGTGCAGATGGGTTGGGGGGGCAAAATGCATCTTAGTATGTAGTCAAAAATCCTTGCACTGGCCCTGAGATTTGGTGTGCACGGATAGGCTGCATTTGGTGAGCACAGATAAGGCTGCATTTGGGGGGCACTGGTAGGCTGCATTTGGTGGGCACTGGTAGGCTGCATTTGGTGGGCACTGGTAGGCAGCATTTGATGGGCACTGATAAGGCTGCATTTGATGGGCACTGATAAGGCTGCCTTTGGTGGGCACTGATAAGGCTGCATTTGGTGGGCACCGATAAGCTGCATTTGGTGGGCACCGATAAGCTGCATTTGGTGGGCACCGATAAGCTGCATTTGGTGGGCACCGGTAGGCTGCATTTGGTGGGCACCGGTAGGCTGCATTTGGTGGGCACTGGTAGGCTGTATTTGGTGGGCACTGGTAGGCTGTATTTGGTGGGCACTGGTAGGCTGCATTTAATGGGCACTTGTAGGCTGCATTTAATGGGCACTGGTAGGCTGCATTTGGTGGGCACTGGTAGGCTGCATTTGGTGGGCACTGGTAGGCTGAATTTGGTGGGCACCGATAAGCTGCATTTGGTGGGCACTTGTAAGGCTGCATTTGTTGGAAACAGGTAAGCTGTAATTTGTGGACACTGGTAGGCTGCATTGATCTCTTGTATCACTTCTGCAGTTTCTGACCATCTCTTGTATCATGTCCGCAGTCTCTGACCATCTTCTGTATTATGTCTGCAGTCTCTGACCAGCTCTTGTATCATGTCTGCAGTCTCTGACCATCTCCTGTACTATGTCTGCAGAATGTCCGGGGGCTCTTTCTAACAGACTCTCTAACAGAGGCCCTCTCTGTGTCCATTAGAGAGACCCCCCCTCCAGGTCGCATTCGAGTACTCTGCTTCTCTTCCTGTATTTTGTTTATTGTTAAGAGATCATGGAAGGATCCCAGGGTAACGAAGACTCCTTCGGGGAACATCGCTGTGTTTGGGTCATTGCCAAATAAATATTTGTAAAGGGGAGGAGTTAGTAAGATGACCACGCCCATGTGGGGACACCAGAAATATTTCTGCACTCAGGCGTCTGTGACCCTAGGTTCGGCCCTGAGTGTATATATATATATATATATATATATATATATATATACTAGTAGACTGTATATATATCAAATACACTGCCTGTACTGACTGAATATAGAGTTTACACTGTATATACTGTAACTAACCTGCCTGCCTAATCTAGCTCTATCTCTCTATCTCCATCCATTATAACACACTATACGGGCACTGTGTAAGCAGCCTTATGTGGGGCATGGATTTAGTCCCCCGGAGCCATGATTGGCCAAAGGCACACTGCCTTTGGCCAATTATGGCTCTCGCTGAGGAGCATGCTGTGATTGGTCAACGCATGCAGGTCAGGTGTATGCTTTGGCCAATCATCATACAGCAATGCACTGCGATCTTGCAGTGCATTATGGGGTGCACAAATTTGCTGCGAACACTCCATAAAATTCACTGTTCGGCAAAAGCGTTAACAGCCACTCGAAGCTCAGCCCTAGTATTAATGTCGCATGCAAAAGCATTCTTGACTTTTCTTTTCTTGGCCAACTCCTACGACATCATTCTAAATAGAATTATTCTATAGCAAATTTCAATAATACAACTTACACAGTTGGTTTATGTCTTTTCTAGGTCTGCTAATTATGTCCTACTTTGAAAATTAGTGATTTTACATAAGTAGTACAATTTTGGATCAATCTTATATGGAAGACAATTTCTCTGTCTAAATTTGCAATTAAAGCAACTCTAATTTTTCTTAACTGTATTTGCAATGCATGGATAGTCAGTTTTAATTACATAGTAATTGGTGGCCAATCTAATATACATTTCTTATGTAATTTCTTGAGAGAAAGTCCAGTCCATGAAGCCAATATTTTCACATTTTATGAATACTTTTAACAAATTAAACTGCTTGTTTTCTTTTCCTCTACTAGCATGAACAAATTGACTTTAAACAGTATGTATGTCAGTGAAAGAAATGCTGGAAACATTGAAACTAGGATAAAATTAGGAATCGTCTCACGCATATATAATGCGGCAGAAGGGCACATACAGGCAGAATCACATACCTGTACATTGCCCTTGAAGAGGCGGCCGGTGGGCGTGCCCCCGCCGCTGTCGGCGCATGCGCCCGCGGCAAGCTCCGTGAGTCGGGTCGAGGGTCCCGCAGACTCGATCGCTGCAGGGATACCTGCGATCGTCTCACGGAGAGGAAATGTAAACAATCCTCTCCCCGTTCTGCCTAGTAACAGTGTCGCCCCCCCACGGTTATAAACACGCCCATAGGACACACTTAACCCCTAAACTGCCACCTAGTGGTTAACCCCTTCACTGCCAGTGTCATTTACACAGGAATCAGTGCATTTGTATAGCACTGATTGCTGTATAAATGACAATGGTCCCAAAAATGTGTCAAAAATGTCCAATGTGTCCGCCATAATGTCGCAGTCACAATAAAAATCGCTGATCGCCGCCATTACTAGTAAAAAAAAACGAATATTAATAAAAATGCCATAAAACTATCCCCTATATTGTAAACGCTAAAACTTTTGCACAAACTAATTAATAATCGCTTATTGTGATTTTTTTTACCAAAAATATGTAGAAGAATACGTATCGGCCTAAACTGAGGAACAAAATAGTTTTTTTATATATTTTTGGGGGATATTTAAAAAAAAAGTAAAAAATAATGTGTTTTTTTTCAAAATTTATGCTTTTTTTGTTTATAGTGCAAAAAAAAAAAAACGCAGGGGTGATCAAATACCACCAAAAGAAAGCTCTATTTGTGGGAAAAAAAGGACATTCATTTTGTTTGGAAGCCACTTTGCACTACCGCGCAATTGTCAGTTAAAGCGACGCAGTCCCGAATCGCAAAAAGTGCTCTGGTCAGGAAGGGGGTAAATTCTTCCGGGGCTGAAGTGGTTAATAGTGCACTTAGGTGGCGCTTCCTTTTGTTCTCTCCCCTTATTTTTTTGCACACAGAGCCAGCTCTCTGAGGACAGCAGCCACTATTATCACATTGTTACTACTTGTACTCTTGGACTACTGCCATCATTTCTATGAACTCATGACCCCCCCTTCCAAAACATATCCAGTATCAGTGATTTTACCACTATTTTAATTTATTTTAATTTATTTTAATTGATACCAATTGATCTTATCTTGTATTACACAGTATCCTGCGCTAACAGTTTTTTTAAATCAAAAATAACGTTTATTGAGCATAAAATTCTGAATGGCACAATACATATAAAACGTCAGGTGCAACGTGCACCTATGAACAACAAAGCGTTTACAGATCTTGCTTAACATGTACATTCACTGTTGCTATCACTTGGCATTTATATGACATTAGTACTGGTTGTTAGAGTGTTCTGGTACAGTATTATCCTATTCTGACAACGGATACATAGTTCTGTGGGAATTCCTCTCAGTGATACCCCTTGTAGGGGGTTTTAAAATAGTCAGTCCGTGCAGGTGTGCGAGCTTTCAATCCACCTGTCCCAAATTTTCTGGTATTTGCCTGGGAAGCCCCGGTGTAAGTATAGAACTTTTTTATAAGGTAGGGTGAGGTTTACAGCTCTCTTCCATTGCTGGATAGTGGGCGCTATAGGTCTAAGCCAGAGTTGGGCAATCTGCATTCTGGCTGTGAATAGAGTTTCTTGCAGAAATGTAGTGAGGTATTTCTCCTCCTCGGGGAGGGGGAGAAGGCCAAGAATGCACTGACGGGGGCAAAGCGTCAAGGGGGAACCCATGTGGTCATGTAGGAATTTAGTAATCTGCGCCCAGTATTGCTGGATGGGTGGGCAGGTCCACATGAGGTGGTGGAAGGTACAGTCCATGGCGCCACATCTAGGACACGAAGGGTCTGTGTCGGGTTTGTATTTGGCTTGCCTAGCCGGCGTGATATACGACTTATGGAGCATATAGAGGTGGGTAAGTCTGTCCGAGAGTTTTGGTGAAACTTTCTTTGGCGTCTCTAATATTTCTCCCCATTGTTCGTCGTCAATGTCTCCTACGTCCCTCTCCCATTTGGCTTTCAGCTTGTAGGCGTGGGAAGTAGCCCTGGGGGTAAGGAGAAGTGAGTATAGGTAAGAGATCAGTTTTTTGGGGTCATCCCCCAGTAGCACTCTTGTGATTGGCAGGGATTCTAGACGGGGTGGAGAGCTTCCTAACTGGGTCTGTACTGCATGGCGAACCTGCAAGTAGCGAAAAAATGTGTGATTAGGGAGGTCGAATTCCTCCTTAAGATTTTGAAATGTCTTAAGGGTACGGTCAGTAAAAAGCTGAGAAAGGTAAAGTATCCTCTTGGTTATCCATATTTTATGGTCCGGAATACTCAATAGTTCTGGTAATCTAGGGTTCTCCCAAAGTGGTGTATGAGCATGTAGGGGTGGAGCCCCCAGGATGCTCAATGCTTTGTGCCATATTCTGCCATGGTGTGCCAACATGTTCCGTCTATCTCCCAATCGTGATAGCCCTTGGTGGGTACAAAAAATGATTTGGAAGGGGTGAGCTACAACGTCCGTGGCAGTTAGGCACACCAGGGCAGAGTATCTGAGCCTGTCATGTTTGTCCAGATAATAAAAGTGCGAGAGCTGAGAGGCGAGATAGTATAGCATCAGGTCTGGCAGGGCAGTACCACCCGGGGTGGATAAGGCTGGATATTACTTTGTTCAACCTGAGGGCAAGTATTTTGGCTAGAATTTTTATGTCCAATTGTATCAGGGATATGGGGCGATATGACTCTGGGTATAAGGGGTCCTTGCCGGGCTTCGGGATCAGGACAATCAGGGCTTCCTTCATTGTGTGTGGTAGGGTACTGGTCTCAAAAATGTGTTTATAGAGAGCGGCTAGCTTGGGAACGAGAGTCTCTTGGAATTGGGTATAAAACTCCAGTGGGAGGCCATCAGAACCCGGGGCTTTGGACGGTGACAGGTTTGCTATAGCTTCAACTATACACTCTTCCGTGATAGGGGCGTCTAGGATTTCTATTTGAAGGTCTGTGAGGGTGGGAAAATCAATATCCCGCAAGAGATTTTGAAGATCGCTCAGTGGTCGGCTAGAAGTCGAGGTATAGAGGTTGGCATAGAAGCGTTGGAATTCTTGGGACACCTCAGTGGGGTCTGTCAGGATAGAACCGTCACCCGTCGCCAGCTGCACCACCACTGGGGGGCTGTGGTCCAAGTGGGCCATGTATGCTAAGAGCTTTCCTGCCCTCTCACCATGCTCGTACGTCCTTTGTTTGCTGAAAAAGATACCTTTTTTAGCCTTTTCAAAGTGTAGGTTATCCGTAAGCCTGGACTGTAGGCGCAATTTAGCTGAGTTTGAGGCCGTTGGACTAGCCAGAAAAACCTGTTCCAGCGAGTCCAGTGCCTCCTCTGCTTGCTGCAAGGCAAGTTTTGAGGAATTTTTGTGTCTATTTATGCGGTTAGTGAGGATCGCACGAGCATGTATCTTGAAGGTTTCCCAGATCGTTCCTAGAGGGGCCGTGTTGGCGTTTGTCCGAAAGAAGTGAGCCCATTCTAGCTCAACGGTCTCCAAATCCGTGAGCACCGTGAACCAAAAGGGGTTCAGTTTCCAGGGTCGGGCTGGGGTAGAGGATGGCAAGCGGAGCTTGACCCAGTATGGTGAATGGTCCGACAGAACCCTAGTGCTGAAACCTGCGTCAAGTAAATGAGGCGTGAGGGTGGGGGATAGCAGGATCATATCTATTCGTGACATGGCCGTCTGGGAGGGAGTAAAACAGGAGTATGCCAGTTTGTGGGGGTTTTTCTGTCTCCATGTGTCAGTCATAGCGAATTCCGCAAGGAACTTGCCAAACCTGGTTAGTGTGGGCTGAGTCGGTAGGGTAGGGTCACCGTGGAGCCTGTCTAGGTGAGAGTCAATGACAGCGTTAAAGTCCCCCAGCCAGACAGCCGGCACTGTGGGGTGTTGTGTCATGAAGTTTATGCCCTCCTGTAGGGCTGCGAATTGAAAAGGTGGAGGAACATAAAAGGCCATTATCAGAAGTTCAAGTCCCCCCACAGTAGCATGCAGAAACAGGAACCTGCCCTGTTGGTCCGCACGCAACGTGTGCAGTTGAAACAGTACAGTTTTAGCAATGAGGATGGCGACTCCCCTAGAGTTGTTTGTATGAGGGGCTTGGTAAAGCCACCCACCCACGGTTTCTTTAGGGACATCTGTAGCTGGCCGGTCATGTGGGTCTCTACCAACACGGAGATGTCCGCCCGCATTTGCTTGAGGTGAGAGAGGACCGCCAGCCGTTTAGGCCTAGCCCCCACCCCCCTCACGTTCCATGTAATCAATTTAAGAGACGCCATCCCAGTGCTTCCACCATGTATATTACAGGATAAATTATTAAACTTTCTATTATCATCTTTGGTTGTCGCGAGAGACCAAGACAGTAAACTCTCCCCGTCCACCAGCCCGGAGAGGGGACGCCCGCAGAATATCTACAGCGTCCCCCTCCGGGGGGCGGACAAAAAGGCATGGAGGTCACCACACATGAAAGCATTAGTTGTTCAGTACCAATTGTCAGGTGATGCAGTATAACAGATCTGTAGCACAGTAAACGCATGAAAACAGATAAAAGCATGTAAACAGAAAAACAAAAAGGGGAAAAAAGGACAAAAAAATTACAGCTTGCAGCTGTAGGGGATATGAGAACTTCGCCTACTCTGGCCCAGCTTGGAGCAAACAACTCAGGACAGCCCTTCACGGCAGTGGGGGCTGAGGCTGGCCAGGGAAACAAATCTTGTGGATAAGATGAGAAGCACAATTGCCTATGTGGAGCAAAAGGGGGATCTGATGGTGAAGGATCCAGTGCGTTCTCAGGTGGCTTTGGGGACGACCAAATGTTAACTGAACTGCACAGTAACGCTAGTGGAGCTAGCATTCAAGGACCACATTGGGGAAGGGTGGTCCGGGAGCATGGCTGCACAAAAGTTATGTGGGGCTATAGGGACGAGAAATGCTGGCAATTGTACGGTCCGGTGAGTTAGTGTCAGTGGCCCGCTTCAAGGAAAGAAGTCACGGAAAAGGCAATCACAGGGGTGCCGTGCCAGACAGCTTTGGGGATTAAGTAGGGGGCAAAGAATGTCAGGGCCTACTCACGGTTCCGTTCAAGGGTGCTGGCATGCTGGCCGAGGTCCGAATCTGGAGTTGCAGGGCAGGGATGTGCTTCTACGATGGCGCCTGGGGATCCCCAGCTCGTTGTTCCAGCCACGCCAGTACTGCTGTCGGATCTTCGAAGAAGTGAGCTTTACCATCTCGTGTGACTCGCAGCCTTGCGGGGAACAGCATGGCATAGGGAAGATGTCGGTTCCCAAGCTGACGCTTGGCCTCTGAAAACTGGGCTCTCTTCTTCTGGACCTCGGCGGAGAAATCCGGGAAGACCGTGATGTGTTTGTCTCCGAAGGGTATGTTGCCCTTCTCGCGGGTGAGGTGGAGGAACGTGTCCCGGTCCCGGTAATTTAACAGCTTCGCGATGAACGTGCGTGACGGGGCTCCAGGTGGCGGTGGTCTCGAGGCTAGGCGGTGCGCACGTTCTACCACGAAGGTGGAGGAGAAGGCCTCCCTTCCAAAGTTGGAAACAAGCAGGCGTTCGAGAAAGGTGGGGGGGTCAGCACCCTCCGACCGCTCAGGCAGTCCTACGAAACGGAGGTTACACCCGCGAAGCCTGTTTTCCATGTCGTCCTGCTTGCTCAGGACGACATTCAGTTGGTGTTGCAGCCGTTCCGTTGTAATCTGCAGTGGGTGGATATCGTCCTCTGTCTGCCCGATCCTGCGTTCCGTCTCGGTGACTCTGTCCCTCAATTTGTGCATATCCTGACGGATGAGGGAGATGTCAACCTTGACCTCCTCAATTCTGGTGGTGAGGGTGGTTTGGCAGAGGGATACGGCCTCGAGGATACGGGCTGTGTCTCCAGTTGGCGGGGCCTCCTCACCGGTCTGTGAAGTGGCGCCATTTTCCTCCGTGGGGTCCGGCTCATCCATACGATATTTATTGAGCCTGGCTATGGCACCCTGGGCCTTCTTCGGCGGAGACATGGGTGCAGAGTGTTCCTGCAACGGGGCCGGAGATCTAGACCGGGAAAACTGGTGGTTTTAGTCCCTAAGGATGAAAGAAAGGATAGCGTGCAGCCGGAGCTCTCACCCCGTGCGTCCTACTCCATGCAGCTTCAGGCCACGCCCCCTCCTGCGCTAACAGTTATTGTTACTATTGTCTTCAGGGCACAAGAGCAGGTGAGGCTGCTTCTGGCTTAAACCCCCTAAGGCCAACTGTCACTTCTAGTCCTGCATGGCACACAGCATGGGATATGTAGTGCCACTGCAGCTGGGAGTGCACAGGCAATACACTAGTTCAGACATACCACCACAGCACAGTGTGGCAGAGCAGGTGCAGGAGGCAGAAGAGTCCATAACTGGCAGCAGGGGAGCAAACATGTCTCAAGATAGGGACTGATGGGATGCAATGCGTGCACTAAAAGGGCAGTACAATCGCAAACATGGTGCTAACTAGAGGCAGAAAATGGGGAGGTTTGAGCATGAGAAGACTGGAGAAAAAAAGGAGAGTAGGCCATTTTATAAAGAAGAGGGCCAGGAGGAGGTGAGCCTATAGCAGGAGGATGAGATTGGTGCTTACTTAGACCTGTGTGCTGCCAATTTTCATCTTGATGGCACAATGTTTGGACACAGTATTCATACAGGTCTCCGAGAAGGTAGTTTCTGTTAGGTAGGCATTGCAATCCCTTACCCATTCCCACAAAGAGCTAAAAGTAAATAACCACACTTTGAAAAAGTAATTTAACTAAAATGAAACAAACACAGAAAGAACATTTGTATTACTGTCCCTTGAAATAATTCATTAATGTTAATTACAGGGTCCAGTGATGTAAACCTCATCAATTATGATTGGTCAATGATGTTACAATAAGGGATGACTATATACATCACCATAGCTGGGGAATCTATCATTTAATGACAGAAGTGTGGCATGTAGACATCAATGGGAGATGGCCAACATGACTGACAAAGACAACATTGCCGTGTACTATGATTGACGTGGATTAAACTGCTGGGTGATGTAGAGACAAACAGCACAGGTTGGAGTTTTACTACAAGAATAAAGATACTGCAGAAGATACAACTGTGTTAAGTGGCCAGTAGTGATGAGCCAAACATACCTATTCGGGGCAGGTTCCGTGAACATGACTAAAGTTCGGGTGCTGAATCAGAATTCCATTAAAGTCAATTGGAGCCAAATGCTACTATAGAAACACTGACATTTAGAAAGAAAAAAAAGTGTATTTAAATTGCCAGTAAAATTACAGCTCCCAGACACTTCATTCTGCTTGCAAACAAAGCAGACAGGGATTCCTTTCAACTATACCAGACCCTAATCCCTGATATAGATCCACGTCAATCGCAACGGGATTCCCATCAACCGAACCTCACAACCACCAGGCCAGGCGCAATACGAGGACAAGGTACTTTGCCAGGAGTGCCCTCCTGGCAGGGTACCCCCTTGTTGATTATTAAGGGCAAGGGACCTGGTATGGTTTTAGGAGATGGGCTGTACGCTTGTCCCCCCCTTTCCTTGTCTACCAGGCTGCATGTTTGGATAAAGGTCTGGTGTGAATTTTTTTCAGTGGTCCTCTTGCTTTTTTTTATTTTTGCATGAGGTCTCCCCTTAAAATCCACACTAGATTCAAACAGTCTGGTATAGAATTAGGGAAGGAGAGGCTCACAATGTTTTTTTTATTGTTTTTTTTTCCTACAACTTAAAATTTCATACCAAACTTGAATGACGCAGTATGAATTTTAGAGGAACCCCATACAATTTGTTAACTATTCCTTCCCCCTTGCTTACATGTAAGTGAATAGGACTGGTGACATCATTGGTTAAAAACTTGTTGGTGTCTGCATCCGCCAGTGTCCTTAACAATCATTGACAGCAGGAAACTGTCATGTACTGTATAAAAGCAGTAAAAATACCACTGTTTTGACATTCAGCTCCAGTTGACTCTGAATTCCCTAAAAGCTAAGGTTTGGTATGAAAAGTGCTTTTGAATTGAACCTTAGGTTTGTCCCTATTTGCCAGCAGCAGTATAGCTTTAAATAGTAACCTAAATTTGCTAGAGACAAACAGCACAGGTAGGAGTTTTACTATAAAAATTAAGATATTGCAGATGATACAGCAGCGTAAAATTGGAGCAGCAGGGATAATAAGCATAACTGATGTATGCCAAACTTTTACTTTATTTATGAGGATAGGGGGGGGGGGGGGTGCTCTGAATGTGACTGATTCAATGTAAAGTGGTTTAGCTGCACTGTTCAGACTACAACAATAAAGTGCAAATGCTTTTATACAATGTGGATAATTTTGCAAAAAAAAATATATATATATATATATATATATAGGTGCAATCATAAATCAATAAAGAATGACATAACATAATAGCAATAAAGTGCCCTAGTGCTCAAACATAACTGTGTCATGTATATCATGCACAATACTGAAAGTCCATGAAGATTGAATGTGATAAGCTCCCCTATGGGGTCAGTACAGGTAAAAATCCTCATGAAAAAAGTGCTCCAAAACTTAAATATGAATGAATGAATGAATGAATAACTTGTATAGCGCTACAATGCAAACTGAATCGCCTCAAGGCAAAAATATGGTGATGACACTCCTGTGTTCCCCTTATGTGGTTGCGCTCACCTAAGACTGTGTGACAGCACAGTTAAGTTTGGTCTAAACACGCTTATGAGCCACACCTGGGCTCTTATGGGAACATCAGCTCAAATCCTGGGTCCTTTAAATAGATGTCGTCATGGTAATGGAAAGATAAAAAATTGACTGGCTACTGTGATATCGCTTAAAAGGCTTTTATTTAAAAAAAAAACAGCCCCACTATGTATGAGGTGCTTAAGCGCACCAATCTCCAAAAAAAGGTCTGTGTGCCTGTGGGATTGCTGTTCTGGGTCTCTGCAGACTGCTCCTGCCAACAACACCGTCCTATCCCCTCCCCAACGCATGTCATTACAGGTAATCATGTGTCTTCCTCAGGGGATGCTAATTTTTCTCTGTTCAGTTTGCTAGCTGTGCTTATCTTTTCCTTGCACCAGTTTCCAATATTTTGTCACTATAGCTGCTCAGCACCCCCTTTAATAGTGAGGGTACTGGAATATAGAAAAGCCTTTTTAAGCAAAATGACCCAAGCTCAAATACCCTTGCAATAATGTTACAAAGAATTCAGATACTTAACAGTTTGAATTGACTGAAAGCCTTAAACAAGCTGTGTTCACCTCAAATCCATGGTAGACTTGAACCCTAACCTTATTCCTAGAATACAGTTTTGCCAACAACAAACACTTTGAAGCCTTCATTTTCCCATACACAGCCCATATGTATTAATGGGAAACTGTTCAGAGGCAGCAGTATATAACATCATCTACCATTGTGCACGATGGAAAATGTTTTGTTTTCATCATAAAATACATAACATTCTGTTATATTCGTTATGTTACGTTAATTCATTTTCAAATAATTTGTTATTTCTGTAGCTATAGATATTCGTTACAACAAATAGTTTCATTTTATTGTTTGTTTTGTTTTCCAATAATTAGTCATTTATGTATGTATATATATTTGTGATAACGATTCGGAATTCAAAAAGTCGTTTGTTTATTGATTCCAGTAACACACACAATGACAATATATTTTCTGCTGCTTCTCAAAACCCATCTCCTCTGCTCAAACACAATACAACACCCTTCTCAGGAATGCACATTGCCAGTGGTTGTGTTGTGTCACTGCTGCTGGTACCAGGAGGAACCTGATGTTGAGAGCTTGAATCAGCTGATTGGACTGTAAGGTTTATTCTGAGTCGACCTGCTGTTTAATTACACCTTTAAAAATCTAACGAATCATAATGAATTAATTCATAATTTTCATTATAATTTTTTTCATATTATCTGAAATTCTTTATGAAAGGAATTGCATATGTTTATCTGCCATTAATACACACACAGTATCTCTTCTGCTGCTTCTCAAAACTGTCTCCTCTGCCCAAATACAACACTCTTCTCACTCAGTTCTCAGGAATGCTATATAAAAGGAAATAGTGATCAAAAGTCCATCTGTCCCAAAAAAGGAGAAAGCCAATTCTTTTATCTTAAATATTGGATCCTCAAAAAAAATTCAGTGCATCACAACATTACGGAAGAAAAAACATCTTGAGTCAACCTGCTGTTTAATTACACCTTTAAAAATCATAATGAATTAATTCATAATTTTCATTATAATTTTTTTCATATTATCTGAAATTCTTTATGAAAGGAATTGCATATGTTTATCATCTACTTGTGCTGGCTTCAGACACAGATGGCATATCTGCATGTTTGCACTGTTCAGCTTTTCTATTTTAATAATTTTTTTACAGTGACATTTAATGATTGTGGTACTCATCTATTGCAGTGTTTTCCTACATGAGCTTCATGTGAAAAGTTGCTAACAGTTAATAGAAGAGATTAGATAAAACTGTATTTTAATATTAGGCATGTCCTCGCCCAACTGGCATACTGTATGTTAGGACGTTGGAGAGCATACTTTGTAGCAAACCACATTTATTGGTAAATTCACCAAATTCACCAAATTTATGCTGGTGCCTGTGTGAGTTTTCTCACATGCAACAAGGGTGCATAGTAAATACTTTGATTTGCATGTTTGTGCACAATAAATGTCCCACCATATGCACATAAGATTGTGAAAATCAGGCTCAGTAACCACTGTATGCAGCATTTTGACAAAAGGAGGCTTTATAGAGAAGTATACAAATTTGTTGAGCAATGTTGTTAAATGTTTAGAAGGGGACCCAAACTAATGGAATGCACATTATAGTTTTCCTTAACATAAATAAATGTTACATTGTCCATGTTATTTGTATCATTTGCAACAAGAGTAACAAACACAGTTATCTGTCCTAAACATTAAATTAAACAAAATACATATCATTTAGCCATAGTTGAAGTGCACAAATAAGTTTTGTCCATAAGGAATGTTTTATTTAGTTACCTAGAATGGAGACATGAATTGTTTAATAGGATTTCTGGGACTACTTATGCCACATAAAGATATCCAGAGGAAAAGAGATTATCTGCAAAAAATGTGAGCTCATATGGAGCCTGAATTAGCAAATTAAATTACCATCTGCTGAAATTGAAATTTTTCTAATGCCAATTTTATTAAAAAAAAAATTAGATTTAATGGTTGGGACACATTCAATATTACACTCTGCTTGTATTTAGTTTTCTTGTATTTCTAGAAATATCATGACATGTTGTTTAATTATCAAAAATAATAACATAAAATACGTGCTACATAAGACATTGTGTAAATTATACTTATTTTAAAGAAAAATGTAACTCTGAATTAAAACTTGATATAACATAAAATACGTGCTACATAAGACATTGTGTAAATTATACTTATTTTATTTTATATATATATATATATGTGTGTATAATCTCTTTCCATTTGAAATTGCAGTTTTCTAAAATGTTTTAAAAATATGGCAGTCTAGACACATTTGCACAAATGCTCTAAGAAATGTTAATATCTGCATGTGTGATTGGCTGTCCCCCCCCCCCCCCCCCCCCCCAAAGTCTGCACTGAGATACATGTCCAATTCCAGGCATTCTTTGCAATGGGAGTTTCATTTGTAATGAGCTACTCTCAAACCTTTTATACTTCTAAAGAGACATACATGTACAGTAGAGTCTTCAGTTTTTCTCATTACAACATTGAGCTTGCTCAGGTAACTATATTGATGCTGATGTACCAGAAAGCAGTGTGAGAAAGGACAAGGTAAAACAAACAGCATTTTTGAAGAAAGTGAGAATCTACCAAAACACTTTGTAATAGGGATGAGCTGAACACCCTCCTGTTCGGTTAGCAGCAGAACATGTGAACAGGCAAAAAATTTGGCAGAACACACGAACACCATTAAAGTCTATGGGACACAAACATGAATAATCAAAAGTGCTAATTTTAAAGTTTTATATGCAAGTCATTGTCAAAAAAGGGTTTGGGGACCCAGGTCCTGTCCCAGGGGACATGCATCAATGCAAATTTTTTAAAACTGCATTTTTTTCAGGAGCAGTGATTTTTTTTAATGCTTGACCACTGGGCACTTAAACCCCCTTCCTAACCAGACCAATTTTCAGCTTTCGATGCTCTCACACTTTGAATGACAATTACTCAGTCATGCAACACTGTACCCAAATTAAATTTTTGTCCTTTTTTCACACAAATAGAGCTTTCTTTTGGTGGTATTTAATCACCGCTGGGTTTTTTATTTTTTGCGCTATAAATCAAAAAAGACTGAAAATTTGGTAAAAAAAAAATAATAATTCTTTGTTTCCATTAAAATTTATTGCAGAGTATTGGCAGAGTATTGGCGAGTATTGGTGAGTATTGGCAGAGTATTGGCGGGGATTGGTGGGTATTGCAGTGTTGCACATTATTGGCAGAGTATTACACAGTATTGGCAGAGAATTGCAGTGTTGGCAGAGTATTGCACAGTGTTGGCAGATTATTGCACAGTGTTGGCAGAGTATTGCAGTGTTGGCAGAGTATTGCACAGTGTTGGCAGAGTATTGCACAGTGTTGGCAGAGTATTGCAGTGTTGGCAGAGTATTGCACAGTCACTGAGCAGCGCTGTGGGCACCACACATCCAGCCCACAGCGCTGCTGCCATCTCACCCCCTCTCCGCTTCTCCCCTCTCACTGTACCGATCGGTACAGAGAGGGGAGGGAGGAACCGGCGCCATGGCGTGACGCCAGTTAGTTTACATGTGATCGCTCTGTCATTTGATGGAGCGATAACGTGGTAAACGCCCGCTATCAGCGGCCGTTTACCATGATCTGTGATGTCACAGATGTTCCTGAGTGCGCGCCCCAGGGGGTGCTCGGGAGCAAGATTCTGGGAGGACTTCCCACGGACGTCCACCCAGAATAAGCCGACCGCGCTGTATCCGTCTTTCGGCTATTTCCCGGTCGGCATGTGGTTAAAGTAAAACAATAAAAATATATATATTTTTTTGTGTGGGGGGAGGGGGGAATGAGAGATGAGGATGTTTTCATGTTAAAATGTGTGTACAAACGATTTAAGATGGCTTTTAAATGGAAATGTTAAAAAAAAACAATAAAATTTGATAATAAAAAAAAAAACAATAAAAATGAAATATTCCTTTAAATATTCCTTTAAATATCGTGCCTGTGTCTAGAAGAGTACCACAGCAAAATTAAAATTTATATATTGTATGCCTTGCAAAGTGGTAACACATTTTTCCTGTGTCTAGAAGAGTACCACAGCAAAATTTAAATTTATAAAAAGGAAAATAAAGGAAAAATTGTCATTTAAAATTGAGGTCTGTTGCAATGCAAATTTTTTAAAACTGCATTTTTTTTGCAATTTTTTTTTGTCGTAACAAGACCGAAAGGCTTTCGATGCTCTCACACTTGAATGACAATTACTCAGTCATGCAAACACTGTACCAAATTAATTTTTTGTCTTATTTTTTACACAAATAGAGCTTTCTTTTGGTGGTATTTTAATCACCGCTCGGGTTTTTTATTTTTTGCGCTATAAATCAAAAAAGACTGAATTGTCGGATTCTGGGAGGACTTCCCACGGCAGGGCCACCCAGAATAAGCCGACCGACTGTATCGTCTTTCGGCTATTTCCGGTCGGCGAAGTGTGAGGTTTAAAGTAAAAACAATAAAAATATATATATTTTTTTGTAGTGGGGGGAGGGGGGGACGGGGGGGGAGGGAATGAGAGATGAGGATGTTTCTCATGTTAAATGTGTGTACAAACGATTTAAGATGGATTTTTTTAAATGGTAATGTCTCGGCAAAGTGGCACATTTTTCTGTGTCTGAAGAGTACCACAGCAAATTAAATTTATAAAGGAAAATAAAGGAAAAATTGTCTCGGCAATATATATAAAACTCCTTTAGGCCTTTTGGGTCTGGTATGCATATTAAGGGGAACCCAGAACCAAAATTTAAAAAAAAGAAATTGTGTGGGGGTCCCCCTAAAATCCATATCAGGCCCTTTGGGTCTGATATGGAAATTAAAGGGAATCCTGCGCCAAATTTAAAAAAAATGGTGTAGGGGTCCCCCCAAAATCCATACCAGACCCTTATCTGAGCATGCAACCTGGCAGGCCACAGGAAAAAAGTGGGGACGAGAGAGCGGCCCCCCTCCTGAACCATACCAGGCCACATGCCCCCAACATGGGGAGGGTGCTTCGCGGTGGCCCCCCAAAGAACCATGTTCCCATGTTGATGGGGACAAGGGCCTCATCCCCACAACCCTTGCCTGGTGGTTGTGGGGGTCTGCGGGAGGGGGACTTATCGGAATCTGGAAGCCAGATTCCAGCCACCCCCCTGTGTGAATTGGTAACGGGGTACAAATGTACCCCTACCATTTTGCAAAAAAATTGTCAAAATGGTAAAAAAGACAAGAGACAGCTTGGGACAAGTCCTTTATTAAAAAATAAAACAATGTTAATGTCCCACGGTGTAAGTTCACGCCACCTGACCTTCACCGCGGAGTCAGAGGGGGCGGGGCCACCCAGTGATGTAAACAAGTGACCCCACCCCCTCTGATGCCACGGGGAAGCCATGGGGAAACCTCAGTTATATAAGAGCTGTCACAGCGAAGATGCGTCAGACAGCAGGAGCCTCCCATGGAGGCGGGTCGGTTGTGGATTTTTTTTCTTTTTTCGGTCCGTCGGGCGGCGTGATAGAAGAAGATGAATGGATATCGTGGGACATTTTTATTTTTTTATTTTTTAATAAAGGACTTATCCCAACCTGTCTCTTGTCTTTTTTACAATTTTGACACTATTTTTGTGAAATAGTAGGGGTACATTTGTACCCTGTTACCAATTCACTCAGGGGGGGGGCGGGATCTGGGGGTCCCCTTGTTAAAGGGAGCTTCCAGATTCCGATAAGCCCCATGCTCGCAGACCCCCACAACCACCGGGCAAAGGTCCTTTGGGGGCTACCCCAAAGCACCCTCCCCATGTTGAGGGCATGTGGCCTGGTATGGTTCAGGATAGGGGCGCTCTCTCATCCCCCCCTCTTTTCCTGCAGCCTGCCAGGTTGCATGCTCGGGTTAAGGGTCTAGTATAGATTTTGGGGGGACCCCTATGCCATTTTTTTATTTTGGTGCAGGGTTCCCTTAAAATCCATACCAGACCTGAAGGGTCTGGTATGGATTTTAGGGGGACCCCTACGCCATTTAAAAAAAATAATTGGTGCAGGGTTCCCCTTAAAATCCATACCAGACTTGAAGGGTCTGGTATGGATTTTGGGGGGGACCCATACGCCATATTTTTTTTAATTTGGCACAGGGTTCCCCTTAATTTTCATATCAGACCCGAAGGGCCTGGTATGGATTTTAAGGAGACCCCCACACAATTTTTATTTCATTTCATGGACGGGGGGGGGGGGGGGGGGGGGTTCCATGCTCTTTTTTTCAATTATCTGTATCTATATTGCCGGGACCTGACAATTAATTACAGCCGCAATCAGTTTTAAATGACAATTTTTCCTTTAGAAATGGAATTTTGCTGTGGTACTGTTCTAAACACAGGGAAAATGTGCCACTTTCCAGGCATACTATAGACACCCCCCAAGCACAATATTTAAAGGAATATTTATTTATTGTTTCACTTTAAGCATTAAAAAAAATCACTGCTCCCGAAAAAAACTTCAGTTTTTAAAAAGAAAATGTGCATTGATACACGTCCCCTGGGGCAGGACCCAGGTCCCCAAACACTTTTTATGACAATACTAATAACTTGCATATAAGCATTTAAAATTAGCACTTTTGATTTTTCATGTTAGTGTCCTATAGACTTTAACGGTGTTCTGGCAGCTTTCGAATTTGCCATAAACACAGCATATTGTTCGCTGTTCGGTGAACAGGCAAACACCCGATGTTTGACTCGAACATCGGGCTCATCCCTACTTGAAAACATTAGTGTGATATACAGTATATTTGTTCATATAAAGATGGTTTTCAATCTTAGTGAGTGTTTTCCTAGTACGTAGCTCTGCAAATATTGATGGTAACTTCTTTAGCAGAATCTTGGATTCCAAAAGAGAAAAATGTTTTAATTTTGTTTGAAATTCTTATAAAATCCAGAAAAAAAAATGAAAAATGGATGATTATGAAGCTGTGTGCATTATTTGTCCATTCCAAAGTCAATATCATGTCAGAAAATACAAAACAACTATGTGAACCTAATTTGCATTTTTTTAAAACAATTTTCAGTTGAAGTTGAAGAACAAGACTCCTAACACACAAATGTGGCATTGTTGAATAAAAATAACACTTATTTTTGATATTATTATATGCAAACATAAAGTAAAAAAAATAAAATAATTATTAGACTATAAAACACCAAAATATGACATATGCTGAACAGCTTCTTTTGTTCATAGAATGCAGTGCCTTGAAAAAGTACTCATACCCCTTGACATTTTTCACATTTTGTCATGTTACAACCAAAAGCGTAAATTTATTTTATAGAGATTTTATGTGATAGACCAACACAAAGTGGAGTGAATTGGAAGGAAAATGATAAATGGTTTTCAACATGTTTTACAAATACATATCTGAAAAGTGTGGCGTGCATTTATATTCAGCCCCCTTGAGTCAATACTTTGTAGAACCACCTTTCACTGCAACTACAGCTGAAAGTCTTTTTGGGTATATCTCTACCAGCTTTGAAATTTCTGCCCATTCTTCTTTGCAAAATAGCTCAAGCTCTGTCTGATTGGATGTAGAACGTCTGTAAACAGCAATTTTCAAGCCAGCATGGGAAAGACATATGTTGTGAGTGATATTGGTGCTGCAGTCCCGATTGAAGATACAATATGGGAAGGTTCCCCCAGTGGGGTTTTTTTTCCGCAGCAGGGTTAGTAGATTAAAGAAATAAATTGTTTTAAAAAAAGTGTTCTTTAATGAAAACATGAACACCATTAAAATATGAGCTCTGGTCGCGGGATATATTGCCATTTAAAAGTACAAAAAAAATGCAAACATAAAATTATACACAGCATTATGTATCGAATGTCTGTTGTATAGGTTTCCAGATGTATTTCAACCTGAATAGTCAAGGTCTTCCTCAGGGTATTGGTTTGCTGTTAAAAAATTGTGTTTTTAGCATTTCAATTATCAACATATTTAACAAAGAGGGTTTTTCATGTATATTTGAGAAAGTTACATAGGATATAATTACCAATAAAGGGTATAAATGGAAAATCTCCTAACCATAGTTCCTCCAAAATTGGTTGAAAGATCCCAAGTATTTTCTGGCCACTCGTATTCCAAGGGGGATACTGCATCACCTAATATGTCACACTGAAGAATACCCACTGAGGGAGCAGAGGGGTGGGGGGTCCTGCACATGAAGCAAAAACCGCATGGATATCATTCTATATATATATATATATATATATATATATATATATATATATTAGGTAATACAAATTTGATTCCAAAAGATCAAAACTGGTCTCCAACACTTATTCTACATATGTATCCACTTTATAGGAATGCTTATTACTACACAATGAATAAATACATTCTCATATATCAATCTGTTCTTATGTATATGTGTGCTTATATGTATGAATGTGTAGTGAGTGTATGAGTGAAATAAGGTGAAGAAGGAGTGAATCAGTAATTGAAAAATTATGGATGAAAAATTTTTAGATAATGAGCAAAATTTGCAATGTTATGTGAGATGAAAAATTATAAAGTGAAGGTGAGATGATGAAAAAATTGTTAAAGAGTATATGTGAACCAGAATTAATAGTGATGGGTGAAGAAAAAGAAAAATACATGAATAATCAAGTGAATGGTTTGGAATAATAAACATGAGAGATAGTCTATTGGAAAAATAGGCTTGGGTTAAAAACAGTGTAGGACAATATTGTGTACATTTTGTAAAATAAAATAATCTAATACTATTGTATATATCTTTTCTTAAAAATTCACTTCGATTTACCTCAGAACCAAAATTTGGTGAAAGTAACTATTGAAGGCGTGCTGATTGAGTTTGTAGCTCTGTGAGTAAACTGACGGAGGTCCAATAAATTTATTAAAAGGGATATTAGTATATCAATGATAGTTTAAATATTGTTTCACTACCAAAAATATATGAGGCAGACAAAGAAGTAGATAAACTATGCTTGCTAAAGACACATATAATGTATGAAGCAGACAAAGAAGTGAACTGACCTGTATCAATTACTTGAAGTGTTGGAGACACATCTGACCATCCACTCCCAGATGCTGGGGATCAATACAAGATCATCAAGCCACATGGGATTTTTTATACTGTTGCTTTTTAGTAGATTAGCTATAATGAGCCTCAGGTTTTTACCCACTCCCCCCTCCAGCATGGGCATCCCTGCCACTTGTGTAAAACGTGTGGCTCCCTCGGCGTCCCGGAAGGCGGAAGTCCCCAATCACCATCGTCACCTCTGCTGTAAATCATGATGTCACGCACACGTGTCGTGTATCACGCACACATGCCGTGTATCACGCATGGGCGTGTGGCACTGGACTGTCAGGAAGTGATCCGTGACGACGCAGACAATGAAAGAGCTCCCTTAAGTGGCCAAAAGTTCAGCCACCTGGTGGAGCATAAAGGGTGGGGGACAAGCCTGGGCTCCTCTTTCCTGCCAGGAAGACACATAGGAGGGGAATTCCCGCCGAGGAGGTTGTCATGGCCAGAAACAACCGAGGACTTCAAGTAGAGGAAAAGAGTATCAATGTACAAGTCAGATATACAAATACATTAAATACAACAACAATGTAGAAAATAAATTGTTCATTTTTAAAGCTTGTTTCCTATTTTTCAATCGTGTAAAGAAATGTATTTTATTTTAGAAGCTGTGCACTATTCATTACTCAACCAACAGTATCATTATAATATACAAAAAACACTGCAGTGATGTAGAGGACCACAATACAATACCATGGATGAGACTCGAGGTACTTTGTAATTGTGTCCAGGCACTGCATGTCTACCTATTTGCATGCTATGTATGTGCCTGGACAGGTGGAGCGAAAAACATTCACAAACCATAAGGTAATGCAGACTTTTTTTAATAAGGTTCGGTTTGGTTTGTGGAAGAGGGAGGGGATTTGGATTTCAAACCGATCCCCCTATACAAAGTCGATCTCATATCCTGACATATGTTTGGCCCATTCATCACCTTGAAAATTATTCATTATATGGAAATTACCTTACAACACATAAGTGATGGAATAAATAAAAATTACACAGCTCATATCTTAACTCTCATGTGTCAGGAGGAAAAAAGGATGTGTTTAACCACTCAAAAATATATAGCATTGGAAAGACACATGTTGTGAGTGATATTGGTGCTGCCGCAAAGATTGAGATACAATAAGGGAAGGTTCCCCCAGTGGGGTTTTTTCCGCAGCAATTTTCAAGTTTTGCCACAGATTCTCAATTGGATTTAGGTCTGGACTTTGACTGGGTCATTCAAAAACATGAATATGCTTAGATCTAAACCATTCTATTGTAGCTCTGGCTGTATGTTTAGGGTCATTGTCCTGCTTGAAGGTGAACCTCCAACCCAATCTCAGGTCTTTTGCAGACTCTAACAGGTATCTTCTAAGATTGTCCTGTATTTGGCTCTTCCCATCAACTCTGATCAGCTTCCTGTCTCTGCTGAAGAAAAGCATCCCCACACCATGATGCTGCCACCACCATGTTTCACAGTGGGGCTGGTGTATTTAGGGTGATGTGCAGTGTTAGTTTTCTGCCACACATAGCGTTTGGCTTTTAGGCCAAAAAGTTCTATTTTGGTCTCATCTGACTAGAGCACCTTCTTCCACATGTTTGCGGTGTCCTCCACATGGCTTCTCAGAAACTGCAAATGGGACTTTTTATGGCTTTCTTAAACAATGGCTTTCTTCTTGCCACTCTTCTATAAAGGCCGGATTTGTGGACTGCATGACTATTAGTTGTCCTGTAGACAGATTCTCCCACCCGAGCTGTGGATCTCTGCAGCTCCTCCAGCATTACCATGGGCCTCTAGGTTGCTTCTCTGATTATTTCTCTCCTTGCCCGGCCTGTCAGTTTAGATGGAGGGCCATGTCTTGGTAGGTTTGCAGTTGTGCCATACTTTTTCCATTTTCGGACGATGGCAGAATTATGGCGGCAGAATTAATCTGATCAAAATGATTTGGATGCCTCAGTTGTTGTAACAGTTACATAATTCCCCAGTTTGGATCAGAATGGATTGGTTTAAGAAAATTGAAACATTATTTAGGGAATTAATTTGGAAGAAGGGACTGGCTCGAATAGGCCTACAGACACTGCAATTACCAACAAAAGAGGGAAAAGCTGCAGTTCTACATCCCCGTAATTACTTCCCAGCTGCCCAACTACAGAATCTGAGGGGATGTAACATACTGGGCATTGGGAATACAAATAACCAAATGATGTTGCAGGGAGCCCCCCATAGTAATTTGGTTGAAGCCTTGGAGGCAGATTCTCTCTCTCCTGGTTCTCTTACATTAAATTGAATGTCCAAGGTATGGCAGACAGCTAAAACAATAATGGGATACAATGGATTAACAGTACACCCCGATATGGGAGAATAAACATCTCCCAGACTTGATTCCTATGGGTAAAATAAAAGAGTGGGAGGTTTGTGGTATCAGACAACTAGCTCAATTATGCAAAGGGAATATTTTGAAGTCATTTGCAGAGTTGAGGGGTGAGTACGGTATCCCAAACCACTCATTCTATAGGTACCTGCAAGTAAGGCACACTCTGAATGCTCAATTTAAAACACAAACAGTGGAGTGGTGTAGAGTCCCTCTTATACAAAAGATAGTTAACTCAGGATCTTCCAAGGGTTTGATATCTGATATATATAGGAATAAATATGTGGGAAAACAATTCACGGGGGAAAAACTGTCAAAAATAAAAATAGATGGAAGGGAGACCTAGGGGAAAAAATAACAGAAGAACAGTGGAGAAAGATATTGGAAATTAGCCCTCAGGTGTCAGTCTCCCCTTCTCAGAGAATATCACAATTGTACTTATTACATAGAGTTTATTATACTCCAAAGAAGCTTTTTAGGTATGGTTACAGAGCTGATGACAAATGCCCTAGGTGTCAAGGAATTGGCGATCTAATCCACCTGATGTGGAGGTGCCCAGAACTTTTTAGGTACTGGATGGAGATAATTGAGGATATCAATAGTATCTTTGGGACTAAACTGGTGATGGACGCCACATTATGCTTGCTGGGGAAAATGGAGGAAAATAGTATATCTGCAACTACTAAAATTACAGTAATAATATGTTTATTCCAAGCACGAAAGATAATTGCCCAAAACTGGCAATCTGCAAGGACCCCTACATTTGAAGATTGGGATAAGATGATGGATGTTAATGTCTGGAGGGAAAAAGTGACATTTACAAGGCGAAAGAATTTGGAGAAGTTCTTAAAAATGTGGAACCCCTGGTTAAATAAAATAGGATGTCCACCATAATGGGAATAGAGATTACACTCATAGAGAAGGGGGAAAGGGATGAGAAGAGAGAGGGGCAGAGACGATGGCGGAGTGGGCTAAGTGGGAGAGTAGAGAGAATTAAAACCCACATATTGTATTTAAAATAAATAGTATAAGACATAATGTGCACAGTGAGGAATGTTTAAAATGCACCGGTGAGAAGGGGGAGGGGGATAGGGGAGTAGGATGGGCTGGGTATAAATGGTTTATAGACACTTAACAGAGGGGATGGAATGGGGTTAAGGGGCCCACACAAATGTATGGTTTTTATCTTTTTTTTTTTTTTTTGATGAAGTGTGGTACACTGTGCCCCCTTCTGAACTCGCCTCTCTTACAGTGGGATGTGCAATTGAGAACGGTGTATAATAATGTATCGACAGTTACCCAATCTGGTAAGGGCACCAGGCGAGGCTGTTATGGTTGGAAAAATGGATCTTGAGATATAAGAGCACTTTGAGAAGTGGAGTATTTAGATGTTTTTGTATGTATGTAAAAGTATAAAAATAAAAGAGTTTAAAGGTAGTCTAAAAATGGGCTTCATAGTACAGCTGTATTTATACTGAGATTAAGGCTGCTTTCACACTGGAGCGGTGGGGGCACTGGTGGTAAAGCGGTGCTATATTTAGCGCCGCTTTACCGGCGTTTTAGCGGCGCATTGAGGCCGCTCGCGGGGCGGGTTCGGCGCGATCCCCCATTGTTTTCAATGGGACCGGGTGCTATAGGAGCGGTAAATATACCGCTCCTATAGCGAGCCAAAGATGCGGCTTGCAGGACATTTTTGAGCGTCCTGCAAGCGCACCGCTTCAGTGTGAAAGCCCTCGGGCTTTCACACTGAAGGAACAGCAACAGCTGTTTCGGGTCAGTTTGCAGGCGCTATTCTTAGCGCAATAACGCCTACAAACCGCCCAAGTGAGAAAGCAGGTGGACTCAATTTACTAATTAGGTGACTTCTGAAGTCAATTTGTTGCACTAGATTTTTGTTAGGGGTATCAGAGTAAAGGGGGCCGAATACAAATACATTTCACACTTTTCAGATATTTATTTGTAAAAAAATTGGAAAACCATTTATAATTTTCCTTCCACAATTATGTGCCACTTTGTGTTGGTCTAACACATAAAATCCCAATAAAATACATTTACATTTTTGGACAAAATGTGAAAAATTTCAAGGGGTGTGAATACTTTTTCAACATGACAAAATGTGGAAAATTTCAAGGGGTATGAATACTTTTTCAAGGCACCGTATGTATTTGATTTAAATATTTATAATTAGGGCTTTTATCCACTTCAGCCCCGGACCAATTTGCAGCCAAAGGACCAGGCCCTTTTTGCGATTCGGCACTGCGTCGCTTTAACTGACAATTGCACGGTTGTGCGACGTGGCTCCCAAACAAAATTGGCGTCCTTTTTTTCCCACAAATAGAGCTTTCTTTTGGTGGTATTTGATCGCCCCTGCGGTTTTTATTTTTTGCGCTATGAACAAAAATAGAGCAACAATTTTGAAAAAATTTCAATATTTTTTACTTTTTCCCCAAAAAATATATAAAAAAACATTTTTTTTTCCTCAGTTTAGGCCGATACGTATTCTTCTACATATTTTTGGTAAAAAAAAATCGCAATTAGCGATTATTGATTGGTTTGCGCAAAAGTTATAGCGTTTACAAAATAGGGGATAGTTTTATAGCATTTTTATTAATATTTTTTTTTTACTAGTAATGGCGGCAATCAGCGATTTTTATTGTGACTGCGACATTATGGCGGACACATCGGACATTTTTTGACACATTTTTAGGACCATTGTCATTTATATAGAAATCAGTGCTATTTAAATGCACTGATTCCTGTGTAAATGACACTGTCAGTGAAGGAGTTAACCACTAGGGGGCGGGGAGGGGCTAAGTGTGACGTTTTTTTTTTTTTTTACAGTAGGGGGCGTGGCTGTACTTCTGACATCATTGATCGGCTTTCCCGATGACAGGGAACAGCCGATCAATGACAGGAAGTGTAGGAAGCGCGGGGAGAGGTTTGTTTACACAGACCTCTCCCTGTTCTTCAGCTCTGTGACCCGATCGCGGGACACCAGCGGAGATCGGGTCCACTGGTCCCACGGCCATGGTCACGGAGCTCCTGACCGGGTCGCGAGCGCGCCGCCGGGGGGCATGAACTATAAATTTTATGTCCCCCCCATTGCGGGGAACATTGTAAAAAACCTTGTCAAACAAGTTCTTCACTAATCAAGTAATTACAAGTTAATGTGGGAAGTACCTAGTCACATGACAACCTGCCTCCACAATACCATGAGTTCTAAGATGTCTGCAATAAAAATAATTCTAATCAATCATCGCCAGGATTATTGTTCCTTTAAACTGCTTCCAAGGGCAGAAATGCCTTTTGGCCTCATCTTCAATTTGACAGAATCTGAATTAAAGGTGCTCAGGGAGTGGCTTGATGAGAATTTAACCACTTAAGCCTGCATCGTTTCAACTGACAATTGCGCGGTCGTGCGATGTGGCTCCCAAACAAAATTGACGTATTTTTTTCCCCACAAAAATATCTTTCTTTTGGTGGTATTTGATCACCTCTGCGGATCTTCTGCGATTTTTATCATGACTGCGACATTACGGCAGACTGATTGGACACTTTTAGCGCTATTTTGGGACCATTCACATTTATACAGCGATCAGTGTGATTAAGAACGCACTGATTACTGTGTAAATGTGACTGGCAGTGAAGAGGTTAACCAGTAGGGGGCGCTGCTGGGGTTAAGTGTGTCCTAGGGATGTGTTCTGACTGTAGGGGGGATGGGCTACTTGTGACACAACACTGATCACCGCTCCCGATCACAGGGAGCTGTGATCAGTGTCCTGTCACTAGGAAGAATAGGGAAATGCTTGTTTACATCAGCATTACTCAGTTCTTCCTCTCCATGAGACGATCGCGGGTATCCCCACTGACATCGAGTCCGCGGGACCTGCAATCACACTCATAGGGCTTGCAGTGGGCACGCCCACAATGCCGCATCTTAAAGGGCAACATACAGGTACGTTAATATGCCTGTACGTGCCCTTATGCCAACGTATATCGGCATGAGACGGTCGGCAAGGGGTTAAAGAAGCGCTTTATTAGAAACTCAACTTCTCCTGCAGGGACAGCCCAGTTCTTTGTTGAAAAAAAAAAAAGGATTCCACCTTGTGTCCGTGCATTGCTTACATGGATTTGAATAAAATCACTATGAAAAAAATGTTACCCACTTCCTTTAATCGTTGAAATGTTGGAAAGACTCAGCTCTGCCAAAGTATTTACAAAAATGGACTTATAGTTGGCATATGACCATGTGCACATTTGTCAAGGAGACAAATAGAAAACTGCTTTTAGATATGAGCATTTCAAGCCTTTTGGCCTTTGCAATGCTCCTGCAACATTTCAACACTTCATCAATTATGTTTTTCGAGATCTGTTGGACAAATCTGTGATTACTTATCTGGATGATATTCTCATCTTTTCTCATAACCTGGAGGAGCATCACAAGCATGTTTGCATTTTCTTTGAAAGATTAAGGAAGAATCAACTTTACATCAAAATGGAGAAGTGTGATTTTAAACAAACCCAGATCCAAATCTTGGAAAACATTATTTGTCCAGAAGAAGTGAGCATGGATCCCGAGAAGAGCAAAGAAGTGGTGGATTAACCTGCCCCTATAAACATAAAGAAATTTCAATGATTTGCTGGATTTGCTAACATCTACAGTTACCACTAATTATGCAGCTGGCAAAAAAGGGGTGTCCTTTATGTGGTCTCCTGTGGCACAGACTGCTTTAAGTAAGCTGAAGCCTTTTTTTCACTTCTGCACCAATATTGTTACATCCTGATCCCGAACTACCTTTTATAGTGAAAGTGGATGCTTCAGCCATAACAACTATACTCTTTCAGCAAAGGGGAGAAAAGATGCAGCTTTATCCTTGTCCTTTTTTCTCTCATTTAAAGAGTATATAAACCCAACATTTTATATTCCTAAAATGTGCCTGCTATACCATGTACTTGTATGAAAAACTATCCTGTCCTTTTCGTATTGCTTCCTTTGTGCGAAATCCCTGGTGTTCCTGCCAGTCCCTCTGCTTTCCTATTTGACACTGACCACACTTAGCAGGAGAACACACTGTGGTCAGTTTTCTAGATATGCTGGGAACTCAGTCTGCTCTCCTCTAATAATCAGACTTGTCCTGACACCCCTCGCACCGCCTTTCACTGGGAAGATCAGTGTCCTGTTGTTTCTCCTCCCCCAAACTCTTATGCAGCTGAGAACAGAGGGAGCAGAGGGAATGTGATCACTTTAAGGTTTTCATCTAAAGGAATTATAATATTGGGAATATAGAGTTGCTGGTAATTAAATTAGCCTTTTCCGAATGGAGACTTCTGCCAGAAGGGGCTTATCATTGTCATATCATTTTTCACTGTTCATAAAAAAATGGAATTCATTCATTCTGCCAAGAGGTTGTCTTGTAGACAAGTGCATTGGTCTCTATTCTTTTTCAAGTTAAATTTTAATAACTCGTATTTACCTGGGTCAAGGAATGGTAAGGTTTTACCAGGGATGTTGACTGAGCCTCTGAATGTACAATCCTGCCTCAAAAAAACTTCCTAGGTGCCACAAGTTCCAAGACATTCATTAATCTCCTCAAAGATGGGTGAGAATGTCCCACTTCTCAATTATCCTTCTAAAGACTTAAACTTGGGTACAAACCTTTTGGACTCAAGCATTTAATCTCTATGTACCTGAATCGGTTCGGGTAGAAGCCGCCAGGTTGGTGCATGATTCTAAACTTGCTGGGTATTTGGGGGTTTCTAGGACAGAAGAAGTTATACAAAGATGTCAAAAACTGTGACCTCATGTTTGACCTGTGCATGCAGTAAGATATCCCAATCTTCTTCTTTGGGGTTACTCCAACTACTCCCTGTTCCATCAAGACCTTGTGGGTCAATTTCAAAGGACTTCATGGTTGATCTTCCTACCTCAAAGAGATCATCACTATCTTAGTAGTCATCATACTTCTCACTAAGATGGCACATTTTTACCTGTTAAGGGGATGCCCTCTGCTCAAGAAAATGTATAGTTGATGGTTTGAGAAGCCTTTAAACCAGGGGTCTCAAACTGGTGGCCCTCCAGCTGTTGCAGAACTGTTGAAGTCCCATCATTCCTTTGCCTATGGGACTCATGCTTGTAACTGTCAGCCTTGCAATGCCTCATGGGAATTGTAGTTCTGCAACAGCTGGAGGGCCACCAGTTTGAGACCCCTGCTTTAAACTATATGGAATTCCTGATGATGTGGTGCCTGACAGAGGATTACCGTTGACTTTGAAATTTTCGGAAAATGTTTTGCCCAGTTTTAGGTGTAACAATTCATCTTCTGTGTTTCATCCTCAGTCCAATGGTCAGACTAAGAGGACCAATCAAACTTTAGAGCAGTACCTTCGATGTTATCTTCAGGATGACTGGGTGGGCCTGACCATGACAATTAGTATATTTTTCCAATGACAGTACCCAACCTCCTATGCCCTTTGTTTGACATTCCATTGACTATTAGGCCTAAAGGATAAGTTCATTTTTAGAACATGATACATGTTCCAGCTCCTGCAGCTCTCTCCCTCACCCCCTTGCCCTGTGACAGCAGACTGGGGTTCTTCTCCCTGTGCCTGATGTCACAATTTGAAAAGAGCGCTGGGCTCCACCCACATAGCAATGTTATTCATTCACAGTTTCCTGCAAATCAATGCCTACAAGTTCCATTAGCATTTGCGGCTGACGGCTTATAGTTTCACTGAGCTACTAGGGCACTGGTTAGCACTCTGGTAGTCAATTGATTCTTCCTGCTCTCAGGTAACTGCCTGCCCATATGAAACAGCCATCCTGAGAGTATGCAGGAGCCTGAGATGGCACCCATGATCCACTCCAGAAAAAAAATCAATTCACATTTTTTTACCTGCAAAAAATGCAGGTAAAAAACTATTTTTTTTCTTTCAAAGGGTGATCTTACCCTTTAAAAATGTGCAGAATTGATTTTAAAGATTCGGATCCTATTGGCTTTAATGGGGTTTGGATTAATGCTCAGAACTTCGGCACAGTTCGGACAACCCCCCCACAAACCAAACCCAGGTACATTCAACTCATCCCTAGCTAACACTACAGTATATTGCATTAGACTTTCTGCTACACATTTTTACTATGATTATAAGTTTTGTTAAAATAGGAAGACTTGACTTTTTTGACTATATATCTCATATTAATATTAAAAACTTGAAAGAGAACTCGCATTTAAACTCTTATGTCTGTATTTTACCATTGACATGTATCTTATGTGCAATACAGTACACTGCAGAAGCAGAACAAGACTATGAGAAGGTGATCTCTTGTACTTGATGTTTATATAGAAGTATGTTGTTGTACAGGATTTATACAAGAGGAAAGATGTAATACCATTCTTATTTACTCCACAAGTTGCTTTAAACTCTAGTATTAAAAACCTTTTATGTGATCTGAGTAGCTTCAGCCTATCATAAATATTGCATGCATCTCATATGACTTGAGGATACTATACTTAAACCTTTGATGAATCTTGAGTGTCAGGATAAAGGTAGAATGGAGAAAAATTGCTTTGGTGTTTATTGAATGGCTCACACAGGAATCTTCTCCCAATGAGTTTATGTTTGATGTGAGAATATTGTTCAACTGCCCAAATTGCATTACGTACCCATTACACTAGAAGAGTTTTAAGAATAAGAGTTATTCAATTATTTCTGAGTACATTGCAGTGTAATCTTTAAGACATATGACCCGGGCTTTCATCTGTATAACCTTTGGTAGCTGTTTTTCATTTATTTATAAAATTGATATTGTATGGCTGAGCTGGCCTAAGAAAAACTTTATAAAGGAGAACAAAATGGTTTAACGTTAAACAAGAGCTGTAAGATCTATATGCCATCATAATCATTACAAAACACATTTTAAATTTACCACATCTTTTATAACTATATACTGTGTATATACAGTATATACTTGTGTAGCGCAGGTATCCTTGCCTACTGAATTGTATTAACATTTATAACAAAAGTCTATGGACATTTCTATGGCTTAGTATTTGGCGCCATCTAGCGGCCAAACACAGATAGTGGAGTTAAGTGATTTTTTCTTTCACAAAGCATTAAGCTGATTACAGGAAGTGACTGGTATTTACTTTGAGAGTTGACCTTTTTACCCAGGATGCCAGGTGACCTACCCATGGACACCCTCTCTGACAGTGTATGCTGGGTAGGACATAAAAGGAGCCCGAGCGGCCATCTTAGGTCTCTTGGGAACGCATGGCCTGCCTGTGAGGACTTGTGATGAGGCCTCCCGGAGGAAGCGGCCTACAGCCATTGCACAGCGCAACCCCGCTCAATTGTGTGAGTGACCTGACGGTGCCAGAGATACAGTGACCGGATTGGGAAGATCCAGAGACACTCGTTTGAGCATCGGAAGACCGGGTCCATCTACCGGAGCGGAATGGATTGACGAAGCCAGCTGACCTAGAAGCAAGCTGCAAACACCAGACCAAAGCTACCATACAGAGCTCTGATCCAGTTGGTGAGTGGGTTGAGGCCCACAGTTTATTGACTTTTGCACCTAGTCAGACTTATATACAGGTCTCGCTGGGATTTATAGTCCTATGGAGGAGGAGTATAGCAACTGACACTAGGCAGGCAAAAGGCCTATCTGCTATTGCATCTCAAGCCTTGTATCATAGTTACTGAAGTTATACCAGGATCATCTTTAACTCAACTTGAATTACTTTAACCCTTGGATTACAAATCACAAGGAATTATCCTAGCTAGCGAAGACCAGAAGACTAAAGACTGAGTACTTTAAGTGAGATCTCACACATAGCTATAAAAGTAGGGAGAGCTCCCTGGTAATAATATTGTTTGTAATTGTTATCTCAAAATTCATTGTTCTGTCACTCTATGTTGGGATGACAGCACAATAACTGTAATCACCTGTTTTCCAATATATACAGTAAAATATACTTTGGTTAAGTACCCCGTTGTGTGGAGTATTGTAAGAACACACCTCTTACTCCTGCCTGGATGGAGAGAGCTAAAACCCAACTCCTGAGATGGAGGACAGCTTTCTCTAGAAATTAGTTTGACGTGGGGCTGGCGAAGAGTGCAACCCACAAAATTCGGCTGGAAGAAGACAAGCCCTTTCGGTAGAGGGTTAGACGAATCCCACTGGGGGATCTTGAAGACTTAAGGGAACGGCTGGCTGAACTCAAGAGGACGGGCATTATCAGAGAGTCCCGGAGCCCTTACGCCTCTCCAATAGTGGTGGTCAGAAAGAAGAACGGGTCTCTACGGCTGTGCATTGACTATAGGACTCTGAACCAGAGAACCATTCCTGACCAGTACACCACACCTCGGATAGAGGATGCCTTACAGAGCCTGTCGGGGGCGAAGTGGTTCAGTGTGCTGGACCTAAAGAGCGGGCACTATCAGATCCCCATGTGCCCTGAAGATAGGGAGAAAAATGCTTTTATCACCCCTGTGGGCTTCTTCAAGTTCAATCAGATGCCACAAGGTCTGTCTGGAGCCCCAGCAACCTTCCAGAGATTGATGGAGAAGACAGTGGGCGACATGAACCTGATTGAAGTACTGGTCTATCTGGATGATATTATAGTGTTTGGGAGAACTTTGGAAGAACACAAAGAACGCCTGGAGAAGGTCCTGAAGAGGCTTCATGATGAAGGCCTGAAGCTCTCCATGGAAAAATGCCAATTCTACCAACCCTGGTAAAACTCGAAACGCGTCGGAAAATCGCATATCTGTATCTGTGTTTTACTTTCATGCTCATGTCTATGCATCCCATTTAAATTTAAATTTCTTTTTTTCACACTGGCTATCGTTTATTTACGTGGGTTTGTTTCCCACACAATTTTATTTTACTTTTTCATGTTCCTAAATAAAACCTTTAAATAACACATTTCAATACCATGCAGTTGTCTATTTCCCTCAAAAGTCCCCCAAGAGAAATACACTTTGTATACATAGTACTTTCTGGGATGTGCGTTAGACCTGCTCCAGACCAACCCCAGCACCTCTCCCCCCATCTACCACCCACAAGGGGACCCTCAACCGGAAAGGTTCAACAGGACTCTCCTGAACATGTTGGGGACTTTGACTGCAGAGCTGAAACCCCATTGGAGTAGGCACATCAATGCATTGGTTCATGCCTATAATAGCACCAAGAATAACGCTACTGGATATTCACCATACAGGTTAATGTTTGGGTGTGAAGCTAGGCTACCAGTAGATTTAGCCTTTGGAACCTCTCTGGATCACACATCAGAGACCTCTCATCGAGGGTATGTGGACAGACTGCGGAGTAACTTGAATATAGCTTATGAGCAGACCCTCAAGTACCAGAGAAAGTAGGAATAAGAGGGACTTTGATCTAAAAGTAAAAGTTCAGGATCTTCAACCAGGTGACCGAGTCCTACTAAGGAATCTCGGCATCCCAGGCAAACATAAGTTGGCTGACCGCTGGAGATCGCAGCCATATGTTCTGTGCAGGAAGCTCCCAGGACTCCCAGTGTATGAAATCAAGCCAGAAGGAAGCACTGGGCCAGTAAAGACATTGTACCGAAATCATCTCTTTCCCTCACAGAAGGATAAATCCAGAAGAGGAACTCCCCTCCACTTCCACTGTTGTGCGCAGACCAGCAACTAGGTCTCAACCTACACCTTCTTTAGATGAGGATGAAGAAATGGAGATGAGTTGGCTGTGGCCACCTGAGATATCAGAGACTGATGTTGATGTCTCCCCAAAGACAGGAGAAGATAATAATGGGACTCTTAGGGCAGAGGCCCTGGAATTTGTGCCGATGACCCATCACACAGAAGAGCAAAATACTCCTGCTTACTCCCCATTGCCAGCATCTGAGATGAGGGATGAGGATATTTGTCCAAGAGTAGAGGATACCCTGAAAAGGCAAAGAACAAAGAGGGACATTCGCCCACCAAAGAGACTGACTTACGATACATTGGGCGAGTGCTCTGAAGCACCTCAAATTGTCAGCAAAAGAAACTCTGAAGTGCCTGGTCCCTCTACTTCTGATTCAGTAAGGGACAACCCCAACTCACCCCTTGACACGTCTGTACCAGACACTGTAGTGTCAGCTGTGAGTGCACAGGACAGCTCCCCATCATATGAGAATTGGTGGGAAGCTCCTCTGTCTGTATTGTGTAACTGTATAGAGGCAAAAATACAGGATAGAGTTAACATTTTGAACCTCTTTGGGGACCAAAGAGACAAAGTAGGGGGAGTGTGTAGTGCGGGTAGCATTTGCCTACTGAATTGAATTAACATTTATAACAAAAGTCTATGGACATTTCTATGGCTTAGTATTTGGCGCCATCTAGCGGCCAAACACAGATAATGGACTTAAGTGATTTTTGCTTTCACAAAGCATTAAGCTGATTACAGGAAGTGGCTGGTATTTACTTTGAGAGATGACCTTTTTACCCAGGATGCCAGGTGACCTACCCATGGACACCCTCTCTGACAGTGTATGCTGGGTAGGACATAAAAGGAACCCAAGCGGCCATCTTAGGTCTCTTGGGAACGCATGCCCTGCCTGTGAGGACTTGTGATGAGGCCCCCCGGAGGAAGCGGCCTACAGCCATTGCGAAGCGTAACCCCGCTCCATTGTGTGAGTGACCTGACGGTGCCAAAGATACAGTGACCGGATTGGAAAGATCCAGAGACACTTGTTTGAGCATCAGAAGACCGGGTCCATCTACCGGAGCAGAACGGAGTGACGGAGTCGGCTGACCTAGAAGCAAGCTGCAAACACCGGACCAAAGCTACCATGCAGATCTCCGATCCAGTTGGTGAGCGGGTTGAGGCCCACAGTTTATTGACTTTTGAACCTAGTCAGACTTATATACAGGTCTCGCTGGGATTTATAGTTCTATGGAGGAGGAGTATAGCAACTGACACTCGGCAGGCATAAGGCCTATCTGCTATTGCATCTCAAGCATTGTATCATAGTTACTGAAGTTATACCAGGATCATCTTTAACTCAACTTGAATTACTTTTACCCTTGGAATACAAATCACAAGGAATTATCCTAGCTAGCGAAGACCAGAAGACTAAAGACTGAGTACTTTAAGTGAGATCTCACGCATAGCTATAAAAGTAGGGGGAGCTCCCTGGTAATAATATTGTTTGTAATTGTTATCTCAAAATTCATTGTTCTGTCACTCTATGTTGGGGTGACAGCACAATTACTGTAATCGCCTGTTTGCCAATATATACAGTAAAATATACTTTGGTTAAGTACCCCGTTGTGTGGAGTATTATTTTCTCCCAGCAGGTGGAGCCAGTGGATCCTGAGAGGACAATACAGGTATATTGTGTTATATTATACTGTACTGTATTGTATTGCACCACAGCTGTGTCAAGGGGACTGAGTCAAGTTAGTGGGGTTTATTAGCAGAGTGCAGGCCAAATCAAACCAGCAGCTCCTTCGGGGGTCAGTGCTACACTGATTATATAAAGACACACTCCTAAATCTTGTGGACAGCTTTACCAGAAGAGTTGAAGCTGTTATGGCTGCAAAGGGTGGGCCAACTCAATAATGAACCCTCTGGACTAAGACATTAAAGTTCACATGCGTGTAAAGGCATATATATATATATATATATATATATATATATATATATATATATATATATATATATATAGGGCTACAGAGCAAAACAAGGTATAAGGATTTAAGGATTTATCTGAAAAGTGTAACATCCATCTTATTACTTTTGTATTGATGAGGTCATTCTACAGATACTGAAAATATTTTTATGACAGCCTTACCCCCCACTGCTGTATACTGATGCCAACTTTAGCTAACAGGGTTTTAAGTTAGTATGCTAAAAGCTGCTGCACTGTGGGGAATTGTGCCTGTCTTTTGTATGCACTTCTTTATATCTGCCCAATCCCTGTCAACATCTAAACATCAGGTTTTCAAACCAGCCTAAGTTTAGGTAGGTAAATGATAAGTAAAGTTGTAAAAAGTATATTATAAAATGCAAAATGGAAAGGTTAGACATAATGGCTAAAGTGGTTGTGCAATGGGATCTCAGGCACACTATTGTCACCATTATGGATGCCAAGGGATGAATCATTTTATTTCAGCACCAGCAAAAATTGTATCTCTGTGCCAAGAATATAAGGATTCTGTTTTAACTGTGGGACACTTTAACTGCCAATTAGGTAAATATTCATTGTTGGGAGGGCTTAATTTCAAGGTGGTTGGGTTTAGTGGTTAACTTAAACTGGTTTAAGAGGTAAGGCAATACATTAGGGGCTGAGTGTTAGGAGGTGGTAAAGTTAAAGCAACCCGGTCATTATAGAGAGATCAGAACAAATACTCACTTTCCTGACGGCTCCATGTCAGCACAGCTGAGTATAGGCTCCGCCCCCCATGCCTCCAGGACTTAACTCATATAAATTTGAGCCCACCTACAGCCTCTGCGTTCTTTTTTCCTCCTATGAGCAGGACCTGGGTGTGCTCCTCTACCTGGCTGGTCTAAAGGGCTGTCCGTCCGTCCGTCCATGTGTGTGGATTAGGCTGGACGCAGTCCCTGGTGTCTTGGCTAAATGACCCATAATCCAGGGAGCCCCGCTGCTGGTCCTCGGGGCTGCTTTTATCATGGCTAACAGCCTTGTCTGGGATGCACTGGGTCCATGTAAAGTGGGCAGCGGTGTTGGCAGAGTCTCCCCTATGCACGTGCACCCACGCTGTGCTGGTGTTTACAGTCGGGTGACGGAGGTTGGGTGAGCTAAATTTGAAAAATGTTTTGTATCCAAATGAATGCTGCATTGATGGGTATTGTTGTGCCTTGCTCCTTGCAGCCACTATGCATAGCCTAAACCATTGTGCCAACCCCCTCAAAAGACCAGCATTTCCAGAGAAGGTAGAGGAGTGTGGATGACTACTGGAGCCAGGTATGGCCTGTTGAGATATGGGATATCCTTTTATATTTCTATGTGCGCTTCAGTTTTTCACCAAAAAAAAGGGGGAGAAGCATGTTTATGATGTCTACAATTCCCTTGGCTTGTGTGTCCTCCGTAAACTTAATTTGTTGAAGTTCTACTCCAGGACCCAGAATCCGCAAGCATCAGGGTGGAGGTGCTGACCACAGAGTGAATCTCCAAGACAGCTTATGCCTTTCGGCTGGTCCCTCTGATTCTCATCTTCCAGCTGAGGCTGTGGCGAGGGAAGGTAACAGTTCTGGTGATAATCCCAGATTGGCCGAAGAGGCCTTGGTACCCTCTGCTCATCATTATGACTGTCGAAGATTGACTCCCTCTGCCTGTAAGATCAAATCTTCTCCAAAGTCTCATTCATCCAGCATCCGACCGGCTCAGGCTGATGGCCTGGATCTGGAGAGGCAGAGGCTAATGGATTTTGAATGCTCTGTGAAGATTGTGAATACTCTTACAAAAACAAGAAAGGACATCGCTAACCGTGCCTATAGTAGAATATGGCATAAATTCCCAGCATTATTGCTGATCAAGATTTTATGCCAGACTCTGCAGTAGTTGTTCTAAAATGTCTGCAGGCGTGGCTTGATTTAGGTCTATGCGAAGTGTGCTATAGGCACACATTTCGGCTATCTCTGTCTTCACTGGCATACAGTGGGCATCCAACACTTAATTACCGTATTTATCAGCGTATAACACTCACAGGCGTATAACACGTACATTCATTTTAAGAGGGCAGTTTTGGGAAAAAAAAATATTTTAAATAAGGAACTTTGGGTCAAAATAAGGGTCAGTTCCCACCTGCAGCCTCACCATTGCCATCAATGCCCACCTGCAGCCAAACAAGTGCCATTAATGTAGCCTCATTAGTCCACATCAATGCAGCCTCATCATTGCCATCAATGCAGCAGCCTCACCATTGCCATTAATGCAGCAGCCTTACCATTGCCATCAATGCAGCAGCCTCACCATTGCCATCAATGCAGCAGCCTCACCACTGCCACTACCAATGCCCATCTGCAGCCTAGAGGGGACAGGGAGGGGGCGGGACGAGCACTGACAGATTACATACAGTAAGAATCTCATATGATAGACAGAACAGTGGTCCAATGGCAGCCCAGGAGGCGGGACTTCCTATTACATAGGCCGCCAAGTAAACAGGAGATTTTCACTGTATGTAATCTGAGGGCGCTTGTCCTGCCCCCCTCCTTGTCCCCTCCGAGGCAGATAAAACTGAAGTATTGGCGTAAAACATGCACACACTATTTATACCCAATTTTCAGGGTTAAAAAGTGTGTGTTATACGCCATTAATACAGTATACTGTTTTTCAAGATGCAATTTGGTTGAAACCTTGAATTGTGGTTTCTGAAATTGAATCTCCCATTGCTGTTGGAGATGCATATAGTTTCATAGTTACATAGTAGGTGAGGTTGAAAAAATACACAAGTCCATCAAGTCCAACCTATGTGTGTGATTATATGTCAGTATTACAGTATTACATTGCACTGCAACTGTTCTCCAATAAACTCTCGAGTCCCTGTGACAATGTACACTTTCTCCATAACTTGCATTTAGGAGGGACATGCTGAGCCTTGTCCACATCCACCCGTCCAATGTTTTCCACTACCATTCCCCAGTAGTGGAGTGGGCCCAGCCGTACACCTTTCGCAGGCTCTACATTTGCATTTCGCTTAAATCTTGAACTCTGTACCTGGGAAACTCTGGGAGACAGACTGCTGGCAGAAGGAGTGCCGACAACATCTCCCTCCCTACTAGAGGCCATTCCACCTGCAGTAGGTACACTCTACTGAAAGGCTGCTTGTTAGACTCTTGTTACTCTTGTTACCCTAGGTAACCACTTATGTCTTTACTCTGTCTGCCCAAGTACCTTAGTGACCCGAACCATGGAATGGTGCTGGTTACTTGCATTTCACTTGCATTTCACCCCTTTAAGTAACTTCAGACCAGGCGGGTCTTCAAAACTTTACTTGAAAAAGTACAAAAAGCCATTACAAAGTCCAACATTCAGAGACCTAATTCTTCCTTACATCCCTAACCCTAACTCAGGCTATGCTGCCTAGGCATATCTACAAAAGATAGTGGCCATGTGAATGCAGAGTCCATCAGAAGCATACTCCAGCTGGTGTCTTCAGGACGAACCCCAAGTTCTGATGACTTTACATCCAGGTAGTAGTGAGCAACATTCTTCTGCTCCTCACAGGTGTTGTTCTCTATCTATTTACTTTATGGGCACCGGGTCTCTCTCTCTCTCTCTCTCTCTAACTCTCTCTATCTTTCCTTGGGGCTCTCTGCTAGGGAGACGCTCTGTACTGGATCACAGTCCCTCTTTTATATCATAGGACAGGTGGTTAGGACCCAGAGAAAAAGCACTAACTCCTAACCTCCAGTTCGGGACAGCACCTAACTGGCTAATTTCAACACGTCTACACATATATAGCTGGTGTTGTGCACTAAAGACTCTGTCAGTGATTCTTTGAAGACGTGGTGCTGTTTTGGAAATATTGTGAGAAGATGTGCAGTAAAGTGCTGAATGGACATTCCTTTATTTAAAGTGGTTATAAAGTCAAAAGGTTTTCACCTTCATGCATTCTAAGCATGAAGGTAAGAAACATCCGGATTGCATCTTCCCCCCCAGCCCTCCTCTTATTCTTACCTGAGCCCGATCTTAATCCAGCCATGTGCACAAGAGCCAAGGCTCTTAGCTCTCTCACTCCCCATTGGCATACAGACAGCCAATCACAGTAAGAGAGGAGGGAGTGGGGGCAGGGCCAAGCCATGCTCTGTGTTTCTTATGGGCAGAGGAGACACACAGACACACAGGACTGACAATATGTCAGTATTACATTGTATATCCCTGTATGTTGCAGTCGTTCGGCTCAATCACCCTGTGGTACCTCTCACTGAAAACTGCTTTACTGGTGGCAATAACATCAGCCAGAAGAGCGTCAGCATTGGTGGCCTTGGGGTGTAAAGAACCCATACTTGCGTACTTCCCAGGCAGGGTGGTACTCATGCCAATGCTCAAATTTTGTGCCTGAACTGACCTTCAGAGTCCATATCACACAAGAGGTTGTCCTCCTACGTTCCTTTTGGTGAGTACTCAAGAAATTGGAAAGAAGGAATTCCCCCACTGTGGGTTTTTTAGGCAGCATGCAACGAATGAAGTCAAGGGAAATGTATAAGATAAAAATAGTTTATTCAAAATTATGTATGACAACTGAATTAGAACATGAGCTCCAGTGCAGGACAATTAAAAACTCGGACATATATAGTGCAGACTTAATAATATCAACCACATGTACAATGTAAGTCACGGGGTAGAAGGATAGCCCTGACGCATTTCAACCCACATGGGGTCTTCTTCAGAGGGGCACGAACCACTAGAAGAAACATAATGTCAATGTATTTAACATAATGCCATTGCAGGTAAGCAATAATCTATAATACAAGGTATTTAGTATAATTACCACAGGGGGCATATATCCAAAAGCTAAAATGAGGAAAAGGTCCTCCCACGTGGAGAATCCTTGGTGTAGAAGTGTATCTCGTCTCACCCGGGAAGTGCCAGAATGTGCTTAGTCCGTCAGCAAAACATATGGGCCAAAGTCGCCAAGCATGTCTTGCGAGTAGTCACACAGACACTCCCCCTTCCTCCTTCCGCCTAAATAGGCGGAGGTGTCAGAGGGAAAGAGGTGCAACCAGGTGGGGGTAGGGGATATGCACGCCCGACCTGTAATGGGAGTCCAAAAAGAAAGAACTGAATTAGGCGTATTGTACTGGAAGGATCTCCAGGCAGTCATGTATACCAATGTCTGCTCCCATGGCAGTATCTCATATGCCAGGGATACAAGACATAAGTAAACTTGTATTGTCGTAGGTCCATGCCGGGTAGAAAACAGTGATATAGGTGCCACCAAGGAGGTGCCGGGATGGGGGGAGTGCAAGAGCAAAGGAAGAGAATCGGTGTGGTAAGGTGAGGAAGTGTGTGAGAGGGTGAGAGTATGTGTGAGGAAGGTGTAGAAGGAACAGGGTATGGTGACGATGAGAATCTACGTCGGGGATGATGATGCAGTGAAAGAACTGTGTGTGACAACAGGGGGAAGCAAAGTGAGGTGTGGCTGGACTCAAAGAGATGCGGCCTATATGGGACACAGTGAAAAGTGAAGACACCTGAAGATCTAAGCCAGGAGACTCCAATGGTAGGAGGGAAGTGCAGTGAATATAACACTGAAGCCATGAGATTAAAGTTGCGAAAAAGAAAAACCAAACAGGAGCAAAAAAAATAATAAAATAAAATAAAGTGAAATAAAAATAATAATGATAATGATAAAAGTAAAAAATTAAAACAAAAGCAGGAAAAAAGGGGGTGGGGGATGAAAAAGAAAAGGAAAGAGAAATGGCAATTGTGTGAAGTGAATAAAAGGAAATAAAGTGCAAAAGTGCGGGTGTTGCATTTGCAATCGCGACGCACCCTTGAAAAGGTGGGTACAATTAATGTGAAAAGTGAAAGAAAAAGTGAATGGGGATGGAAAGAATGTTACCTGGATGATAGGGATTGGTGACACAAATGGCATAGCCCACTGTTTCTAAAGATGTATATATAGTATGATAGACGGGTTGCTGGTGATCAAATCCAGATTATAAATCACCAGCGCAGTGGCCCCTAAGGGACATTGGTCCCAAAAGTAAGGGTAGCACAATCTAAAAGTAAAGGGTAAGGATAAGTATAAATGGACATTTTGTAATATGTCCATATCGTGCAATCAGGCAAACGTATAACATGAGAGCAAGGCACATACCTCATGGAGACAAAAAGACTGCATACATCCTCTTGCTGGAGCAGGGGGAATGAAGTATGTTCCCACTGGCCCAGCATATATAGGACAGGTGAGGGTTTTCAATTAAGGGAAAGCTCCCACAGGTGTGCATAGCCTGAAAAAAAAAAAAAAAAAAAAAAAACACCCGCCCCCCCTTTGGTTGCTGTTGGCCGCCATATAGGTCATCCCCCACCCCCCTTTTTTCCTGCTTTTGTTTTTATTTTTTACTTTTATCATTATCATTATTATTTTTATTTCACTTTATTTTATTTTATTATTTTTTTTGCTCCTGTTTGGTTTTGCTTTTTTCTTTTTCGCAACTTTAATCTCATGGCTTCAGTGTTATATTCACTGCACTTCCCTCCTACCATTGGAGTCTCCTGGCTTAGATCTTCAGGTGTTTTCACTTTTCACTGTTTCCCATATAGGCCGCATCTCTTTGAGTCTGGCCACACCTCACTTTGCTTCCCCCTGTTGTCACACACAGTTCTTTCACTGCATCATCATCCCCCACCGTAGATTCTCATCGTCACCATACCCTGTTCCTTCTACACCTTCCTCACACATACTCTCACCCTCTCACACACTTCCTCACCTTACCACACTGATTCTCTTCCTTTGCTCTTGCACTCCCCCCATCCCGGTACCTCCTTGGTGGCACCTATATCACTGTTTTCTACCCTGCATGGACCTACGACAATACAAGTTTACTTATGTCTTGTATCCCTGGCATATGAGATACTGCCATGGGAGCAGACATTGGTATACATGACTGCCTGGAGATCCTTCCAGTACAATACGCCTAATTCAGTTCTTTATTTTTGGACTCCCATTACAGGTCGGGCGTGCATATCCCCTACCCCCACCTGGTTGCACCTCTTTCCCTCTGACACCTCCGCCTATTTAGGCAGAAGGAGGAAGGGGGAGTGTCTGTGTGACTACTCGCAAGACATGCTTGGCGACTTTGGCCCATATGTTTTGCTGACGGACTAAGAACATTCTGGCACTTCCTGGGTGAGACGAGATACACTTCTACACCAAGGATTCTCCACGTGGGAGGACCTTTTCCTCATTTTAGCTTTTGGATATATGCCCCCTGTGGTAATTATACTAAATACCTTGTATTATAGATTATTGCTTACCTGCAATGGCATTATGTTAAATACATTGACATTATGTTTCTTCTAGTGGACGTGCCCCTCTGAAGAAGACCCCATGTGGGTTGAAACGCGTCAGGGCTATCCTTCTACCCCGTGACTTACATTGTACATGTGGTTGATATTATTGATAAGTCTGCACTATATATATCCGAGTTTTTAATTGTCCTGCACTGGAGCTCATGTTCTAATTCAGTTGTCATACATATTTTTGAATAAACAATTTTTATCTTATACATTTCCCTTGACTTCATTCGTTGCATGCTGCCTAAAAACCCCACAGTGGGGGAATTCCTTCTTTCCTGTATTCTTTAGGGGTGAGCAGCGCTCTCTACACCTTTGGGTATGTGTCTTTTCTTTGTTAGTACTCAAGAAATTAACCCATCAGATGTGGGCCAAGCTTTAAAATGTTTAACCGGTTCCTGACCAGCAGCCGCAGTTTTAATGAGGCAGAATGGCATGGGTGGGTGTAATGACGTTACCTTACGGTGGCCTCGACGATCTGATTCATTTCAGAACCGATCAGTCTCCAGACCCAGGCCAATGATTTCTGGCCTGAAGTGCTTCCCCTGCTTGTAAGTGTAAACATAGACAGGGGAAGCAATGTCATCTCCCTCTCTGGAATTATTTTCCTTTCCAGAGAGAGGAGAGAGGACATCCAAACGGGAGTTGCACCAAACCTACACTGACACGGTACATGTAGGCACACATTTCACCCCCCCGATTACCCCCTCCCCCAGTTGACCCCTTCACTCCCTGTCACTGTGTCACTCAGTGCAGTGTTCATATTTTTCTTTGATCACTGTACTGGTGTCATTTGTGACACTAATCAGCGTTAGAGTACTTAGTAGTAGTCTCAGATAGGTCTAGGGACCCCCCTAATCCCCCCTAATAAAGGTTTAACCCCTTGATCAAAGAATGTATTTTGGGGTGTAATTTTACATATGCCCATGGCATGTTTGAGCAATGGCATGTTTGAGCAATATATCATAGTTAAATATGTAGTGACAACATAGTGACAACTTTGTGCAAAAAAAAAAAAAAAAAAAAGTTTGTAATTTTCCCGCAACTTGTGGTAAAAAATAAAATATTACATGGACTCAACATGCCTCTAAGCAAATAGCTTGCAGTGTCTACTTTCCAAAATGGGGTCATTTGGGGGGGGGGTGTGTTGTGCTATCTTGGCATTTTATGTCCTTCGAAACTGTGATAGGTAGTGAGGAGTGAAATCAAAAATATACGCCCTTAGAAATCCTGAAGGTGATGCTTGGTTTTCTGGGTCCTGTACGCGGCTAGGCTCCCAAAAATTCTCATACATGTGGTATCCCCATACTCAGGAGAAGCAGTAGAATGTATTTTGGGGTGTAATTCCACATATAACTATGGCATGTGTGAGCAATATATTATTTAGTGATAACTTTGTGTAATTTTTGGCATATTTTAATCACTTGTGACAAAAAATAAAATATTCAATGAGGGCTCAACATGCCTCTCAGCAATTTCCTTGGGGTGTCTACTTTCCAAAATGGGGTCATTTGGGGGGGGGGGGGGGGTTTGTACTTCCCTGCCATTTTAGTACCTCAAGAAATGAGATAGGCAGTAATAAACCAAAAGCTGCGTAAATTCCAGAAAATGTACCCTAGTTTGTAGACGCTATAACTTTTTCACAAACCAATAAATATACACTTATTGACATTTTTTTACCAAAGACACGTGGCTGAATACATGTTGGCCTAAATGTATGACTAAAGTTGAGTTTAAATTTTTTTTATAACAAAAATTTGAAAATATAATTTTTTTTTTTCAAAATGTTTGATCTTTTCCTGTTTATATGACAAAAAATAAAAATCGCAGAGGCAATCAATACCATCAAAAGAAAGCTCTATTTGTGGGGAAAAAAAGGACGCGAATTTAGTTTGGGTACAGCATTTCATGACCGCGCAATTACCAGTTAAAGCAGTGCTGTGCCAAATCGTAGAAAAGTGCTCTGGTCATTTAGCAGCCAAATCTTCAAGGGCTGAAGTGGTTAATCAAGGTGACTTCAGTCATCAGGAAGTCGGAGAATCTGTTTGTCATTCCAGGTGGAACACATAATGATTTTACGGCTTCCAGCAAGATTATTGCCTCTTGGTTGGTAAAGCTCATCTCCTTGTTGAAAGGGTTAGCTGTGCCAGGAGAATCACATCCCTCTTCACTAGAAGGGTCTCGACCTTGAGAGTGGCAGCAGGCCGGGTGTCTGAAATGATCTGCAAGGCAGCTATGTGGGCACCAAAATATTCATATTCATGGATTAATAATAGTTGAGTTTGGCAGAGGCATCCTGGTTTCTGTTTTTTTTTTTGTCAGAATTGAGGAGTGTGTTGCATTATCCCTCCCCTGTTTTGGATAGTTAGTTCCCAGCTGTTCTGACATGCATGGAGCCTTCAGGAAAATGGAAAATTGAATTAAAATACTTACCATAATTTTTATTTTCTGACTAGCAGCACAGATCCCCCCCCCCCCCCCCCCAGCTTGGTAGGACTAGTTACAGAATGCAGAGGCTGTAGGTGGGCTAAAATTTATGAGTTAAGTCCTGGAAGCATGGGGGGGGGAGCCTATACCCAGCTGTGCTGCCTTGGAGCTCCTCAGGAAATGAATATTACGGTAAGTATTTGAATGAAATTTTCAGTTTTTTATACTGCCAGTACCACTTAATAGTATCTACAGGACTGTCAAACTCCCGGTTGCCAATCTCCACAACTCTCATTGGTTTCTCCTATTGACCTCCACGACCATATAGGTATTGACAGGACATTTTTATAATGACACCATAGACAACTAAAAAAAAGAAAAAAAAAAACTATCAGGGGCTTATTAAGAATATGCAAATATAATGAACTAACAATTGTGCTATACATTTATAACATATTTTTGATATGGAATCGTTTTAAACTGCCATTTGTGATATTTTTAATATCCAATAGAGTTCTTCTTTTCAGAATTTTTTCAAAGCAGGGCCAAACAAGAACAATCAAGCTAATAATTGAGGACAAGTACAGAAGAATATAGGCAAAATGGGTTGGGTCAGGACTGTCTAGAATAGGGGAGGAAATAGGAGATGAAATATTATAATTACGTTATAATAATGACAATCAATGTTAGTGCTTGTTGAAATTCACAATAGCAACTCACCTTGCTATACAGTACAAAAGAGGAATATAATCAAAATTTCCTGCTCTACTACCTTTCTTTTGTTACACTTTTGCTCAAGCTTATTAAAAACGCCTTTGCTAGATAACTGCTCTAGATGTATTAAAGATACTGAGCATAAGTCATTCATCTCATCCTTCCATTTTGATTCAGTGACTCAAAACTTTACTTGATCACAATGATTATACATGCTTCCCATAAATCACATGAAAGCTTGTCAGAGCCATTGTTATTTAACAATAGACTTTGATATTTTTAGCAAGTGCACATCCATCGAAGATAATGCAAAATGATAATAATTTGGAATGTACAAGACCAGGATGCAGAATTTCTAGCATTCCAAAACATAGAAAGAAAACTGATAACAGTATAATAACCATTACTAATATGAGTCAAATTCTTTCACAATAATTACATTGTAAAAACAAACAGTTTGTATGATATTGTTGCATGGTTTTTGCAGCATTAGAAATAAGTAGGGATGAGCTGAACACCCCCCGGTTCGGTTTGCACCAGAACTTGTGAACAGACAAAAAGAATGTATGCGAACACCATTAAAGTCTAAGGCCCCTTTCACACGAAGCGGGCTCCGCTTGCACGGAGCCCGCCTCTGTCCGCCGGCTCAGCGGGAGATCTCTCCGTTGATCTCCGCTGAACCGGCGGATGACAAGCCTCTCTCTGCTCACTGAGCGGGGAGGGGCTTGCGAGCGCCGCTGATCTCTATGGAGAGATCGGATGAAAACGGACAGTGTGTCCGTTTTCATCAGATCTCACCCGATCCGCCAGCTACGGATCTGGACGTATAGCCATACGTCTGCTTTTGGCGGATCGGACCGGGTCGGATGTCAGCGGAGATGTCTCCGCTGACATCCGACGCTCCATAGACTAACATGGAGCGCCCGTTCATATCCGCCGTCAAAACTGACAGGCGGATCTGAACGGTCCGACCGTGTGAAAGGGGCCTTAGGGACACGAAGGTGAAAAATCAAAAGTGCTCATTTTAAAGGCTTATATGCATGTTCTTGTCATAAAAAGCATTTGGGGAGTGGGGTACTGCCTCAGGGGACATCTATCAATGCAAAAAAAAGTTTTAAAACTGCAGTTATTTCAGGAGCAGTGATTTTAAGAATGCCTAAAGTGAAACAATAAAAATTGAATATTCCTTTAAATATCGTGCCTGGGGGATCCCCTTATTCCGCGTACACACAATCAGACAGTCCGACATAAAAATCTGATGTTTTTTTTTTAAGACGGATGTTGGCTCAAACTTGTCTTGTATACACACGGTCGAAATTCTGATTGTCAAGAACACAGTGACGTACAACATGTACGATGAGCCGAGAAAAATTAAGTTTATTAGCCAGTGCTGCTCTTCTGCTTGATTCCGAGCATGCGAGACACTTTGTGCGTTGGAATTGTCTACAAACGATCAGAATTTACGCAAACAGATTTTGTTGTCGGAAAATTTGAGAACCAGATCTCAACATTCAGCGTAGCCTATATATACAGTCTAAACATATATATATATATATATATATATATATATATATATATATATTAGGGGTGCAACGGATCGTCACCGATCCGTGATCCGAACGGGCCACCCCGTTCGGATCGGCACACCCCGCGATCCGCGGAGCGCTCCGCGGCCTCGGCCTTAGGAAAGGCCGCGGCTTCGGCCTAGCTCCGGAGCGACGGCGGCCATCTTTGTACACCCGGCGGCCTTAGGAAAGGCCGCGGCTTCGGCCTAGCTCCGGCCATCTTGGTACACCCGGCCACTGTTTACAATGCGATCGCTCTGTCAAATGACGGAGCGATCACTTGTAAACATACCCTGCATTACCCTGCATATACTCTGCATTACCCTGCATATACTCTGCATTACCCAGCATATACTCTGCATTACCCTGCATATACTCTGCATTACCCTGCATATACTCTGCATTACCCTGCATATACTCTGCATTACCCAGCATATACTCTGCATTACCCAGCATATACTCTGCATTACCCAGCATATACTCTGCATTACCCAGCATATACTCTGCGATACTCTGCATTACCCAGCATATACTCTGCGATACTCTGCATTACCCAGCCAATACTCTGCGATACTCTGCATTACCCAGCCAATACTCTGCGATACTCTGCATTACCCAGCCAATACTCTGCGATACCCAGCCAATACTCTGCGATACCCAGCCAATACTCTGCGATACCCAGATACCCAGCCAATACTCTGCGATACCCAGCCAATACTCTGCGATACCCAGCCAATACTCTGCGATACCCAGCCAATATTACAGTGGGTGAGATGACGTGGATATTACAGTGGGGGAGATGATGTGGATATTATAGTGGGGGAGATGATGTGGATATTACAGTGGGGACTATATGGTGGCGGAATTTTCACAGGTTTTTGCAAATTCAATTATTTGCAGATCCGAAAATGATCCGATCCGTGACTCCTGATCCGAGGATCGATCCGATCCGTGAGTTTTTTGATCCGTTGCACCCCTAATATATATATATATATATATATATATATATATATATATATATATATATATACAGTCCCTGACAAAAGTCTTGTCGCTTGTGTACAAATTGACCCGAAGCGCCGCTAAAATATATTTCTAATCAAGATTTTGTTACAAGAAATGGGTCATTTTAATCCCAACAGCTTTTGTAATAATGTTTCAGTGCCAAACGAAACTGACAAAAAGTATTCTAATATTCACAGCTTGGTAAAGCCCATTGAGTCAATTTTTGCCAAGACATAAGTGTTGTCGCCTTGTTATATGAGCTTCACCTGTGACTAATAATGGATTAATTAGGTCTCAGGTGTGTATAAAAAGAACACCAGTACACTAGACCTTCTCAACTGCAACTAGACCTCTGCAAACATGCCTAAGATTCACCCGGAGACTAAAGTGTTGATTATCAAGAGGCTGAAGACCAGATCCACTGCTGATGTGGCAGATACCTTCAATGTGTCTCAGCGTCAAGTTCAGAGGATAAAAAAAAGATTTGAAGAGACTGGAGACGTTTTGGACAAGGCCAGGTCAGGCCGACCCCACAAGACAACTGCTCGAGAGGATCGTTTGTTGGCTCGAAAATCCAAGGCCAGCCCATTTTCCACTGCAGCAGAGCTCCACGAGACCTGGTCACCGGAAGTCCCTGTGTCAACCAGAACAGTTTGTCGGATTCTGTCTCAAAATAGCCTCCATGGTTGAATCAGTGCCCATAAGCCAACACTAAACAAAAGACAATTGAAAAACCGTGTGGCATTTGCCAAGGGCCACAGCCTGCTAAAAGGATGGACTCTGGAAAAATGGCAGAAGGTGGATTTTTCTGATGAATCTTCTGTTGAATTACACCACAGTCACTGCAAATACTGCAGGAGACCTACTGGAACCCACATGGAGCCAAGATTTACCCAGAAAACAGTGAAGTTTGGTGGAGGCAAAATCATGGTCTGGGGTTACATCCAGTATGGGGGTGTGCGAGGGATCTGCAGGGTGGAAGGCAACATCAATAGTCTAAAATACCAAGAAATCTTAGCTACCTCTTATATTCCCAACCATAAAAAAGCCAAATTTTGCAGCAGGATGGTGCTCCATCGCATACTTTCATCTCCACATAAAAAGTTCCTAAAGTCAAAGAAGATCAAGATGCTCTAGGATTGGCCAGCCCAGTCACCAGACATGAACATCATTGAGCATATGTGGTGTAGGATGAAAGATGAAGCATGGAAGACGAAACCAAAGAATATTGATGAACTCTGGGAGGCATGCAAGACTGTTTTCTTTGCTATTCCTGATGACTTCATCAATAAATTGTATGAATCCTTGCCAAACCGCATGGATGCTGTCCTTCAAGCTCATGGAAGTTATACAAGATATTAAATTTGGATCTCACAGCACCAGTACTTAATTTGCTGACATATTTTTGGATTTTCAGTAAAGTTGTTCAATTTCTGTATGGGCGACAAAACTTTTGTCTTGCCAAAATTTGACCTGTCTGTCTTGATTAAATGAGAAATCTTTTTTCAGTGAAACTAAGTTATTTCAGTGCATTCAACATCATTTGGGAGGGCTTTAGCTCTTTATATGAGCTATTTCTAACACCAATTGATTAATTAAAAGTCAGGTTAATAGCAGGAGTTTCTACAAAATAGAGAAGCGACAAGACTTTTGTCAGGGACTGTATATAGTCAAATTTGGGCAGGTTACTTTTTCTTCAGCAATAAAGCATTAGAAGCAGGCGTCAAGTGGTACCTCCAATACTCCACCAATATTCATGTAAGAATTAAGACGGGACACGTACTTCAATTTGCGAAATCCTTTACTTCATTATTTCAAAAAAGCTGATCAATCAAAATTCTTTTGATACCCGCTTGCATGACCACCTGTTTGCACAGGGGTCCATGCCATAAGGTGAGAGTGATTAGTTAGACCGGAGGTGGAGGGATTGTCACGATACTGTGGAAAATAAAATGACTTACGTCAGTGCTACAGTTTGAATTTAAAACGTATTTGTGTCAACTGTGAAGTTAAGTCATGGATTGTGGAAACTAAACTAGTGTTGGGTTATTGTATATAGTGTATACCACATTTACCACTGACTAATGCAGAGTTGCAATGCAAGGACATCAGCTAAAAGTAGTTGGATCTGTATGTGCGTTATAATTAATCGAAATTAGTCGATTAATCGATTTAAAAAAAATCGATTAATCGAACACGAAAATTTTAATCAGTAACAGCCCTAATATATATATATATACACATACTAGTCTGACTGTATACTGTATATATATATATATATATATATATATATATATATATATATATATATATATCAAATGCACTGCAACTAACTAACCTGCCTGCCTAATCTAGCTCAATCTCTCTATCTCCATCCACTATAACACACTATACTGCGCTGTGTAAGCAGCCTTATATAGTGTGGGGCGTGGACTTATTAATTAGCACTTTTTTTTTTTTAAATAAGAAAGATCCCTGGGCCCATATATGAAAAAACATTATAATTTTAATTTGTTATTTTCATTTCAAGTTTTAAAGTCATAACTGTGTCTTAATAAGCTAAAATGTTGAAATTAAAAGTCAAAATGCTGTTTTTTTTAAATGTAAAATTTTGACTTTTTAAAGTCCTAATTATGAAAAATAAAGTTACATGTTTGAGTTTGTAAAGGCATACGTACAAGATTAAAGGCTTGATTCATCAAAAGCTGGCAAACTGAATGGTATGCTCACTTGTAATTATCTTAGTTTTGTGTAGTGATTAGGGCTAAATCATTAAAGATCAGTTAAATTGCAGGCAATGAAATGTATGCAATAATAAATGTCACGTGATTAACACTGAAGATTTCTGTTCATTTCCTTCATTTTGTGATACCAGCAATGGCCTAGTAAAAATATACTTTATGCCCTTCAGTCTTTTTCAGTTTTATATAATTGCCATTTTTAAATTTAAAATGTAAAAATGCTATTTGTGGACCCCAGAAGCTCCTACAATAATCTGCATGTACTGTATGCACAGTATGTTTGCACCTTGTGGCACGCTTATCTCCCAAAGTATGCTCCTCCAGTAATGCAATGCCCACACTCCCCCTTTTTGCTCCATCAACACCGCTGCCATATTTTCCTGGTCTTCTTCTGGGTCTAAAGTCTTCTCTCTTCTCTAGTGGGGGACTGGGATAACATAACTTCTATTTATATGCATGGGAGTTGCTTTGTCTTGGCTATTACCGGCATCTTTCTGGAATCTTTTAGATGCCAGGATTATACAATGCACAACTCTGAGTTTAGTTAGCAAAAAATCCCTAACAGTCTGGTAAAAGGTTTTTCCAGACGCCAACATGGCAGCATAATAGTGATAGAGCTCTGCCTCTTGATCACTCCCTCAGGACCAGTGAATAGCATAAAAAAAGGAGTTGTTCGACGCCCCCCCCACCCATTTTTTTTTTCCTCATACCTCCATGCACCAGTGATAAAGTAAGCAATATTATGTCCCTAACCTCTGTTGCTGAGCAGTAGCCATCTTTTCTGTAAAGGCCAGATTTGTGGAGTGTACGACTAATAGTTGTCCTGTGGACAGATTCTCCCACCTGAGCTATGGATCTCTGCAGCTCCTCCAGAGTTACCATGCTTCTCGGATTAATGCTCTTCTTGCCAGGCCTCTCACTTTAGGTAAACAGCCATGTCTTGGTAGATTTGCAGTTGTGCCATACTCTTTCCATTTTCGGATGATGGATTGAACATTGCTCTGTGGGATGTTCAAAGCTTGGTATTTTTTATTTTTTTTTTTGTAAATAACATTTTATTCAAGAAAAGTGCAGTACAAATAAAACAGGTAAACATAATAAAGAATGTGCCATATGTTTTTGCTTGTATAAAAAAAAGGCTCAAGAGAGAGAAAAAAAAGAAACTTGAACTTGAGGGGAAGGGAGGAGATAGGGAAATATCTAGGTCGCTGTATACATTTTGACTAATAGTCACTAAGTGTTTCACATGTCATTAACATCCATGTCTTTCTGTGCTGATACGGAGCAGGAGACCTGTGTTCCCTTTATACATAGTTGTCTGTAGCTTCTTCTAAGTGGGGGCAAGAGTCATGGAGATACTCTTGAGGAGGAGGAGGAGAGAAGAGAGAGAGGGAGGGAAAGGGGAAATAAGAGAAGGTTGTCACCGTGATGGTCCAGCACATCTAGTTAGGTTCGGTCCTTTCGGAAGTTCCAAGGGTTCCACACTATGTCGTGCGCTTCTAGTTTGTCTTGCATCCTGGCGGTCATCTTCTCCATCAGCTCCACATCCTTAATTCTGGCGTATAGAGCACCTGGGTCGGGAGGGTGTTTCTTTTTCCAGTTTAGGGATTTTTTTTATAACCTAACCCTGCTTTAAACTTCTCCACAACTTTATCCCTGACCTGTCTGGTGTGTTCCTTGGCCTTCATGATGCTGTTTGTTCACTAAGGTTCTCTAACAAACCTCTGAGGGCTTCACAGAACAGCTGTATTTATACTGAGATTAAATTACACACAAGTGGACTCCATTTACTAATTATGTGACTTCTGAAAGCAATTGGTTGCACTAGGTTTTAGTTAGGAGTATCAGAGTAAAGGGGGATTACAAATGCACGCCACACTTTTCACATATTTATTTGTAAAAAAAAAATGAAAAACATTTATTATTTTCCTTCCACTTAACAATTATGTGCCGCTTTGCGTTGGTCTATCACATAAAATCTTAATAAAATACATTTATGTTTTTGGTTGTACTTTTTCAAGGCACTGTACACCTACAGTGGATGTTTTGTTAATTTCACATTCACTTATTTTTAACCACTTCAGCCCCGGACCAATTTGCAGCCAAAGGACCAGGCCCCTTATTGCGATTCGCTTTAACTGACAATTGCGCGGTCGTGCAACGTGGCTCCCAAACTAAATTGGCGTCCTTTATTTCCCACAAATAGAGCTTTCTTTTGGTGGTATTTGATCGCCCTTGCGGTTTTTATTTTTTGCGCAAAAAAAAAATAGAGCGACAATTTAAAAAAAAAATGCAATATTTTTTACTTTTTGCTATAATAAATATCCCCCAAAAATATATAAAAAAAATTTTTTCGCCACTATGCGGACGACGTCCGCATAGTGACAAAACGCGTAGGGAGGAGGAGCTACATCCTGACGTCACCGCAATCTGTCGTAGTCCTCGAACCACGGGCTGTATAGCGAAACCGGCCGGCTCGCCTTTTGTCCTGACTTGATCTAAGTGCTATGTAAGTGTGCATTTTGCTGCTTCTTTTAAAACAATAAATTGTAAGAAGGTTTTACACTATGTGAGCACGTTTGTCCTTTATCGGTATTGGTTCGCTGTACATCATTCTGACCTGAGCTGACCCCATATTGGAGACTTCCTGACTGATAGCCCTGGAGATTAGTACCTGCAAGGTCCTAGGAGTTTGTTCCATCCCTGGCTGGGGTTAGGAGCCATCTGCCTATACGGGTCCCCTATAACAAGGGACCACGTATTTCCGGTAAGCGGACAAGTGTGTCTTACGGTGGTAGTTCAACTCACTCTGCAGCAGGCTGTGAAAAGTCACTTCGAATTTTTCGCTTTCTGGAAGTTTTTTTATTTTTTTATTTTTGTGTTTTTGTTTTTACTTTTAACATTTTGCGCCCCCCATATGGGACATTATATAACATTCACTTGGACTTTGTCTCAATATTGGCCATAACATTGCACTGTGATCATTCAATGGTGTGGTTATATGCTTAGCCTTTTGCTCAGCACCAATTGCTTACTTTGGGTGTTACAGGCTCGGCCTGCTGTTTTACTATTATTATTCACTTTAAAAACATTGGATGTGTTTATATGTATGATATAGATTTATCCCTTTTTTGAATTTCTGTTTCTTAAACACCTTAGGGTGGTGTTGTAGACTCCGTCAGGTGTTTATCACTGCACACCTCAGGTGTTTATTTGTATTTTGACAAAATTCATTATTTTCACATCTTTAATTATTTTAATTTGCTTTTTCACCGGTGATATAAATAGAGGATATATCCCATGATATCAGACACATAATATCTATTTACACTAAGTGTGTTTATTCACTAATTCTAGCACAGCTCCTTTCCTTTTTCACTTTATTTGATGTAGTGTAACATTTTGAGCAGCAGCTTCGTTCTAAGCGATAGCACAATTTTTGATCTTTACCATTAATCAGAGAGGCAGCACAGAGACCTGAGGTAACCCTGGAGAAGCTGCAGAGTTCCACAGCAGAGACTGGAATATCTGTACATAGGACGACAATAAGCCGTACGCTCCATAGAGTTGGGCTTTATGGCAGAGTGGCCAGAAGAAAGCCATTACTTTCAGCAAAAAACAAAATGGCACGTTTTGAGTTTGTGAAAAGGCATGTGGGAGACTCCCAAAATGTATAGAGGAAGGTGCTCTGGTCTGATGAGACTAAAATTAAACTTTTTGGCCACCAAAGAAAACGCTATGTCTGGCGCAAACCCAACACATCACATCACCCAAAGAACACCATGCCCACTGTGAAAGTGGTGGCAGCATCATGCTGTGGGGATGTTTTTCAGCAGTCGGGACTGGGAAACTGGTCAGTGTTGAGGGAAAGATGGATAGTGCTAAATACAGGGATATTCTTGAGCAAAACCTGTAGCACTCTGTGTGTGATTTGAGGCTAGGACGGAGGTTCACCTTCCAGCAGGACAATGACCCCAAACACACTGCTAAAGCAACACTTGAGTGGTTTAAGGGGAAACATGTAAATCTGTTGGAATGGCCTAGTCAAAGCCCAGACCTCAATCCAATAGAAAATCTGTGGTCAGACTTGAAGATCGCTGTTCACAAGCACAAGCCATCCAACTTGAAGGAGCTGGAGCAGTTTTGCAAGGAAGAATGGACAACAATCCCAGTGGTGAGATGTGGAAAGCTCATAGAGACTTATCCAAAGCGACTTGGAGCTGTGATAGCCGCAAAAGGTGGCTCTACAAAGTATTGACTTTAGGGGGGTGAATAGTTATGCACATTGACTTTTTCTGTTATTTTGTCCTATTTGTTGTTTGCTTCACAATAAAAAAAAACAACATCTTCAAAGTTGTGGGCATGTTCTGTAAATTAAATGATGCAAATCCTCAAACAATCCATGTTAATTCCAGGTTGTGAGGCAACAAAACATGAAAAATGCCAAGAGGGGGTGAATACTTTTGCAAGGCACTGTATATCTAACCTACACTATCAAAAACCCCATACTAAGCACCTACCTAAGTGTAGGGGGCACTACACTTTAATAAATATCCCCCACTATATAAAAAAAAATTGTTTTCCTCAGTTTAGGCGGATATGTAGTCTTCTACATATTTTTGGGTTAAAAAAAATTGCAATTAGCGTATATTGATTGGTTTGCGCAAAAGTAATGGCGGTGATCGGACACTTTTGACACTATTTTGGGACCATTGTTATTTATATAGTGATCAGTGCTATACAAATGCACTGATTACTGTGTAAATGACACTGGTAGTGAAGGGGTTAACCACTAGGGGGCGATGAAGGGGTTAAGTGTGTTCTAGGGAGTGATTATAACCTTAGGGGGATGGGCTTCAAGTCACATGAGCAGTCATCTCTGTCATGACACAAGCCAGAACAGGGAAATACCTTGTTAACATAGGCACTTCCCTGTTCTGAGGCTCCGTAACACGATCGCCAGGGGGTCCCGCATCTTAAAGTGTAAAACCTAAACTTTTATATTTAGTTTTGAATTGAGTTGAAATCTCAACAAAATGTGGGGAATTCCATTCTCAGACAGTTGTTACTGGAAAAGGTGTCCCTTTTGGAAGATTTCACTCATCTTTTGTTCTGGTGACAATTTTGAATTTCTTAAGTGTCTCAGTGACCATAATCACAAGGACAGATAGAGAGGAAGAATCCTCCTAGCAGGTAAACACTACATTAAATAGTAAAACCTGACAGGGATTGTAATATTTTCCTACTCTACCCAAAAAGGAAAAGAGTTTTGCTTATACATACACATTATGGAATTTTGTAGACTACCAAATGCCATGAAGTTAACTATTTTCTGCACTAACTATGAAACAAATCTGATGTATAGTGCAAACATATTTTTTTTTCTATTTAAAGTCAAAATAATAACTTTTTCTCGCATTTATCTCTTTATAAAATGAATGATAACATTTTTCTCACAATTATAACAATTGTATAAACAAAGTAAAATTGTTTTTTTTTTTTTAATGCTATGATATTAAAATATTAAAATTGTTTTTTGATATCTTAATTAAAACTAGTTTCAATTATAACATGAACATTTTTTTTTGATGATCTTAATGGCCATGGGACCTATTTTTCAGAAAGATATTTATTTCTGTATTTTCTTGCCACCTTGTAACATCCTCAGTGAGCCCCTGAACCTCTTCTGTTCCCTTTTACTTCCATCTGTTTGGAATGAGTAGTGCACGTTAGTTGTGGTCATGTGCATTGCTTTATGCACACTATGGGGGTTATTTACGAAAGGAAAATCCACTTTGCACTGCAAATGCACTGAAAGTGCACTTGGAAGTAAAGTCAATGTAGATCCGAGGGGGACATGCAAGGAAAATAAAAAACAGCATTTTAGCTTGCACGTGATTGGATGATAAAATCAGCAGAGCTTCCACTCATTTCAGATCTACCCCTTAGATTGTGAGCGACTGCACTTCCAAGTGCACTTTCAGTGCACTTTCAAGTGAACTTGCAGTGCAAAGGGGATTTGCCTTTCGTAAATAACCAACTATGTATCCCATATTTTATAGTCCCTAGTTCAACTCGGGAACACGCAAAAGAGACTATGCTCTCCGCTCCTCCTCTTTCACTCCCAAGTCAGGCTGTGTGCATGTAGCGCCCTGCTCCTGATGGGCAGACGCTATAAATAGAAATTTAGTATTGTCTGAGCTGTAGTTTAGCTCAGACTGATTATGTTGAAATTCTGGTTCTGTTACAGTTCAGCTGGTTGTATGGTTTTCCCCTTGGCCGAGGGGTGGCACCCTTATAATTTGGCCAAGGTTGGAAATTGCAACGAGCTGGGTGTATTGAGTGCCTCTTTGCCCAGAAACAGTGAGTGGGTGTGGTCTACCCACTGTGCATCCTGGGAGAGGGTACTTAAGGGACAGACCCCGTGATAGGGTGTGTTCTGACCTGATGGCTCTCCTGGCCTAAGGTGTGCTGCTGCATTCTAAGTTGTCTCTGGGCTGGCTGGCCCATGGCGTTGTTACTGAAGGGTAGGCCCAGAAGTCCTGGGGCCTACCGATCCAGGGGTGGTCCTGTGCTGTCTTGCCTGTGGGAATAAGCCAAGCGACTGGAGGATCCAGGGGAGGACTTTTCAGAGAGAAAAGTCTCTAGAAGAGTCTGGAGACTCAGTTGGAGAATGCATCCCAGGTCATCTACCGCACAGTACCACCGGTTCGGCTGAAAGAAACTGGTACTGTGTGATTGTTCTTTGACATTGCAAAAAGTTGCTGGTTACGCAATTCTGTGGCAGAGGATTGTGTAACGTTGTAATAATCATTCAAGTCTATGGCAGAGACTATGACCAAGCATCACATCGGCTGCTAGGTCAGTGAGAGAGGCATATGTGGTGGTTGCTGGATCCAGTTGTGGAGCTGTTGTCCTCTGGATCAAAAAATATCCCTGACCCGCAATTGAAAGGTACCTGAATTCCCCTAAACCCTCCATCCCTCTATTGGAATGTCTCTTTGTCAATAAAGCATTGGAAAATATGACCATACACACGGTCGGAAATTCCGACGGAAAACGTCCGATCGGACCATGTTGTCGGAAAATCCACCCGTGTGTGGGCTCAATCTGACTTTTTCCGTCGGAATTTCCGACGGAAAAAGTTTTGAGAGCTGGATCTCAAATTTTCCGACAACAAAATCCGATCACGGCAATTCCAATTGTGTGTAGCCTAGTCCGACGGACAAAGTGCCACGCATGCTCAGAAGAAATTCTGAGACGGAAGCACTCGGTCAGGTAAAACTAGCATTCATAATCGATATAGCACATTCATCACGCTGCAATGTTAAAAATTGTTTAATGCAGCGCATTCTCTTTTTCTTTAGAATGCTAGAAGAATGAAGTTCTTTTGCTGCTCATATTCACACAGACTTCTCCAAAACTTATTTCTTTATTCTTTTTCATGATTTCATGACTAGAATATTTTTATTTGTCAGATCTCCAGAATTTTTTTTTTTTTTATTTGTAAAATTTGTGGTTGTTTTTTTTGATCAAGATCTCCTTTATTTGACATTTTGCTCATGTTCGTAATTTTTTTAGTGTGTTTTGTGTGTCTCAACTTACCCCAACACCATTATTATCATTTTATTTTATTGGTTTATTTTTTAATCTCTAGGAGGTTGTTTGGTGTTGGTGTCCCTTGTTAATTTGACTTTGTATTTTTGAAATGTACCTGCCTACTCACAAATAAACTGTCCTTTTTGAAGTAGAACACATAGGCAAGTATTTCTTCCACCAAAAAAAAACTTTATTAGGTCTCCTAAACCAAATAAACAGGAAGGCAGCGCTGGATAAATTACTCAATTTGGCGCAGCCTTTTGGCCCCCAGGGCAGACATCAAATATGTATTTGCACAATTGGTGGCCTGGGGAGTACATATCTGAGGGAGAACAGTCTGGTTCAGAAGTCCAAGCGATCAGGAAGAGCAGATAACATCTATGTCCCCAGGGTGTGGTCATACAAGAGGCTGCATCTTCTGGCAGACCAGACTAAACCCAGGCCATCACTCTCTGGTCTTCTTTAGGCACTTCCCTCCAGGCTTCCTTCCAGGCTGTGGCTCTGCTCTGCTAGTTGTGGCACTTGCCACAGCCTCCTCCCAGCTGAGGTCTTCCTGTGTATGAAAATGGGACATAGTTTTAGTCCTTTGCTCATCAATCACACAATTTTCAGCTCATGACTGGTGCAAATTGAATGTTAATAAATAGAACAGACTATCATTCAGAGCCCAGCATTTTTCATTCTTGTCCCAATCCTTTTTGGTCACTACTGTCTATTGATATGTCAACCACTTTGTTAAATCACAACTTAACTGATCAATAATAACATCTATTTAACATCATTAAATGTACGACAAGAAATATGTTCAACAATGCTATACCTGTCTCAAGCTGGGCCCCTCCACATGTTGCTGCCTGGAAGGCCCAGTTTTGATATCGGAAGCCTCAGCTGGGGGGGAAGGAAGCCTTGAAAGAAGACAGTAGAGTGATGGCATGGGTTCCCTCGGGCTGCCAGAAAATGCAGCCTGTCATATAGCAACATCCTGGGGACATAAATGTCATTGAATCTCCTGATAGCAGGGACTCCTGGAACTTTATGCACTCCATCAGATATGTACTCCTCAGAGCACGAAGTTTGGACTTCACATAGGGGATATCTGCCGTGGGGACCATGATCATGACCAAATCAAGTAATTTATGCAGCGCTGCTTTCCTCTTACTTTGGTCATTATAAAAGGGGTGTGAAATCTCCCACAGCCAAGGCAGCTCCCTGAGCTGTTCAATGATCAGGACACGGAAATAGGGCAGGTCAAAAGGATCCATTGTTTTCTCTGCAAGACACAGCACAAGACAAACCATAATAATGTCAGGCTAAATTCTCCTAATCTTGTCCCAAAATAAGCCTCAATCTAGAAGCAGTCTAGGCTAGTGATATACCAAGTTAAAATTGTACCTTCGTTCACACGTTCTGCGCTCTCTCCCTCTGCTCCCAGCTCGTGCGTACGACACACGCGTGTGACGTTTTATATACAGTGCGCATGCGTGAAACTCCGTCCGCCCCTGATGATCTTTCTAGTCTATTCTATTCCCCGCCCCTTCTCTTTATGGCGCAGTGTGGAGAGCACATGGCAGAGACACAACAGGTGCATGGTAATTTCACTAACGAGGAGGAGGACGAGGAAAGCCCGGAGCCAGAAATGTCCCGATCCCGGAGGAGAAGATTTAAGGCCTCAAATAAGTCTTTTGTAGAGATGGCAGAGATGGTGGACATATTGAAGAGGAGCGACTATGATGGGAAGTATGGGCCTTACCGCAACCCAAATGTCAGAAAGGCCAAGATCATGGCTAAAGTTGTGAAGAGTCTACAGAAGAACTTTGGGGTACAACGATCCAAGGATCAACTGAGGAAACGCTGGTCAGACCTGAAACTGAGGGAGCACGATCAGTACCGAAAGATCAAGCGACTTCTTCAAAAAAGTAAGTAGTTGTTGTGTGTTCATATTATTATTATTGCTTGCATACTGCTCCATGTGCTTTGATTTAATGTTGTACAGTTTAAAATGGCCACTTTCATGTTCGTGGGTTGAATCGTTCGTAATAGACCTTGATCGTTCGACCACTTCAAATACGATGTTTCGGCAAGTTGCAGGAAACTACATTTGTTCAGACCTATCTATCTCTAGTCAAAGGAAGTTTCTTGTATACAGTGCTTGCTAATAGAATGAAAAGCAAACTTTATTCAGTGTAAAGGAGAGGACACTCAGTAGTTGTTTACACATCTGGACTCTGGAGCACGAGTGTGGGACACCAGAACACCCTTTTTATTAGGATGTCCCACACACGTGCTCCAGTGGATACTATAGGGGTGTCTCCATCTGACAAACGTTTACAAAACAGGTAAGTATTCCAGCTTTAGAAAGTGTCCCAAATAATGTTTTCTGCTTTGAACTAAAAAAACACAATTGTATGACACTTCCAAGCAATGTTTCATATTCCTATTTCTGCCCTCAAATATCTGTGTGCTAAGTATTCCTTTTGTACATTCTCATAGGGTAGAGAAGACTCAGGACGTCTGAGGACACCAGGGACCCCACACCTCCCAAAGAAGGGGAAATACTAACACCAGAAGCAGAGGAGGAAGGAGAGATTGTAGAAATTGTCACCACAACAGGTGAGTGTCTGAGACCACAGCTTCAGGTAAGCTAATCAATGTATGCCTGCACATTTATAATACACAGTGTTTTTTTGTTTTTTTTTTTAGGTGATGTGGATGTTGTGGAAGAAGAATCACATTTTACCTGTGAGAGTGCCCAGATCCTCATTGGGGAGATAATGGGGTGCAATCGCGATTTAGATGATATCAAGAAAAACATCAATGATGTTCAACAAAAATTTAAGAACATCATTGATGTTTTAGGGAAAATCTGAAACACCCCCAAACTAGCTAGCATCCAATTTCATTTTTAAAACCACAAAATTTGAAGTTTTAAAAATGCAAAATTTGGAAGATGCACACAGTGTGTCAACATGTGCTATCTCCCATCATGGGGGATCAATGTGCACGTTTTGTGGGTGCAACCCCTTCCTTGCTACTAAAGTGGCTGGGGTGAAGGGGTTGCACTCCCAAAACACGTCCATGGATCCCCCATGATGGGAGATAGCACATGTTGACATTATAGGGATGGGTTCAGGAAGAAAATGCCCAGTTTGATCCCCAATTTGTGTGCATCTTCTAAATTTGGCTTTTACAGGGGTCACACCCCATGTGATGAAGGCAATATTAACACAGTTGGGACATACTCATGTCTGATATTGTCTTCACTTTTCCAAGTTGAACTTTGTAAGTTCCTGTGTTCTGTATCAAAAGTGCCAAGTTATATTAATGTTAGCAAAAATAGAGTTATATACACCAAATATGTTGGTTTGTTGTAAACCCTTTTAGAAACGCACATGCGAATGTGCTTGAAGTAAAAAGGTTAATTATCAACAATGTGTGGCTTCCTTATTCAATACCCCAAAAGCAGTATTTCACTTTGCACTCCAAGTGCAGTTTCAGGGGCACTTTTGCAGTGCACTTGTAGAGCATTGTGGATTTACCTTTAGTAAATCACACCCACAGTGCTTTTTATTTTACCACCAATCACGCCATTTTCAGGACCCCACACATTTCTGTCATGGTGCTGAAAATTAGTAATCTTTTTGCAGGTAATGCACTACATACCTTAACTAGAAAAACTAGTCAATGGCCCCCCTACCCACAGAGTACGCCATATATCTTGTTCTGACTTTGCGGGCATTTTTGGGGGGCAAGCCAGGACGGGCAGCTTCAAGGGCCGTCAGGTTGGCATTTTGGGGTAAGTCTGCATCAGGGCCAACTGAGACCACATAGTTTGTTGAATGTTTTTTTTTTTTTAATTGTGCAGAATGCAGCAGGAAAGCACAATATGATTCAGTTTATATTCCACCATGTGGATGGTTGTCAAAAATAGGCGGAAGCGGCTGGCCATTATCCCAAAAGTGTTCTCCACTACTCTTCGGGCTCTGGACAGCCGGAAATTAAAGACCCTCTGGTCCGGGGCGAGGGTCCTCATCGGGAAAGGCCGCATCAGATGGCTTGACAGCGCAAACGCCTCATCCGTGACGAACACGGAGGGGAGTCCTTTCGCATTCTCCTCTGGAGGTAGCAAGCCCAGACTCTCATTCTGGATACGCCAGTAGAACTCTGTCAGCGCGATGACTCCACCATCCGAGATCTGGCCATTTTTCCCCACGTCCACATACAGGAAGTCATATGTCATTGACACCACCGCCAACATCACGATACTATTATACCCCTTGTAATTATAATAGTAGGACCCCGAGTTGGGGGGTAGGATGATGCGGACGTGTTTCCCATCAATTGCCCCTCCACAGTTGGGAAATTCCCCACGGCTGGCAAAGTGGGAGGCCACAGTCTGCCATTCCTGTGGTGTTGAAGGAAACTTTGGAGTCAAACAAGGAAAAAAATTTGTAATTTTGCAAATAAACATTGCAAGCAGATTAGAAAAAACATTTTGGGACAAGATCAGTATAACATTTTTGGAAAAAAGTATTTAAAACCAAAAGTAGCATGTCCCCTTAGCAGATTCCTCACCCCCCACCCCCCCCCCCCCATCTGATGGCCCATTGCAAAAAATTATGGGGGGATGTATTGGACAGGTAACTCTCTCCACTTCATTGAGAGCTGAATGCCTAAATAATGTGTGATAGTTTGGCCAGACCCTTCCTACTTTACACTATTGGCAGCCAGTGATGTAAGTAACTGAATTAAAATAAACGGAGTTACTTAACGCAGGTACTTTAGAGGGTAACGAGTAATTGAACTGATTACTTTTCCCCTCATGGTAACGCAGTTCCCATTACTTGGGCAGCGTTACCGCAATTACATCTACCGCCACTAGATGGCAGTACTGTAATTCCGGTGTCCTGCTGAAAAATTTCCCGGATAAGGACCCCCTGTACTGCGCAGGCGCAGCGCTTGCGCAGTACGAAGGACTACGGAGCTTACGAAAATTGCCGAACCTAAACAGCTCTGAGTGAACTCTACACCGCGCAGGCGCAGTTAACATGTAATTGTACAAGGCGATGCCGCACGCTCCCGATGCTCATGCTACTCTGCAAGGGGCATCTATCGTGTAACTAAGGGGCGGGTCTAGTATTACTGTAACCAAGGGGCGCATTTATTATTATTGTTATATATCAAGCTCTGCCCATTAATTTAACATTCGCCCTCTTCTGTAGCCATCCGCCCCTTACACAATATAATAATAGACCCTCCCCTTGCTTACACGCTATAACAGATCTGCCCCTTGGTTAGAGTAATAATAGAGCAGCCCCTTGGTTGCACGATATATAACAATAATAATAAATGCGCCCCTTGCTTACAGTAATACTAGACCCGCCCCTTAGTTACACGTATAGAATATTAAAAAAAAGTCACAGTTACTTTGCTGAGTAACTAATTACTTTTCCAATGTAGTAACTGAGTTACTAACGCAATTACTTTTTGGGAGAAGTAATTTGTAACTTAACTAATTACTTTTTAAAGTAAGATGACCAACACTGTTGGCAGCCCACCGGACAGGTAAGAAGTGTCATAATACCAAAAAAAAAATATCACAAAATGAACAAATGGAAACACATTTTTACATTCTGCTATTAACTATCAAGATAATAATAGGAGTAAATTTTTTTTTTTTAAAGTAGCATTTGAAAGTATTGAGGCAGGCCCTTGCACTACATGCTTTGGTGAATTCATCCATAAATATGACCACTAAAGAGGTAGGTACAGTGTGTATTAGGTTTGGCAAAGTCAGCAGATAGAGGATTGGTATCAGCTGACCTAGCAGTTGGGGGAGGGGGGTTCCTAATGAGTTTCGCCCACCAAAAAAAAAACCTTGGGCACTCTGCATGAATTTAAACACACACATAACATTTGTATAGATTTTAGGGGGTGGTTAGGGGAACCAATACTATGGAGCAGACAAAATACATTGCTAAGTGACTAGGCTATTGGTGTATATGGGCCCAGGAGAGCATGCTGGGGAGGTAAGTGAAGGCAAAAATGCATGAAGGCTAAAGGGGCACAGCATATCAATTACAGCATATTGCAATCCTGGTAATTAGGGAACGTGGAAAGAAATACAATACATTAGCAAACACTAAATACATATAATGTGATGTTAAAGGAGAAATCTTGCCTTCATATAGTCCTTCTGCAGGACCTGTATGATAGCAGAACAGGTCTCTGGAATAATGATCCCAGAGCCTGGGGGGAGATGCCTGTGGAGAACTTGAGGTTCTGAAGGCTTCTCCCTGTCGCCAAGTACGTCAACGTGGCAACCAGCCTCTGCTCCGCAGTCATGGCTTGCCTCATGCAGGTATTCTGCCTGCTGATATAAGGGGTCAGCAAAGCCAACAGATGGTTAAAGATGGGGTCCATCATCCTGAGAAAGTTCCTGAAATCATCGGGCAAATCATCAGGCAAGCAAATGAATTGGTCATGCTGGAGCAACCAATTCTTGGTCCATGAACTCCTCCTCGCCCTGTTCATGGACTGGGCTTGGGTCAAAGCTAAAAGCCCAACACTAAGCCCCTGCACAGCATTACTCAATGACGAGTACTTACATGAAGCATGGCTTCAAAACGGTTGGCTGGTCAGAACGGACTAACGGAAAGCACTGATAAACAGCAAGGCCAGAAAGAACGAAATGAAAACCAGAAACGAGCGGACAATAAGCACTGAAAGTCAAAGTGTACTATATCAAGATATAGGCCGCAATGACAAACAAATGCAAACTGACTACACACACTGATAAACATATACGCACAGACAAGCACAAACTGTAGAGCAGTAACGATCTGAAGCACAAGTCTGAAAAGCGTGAATCGTCTCTAACCAAACTTCTACTAACACGTGATAAACACGAAATCAGCAGAAGGAGCCCAAGGGGTGGCGGACGTGGTGCTGAAATGTTTCTTTTATAGTCCCGTCGTACATGGCTTAAGTCACTGCGTTCTTGACGACCGGAAATTCCGTCAACTTTGTCCGACCGTGTGTACGCAACACCAGCTTCGGACAAAATCCGACGGAAATGATCCGACGGATTTGGTCATCGCAATTTCCGACCGTATGTATGGGGGCTAAGTGTCGGAGCTGAAATCTATGAGAAAAATCTTTAACGGGACCTCTATGATGGACACGGTGGAATGGTGAGGAATCAGTAAGCCCAATCAAATACATTTGTTTACATTAATGCAGAGAATGCATTAACCACTTCAATCACAGGCACTTTACCCACTTTCTTCCCAGGCCAGTTTTCAACTTTCAGCGCTGTTGCGCTTTTGAATGACAATTGTGCAGTCATGCAACATTGTACCCATAAGAATTTTTTATCTTTTTTTTTCACACAGCTAGAGCTTTCTTTTGGTAGTATTTAATCGTTAAATAAGTAAAAAAAGACTGGAAGTTATGAAAAAAAACAAATTTTTCTTAGTTTCTGTTACACAATTTTGCAAAAAAATAACCTTTCTTCATAAATTCAGATCAAAATGTATTCTGCTACATTTCTTTGGTGAAAATAACCCAAATCTCTGTATATTATTTAGTCTGTAGGAAAGTTATAGAGTCCACAAACTATGGTATATATATATATGAAAATCAAGATGGCCTATCTCAGATCTTGAGGCCTGAAAACACCAGGACAGTAGACATGTGCACAACAAAAAAATTTGTTTATTTTCGTTTCGTTTTTTTCGTTTCCGAAAAAAAAATCGTTTTTTTTTGTTTCCATCGATTCGTAACGATTCGTACATTCGTAAGTCGTCGTTGTTCGGATTCGTAACGATTCGTACATTCGTAAGTCGTCGGTGTTCGTATTCGTAACGATTCGTACATTCGTAAGAGTTATTTTTTCGTTGATTCGTTTTTTCGTTAGTTTAATTTTCGGACGCATTCGTATTTATTCGTACATTCGTAACATTCGGAGATTCGTAATCGGAGCATAATTCATAATTTGATGTAATGTGTATGCTATTATTAAATTTTAATAATTTACGAATCGAAAAAAAAAGTTACGAATCGAAAAAAAAAGTTACGAATCGAAAAAAAAAAAGTTACGAATCGAAAAAAAAAAAAGTTACGAATGTACACATTTTTTGGTTCAATAGAGACACGGAAAATTACAAATCGAAAAAAAAAAAAAAAAAAAAATTTACGAATCGAAAAAAAAAAGTTACGGATCGAAAAAAAAGTTACGAATCGAAAAAAAGTTACGAATGTATGAATTTTTTGGTTCAATCCATTCGAAGCACGTTTAGCAGCACCATTGTAAGGGACACGGAAAATTACCAATTCAACAAACAAAAAAAGTTACGAATGTACGAATTTTTTTGTTCGTTTTCGTTTTTCGGATTTTCTTCATTAGTACATTCGTTGTTTCTAATTAGTTTTTTTCTCGGATTTTCGTTGTTTTTCGGATTCGTTCGATTCGAATGATTCATTAATCGGATTCGTACGATTCAAACTATTCGTTACGATTCGTTATTCGGATTCGTACGATTCGAATGATTCGTTCATTCGTACGAAAACGAACGAACGAAAATAACGAAAAAAAACGAAAAACGAAAAAAAAAAAAACTAAACGAATTGCACATGTCTACAGGACAGTACAAATATCCCCAGATGATCCCTTGTTTGGAAAGTAGACAGTCAAAAGTATTTATTAAGAGGCATGGCGAGTTTTTTGAAGTTGTAATTTTTTGTCCAAGTTTTGGGGAAAATTAACAAATGAAAAAAAATCTTTTTTTTTTTCTTTTTTACATACTGTCACCAGTGCAGTACAGCATTATCATATAACTGGTGTGGTGGTGATCATTGATATATCTTTTTTTTAATTACCTTTTTTTTTCTTCTTCTTAGGGTGGTGGGTTTCCTGATTGTGACAACATTGGACCATGCCTTATTGCAATAGCCACTTTAGTTCAGAAGCTTATGTGACAGGGTAACTATGCAAGAGCACAACAGGAAGATAGTGATACCGTATTTCATCCTACAACAGGAAGTGCCTAAACATAGACCTTCAAGGCAGGGTCACCGGTGGGGAAGAGCTGGGTTCAGATCAAAGTTTGGTCTCAACCCAGTAAATTCACGGTAAGCTGATACCGGATCCAATCCCCACTGGTCCAGTAAGCTATGGGCAGGAGATACAATGTTACTGCCCTAAATTAGGTCAGTGATGTCATGAGCATCCCTGTCCCTTTGTATAAGCGCAGCTGTGAGGCTGGTAATCTCTCACTAAGAGTTCATTGGGCCATCAATACAGCTAACTTTTGGCTTTGGGCCAAATTGTTTTTTTTTTTTGGTCAACCAATTTTTTTTTAATAAAAGCTACCTTGAATGAAATGAAAACTCACAACTTACAGGATTTAAAGTGGTATAAAGTCTGATTTTTTAACTTGTACCTACAAGCCTATAAGCCTTGTAAGCCTATAATAAGGCTTTATAAACATATGTAATTCCACACTAAATATAAAAATAAACTAAAATAAAAAGTGAAAAGAAAAAAGGACAGCTGCTGGCACAGGTCAACAGATACAAACCTACTCACACGAAGTGCAGCGCTTATCACAAAAAACATGAATAAACTTAAATTGCAAAAAAACACATCAAAGGAGCAGTCCTTTCCAAAAAAAAGTCCATATATAAGTGTTAATTTGAAAAAATATGAATGGTCTACAAGTGTGCAAAAGGTGCTTCCCACGATCATGAAACAAGAAAAAAAAAAAAAACTATTCCAGAGGGGCAAACTCTAAAAAGGAAAAATCAAGAATACACCCTAAACGTCCAGTGGAAGTGAAAGTGAAGGTGGCTGATTACCAGAGGCTTTCAAACGAATGAAAAGCCAGAAACACTTTGGGGGATGAACTCCAAATGAATCCACAATGAATGATTTACCAGCCCTGGAACTCCTGACTCCACCCCAGCATTAATCCCGGTCTATAGGGGCATATAAAATGCAAAAACTCATTGTAGTTTGTTGTTGTATACTCGTGTATTATGTTCTTATAAATATGCTTTAAAAGTAAAAAGAAAACCACTCACATTTGGAATGAAATAGACAGGCATCACAATCTCATTAAACTGCAGCTATCATATTGTGGGCGACAGGTTCCTTACGGCCGCTGTACGTGGTGACGTCACGTTAGGCACCGCCCTATGCCCTATAATAAGGTATGTTCAGTGTATATCTCCTAAACACTGCAAGTTTAGGAGATATTTACACAGGATGCAGCTGGTTACGTCACCGGGGCATGCACTATGAAGGGACGGCATACTCATGTCAGTGACGTCATCACAGCTTGGACATTCATATGGCCTGGAGCCCGTGAATATGGAAGCCCTAATGGTGTTCATGCCTCAATGGGTCAGGGCTGTTTTGTCAGCAAAAGGGGGACATACTCAATATTAGATGGCTGGTCATAAAGTCATGGCTGATCAGTGTATACCGTATACCCACTGTACATGCACAAGGCATTATATAGTAGTTTACTGTTACATAGTTACATAGTTAGCTAGGCTGAAAAAGTCCATCCAGTTCAACCATAAAAAAAATAATAATAAATAAAAATAAAAAAATATAGTACAATCCAATATACTCAATTCTATACCCACAGTTGATCCAGAGGAAGGCAAAAAAAAACCCAGCAGAGCATACTCCAATCTGCTACAGCAGGGGAAAAAATCCCTTCCTGATCCCCCAAGAGGCAATCAGATTTTCCCTGGATCAACTTTACCTATAAATGTTAGTACCCAGTTATATTATGTACATTTAGGAAAGTATCCAGGCCTTTCTTAAAGCAATATACTGAGTTAGCCAGAACCACCTCTGGAGGGAGTCTATTCCACATTTTCACAGCTCTTACTGTGAAGAAACCTTTCCGTATTTGGAGATGAAATCTCTTTTTCTCCAGACGTAAAGAGTACCCCCTTGTCCTCTGTGTTGACCGTAAAGTGAATAACTCAACACCAAGTTCACTATATGGACCCCTTATATATTTGAACATGTTGATCATATCCCCCCTTATTCTCCTCTTCTCAAGAGTGAATAAATTCAATTCCTCTAATCTTTCCTCATAGCTGAGTTCCTCCATGCCTCTTATCAGTTTGGTTGCCCTTCTCTGCACTTTCTCCAGTTCCCCGATATCCTTTTTGAGAACTGGTGCCCAAAACTGAACTGCATATTCCAGATGAGGTCTTACTAACGATTTGAACAGGGGCAAAATTATATCTCTCTCTCTGGAGTCCATACCTCTCTTAATACAAGAAAGGACTTTGCTCGCTTTGGAAACCGCAGCTTGGCATTGCATGTTATTATTGAGCTTATGATCTACCAAAACCCCCAGATCCTTCTCCACTAAGGATTCCCCCAGTTGTACTACCCCTAGCATGTATGATGCATGCATATTCTTAGCCCCCAAGTGCATAACTTTACATTTATCAACATTAAACCTCATCTGCCACATAGTCGCCCAATTAGAAAGAGCATTGATGTCGGCTTGTAAATTGGAGACCTCCTGTAAGGACGTTATTCCACTGCATAGATTGGTGTTATCTACAAAGACAGAAATGTTACTTTTGATCCCAGACCCAATATCATTTATAAAGATATTAAAAATTAAGGGTCCCAGCACTGAACCTTGGGGTACACCACTGATAACCTTAGACCATTCAGAGTAAGAATCATTAACCACTACTCTCTGAATTCTGTCATTTAGCCAGTTTTTGATATTTGATATTTCCAAGCCTGTAGACCTTACCTTACACATGAGCCGTGTGTGGGGAACTGTATCAAACACTTTTGCAAAATCCAAGTATACCACGTCCACAGCCACGCCTCTGTCCAAGGTTTTACTTACCTCTTCATAAAAAGAAATCAGGTTTGTCTGACAACTTCTGTCTTTCATGAATCCATGCTGTCTGTTGCTTAAAATGTTTTTTTTCCAGCAAGAACTTGTCTATGTGGTCTTTTATTAAACGCTCCAGTATCTTCCAGACTATAAAAGTTAAACTAACAGGTCTATATTTACTTGGTAAAGACTTTGTTCCCTTTTTAAATATAGGCACCACGTTCGCCCTGCACCAATCCAGTGGTACTATTCCCGTCATTAATGAGTCCCTAAAAATTAAATACAATGGCTTTGAAATTACAGAGCTCAATTCTTTTAGGATCCGTGGGTGCATGCCATCTGGTCCAGGTGCTTTAGCCACCTTTATTCTGTCTAAATATTTCTGGACCATATCACTTTTGAGCCATTGTGGATCATTCGGGGCTGTGTCAATACCACCCCCATTATGGACATGAGCTCCCCCATGCTCTTTTGTATACACAGAGCTGAAGAAACTATTTAATAAAATTGCCTTCTCTTGGTCCCCAGTCACCCACTCTAGATTATTTTGTAAAGGGCCTACCTGCTCAGACCTGACCTTTTTACTATTAATATATTTGAAGAATGTTTTTGGGTTTGTCCTACTGTCATGGTTATGCAGTAATCTTTCCCTGTTTGCTTACCTCTCCTCATGTGTTCAGACTATGAGGCCAGCCACTCTCACCTGGTGGTTTTTATAACCTCTCCTCTAAGCATGGCTCCACCCCAGGCCCTATCAGGGAACCCTATATTAACCTGTGTACTGCAAGCCAGTGGCGCTGACCAACCATTGTGTATCCATGGTGTGTTCGGCTTCCTGGTTCCTGCTTGCCGTGTGCTCTATGTTTGGCTCTGTTACCGACCTTGGTGTGTTCTCAACGATTCCTGTCTGCTTGTGACCTTGACCCTTTGTCATGTCCCCGACCATCCCTGTCTGCCTGTGACCCTAAACCTTTGGCGTGTACTCTGTTGTTCCTGTCTGCTAGTTGCCCTGACCTCTGCCTTATCCCCTTACTATCCTTGTCGTTCCAGCCTGCTGCTTCCTTCTCCTGTAGTCTACTGTGAGCGTGAGCTGTGAGACCCTGGGGGCCGCGACCTGGAGCCAGACTGCAGCGAAGTCCATCCTCACCACTAGAGGCTCTGGCGAACACCTGCTGGCTCTTAGACTCCGCGCCCTGGGGAATCTATGCTCTAGCTCCCATTGGGATCTGTGTTAGTGATCCAGTAGACCTGTGTCCTGAATCTCCCTGGGTACAATCCGCAGCAGTCAGTCCTAAGGTCCACTACCTAGCGGTGCACTTCCGACTCCAACTGAGTGCACCTGTCACCTGGTCTCAGGTGACCTGACACCTACTATCTTTTGCAATCTGTCGTTCGTTTTGAATTTTTGCATCCTTGATTTACTTTTTACATATTCTGTAAAATTCTTTGTAACATTTAAACAACACTAGTGTTCCTTCATTTTTATATTTTTTAAAAGCTCTTTTCTTATTGTTTATAGCTTTTTAAAGCGGGACTGTACTGAATTTTTTTTTTTAAAAGCCAGCAGCTACAAATACTGCAGCTGCTGACTTTTAAAAAATGGACACTTACCTGTTCCAGGGTCCAGCGGTGTCGACAGCAGAGGCCGATCGATCGCTCGGCTCTCTGCTGTAGCCGGCGCCATTCTCGGTGAGGGAATCAGGAAGTGGCTTCACTTCCCGATTCCCTACTGCGCATTCAGCGCTGTCTGCCGGGACACGTGTGTGTCCCGGCAGACAGCGCGCCTTGACAGGAAGCTGCGTAAACTCCCATGGGAGTTTATGCCCGGAAGTGGGTGCAGATACCTGTCTTAGAATCCCGCTTTAACTTTGACCGTGAGCCACATAGGTTTTATTTTAAGCCTTTTAAACGTATTGCCCATGGAAATATACTTTGCAGTGAGGTCCCAAACAGACTTTTTGAAGAATTTCCATTTCTGTTCTGTGCTTATTGATGCCAATATTCCCTCCCAGTCTAAGTCCTGGAGAGCAGCCCTCATCCTTGGAAAATTTGCTCTCTTGAAGTTGAGCATTTTTATCTTTCCTGTATGTATTTCTTGCTTACAGCTAACATCAAATGAAATCATGTTATGATCACTGCTACCCAGGTGTTCCTTTATCTGAACATTAGTAATAAGCTCTGCATGGTTTGAAATTACCAGATCCAGCAGAGCATCATTCCTAGTTGGGGCCTCAATAAACTGGACCATAAAATTGTCCTGTAATAGGCTTATACATTTTTGCCCTTTAACTGTCCCAGCAGTGCCATTACTCCAGTCAATTTCTGGGTAGTTAAAATCCCCCATTATTATCACCATCCCAGCCCTTGCAGCCCTTTCCATCTGTGCAAGGAGCTGAGTCTCCACCTCTTCGTGAACATTGGGTGATCTATAACAAACTCCAATGATTAACTTTGAACTACGCACATCTATATGCAGTTCCACCCATAATGCTTCAGACTCATCACACTCTCCATCAACCAGGTCCTCTTTCACGCTTGCTTTGAGATCACTTCTCACATAGAGACAGACCCCGACACCTTTCCTTTTTACCCTGTCTCTCCGAAAGAGTGCATAGCCAGGAATATTAATAGCCCAGTCATGTGAAGATTGAAGCCAAGTTTCAGCAATACCGATTACATCATAGTTCTCCTCATGCACCAGAGCTTCCAACTCACCTATTTTGCTTGACAGACTTCTGGCATTGGTGAACAAACACTTTAATGCATTACTACATTTTGCTCTGGTGTTTTTCATATAATTTTTAGTAGTACAAATGGCACGATAGTCTCCAATGGCGGTTTGCAACATGGGACATTTCTTGTCACCTGCCATAACCCTCCCCCCATCTATTCCCATTCCACCCTCCATTAATGTCAGACCCCTAACTAACCTGTCTGCCCGATGTAATTCTAGTTCACCCTCCCCTCAATCCTAGTTGAAATACTCCTCCAGCCTTCCCATAAACCTCTTCCCAAGCACAGCAGACCCCCTTCCATTTAGGTGCAAACCGTCTTTAGCATATAGGTTGCACCCCAATGAAAAGTCAGCCGAGCGCTCTAGAAACTAACAAATATTGACCAACTTGTATGTGTGTGTGTGTGTGTGTGTGTGTGTGTTTTTCTTTAAAATTCTAGAACAAAATTAAGCATCCTATTGCATACAAATATATCACACCCACAATAAATTTACCATATTGGAGTTCATGACTCTTTTCTTTTCTTTCATAGAATTTAATACCTTCTTCTGCAGCACATGGTGGCAAGGGCATGTCTACGTATGTGGTGTGAGTGGGGGTTACTCTTCCTACTGCATTCTGCATGAAGTAAAGTAAGTTCAAACCAAATTATAGAAAATTCATAATGGCCAGTGCAAGTGTTTTGACCTGACAACTGAGTAGAGTAGAGATTTTAGAACCAGAACCTCTAAGAGATACAAAATGCTAGTATGTAACTTATCCTGCTGCTAATTTACTCACAAATATAAAAATAAAAAAATAAATAAATAAAAAAGCATTAGATGGACTGACAAATAAATTGTGGAATTCACTTATTTCTAATTACTTGTGGGTCTGTGATCTTTTTTTTAAATTGGGTTAGCAGAAATACTCCTACATGAAAGCTCAGTGGAAGTAGGCCAGGTAAATGTCTATCTTCTATATACTGTACATTTTCTTGATTTATGCCCAAACGACATGCTGGGAAAAGTAAAAGTAAAATAATCAGCACAAATGTCAAAGTGTGCTCTAGCCAGTGATGCCTACATTCCAGGAATTTCTTTTAAAGTACGATGATCATTTTAAAACCTTAACATAATATTCTTGTTGCAGGTAAGTACTTTGAAGAAATGCCAAGGAAAGAATGCAACACAGCAATCCCTTTGAAGTAAGCTTTTATAAAAATAAAAATAAACTGAAAGTACAGAAACTCTTTAAGGTTGTTTAGTTCTACTTCCAAACAATAAGATAATTTAATAGCAGACACAAATTCATATTTTAAATCTTCACTTCTTACATAAAAGAGATCAAGTAAAGTATGCCTTTCTTAAGTTCCAAATGTATTGGTTTCCCTAGCAGAAGAAGCCTTTACAATTCCTGGGCAGTTCTTCCGATATTACTCCTTGCAGACAAGCCTTTCCAGAAGGAATCCAGAACCTAGGCTTGGATTGGAGACCAGAGTCTCCTGGTCTCCAACCCAATCCCAATTAAAAGGGCAAAACCTTTAAAAAATCCACTTGTCCCTGTACACTTCCCAGTCCATGGCCCCTTAGTGTGCAGATCATGTTATTTATAGCAGTTCTGCACTGAAAATGGCTTCCACAATCTTACAGGAACCATGTGTGTAACGTTAACATAGGCTTCCCCTAGATGAGTAAGGGTGAACCTTGGCACACATGTTTTGGAACTATATTTCCCATGATGTTCAACTACACTGCAGAGTGCATGAACATCATGGGGAATGTAGTTCCAAAACATCTGGAAAAGCCAAGGCCATCGCTGGCCTAGATGGTGCCCAGAGCTTGTAGCATATTAGTTCAATACTGGGTTCCTCCTAGTGCTAGTATCAAAGCAGTGTGTAGGCAGTTGCAGTTAGATTGCCTGCCAGTAGGTGGCTCAGTTTCCATTATGGCACGGTAAAGGGAAAATCAAAAGCAGGTGTTAGTGTCCCTTTTAGAGAAACCCCTCCTGAAGTAATGTATTGGGTTAAGAAAGTGTTTCTACAAAAGCTAGTTATGGGTGGGGCCAAGTGCACTTGGGGTATGGGAACAGGACTGGATTAGCAAAGATGTAGTACTGTGCTATATCTGCACTAGTGCCATCTGCAGGGTGGAACTGCTAGGTGAGTGAGAACACTGGAGATGGACAGAGAAATTTTAAACCCCCCGCCCGACTCTCGCCTAGCTGGTCCCGTAGCTTGGCCCCTACAGAGGATTGCCTTTGTGTGTGAGGAAACACCCTGAGTGAGTAAAACCTTGCTAAATAGACTGTAAATCTGGGAAGATGGCTAACCAGGTGAATATTGTTCTGCATTAGGCGGGGGGGGGGGGGGTAGGGCCATGTGGTGGAAGTCACGTCCTCGATATTTCCCTCCTAGTTGGATGTCAAGCAAGGGTCATATGAGAGGCCTACCCTGAGGTGAGTTCTTCTGGGCTACACTAGGTACCTACAACAGGATCACTTTGCTTCACACATGGGGTACCTTTACTTTTGTGCCATTTTCATCAATGCCTTGGGACAAAGCTGAGGCCACTATATGAGAATACTCTACTTTAACTGGTTTCCGCCCGTCCACTGTCAAATGGCGGCGAGGTGGTGCGGCTCTTGTTCTGGGACATCGTCATATTACGGCGTCCCAAAACGCTGCTCTTGCGTGCCCACGGGGGCGTTGCCTCGAGGCGATAGCGGACGTGCTGTGTTGCTATGACTCCGCGGCTCTTTAAACATGTGATCGGCTGTATCCAATCACAGCCAGTCACATGTAAACCAGTAAGTGCTGGTAATCGTCGCTTCTCGCCTCACACTGACAGAGTGTGTGTGGCGAGGAGAGCCGATCAGCTGCATCTCCACGCAGGGGGACATTTAAGAAAGTAATCAGGGCACTGTTTATCAGTGCCCTGATTAAAATGGTGAAAAATAGTGTCATCATACAGTGCCCACCAATGCCCACCAATACCAGCGATCAATGCCCACCAGTGGCAGCAATCAGTGCCAACCACTGTCCACAAGTGCCACAAATCAGTACCCATTATCGATGCCAGTCAGTGCTGGCAAACAGTGCCACCTATCAGTGCTGCCCATCACTGCTGTCAATCAATGCCCATCAGTTTCGCCCCTCAGTGCCACCGCATAATAGTGCTCATCAGTGCCACATATTAGTACCACCTATCAGTGCCCATAAGTGCGGCATATTAGTGACTCCTCATCAGTGCCACCTAATCAGTGCCCATAAGTGCCACCTCATCAATGCCCAGCAGTTTAGTCTATCAGTGCCCATCAGTGCGGCCTCATCAGCGCACATCAGTGAAGGTGAAAAATTACTTACTTACAAAATTTACTGACAGAAAAAATTAAAAAACATATTTTTTTCAAAAACCCAGCAGTGATTAAATACCACCAAAAGAAAGCTCTATTTGTGTGAAGAAAATTATAAAAAATGTGTTTGGGTACAAAGTGCAACAGTACTGAAAGCTGAAAAATGGCTTGGGCATGAAGGGGGTATAAGTGCCTGGTAGGCAAGTGATTAAGGTGGGCCTCTATTTTTAAAGATGAACATATACAGTGTACACTTGCATTGTTCTTATTCGGTTAACTCTCGGGTCCCCGTGACAATGTACACCTTCTCTGTAACTTGCATTTAGAAGGGACACGCTGTTCTCCTGTATTGGATACTCACATATATCTCCGTGTATCTCTGTAACTGTGCAAGGCGGGTGATCGTTAGTGTGCGAGATGGTTTTGTAGTGAAGCGAAACTTGTGGAAGACAAGCATTGGGAGGTCATAAATACTTGTACCTTGTACGCTCCATCAGGGCCGAGACAGTGGTCTGTGATAGCCGTAGGAGAGGGGGACATGGAGAAGAGACCTTGGGTTTCAGGGATAGTGTTAACTCCTTGTCTAGGTCAAAGATTAGTCACTCCCAAGAAATCCCTCTTGGCCAGCTCCTGGAGGGCGTTGGTTCAGAGCAAGCAGGGTTTTCTGAGGGGGGCTTGTCTTCCCATGAAGGTGCTACTATTAAGTTCGGTGGTGGTAGGTCCAGCAATGGGTCAAAGCTGTCCTTGTCTTAATTTTTATCACCGGAATCAAGGATGGGAGAAGGTGGAGGCTGATCTCCTCAAAGATGGCCTCCACTGGACAGCTTGGTCCTTCCCGTGCAGGTGCAGATGTCACAGGAGTGCATGATGGCAACTCAACCCCGCCTCCTTTGGGGGAGGCTTTTTCTTTAGGCTGTTTGTGGCTAGGCCACACGATCTTCCCACAGGAGGCTCCAAGGTGGACGCCTCTCCGGCAACAGGATCACTCCCGTGCAGGAAGTCAGTCCCAATCTCACAATGGAGCTCTTCTTCTATCATCCGCTGGAATAGCTCATGCTGCATAGGGCCAATAGTGACATGTTGGCAAGGTGGCTCTTGCAGCTTGGACATAGGCAGGCTGGTGCTGCTTCCTGTTGTCAGTCAATATTGGCACTCGTTTCCATGGGAGCTGGTGACTTGTAGCAAAGCACATGTTGAGCATCTGCGCAATCATCCATGTGAGGTTGCTATATACGCCCCTTATTGGGGGATCCTCCAATTGGGAGACAGAACCTTCTGCAGGAGCCAATTAGGAAACAGTTATGTGTTGTTCATGTGGAGTATTACTGGGCAAGTCTGAACAAGTGCTAACTAGCTAGCTAATGCCATGGTCTCTTTGGAGGTGGTCTTCAGGTGTATGCAGTAGGTGTAGCCCCACGTTGGGTGCCGCATCTTGTAGACAGGGTGTAGGGTCATGTGGTGGAAATCATGTCCTCCATGTTTCCCTGGCTGGGCGCCAAGCAAGGGTCACATCAGAGGCCTTCCCTGGGGCAGGTTCTTCTGGGCTATGCTAGGCACCTGCAACAGGATAACTTTACTTCACACATTGGGTACATTTACATTCGTGCCATTTTCATATATGTTCTAGGATAGGGCTGAGGCTGCCGTGGGCCAATATTCAATCTTAAGATGGGCATCTACTTGATGAACATACATTGTGTACACTTACATATAGTTACATAGTAGGTGAGGTTTAAAAAAGACACAAGTCCATCAAGTCCAATCTATGTGTGTGATTATATGTCAGTATTACAGTATTACATTGCACTGCAACTCTTCTCCAATTAACTCTCGAGTCCCTGTGACAATGTACACTTTCTCCATAACTTGCATTTAGGAGGGACATGCTGAGCCTTGTCCACATCCACCTGTCCAATGTTTTCCACTACCATTCCCCAGTAACGGAGTGGGCCCAGCCGTACACCTTTCGCAGGCTCTACATGTGCATTTGACTTAAATCTTGAACTATGTACCTGGGAAACTCTGGGAGACACACTGCTGGCAGAAGGAGTGCCGACAACATCTCCCTCCCTACTAGAGGCCATTCCACCTGCAGTAGGTACACTCTACTGAAAGGCTGCTTGTTAGACTCTTGTTACCCTAGATAACCCCTTATGTCTTCACTCTGTCTGCCCAAGTACTTTAGTGACCTGAACCATGGAATGGTGCCGGTTACTTGCATTTCACTTGCATTTCACCCCTTTAAGTAACTTCAGACCAGGCGGGAACAAGGTTTTTCAAAACCTTACTTGAAAAAGTACAAAAAGCCATTACAAAGTCCAACATTCAGAGACCTAATTCTTCCTTACATCCCTAACCCTAACTCAGGCTATGCTTCCTCGTCATATCTACAAAAGATAGTGGCTATGTGAATGCAGAGTCCATCAGAGGCATACTCCAGCTGGTGTCTTCAGGACGAACCCCAAGTTCTGATGACTTTACATCCAGGTAGTAGTGAGCAACATTCTTCTGCTCCTCACTGGTGTTGTTCTCCATCTATTTACTTTATGGGCACCGGGTCTCTCTCTCTCTCTAACCCTCTCTATCTTACCTTGGGGCTTTCTGCTAGGGAGACGCTCTGTACTGGATCACAGTCCCTCTTTTATATCATAGGACAGGTGGATCTGACCCAGAGAAAAAGCATTAACTCCTAACCTCCAGTTCGGGACAACACCGAACTGGCTAATTTCAACCCGTCTACACATATATTGCTGGTGTGCTGCACTAAAGACTCTGTCAGTGATTCTTTGAAGATGTGGTGCTGTTTTGGAAATATTGTGAGAAGAGGTGCAGTAAAGTGTGAGTGGACATTCCTTTATTTAAAGTGGTTATAAAGTCAAAAGGTTTTCACCTTCATGCATTCTTAAGCCCCATACACACGGTCGGATTTTCCCATGGATTCTGTCCTATCGGACAATGTTGTCGTAAAATCCGACCGTGTGTAGGCACCATCGGACAGTGTACGTCGGATTGTCCGACGGACAAAGTCCTATCTCCTGCTGGATAGATTTTCCGACAACAAAGTCCGATCACACCAAATCCGATCGTGTGTAGCGTAGTCCGACGGACAAAGTGCTACGCATGCTCAGAAGAAATTCTGTGACGGAAGCGCTCGGTCAGGTAAAACTACCTTTCCTAATCGACACAGCACATTCGTCACGCTGCAATGTTAAAATATCTTTAATGCAGCGCATTCTCTTTTTCTTTACAATGCAAGAAGAATGACATGTTTTAGCTGCTCCTATTCACCCGCACTTCTCCCAAACTTAGTTCTTTATTATTTTTCTGGATTTCTAGACTACATGTTTATTTTTACTCAGATCGTAAAAGAATCTTTGTTATATTTTTTGGATGATTTGTCATTTTTGTAGTTTTTTTGGAATACATATTTTAAGGATAATTTTTTTTTTTTTTGAGGGGGGTTGTGTGTCTCCACTTATCAAAACAACATTATTAACATTTGTATTTGTTGCCTAAATTTACTAGGAGTTTGTTTGTTGTTGGTACACCTTGTTAATTATACTTTATGATTAGTGAAATGTACCTGCCTACTCACAAATAAACTGTCATTGGAGAAAAGTAAAACACATAGGCAATGATTCTTTCAAATCAAAAATACCTTTATTTAGGTCTCAGCAACAAACCAAAGAGGAACGCAGCGATGAAGAAACTTGGGGAATTTGCAAAGCCTTTGACCCCCACGGCAACCATCATTTTTGAAGCGTCTAAAATTGGTGGCCTGAGGAGTACCTATCTAAATAATAAGGGAGTGCTATCTGGTCCTGATGTCCAAAACATCCGGAACTGCAGCAGGTGCCATCTAGGTCCCCAGGCTCTGGTCGTACGAGAGGCTCCATCTTCTCTCAGACCAGACTGAATCCAGGTCGTCACTCTCAGGTCTTCCTTCCACGCTTCCTTGCACGCTGTGGCTGTGGTGCTGGTGGGGTGGCAGAAGGAGGAGGAGGAGGCGGAGCATGGTCACTATCGCAAACATGTGTGAGTGGGGTCATCTCCCCAGCCATACCCTTATTTAGGACCTTGAGGATGACCCCCTCACACATGCTGCGTTGCCCCACCTCCATACCCTTCATTTTAGTGGCAACCAAGGAGCCAAAGGCCTCCTCGTAGGTGGGTGTGGCATATAGGGAGGCTGAAGCATCTCTGATCAGCCGGAGCGCTGACTCTCCCACCTCCCCCATCCTTCTCGCCCCTTCTGTAGGGAAGGCGGAGGGGAGGGACTTGGGAGACAGTCAGGCTCCTACGCCTACCCCCCTGTTGGCTGCCACTACCCACCTCTTGGCTGCCACTAACCCCTGCCTCCTCCTGACTGCCACATTCCACAGCCACCTCCTGGCTGAGGTCTTCCTGTGTATGAAAAAGGGACATAGTTTGAGTTATTTGGTCATCAAACACACACAATTTTCAGTGACTGTTGAAAAATGTTTACAAATAGAAAACCATACAATTCTCAGCCCTGCAGTTTAGATTCTTCCCCAAAATGTCTCCAACACTACTGTCAGTTGATATGTCAAACACGTTAGGAACTAAGCAAATGGGGATCCTGAATTAAGTGAACATCATTCATTATTCCCAAAAATGGGTACAAAACTACTATACCTGGCTCAAGCTGGGCTCCTCCACATCTTCCAGACTGGAAGGCCCAGGTTGCTCCTCAGAAGCCTCATCAGGGGTGGCGTGCATGGAAGGACGCGTGCAAGGAAGAGTCGAGAGTGACTTCCTGACATCAGCCTGGTCTTTGAGAAAGTGGAGCCTCTCATAGTACCAGAGCGTGGGGACATAGACCTCATCTGCTGCAACTCCAGATGCTTGGGACTTCCGGACCTTATTGCGCTCCCTGAAATAGGTACTCCTCAGGTTGCCAATTTTAACTCTTAACTTCTCCACGGTTGCCGTGGGGAACCTTGGCTTTACAAATGCCACCAGTTTCTTCATGGCTGCGTACCTCTTTGGTCTGTTGCTGTAGTCTCGGTGTTTCGCCTGCCATAATAGGGGCATTTCCCTATATTTATCAATGAAGAGGGGGAGAAAACTCACATCGTTGAAGCCGTCCATAATCTCTGCAAGACACAACACCACACAAAACACTATAAATAATGTCAGGCAAAACTCTCCTAATCTTCTCCATAAAGAAGCCTCAAGGTCTAATCTGTCTAGGCTAGTTATGTACCAAATTGTACCTTCGTTATAGCGATCGTCTCGTGCGTGAGCTTTCTCTCCCCTCGTCTCACAGATCGTGGCTACGACACAGGCGTGTGACGTTTTATATACAGACCATCCCTCTAAGCTTAAAAGCCAAAAGTCTCAGAGTCACTTTCGATTCAGAAATGTCAATGGATGCACAAATAGGATCAGTAGTCAGCGGATCCTACCATCTTCTACGCCTGCTACGTAGACTCATCCCCTTCATTCCAGAAAAGGACAAAGCCATAGTGGTAGGAACAATCATCAACTCTCGACTCGACTATGCAAACGCCCTCTACATAGGACTACCTAAATTCCAGAGTGCACGACTACAAGTCGTTCAAAACACGGCAGCAAGACTAGTCACAGGAAAAAAACCATGGGAATCGATCTCCCCCTCCCTGAGGACCCTCCATTGGCTAACTGTAAAGGATCGTATAACATTCAAGACCCTCTGCCTGACCCACAAATGCACACAAGGAGATGCTCCTCTATACTTATGCGAAAAAATACAACACTACACTCCCAATCGCAACCTCCGATCTAACGACCAAAATCTCCTCCTCGTCCCCAAGTCCCGGTACAAATCAAGGGGAGAAAGAAGATTTGCAGTCCAAGGACCACGGCTATGGAACGCTCTACCTACGAACATCCGCTTAGAAAAAGACCATCGGACCTTCAGGAAAAACTTAAGACCCACCTCTTCTAAGAAGGAATCAACCCAGTTCGGATCAAGCGCCTCAAGGCGATTCAGTTCGCAGTTGCAGCGCTATACAAATCTTTCATTCATTCATTCATTCATTCATTCATACAGTGCGCATGCGTCAAACTCCGCCCGCCCCTGACGATCTTTCTCGTCTATTCCCCACCCCTTCTCTTTACGGCGCAGTGGGGAGAGCACATGGCGGGGACACAGCAGGTGCGCCCGAAATATTGCAGCAACGAGGAGGAGGACGAGGAAAGGCCGGAGGCAGAAAGGTCCCGATCCCGGAGCCTGAAATTCAAGGCCTCCAATATGTCACTTGGAGAAATGTTGGAGATGGTGGACATATTAAAGAGGAGCGACTATGATGGGAAGTATGGGCCTTACCTCAACCCCAATGTCCGCAAGGCCAAGATCATGTCTAAAGTTGTGAGGAGGCTATACAATCATTTTGGGGTACAACGATCCAAGGAGCAACTGAGGAAACGCTGGTCAGACCTGAAACTGAGGGAGCCCGATCAGTACAGAAAGATCAAGCGAGTTCTTCAAAAAAGTAAGTAGTTGTGTTGTGTGTTTGATTTCTTGCTTGCATACTGCTCCATGTGTTTGTATTTTTACAAAGTTGTACATTAGAAAATGGCCACTTTCATGTTCGTCTGTGCATTCGATCGTACTCAACCTCAATCTTTCTGCCACTGTCATGTTCGTGTGTGTGTGTCCATTCGATTGTACTCAACCTTGATCGTTCGGCCACTTATAATACGATGTTTGGTGTTTTCTTTGGGGAAAGGAAGTTTGTTCTCACTAGAAATGTCATCAAGAATGTAAAGCCAATTTATTCAATGTAAAGGAGAGGTCACCCAGTAGCTGTTTACCCATCTGGACTCTAGAGCACTAGTGCTGGGACACCCAAACCCACTTTTTATTATGCTTTTCCACACATGTGCTCCAGTGGATACTAGATGGGGGTCTCCATCAGACAAACTTCGACCAAAAAGCTATAAGTTTATCACCTTTACAAAGTGACTACATTCATGTTGGTGTCATTTGTAACTGGCCAACCAAAAATATTGTCCCTCACTTTCAAGCAATGTTTGTCATTTCCTATTTCTGCCCTCAATAGATTGTGTTGCTAAATCTTCCTTTTGTACATTCTCATAGGGGAGCGAAAACTCGGGACGTCTGAGGAAACCACAAAACCAACACCTCCCAAAGAAGGGGAAAGACCAGAAGCAGAGGAGGAGGGAGGAGGAAGGAGAGATCATAGAAATTGGAGACCACAACAGGTGAGTGTAGGAGAACACAGCTACTGGTAAGCTAATGAATGTATGCCTGCCTCATTTCCAAGACACTTTTTTGGTTTTTTTGGTTGTTTTTAGGTGACGTGGATGTTGTGGAAGAAGAATCGCACTTTACCACAGAGAGTGCCCACGTACTCATCGGGGAGATAATGGTCTGCAATCGAGATCTAGATGACATAAAGCAAAACATCAATGATGTTCAACAAAAATTGAAGAACATCATTGATGTTTTAGGAAAAATCTGAAAACGCACCAAGTAATTAACACACATTTGTGGCTGTTTCTGAACACATTTGCAACTTAAGAACTGTGTGAAATTTGGAACATGCACACATTGTGTCCACATGTGCTAGCTCCCATCATGGTGGATGAATGACAACGTTTATTTGGGGGTGCAACCACTTTACGAACTACTAAAGTGGTTGTGGTGAAGGGGTTGCACCCCCAGAAAACGTCCATTCATCCCCATGATGGAAAATGGCACTTTAAGATTCTAGGCATGTGTTTTACCATCTAATGACCATTTTCAGACCCAAATTGTGTGCATGTTCTAAATTTCCAGTTTCCAGGGGTGACCCCCCATGTGATGAAGGCAAGATCAAACACACTTTGAACATATAGTCATGTCTGATCTTGTCTTCACTTTGGAAAGTTGAACTTTCCTAGTTCCTATGTTCTGTTTTGCTCCATGCCTGGTTTTAACAAATGCGGAATGTTTGTAAACAATGTTGTAAAGAACCAAGATCTTGTCAGTTTTGGCAAGAAGTTTGTAAACGCACTTGTGAATGTGTTGCAAGTAAACTTTTTTAATTTTCTAAATGTGTGGCTTCCTTATTGAAAAACACAAAAGCATTATGTATGTCAAATGTAAAGGATTTGGGGGGCAATGGGTGTTATTTACTAAAGGCAAGTCCAGTTTGCACTGCAAGTTTCTTTTCCAGGGCACTTTTGCACTGCACTTGTAGAGCATAGTAGATTTGACTTATGTAAATGACACCCACCGTGATTTGTACGAAAACACGTAGCACACCATTTTTGGGAATACACACATTTCTGTCATGGTGATGAAAAGGAGTATTTTGGGTGTCAGTTATGCACTACAAACCTTCTCTAGACAAAAGATTAGGTATCAAACACACAACATGAGAAGAATCTTTTTGGGAAGAAGAGACTGTTACCTCCTTTTGCCCAGAAAGTGCATTCCCACTGTTGAAGCCAAAGGGCAAAAATTTCAAGGTCAAATAAGCAATAATACGGAAATGACAAGAAATCATAGGTTGGTTTAAAAAATATATTTATTAAAAAATGCCTCTCACACATCGTCAGGCAGAGCAATGGCCCCCCTACCCACAAAGTAGTCCATATATTGCTCGCGGACCTCGCGGGCATTTAGAGGGGGCAAGCCTGGACGTGCCGCTTGAAGGGCTGTGAGGTCAACATTGGAAGGGCCCTCCACATCTGGGCCAACGGGCACCACATAGTTGCTGTTGTGTCGTTTTAAAAAGTTGTGCAATATGCAACAGGCAAGAACTATGTGGTTCAGTTTGTATTCCGCCAAGTTAATAGCAGGCAGAAGAGGCTGGCCAGGATTCCGAAGGTGTTCTCCACCACTCTGCGGGCTCTGGACAGCCTGTAATTGAAGACCCTCTGGTCTGGGGTGAGGGTCCTCATCGGGAAGGGCCTCATCAGATGGGGAGTCAACACAAACGCTTCATCTGCGACAAAGACGAAGGGGAGTCCTTCAGCATTCTCCTCTGGAGGTGGCAAGCACAGACTGCCACTTTGGAGACGCCAGTAGAACTCCGTGTGCGCAATGGCACCACCATCCGAGATCCGGCCGTTCATCCCCACGTCCACATACAAAAAATCGTATGTCGCCGACACCACCGCCAACATCACTACACTATTAAACCCCTTATAATTATAATAGTAGGACCCCGAGTTGGGGGGTGGGACGATGCGGATGTGTTTCCCATCAATTGCACCTCCGCAGTTAGGAAAGTCCCAACGGCTGGCAAAGTGGGAGGCCACAGTCTGCCATTCCTGTGGCGTGGAAGGGAACTGTGGAGTGAAACAAGAAAAAAAAATTAGTCACTTTGCACATAAACATTGCAAGCAGATTAGACAATAAACATCTTGGAACAAGATCATACTTTTACATTTTAGGCTGGAAAGTATTTGCACAGAAAAGTAGAGGGTCCCCTTAGCAGATTACTCACCCCCCATCAATCCCCCCACTTCTGATGGGCCATTGGCAATAACTAGGGGTTTGGGGGGGGGGGGGTTGGACAGGTAACCCTCTGCACTTCATTGATTGCCAAATGGCTCAATAATGTGTGCTAGTTTGGCCAGACCCTCCTTACTTAACACTATTGGCAGCCCACAGGAAAGATAAAATAAAATTTCAACCCCCCCCCCCCCCCCCCCAAAAAAAAAAGGAAAGCACATTGTGACATTCTGAAATTACCTAGCAAGCTAATAGGAGGGAAAGAACACAAAAAAAGATGAAATGGAAAGTATGGAGCCAGCCCCTTGCACTACATGCTTTGCAGAATTCATCACTAAAGATGCCCACTATAAAGAGGTAGGTATATAGTGTGTATTGACCTTGGGAAAGCCAGCAGATAGAGGATTGGTACCATCTGACAGAGCAGTTGGGGGAGGGGGTTCCTAATGAGTTTTGCCCCCCCCCCCCCAAAAAAAAGGAAAAAAAAGGGGCTCTACATGAAGTAAAACACACAGCAAACATTTGTGCATGTTTTAGGGGGTGTTTGGGGAAAACAATACTATGCAGCAGACAAAATACATTGGTGTCTATTGGGGCAGAAGAGCATGCTGGGGAGGTAAGTGAAGGGAAAAATGCATGAAGGAGAAAAGGGACACAGCATATTAGAGCATATTGCAATCATGGTAATTAGGGAAGGAGGTCAAAAATACAAGTCATTAGCAAACAGAGCATACATAGAAGGGAATAGTAAAGTAGAAATGTTACCTTAATATAGTCCTCCTGCAGGACCTGGATGATGGCAGAACAGGTCTCTGGAATAATGATTCCCAGGGCCTGGGGAGAGATACCTGAAGAGAACTTCAAATCCTGAAGGCTTCTCCCTGTCGCCAAGTACCTCAACGTGGCAACAAGCCTCTGCTCCGGAGTGATGGCTTGTCTCATGCAGGTATCCTGCCGGCTGATAAAAGGGGTCAGCAAAGCCAAAAGACGGTGAAAAACGGGGTCCGTCATCCTGGAGAAAGTTCCTGAAATCATCAGGATTATTCTCCCGGATCTCACGAAGCAAAGGCATGTGCGAGAACTGATCACGCTGAAGCAACCAATTCTTGGTCCACATACTCCTCGTCACTCTGTTCATGGACGGGTCTTGGCTCAAAGCTAAAAGCCCGACACCAATTCCGCGTACAGCACGAACTCGGCGACGAGTACGTATGGGAAACATCGCTCACAAACGGTCGGCTGGAAGACGACTTACGTCACGACGTTCTTGCAGACCGGAAATTCCGACAACGTTGTCCGACCGTGTGTACGCAACACCAACATCGGACAAAGTACGACTGACATGATCCGACCGACCTGGTCCGCGGATAATCCGAGCGTGTGTATGGGGCTTTAGCATGAAGGTAAGAAACATCCGGATTGCATCTTCCCCCCCCAGCCCTCCTCTTATTCTTACCTGAGCCCGATCTCAATCCAGCCATGTGCACAAGAGCCAAGGCTCTCAGCTCTCTCACTCCCCATTGGCTTACAGACAGCCAATCACAGTGAGAGAGGAGGGGGTGGGGCGGGGCCAAGCCATGCTCTGTGCGTCTTATGGGCACACAGGACCGGCTCAGGAGCAAGCACACAAACAAGTGTCCCATAGCAAGCAGCTTTCTATGAAGCCCTTAGCATTGGAGCGGAGGATGCAGGGGCACCGGCAGGGAGGAATGGGGCTTGGCTTTACCAGGTGTCCAATTCATGTTCCCTTCAAGCAGTCATATGAATGCCTTGTTGATACCAAAAGGTAATTTTGCCCTCACAGGACTGCGGTATCACTTCTCAATACTGCCAAACTGATGGAGCAATCACTGAGGGAAATACCAGCATCAACCCTCAGCAACCTGAGCAGAGGCTGCCACAAAACCCCTGCCTACATTCTATTTTGATACCACAATTTCAATAAGAATGTACTCTCTGTTTTACAGTTTAAATGTAAACAAGTGAATGTAACATGGCATTTGTGGATCAGTTTGATACTTTATAGATACATAGTTACATAGTTGGTAAGGTTGAATAAAGACAATAGTCCATCCAATTCAAACTGTGTGGGTGTGTGTTTGTGTAGCTAATCATTTCCCATTTCCCTGTATATTGTGTTCATTAAGATGCATGTCCAAGAGTTTTTTGAAACTATCAATACTTCCTGTAGACACCACTGATTGTGAAAGAGAGTTCCACATCCTTACTGCCCTGACAGTGAAAAACCCTCTACGCAGCTTAAGGTTAAACCGCTTCTCTTCCAATTTCATTGTGTAGCCCTGTGTCCTCTTACACTCCCTGAAACTGAATAGTTTCCTACCTACACTGGGATTACCATTGAGATATTTGTATATTGCTCTCATCTCCTTTCAAGCACCCCTTATTCAAGGAGAACAAATTTAGCGCTCATATTTTAGGTCCTCCAGCCCCCTTATTATATGCCCTTCTCTGAACTCACCTCCAGGTCCAGCACATCCTTTCTGAGAAAAGGTGACCAGAACTAGACGGAATACTCCAGATGTGACCAAACCAGAGTTTTATAAAGTGGTAGAATTATTGTTTTATCTCTGGAGTAAATCCCTTTTTTAATGCACATGCTAATATTCTGCTGGCTTTGCTTGCCACAGCTTGACAATGCATGCTATTGCTCAGTCTGTCATCTACTAGGATGCTCAGATCCTTCTCCAACCTGGATTCCCCCAGAACTTCTCCCCTTAGTAAGTAACATGCATTTATATTTTTAACCCCCAAGTGCATTACTTTTTACATTTTAAATGTTAAACCTCATTTGCCATCTAGTTGCCCACTCCATTAATTTATTTAGATCCTGCTGTGATGTTATTGCCTTACTCATTTTTGTGTCGTCGGCAAACCCTGAAATTGAGCTATTTATCCCAACTTCTATTTCATTTATAAATAAATTAAACAGAATTGGTCCCAGGACAGAGCCTTGGGGCACCCCACTTACCACTCTAGACCATTCTGAGCACAGGTTATTTAATACCACCTTTTGGACGTGCCCCTGTAGCCAGTTTTCTATCCACAAACAAACCCTATGGTCCGTGCCTACAGACCTCAGTTTGTAGATTAAGCATTTGTGGGGCACTGTATCAAATGCTTTTGCAAAATCCAGATACACCACATCCACAGGCCTACCTTTGTCTAGGTGGCAGCTCACTTCCTCATAGAAGGTTAACAGGTTGGTTTGGCAAGAACGACCTTTTGTAAACCCATGCTGATTACTAGGGATGAGCCGAACACCCCCGGGTTCGGTTCGCACCAGAACCTGCGAACGGACCGAAAGTTCACGCGAACGTTAGAACACTATAAGTTTCAATGGACGCGAACGTTTGAAATCTAAAGTGCTAATTATAACGGCCAATATGCATGTTATTGTCATAAAACAGGCTTGGGGACCCGGGTCCTGCCCCAGGGGACATGTATCAATGCAAAAAGAAGTTTTAAAAACGGACGTTTTTTCTGGAGCAGTCATTTTAATGATGCATAAAGTGAAAAAAAAAAGGGAAATATTCCTTTAAATATGGTACCTGGGGGGTGTCTAAAGTATGCCTGTGAAGTGGCATGTGTTTCCCGTGTTTAGAACTGTATCTGCAAAAAATGACATTTGTAAAGGAAAAAAATAAGCCATTTAAAACTGCTTGCGGCTTTAATGTCATGTCTTGTTCTGGCAATATGGATGAAAATCTTTGAGAAAAATGGCATAGCATTTTCCTCTATCCCTACACTTTCCCAACATGCAAAGGCTGAGAAGAATACACTATCCCTGCCTATTTTTCCTCTATCCCTACACTTTCCCCACACAGAAATGATTCAAATATAGTGTTAGTGTACAGTACACTGTCCTTGCCTAGCAATACTCTTTCCCTCAACGCCGAAACACACTACATGAGGCCGCCGGCGCGGCGGCACTAAATAGTGTGGGGCGTGTACTAAACCCCCTGAGCTATAATTGACCACAGGCATCCTGCCTGTGGCCAATTATTGCTCTCCTTGCCGCTGGCTCTATGATTGGCCAAGCATGCAGGGTCACAGTGCATGCTTGGCCAATCACCAGCCAGCAATGCACTGCGACTGGCGCAGTGCATTGTGGACCGTTCGCATCACACGAATTTGATGCGAACGTCCCTCACAGTTCTGCCCTCGCCGAGCGGACGAACAGCCGATGTTCGGTTCGAACATGGGTTTGAATCGAACACCAGGCCCATCCCTACTGATTACTACTATTGATACTGTTTTCATCAGCAAATTATTGGATATAGTCCCTTATCATCCCCTCAAATAGTTTACATACTATTGATGTTAGGCTGACAGGTCTGTAGTTTCCAGGAACATATCTCTGCCCTTTTTTGAATATTGGTACCACGTGGGCTTTTTGCCAATCAGCTGGTACCATTCCTATCAGTATGCTGTCCATAAAAATTACGAATAGCATGCTGCTTATAACCTAACTGAAAAAAATTGTGCATAATTAAATCTAATCATATCAAGAGCAGTCATTCTATAGTATTTAAAAGAGTATTTAAAAAAATCTGGAGGGATGTTGCCAGAAATAGAATTACTAACAGAAAACAAAGTAACAAGTTCTTTATTTACAGGTTTACCTTGCAACCAATCAATCTCTACCTCCGCCCCCCCCCCCCCCCCCCCCCTGTACATGCACCCACCTTTATATTTCTCTCAACAAACTGTGTAATTATCCCTACTATACCCACTCCTCCTGTACCTACACCAGGTCACCACACTGCTTAAAACTGCCACAGCTACCGATCACCAAATCCACTGCTCATACTCCTACACTCCTTTTTTTGCACATAATATCCACCATCATACTCTCTCCACACTGCTCTACCACATATACTGCCCACTGAAACAGGTCTTTATTATGGTTTGTAAAATACCCAGCCTACCCAGTTCTGGAATTTAAAGTGGTTCTAATGGCTCAAGGTTTTTTACCTTCATGCATTCTATGCATGAAGGTAATAAACCTTCTCTGTGCAGCAGCCCCCTAATACTTACCTGAGCCCCATCACAGTCAAGTAATGTGCAAAAAAGCATCGGCTCTCTGGGGACTTTCCCTCTTCATTGGTTGAGACAGTCAATCACAGCCAGTGAGCCAATGAGGAGAGAGAGGGGAGGGGCCACGGCTCTGTTTGTGAATGGACATGTAAAGCAGCAGGTCGGGAGCGAGCCTGCTTGGGTGCCCCCATTGCAAGCTGCTTGCTCTGGGGGCACTCAGTAGGCGGGAGGGGTCAGGAGTGCCAGCAGAGATCTGAGAAGAGTAGGATCGTGGCTGTTTTTTGCAAAGCCGCTGCCAAAAATTGCATTTTATATCACTTTAGGGCACATCAATTTCACTACAGATCGTTTATCTCCAGTTTTAAAGCGTTAATGGGGTTTGAAATAATACCCTCCCTCCCCCTTCAGAAATCCAAGTTATGGCTATCAAAAAGCCATGCGCCAAGCTGGAGATAGATACTCTATGGACAGGCCTGGCTTATACATATCTCTACAGAAGATGCTGGAAATGCCACAATATGTAAACATGGCCTTGGATAGACTGTAAAAGTAAAAGGTACATTCGTCTTCCTCTGACTTCTGTCCTAAGGCCGTGTACACACGAGTGGACTTTCCCACGGGATTGCCCCCCGGACTAGAGTCCGCTGGGCATTCCGACCATGTGTGGGGCTCCGGCGGACTTTTTCCTCCCAAAAGTCCAGCGGTCTAAGTTTTAAGTTTAGACTTAAATCCCGTCGTCTGTGTGCTAGTCCGCGGGACTTTTGAAATAAACGGACCTGCCTTACACACGGAGGAAAGTCCGTTCATTTAGAACGTGACTCCAGGTAGACGGGACTAGCGAAGGCAGTGAATGCCGCCGCGCTAGCCCCGTCACCTGGTATGTATTTAAAGGGGAATCCCTACGCCGAAAAAACGGCATGGGGGTCCCCCCCAAATCCATCCTTAGGTGCAGCACGCAGCCCGGCCGGTCAGGAAAGGTGACTTATATAGGGACAAGGGGCAGGTCACATGCTCATGTCACATGGTGACCCCGCCCCCTTATGATGTCACAGTCCCGGAGGATGCTGGGACTGTGACATCATATGGGGGCGGGGTCACCATGTGACATGGGCATGTGACCCGCCCCTTGTCCCTATATAAGTCACATCACAGAGTGTCTCTGCTATTATGGCCAGAGAGAGCGTCATGTCAACATCAGATGAAGAAAGAAGAACAAGAAGCAGAAGCAGAAGGCGGCGGTGGCGACGACAGCGATGGCAACAGACGCCCCGGCCAACGGCAAGAAGAACAGAAGAGACCCCCGAAGACCCCCGAAGTTGGAACAAGACCCCCAGACGGCGGCGGCAACGAAGAAGAAAGCCGGGCTCCTCTGCTAGTGAAAGAGCTAGTAAAAGAGCAGAAGATAGCAGAGGAGTCCGGCAAGAAGACCCGCCAAGACGGAAGAAGACCCCGGAGCTGTGCAATAAAATATTTTAAAAAATTGTGTCTTTTTTTATTTACACTTTTTTCCTTAGGTGAATGGGTAGGGGTACAATGTACCCCATACTCATTCACATAGGGTGGGGGGCAGGTATCTGGGGGCCCCCTTATTAAAGGGGGCTCCCGGATTCCGATAAGCCCCCCGCCCGCAGACCCCGACAACCAACGGCCAGGGTTGCCGGGAAGAGGCCCTTGTCCTCATCAACATGGGGACAAGGTGCTTTGGGGTGGGGGCCGCAGGGCCCCCCTTTCCCCAGGGCACCCCCCATGTTGAGGGCACGCGGTCTGGTACGGCTCAGGAGGGGGGGCGCTCGCTCATCCCCACCCCCTTTCCTAACCAGCCGGGCTGCGTTTTTTCGGGGTAGGGATTCCCCTTTAAATCCATACCAGGTGACTGGGCTAGCACGGCGGCATTCTCTGCCTTCGCTAGTCCCGTCTACCTGGAGTCACGTTCTAAATGAACAGACTTTCCTCCGTGTGTGAGGCAAGTCTGTTCATTTCAAAAGTCCCACGGACTTTGGCCAAAACTCCGGCGGATTGTCTGCGGGAAAAGTCCGGGCGTGTGTGGGCAAGTCCACACGTTCGGAAAGTCCGGCGGACCTCCGCTGGAAAGTCCGGCGGTTTGTCCGCTGGTCTAGGTCCGGCGGACAATCCCGCCGGAACGTCCGAGCGTGTGTACGCTGCATTACATTTATAAATTGATGATAAAGGTGTGAGGGTGGCATACAGGACTTTGTTTAAAAGTGAACTCACCTTTTTTGTGAATATATAGCAATGCTTTGGACATTGCAGTATTCAGATATTCTTAGCAAGCAGTAAAGGGTCTTTAAAAACAGGTCCCACCTTATCTCTGTAGCTGCAGCACTGTGAAGCACTTCATTCTAATGCCCCATACACACGTTCGGAAATTCCGACCACAAAATCTGTCTGATTTTTTCCGACGGATTTTGTCAGACACTGGTGTTGCATACACACGGTCGGACAAAGTTGTGGGAAAATCCGATCATTCTGAACGTGGTGACGTTCGTTGTGTACGACGGAACTACATAGAGGCTAGTAGCCAATAGATTTGGTCTTGTAATTTGATCTGAGCATGCGTGGCACTTTGTCCGTCGGAATTTGCTACACACGATCAGAAAAAGTCAGATCGGACTTTGTTGTCGGAAAATTTCAGAGCAGGATCTAAAATTTTTTTCCGACGGAAATTCCGACGATAAAAGTCCGATGGTGCCCACACACGGTCGGATTTTCCGACAACATGGTCCGATAGGACATTTTCCATCGGAAATTCCGACCGTGTGTACGGGGCATTAGAAGTTCAACATCTAAGCTCACCTTTCTCCCCCTCCCAGTGTTGACTTAGCAGCCTTCCATTGTAGCAGCCTTCTTTCTAATCGCTAATGTACATGCAGGGCAGATGCTCTGGAGGAGAGAAACTGAGTGAACTTCAGTGCTTCTTATGTGGAATTTGAAGGTAATATGTTCCAGAGTGTCTGCAGCTACAGAGGTCATCAATGGCTTTTTTTAAAGTGCATTTATTGCATGTTAAAAATATGTAAATACTGTCCATAACCCTGCCACATATTTACTCTAAACTTACATACAGATAGCATAACATTGTATATGCAGATATAAGATATGTTAGATCAGACCTTTTTTAGAGGAACTTTGCAATTAAAGCTGGCCATATGCAGATCAGTTTCTTGATCAACCAGCAAGCTGATCAAAAAAAATGAACGGATTCCCCCATCCACACATTTGAGGTGGTCTGGGAGAATTCTCCCTGCTGTGCTATTGTATTCTGGCAGTGAATATTCCTCCACTGTCAGAATCCATTGATCAGTGCGACAACCGTTGGATGCATGCATCGATAGAGTATTTCCAACAGTCCAGTTCAAGAGAAGCCAATCATTGAGTTTAATTCTCTAGAGCGGGAACAGCCATAGATGGATTGAAAATTCAGCTGTTCCTTGAAGAACTGGCTGAATTTCGATCAAACTATAGCCAACTTTACTTAACCACCTAAGGGCCGAGCCTATTTTGTAAATTGTTGTTTACAAGTAAGGATGAGCCAAACACCCTCCGGTTCGGTTTGCGATAGAACATGCGAACAGACAAAAAATCTGTGCGAACATTCGAACACGGTTAAAATCTAATGGACATGAACGTAAAAAAATCAAATGTGTTAATTTTAACCACTTTCAGACCGGACCAATTTGCAGCCAAAGGACCAGGCCCCTTTTTGCGATTCGGCACTGCGTCGCTTTAACTGACAATTGCGCGGTCGTGCGACGTGGCTCCCAAACAAAATTGACGTCCTTATTTTCCCACAAATAGAGCTTTCTTTTGGTGGTATTTGATCACCCCTGCGGTTTGTATTTTTTGCGCTATAAACAAAAATAGAGCGACAATTTTGAAAAAAATGCATTATTTTTTACTTTTTGCTATAATAAATATCCCCAAAAAAATATATAAAAAAACATTTTTTTTCCTCAGTTTAGGCCGATACGTATTCTTCTACATATTTTTGGTAAAAAAAATCACAATAAGCGATTATTGATCGGTTTGCGCAGAAGTTATAGCGTTTACAAGATAGGGGATAGTTTTATAGCATTTTCATTAATAATTTTTTTTTTTATTAGTAATGGTGGCAATCTGCGATTTTTTTTGTGACTGCGACATTATGATGGACACATCGGACATTTTTGACATATTTTTGGGACCATTGTCATTTATACAGCAATAATGCTATTTAAATGCATTGATTCCTGTATAAATGACACTGGCAGTGAAGGGGTTAACCACAAGGGGGCAGTGTAAGGGTTAAGTATGCCTAGGGGTGTGTTTCTTACTGTGGGGGCGTGTGGCTGTCAGCTAGTGAATGCTGATCTCTGCTCCAATCACAGGGAGCAGAGATCGGCGTCACTAGTTGCTAGGCACAACGGGGAGATGCTGTTTATCTCGGCATCTCCCCGTTTAGCCTTCCCGTGAGACGATCGCGGGGGTACCCGCGGTGATAGAGTCCGCGGGGACCGCGACCGAACTCACGGGGGTCCCGACCGGCGCGGGAGCGCGCCGCTCCCGGCGCGCCGCTCCCGGCGCGCTCCCGATGGCACGGACAGTCATTAAGGAGGGACTTATATATATACGCCCTCCTGCCTGTACGTGCCATTCTGCCGACGTATATCGTTCGGCAAGTGGTTAAAGGCTTATATGCAAGTTATTGCGATAAAAAGTGTATGGGGACCCGGGTCCTGCCCCAGGGGGTATCAATGCAAAAAAAAACGTATTTTCGGGAGCAGTGATTTTAATAATGCTTAAAGTGAAAAAATAAAAATGAAATATTCCTTTAACCACTTAGCAACCGGCCCATAGCTGAATGACGGCTACAGGGCGGTTGCTTAACTTTGGGAGGGCGTACTATGACGTCCTCCCAGAATTCCGCTCTCGCGCGCCCCCTGGCTGATCACGCCACGCGTTCGCTCCGTCGCGCTGTGATTGGCCAAAGCATGTAGGTCAGGTGCATGCTTTGACCAATCATCATACAGCAATGCACTGCGATCTCTCAGTGCATTATAAGGCATTCCGCGGTGCTCGAATTTCCCACGAACACCCCATAATATTCGCTGTATGGGTGAACACCTAATGTTCGAGTCAAACTTACGTTCAACTCGAACATCAAGCTCATCCCTATTTACAAGATAAAGTCATTATTTTTTGCTAAAAAATTACTTAGAACCCCCAAAAATTATATATATATATATATATATATATATATATATATATATATATATATATATATTTTAGCAAAGACTCTGGAGAATAAAATGGCGGTTGTTCCAATATTTTATGTCACACAGTATTTGGGCAGCAGTCTTTCAAATGCAATTTTATGGGAAGAAATAAAAAAATTTTAATAAAAAAAATAAGAAAAAAGTAAATTTAGCCCCATTTCTTTCTATAATATGAAAGATAATGTTACACCGAGTACATTGATATCCAACATGTCATGCTTTGAAATTGTGCACGCTCATAGAAAGGCGACAAACTTTGATATATAAAAATATCCATAGGTGACGTTTAAAAATTTCTACATGTTTAGAGTTACAGAGGAGGTCTTGGACTAGAATTCTCTCTCTCTCAACATTTGACATTTCTTATATAGGCAAGGGGCAGGGCCACCTGGTTACGACAACCAGTGGCACGGCCCCCCTCTGGCGTCTGGCGTTTAAATTTTGGAGTGGAGTTCTGCTCTAAATCCATATCAAACCCAAAGGGTCTGTACGAACTGGGGGGGGGGGGGGGGTGGTATGAACTGGGGGGGGGGGGGCACCCCATTTTTTTCTTTATTTTTTTTTTACCGGCACTTTTATTATTATTGAGCTGTCAGCGGGGAAACTCATTGACAGCTGATGAAAGCTTTGCCCAATCAGGGAGCAGAATGCACTGTGCAACGCTCAGTGTATTGCAGGGTGTTCGTTGGGGCTAACACCCTGCAGATTTGGGTGTTCGGCCATTCGCCAAACAGGCAAATGTTCGGCCTGAACAAAAAAGAAGAAACACACCATTAATGATAAAGAAAGGTATGTAAATATCTATATTTTAACTTTGTTAAACTGGAATCTAACTGGAATCCTTTCCCTTTTTTTTTGTTTGTTTGTTTTGTTTTTTTTTAAGTTTTGTATTTTGGGTTGTGATTCTAATGTCAGTTTCTTTTTTTACATTATTTGCAGAAAGAAAACTGGTTCAGGGTTAGCCAAATTGGTCAAATTCACGGACTATGAGGAGATTCTGATTTATTGATCAAGACACAGTTTCAGGAATTGGGAAAGTAATTGATACCTCCAGTCAATAAAGGTGAGTAATGCTTTTTTTTTTTTTTTATTATTAATCTTATCGTTGTGACTTGCAACAATAGCATACCAATTTTTATTTATTTTTTCTTGTTCAATATTTTTATTTATTGTAGGTAGATAGATAATAACAAACATGGCATGAGAGACAATGACAACGTAGAACAATAAGCCAGTGTCTTCATACATGTTAACCAGATGATAACATTACAACATTAATAGAGGAAGTTTAGGGGAGAATAAACTCCAATCTGACGCACATGGGACAGGCAGTTATAATACAAATATTTACAAAGGAAAGTAATGATTGTGCAAAGGGCCCTCAGAGGAGTACCCTGGGAGGCCCTGACCACATATCTTCAGGTAACATCAAAGGAGGGAGATGAGAGACATCTAGGAGAACAAGATAAAAATAAAGAGCAAGGGAAAGAGGAGTGTAAGGGAAACAGCAAAGAGGGAGGAGGGAGAGAGAGGCCATCTGTTCCGTAACAGGGTAAGGGATTAACTAAACTAGAAGGTTGGGCTCGCTATCTTAAGGTTCCAGGAGCTTGGGATCGAATTGTGGAGGGAGGAAATAATCCACTCATGGTTTCCATATTTTCAGGTGTTGTGGGATCTTATCTAGGATGGTCGCCTCGATCTTACTATGGATCATAGCTTGGGTGACCCTATTTTTAGTCTCTACTGAGCAGAGAGATGGGGATTTCCAGGCCCTCGCGATAGTCTGTTTAGAAGCTGTAATGATGTATATTGCTAGTTTCGATTGGGCCTTTGTAAGATCAGGTGGAAAGCTGGGTCGGGGGTAGCCGGCTTCCTTAGTAGAGTGGACAATATTCTAAAGATTTCGGCCCAAAATTGCTGCACAATCAAACACATCCACCAGATATGCACATATGTACCCTGTTCTCCGCAACCTCGAAAACACGTGGGAGGTTAGGTAGAAAAGTATTTAGCAATTCTTGCCGGGACCAGATACCAGCGCAAGAGCACTTTGTAGTTGGTCTCAACTGCGAGCATGTTTTGGGATGAGGAATTAGTCGTAGCCCAAATGAGCATACCAATTTTTATTAGGTACTGTTAAGCCCCATACACACGGTCGGAAAATCCGACCACCAAATCCATCGGATTTGGTCCGACGGATTTAGTCCGACACTGGTGTTGCATACACACGGTCGGACAAAGTTGTCGGAAAATCCGATCATTCTGAACGTGGTGATGTTTGTTGCCTACGACGGGACTACGTAGAGGCTAGTAGCCAATAGCTTTGGTCTTGTAATGTGATCTGAGCATGCGTGCCACTTTGTCCGCCGGAATTCGCTACACACGATCGGAATTGGTGTGATCGGACTTTGTTGTCGGAATATTTATAGAGCAGGAGATAGAACTTTGTCCGTCGGACAATCCGATGGAAACTGTCCGATGGTGCCTACACACGGTCGGAATTTCCGACAACATTGTCCAATAGGACAGAATCCATCGGAAAATCCGACCGTGTGTATGGGGCTTAAGTACACTATTTAGAAGACAACCTGGGACAGCTGCAGGTACACCCAGATTTGTTTGTATGGTAAACCAACAATTGTGCACACATACTGGAGTAGGTAAGTCAAACGTTTGTCTACAGAACAGAAAAACTGTGTGGGACATTACAAAGTATTTTGTTTAATGTATTTATGATTTTTTTTTTTTTGGGGGGGGGTGTATGGGGCTGACATCTGACCATAACCCTAAATTAATTTTCATTGGAATTACTTGTTTTTTTTTTTTTGGGGGGGGGGGGGTGGAGGGGTGTTGGTGGAGAATGGTTGGAAATATCATACAAGTGTCTTGAGCAAAGATAATGAGTACAATTGTCAAATGCCTAACATGCCATTTTAATTTACAGGTTCCAATGCTGATCCAAGCACATTGCTGCCTCTTTCCCGATATTGAAGACTTGCAACAAGAATCATCTAAGAAAGAAATAGTTTCATCGTTTCCTCCTACAACACTTATCAAGGATGATAACACAGTGCAAGGTAATGTTTTGATGACACAAATCACAAGTACAGAGGCCATCACAGTTCCAACAATTCCAAGAAGACCAGAAAGAGAACAGACAACAGAGAGAAATAGAAGCCGTACCATCTGCAGAACTAGAATCTGGACAGGAAACAGCTACTATTTGATCAGGAACAAAGCAAACGTTTTCACCAAGCTCAGGAGAAACGTAGGGAAATGCTTGAAAATAATTTGATTTGCATAACAGATCAGCTTAAGGGTATAAATGTTTTTCTAAATGATTTCCAAAACAAAACTTCTGAGTATCGTAAAGGAAAAAAATTGCGTTACTAAGGCAGTCTAGAATGGCGTGTGCCTACTGTCAGAAGCATTATTCCAGTGACAGCAATAATAAGAATGATTCAGGTTTTGATAATCTCTCCTTAATTTTTGGGGCCCTTTTTTTATTTTTTTATTTTTGTTGTACGTAGTTTTTTACTTTCATCTTTGAAAGTTTTTTATTATAACATTTTACGTTATAACACTTTCATATGTTGTCCTGAGAATGTTCTTTATTTTTCTACTTTGGAAAAACAATATTTTTTAGTGTAACCTTTTTTACAGTATTTCTGTACTCGGAGGTATTGAAATTTAAATTACCTTTTCAAATTTATGTCTCCTTAAAATGCTGCTTGGTAATCCAAGCTGTGTCCTTGGCCTACAAGAGCATTTTAATGTGCTCTGTACTGGTTTCTTCTATGCGATCACCCAAAATATGTTTGTTTAAACTGTTTTGCAGTAGTAGGAGGCATTGAAGTGTTAACTACCTTTCAAATTTATGTCTCCTGATGCTTGGTAATCCAAGCTGTGTCTTTTTCATGTCAAAATCTTTTGACTGAAAATAGCTGTATTGCTGCTCTGTACTACTTTTCTAAATTCATCCTCCCATACATTCATAAAAATTAGTTTTTTTTCTAAATGTATGGCCTACTACAGGGGTGCCCAACCTTTTGAAGAGCGAAGGCCACTTAAGCAAATTGGTAACCAGGCCTGGGCCACAATGAGCAGAGCGGGTGGATGACAGGTTCGTGTGCGCTCTGCATATGCAGAGCAGATATGGACAGAGCCCGCTCTACTCTATGGGCCCTCAGATCCGATTCACCCAGATGGAAGAGGATGGATCCCCTTCTGTTTTTTTTTTTTTAGTAGATCGGACCGATCGTGTGAAAGGGGCCTAAGGCTGCTTTCACACTGATGTGCTGAGGTTTACCCACACCGTGTGTGCAGCGTAGTGCACCTGTGGCTTTCTTGGAGATTAGCTGCACTTTGCTATAGACTTCTATTGTATCCTGTAGATGTGGTACACTTTCTGAAAGCATGTCAAACCCACAGGTAATAACAGAAGTTTAGTGAAGGTAACCCGCAGGTGTGCTTCGGATCAGTTAGAAAGAAGCCCAGTAACCACTGCAAAACAGATATACACTGTGATTTTAACAATAAACTTACCTTTAATAACAGTCTTCCATTCAGGTACCCCTGGCTGTTGCTGTCCCAGGCAGAGTTCATTTGGTGTCTCTCTGACTGTGAAAGGAGCCGGCTCTATACCGAAGCATCGGCTCTGCTCAACAGCCACTTGGTTCCTCTACCGCCGGTTTAATTCACAACAATAAATCTCTGGGATGGAAGGTTGGCAACCCAAGATCTGGGTTTGCCAACCTGCAATCCCAGAGCAGGAGGGCATGGGCCACATCAGAGGACTCCGTGGGTCACATATGGCCCCCGGGCCACTGGTTGAGCACCCCTGGCCTACTAGAACATTTTAATGTGCTCTGTACAGTTTTTTTCTCTGCGGTCGCCCAAAATATTTTTATGTAAACTGTTTTACAGTACTCTGTACTAGGAGTCATTGAAACTTGAACTACCTTTCAAATTTATGTCTCCTGATGCTTGATAATCCAAGATGTGTCTTTTTCATGTGGAGCTCCTTTGACTAAAAATAGCTGTTAAGCTGCTTTGCACTCCTTTCCTAAATTTATCCTTTCATACATTCATAAAAAAATTTTTTTTTCTAAATTTATGGCCTTCTAGAGCAGTTTTATGTGCTCTGTATTGGATTGTTCTCTGGTTGTGGCCCAATTCTGTGCTATTGCCCCACTAGGGAGTAGTCCATACAACTTCACCTATCTCTTCACATTAATTGCTTAGGATGATGATACCCACCCCTACCCCCCTTGTTCTACTATTTGACAGAGGCTAAACCAATATATGTGCTACTGCCTATGTTAATATTGTGGAAACTGAGAAAAACTTGACTGTATCATTTATAAAAAAAAATAGAATGTTGTTGTTAAAATGCTTGTAAAGTGGCTACTTCAAGAGGTCAAATCTAGCTGGAGCAATTGTCATGCTTGATGTACCCCAATGTTGAAGTTTTGTAAATGTTTACTTTCAAAAAAGTTGTCGATGTTAAAGAGGAGTATCTTTAAAAAAAAAAAAATTAAAGTCAGCAGCTACAAATACTGCAGCTGCTGACTTTTAATAATCGGACACTTACCTGTTCCAGGGTCCAGCGATGCGGGGGGTCAAAGCTCTGCTAGCCCCCGATCCGCTCGGCGGCGCCAGAATTGAAACTGTGCGCACCCAGCTGTGGCTTCACAGCCGGGCACCCACTGCGCATGCACGAGCGCCGCCGCGCGTCGTGATTGGCCGCACAGTCATCTGGGACACGTGACAGGTCCCAGATGACTGGGGAGCCCTTCCTGCACCAAGGAGAAGTGATGTCACTAGCTCAGGCACCGAAGGAGACAGACTATGAGGGACCCCCTATCAACAGGCATTTAAAAAAAAAAAAATTTCCAATAATTTTTTTTTTTTTTTTTTTTTAGGAATTTTAAGCATTTTTAGTTTTTTAGGGGGAAACACCCCTTTAAATTTAAGCCGATGCTAGAAATATATTTGCACTGCATGTCATGTTTGTTTCATTTTAAGGAACAATACTTGTGTACTCGGGATGTATAATGCCATGCTTATGTGTATTCTCTGTGGGTAGAATCATGCCCCTTCCTGTGGGTCATTTGTGTGTTGCAAAGTGCCTCATTCTGTGGGTTTTATTTGAGTTTAAAAGTGCCTCTTCCTGTGGGTCTAAAAGTGCCCTTCCTGTGGGTCTTTTCAGTGTTGAAAAGTGCCCCTTTCTGTGGGTTGGAAAGTGCCCCTTTCTGTGGTTTAAAAAGTGCCCCTTCCTGTGGGTCTTCTTTGGGTAGAATAGTGCCCATATCTTTGGGTAGTATTGTTCCCCTTTCTTTTGGTGGAACAGCGCCCCTTCCTGTGGGTCTTCTGTGGGTTGAAAAGTGCCCCTTTCTGTGGGTTAAAAAGTGCCCCTTCCTATGGGTCTTCTGTGGGTAGAATAGTGCCCATTTCATTAGGTAGTATTGTATCCCTTTCATTTGGTGGAATAGTGCCCCTTTCTGAGGGTCTTCTGTGGGTTGAAAAGTGCCCCTTCCTGTGGGTCTTCTGTGGTTTAAAAAGTGCCCCTTTCTGTGGGTAGAATAGTGCCCATATCTTTGGGTAGTATTGTCCTCCTTTCTTTTGGTGGAACAGCGCCCCTTCCTGTGGGTCTTCTGTGGGTTGAAAAGTGCCCCTTCCTGTGGGTCTTCTTTGGGTAGAAAAGTGCCTCTTCCTGTGGGTCTTCTGTGGGTAGAAAAGTGCCTCTTCCTGTGGGTCTTATTTGAGTTGAAAAGTGCCCCTTCCTGTGGGTTGAAAGGTGCCCATTCCTGTGGGTCTTCTGTGGGTAGAATAGTGCCCATTTCATTGGGAAGTATTGTAGCCCTTTTGTTTGGTGGAATAGTGCCCCTTCCTGTATGTTTTCTGTGGGTTGAAAAGTGCCCCTTCCTGTGGATCTTCTGTGGGTTAAAAAGTGCCTCTTCCTGTGGGTCTTCTGTGTGTTGAAATGTGCCCCTTCCTTGTGGGTTTAAAAGTGCCCCCTGTGGGTCTTCTGTAGGTTGAATAGTGCTCCTTCCTGTGGGTCTTCTGTGGGTTGAAAAGTGACTCTTTCTGTGGGTTAAAAAGTGCCCGTCCTGTGGGACTTCTTTTTGTTGAAACGTGTCCCTTCCTGTGGGTCTTCTGTGGTTTGAAAGTGCCCCTTCCTGTGGGTCTTCTGTGAGTTGAAAAGTGCCAAAATGCCCCTTCTTGTGGGTCTTCTATGGGTTGAAAATTGCCCCTTTCTGTGGGTCTTCTGTGGGTTGAAAAGTGCCCCTTCTTGTGGGTCTTCTGTGTTTTGAAAAGTGCCCCTATCTGTGGGTCTTCTGTGGGTTGAAAAGTGCCCCGTCCTGTGGGTCTTCTGTGGGATGAAAAGTGCCCCTTCTTGTGGGTATTCTGTGGGTTGAATAGTGCCCCTTTCCTGTGGGTAATCTGTGGGTAGAATAGGTCCCATTTCTTTGAGTAGTATTGTACCCCCTTCTTGTGGGTCTTATGTGGGTTGAATAGTGTCCCTTTCTGTGGATCTTCTGTTGGTTGAAAAAAGCCCTTTCATGTGGGTCTTCTGTGGGAGGAATAGTGACCTTTTCTATGGGTAGTATTGTGTCCTCTTCTGCGGGTAGAATAGTGTCCCATTTTTGTGGGTCTATTTGAGAGGACCATTGCCGTGGGTGGTACAGTGCACCATTTCTTTGGGTGTTTCCTAAGGAGGAATTAGGTTGAAAAGTGCCTCATTCCTGTGGGTCTTCTGTGGGTTAAAAAGTGCCAAAAAGTGCCCCTTCTTGTGAGTCTTCTATGGGTTGAAAAATGCCCCTTTCCTTTGGGTAATCTGTGGGTAGAATAGGTCACATTTCTTTGAGTAGTATTGTACCCCTTTCTTTTGGTGGAATAGTACCCCTTCCTGTGGGTCTACTGTGGGTTGAAAAATGCCCCTTTGTGTGGGCCGAAAAGTTCCCCTTCCTGTAAGTCTTCTGAAGGTAGAAGTGTGCCCATTTCTTTGGGTAGTATTGTACCCCTTTCTTTTGGTGGAATAGTGCCCCTTCCTGTGGGTCTTCTGTAGGTTGAATAGTGCCACTTCCTGTGGGTTGAAATGTGCTTCTTCCTGTGGGTCTTCTGTGGGTTGAAAAGTGCCCCTTTCTGTAGGTCTTATGTGGGTTGAAAAGTGCCCTTTCATGTGGGTCTTCTGTGGGAGGAATAGTGCCCCATTCTATGGGTAATATTTTGCCCTCTTCTGCGGGTAGAATAGTGTCACATTTTTGTGGGTCTACTTGGGAGGAGCATTGCATTAGGCAGTATAGTGCACCATTTATTTGGGTTTTTCCTAAGGAGAAATTAGTGCCCATTTGTGTGGATGTCCTTGGGTGGAATAATGCCCAATTGTGTGGGTTTCCTGGTGAAGAATAGTACCCATTTTTGTGGGTGTCCAGGGGTGAACCCCTTTTTGAATGTGGTAGGTGTAAAATGTTGCTATGTAAAGACCACTGTGTTAATTATTTTTGGTTGTATATTTTTTACATGTCATGATGCTGCAATTGTTAAAATGGCTGAAAAGTAATAATAAAAAAAAATGATCTTGAACTTTTTATTGTATTCTATTCATTTTTAATTAAGTGTACTTTGCTCTTTCTTAAATCTGTTCTGTGTAATAATTGTGGTTGTTTTCAGACCCCATCCCATCAAACCAAAAACAATACCTAAACCATGTGCCCATGTGCATACTATGAAAAGGTTCACAGGTTACATAGGTGTAAGTTTGAGGCTTAGAAAAATTACACTTTACCAGACATGTCATATATCAAATGTAACACATTGCCCTATGGATTCTGAGACATTTCAGGTATGAAGATGTCCTCTTCATCCTCCATTAGGTCCATGTCAATGTCCTGCAGCAGTCCAGCATGCCGGGCAATGTTGTGGAGGATGCAGCAGGCCAGAAACATATTTCCCACTTTCTCCGGAACATATTTTGGGAACCCTCCAGACAGCGAAATGCACTGGAACCTACTCTTCAGCACACTGAAGGTCCTCTCGATGACAATCCAGGTCCTGGAGTGGGCTACATTGTACCTTGAATGGGCATGCAAGGTACAATATGTGATGGGTGTGAACAGCCAGGTGAAAAAAAAGTGAAAAAAAGGTTTAAGTTGCATTACATTTGGAAAAACACATTTGTCAAAACGCATATATAGCATTTATTGAATTGACCCCTATGTGTCTTTAGTAAATCCACCCCATTATGTTTAGTAAATCCACCCCATTATATGTCTATATGTTTCACATTTACATTATGTAAAAATGTAAAATATATCTATTTTCTACAGTCATTTCCCCAAATTTTTGGATACTTTTTTTGTGAATATACAAGCATATCCATCATTTGCTGCATCATTTGCTGCAAACCTCCTAGTCACTCCAAACATAATACAATGTCCTTGCATATCACAATGGTCTAATCCCTTGTTAGAACATTTGCCATATGTAGTGGGGATACTTTACTTATTCACAATTATTTTTAGAGATATCTTTGACTCAAATATTCACAAGATGGAATGGGATCAGGAATAAGCAAGTATTCTTACAAAGGTGTGTAATTGTGGCTGTTAGGAGATGGGTGTCATCAATTTGAAGGTTGGACAGTTGGATTCCAGAGTGACACTTTTAAGAATATCAGAAAATGACAATGGATATTCTCTAACAACACAAAACAGACCTGTCCAAAGATATAGTAATGACCAAATATCACAGCAAAAATGACTTTAAGCCTAGGTTTCCACTATTGCTACCTGAAAGTCACAAGATGTTTACTGCAATTGTTTGCCACAATTTTAATGCGACTTGAAGCAATGCTTGTGTATTCTTAAGGTCTATGGACCTCAAGTCGCATCAAAGTCAGACCAAAGTAGTGCAGGGATGACTTGAAGTCACACAGATATAAACGGTACTCATTGGAAATCATGGGGTAGAACTTGTCATGCGACTTTGCAGTCCCAAGTCGCAGGATAAGTTGCACAAGTGGAAACAGAGCCTTAAGCAGGGTTTCTCAACCAGGGGAACACATATTTTAAATACCCATCTTCCACCAATAAAAAAAGACAACATATTTTTTATTGGTGGAAGAAGGATATTTATATGTGTGTCATTTTTGATACTATTTTCCTTCAATATTTGACATTTTTAAAGATATTTCGTTTTTTACTTAATTTAACTTTTGATACACTACACGTGTACTGTGAAAGCAGCTTTCCTTTGACTGGTGTTCTAGTTACCTTTCTTCTTTTGTATTAATACATATGCTGCAGGGACCGCACTGACTTAGTGAGTTGGTATATTTCTACGGTTTAAACCATTTTACCTATTTGTTAGCAATAAAACTGACAGGGGTTCTAACTCTCCTCCACTGTATCTAACTTACTGGATATCACAATAAGATAAAATACTTCATGGTTTCATGAGATAAATACTGCATTGAAAAATGCTATGAGCTATTTTTCCACAAATGTTAAAGAGGAAAATACTGCTTCCTGAATTGTTCTCAGCAAGAGAACTCTGCTTCTTTACATCTCTGCAATATCAGCAAATGTATTGGTGCAGCTTCGAAATCGTGCTACTTTTTTTAGATTATTTTTTTTTGCGATTTTAAATGCTGCAGATCAGTGTGATTTGCATCTTGATTTCATTGCGAATTGTGACTTTGTTTAACAAAAGTCAATGCAATTGCAGAAAAGTAGTACGGGAACCTTTTTCAAAGAAGCTGCGACTTGAGTCACAATAATTTGAACAGTTTCGTTGCAAAAATAGGGTGTGACTAGTCATGTGATTTTGAACCGTTAAACGGCATGACAAATCGCATTGGTGTGAATGAGGACTAAGAGGTCTATCGTACTTGTAATTTGTTTACCACAACACAAGTTTTAGAAAAAAAAAAAGTCTACAACACTGTGATTTAAATACATTTTACTTAATTTCACATCATTCTTCAATACAAAAAAAAAGCAAAAAAAAAATAAACATTCAACTTATCCTATCTCTACCAGATAGAGAAGGGACGGCTTTCACATAGATTTTAGAATACTAGTGAGTGGGATTTGGGGAAAATTTTATGCTCCAGTTCTCATGGTTGGTTATTTCTTTTATTGTTTCCTAGGAAACAGGGTAAAAAAGCCCGTTAAGAAGATGGATCTGAATCTTGCAAACAAAATCACAGGACAAGATTGGGTCAGCTGCAGGTGAAGTGTATTTTTCATTGCTTGCTCATCTGTAGACTTTATGTGCTGTCAATATTCCATGGCTTTTTGATTAGTGTTACTTCAGACCTCAGAATGATATCAGGCTGTGTAGGTTTGTCAGCAGGGATGCAAGTCATCCACTCAGCTAGTACAGCAGGTTTAAAACAATGTGATTTACTAAAACCTCAATCTCCTTCTCATTCTTTAACTGCTAAAAGTGGAACTCTGCATTGTGAAGAGGAAAAAAAGCAATTCTCTATAGGCAAGCCACATATGCAGTATATATCAAGGATTTTAGGAATATTATTTATAGACTTTATAGGTGGAACTAACAAAAATTTGCTATTGCAGTGCTTACCCCCAGGGTCACCTAAATTTGTGTCATTGTCTAGCCTGCAGTTTTCTGTTTGTGAAATTCTTACCTCCTTGCTGCAGGATTCTGCTAGATGTGTGACTCCAGCTGGGTGTACCTCGGGGCCGCAACCTGGTTCCAGCTTGCTGCAAGGCCATCGCCACCATCAGGGGCCCTGGTGAAGAAGCAGGCTGGGGCTTAAACTCCACATCCTGGGGAACTCTGAGTTGGTGACCTACTAGGGCTCACTATCAGACTCCTGACAGTTTGTTCAGGCCATGAGCTCCTCAGAGACACCACAGCCTCTTCTGGAACAACTTTAATATTTAGCGCAGAGAGTTGATTTCCAGCAGGCCTATCAAGAGCAGATCATGCAGTGTCCACAAGAACTTTCCTCCCGTTTGGACCAGCTGCGAGTTGTGTCCACTTCCTCACCCTCCGATCGGGCTCCTGCCCCAGTTCCTGCTGCTCTGGCTTTTTGTATCACATAGTCCTTTGTAACTCCAGCTGCCTCCACCGCTTCACTTTTCTGGTGATCCAAAAGCTTGTTGGGGTTTCATCAACCAGTGTTTAATTAATTTCAAGCTAGCGGCCCACCATTTCCCTACTGATCGTCCAAATATCATGATATCACTGCTTTCTGGTGAGGCTCTGGCATGGGCCTCGTCACTGTGATCAAGATCCTACGATTACCTGTCTTCCTGCCTTCCAGCAAGCTTTCAGTAAGACCTTTGATGTGCCAGGAATCTTTGCCAGCATCTGAAGAACCCATGCAATTAGATCACACACGCCTCACGCCACTAGAGCGATCACGTCACCTCAAACTCAGCTTATGTATTATAAGCCAGAGCTGATGGTCACATATTAGGGTCTTGTCCTGTTCACTCCGAAAACTCTGAGGTCTAGATCCCCTGGAGGGAGGTGATCTAGACTAGAACCTGAATACCATCCCTTTCCCTCGATTTGTCTTGCCTGTCTCCATTCATTTGCCCTGAACTTATTTCAAGTAGCTGCATATGTGGGCTCTGGGGCAGTCGGGAACTCCATGGAGCAGTACTTGGCCACTGAATTGGACATTCCTCTTGTTTCCTTGGCAAAGCCCCTCTCAGTATCTGCAGTCGATGGCTCTACCGTGGAATTAGGACCCCTGCGGTTCCAAACTACCCCCATAACTATGCATGTCGGTGTACTTCATCATGAGGAAATCTCCTTCCTGACCCTTTCTAAGTCTTCTAGTGCCATCATTCTTGGACTGCCATGGTTGCAAAAACATTTGCCATATTTAGATTGGAACTCTGGTCAGTTGTTGTCATGGGGCACACAATGCTATCAAATGTATCTCCCTAATGTGCTCCCACCTCTCTCTGTACACATGGAAAAGGACACCACCTCTCTGATGCTCCCTCAACATTATCAGACCTTCCCAGATGTCTTTTGTAAAAAAGCTGCTCCCCTGCTTACTCCTACTGCAGACCCCCTTCCAGTGCTGTCCACCTCTAGTTCCTTACCCCCTTTGCTGCCAAAACCACCTGTCCCTTTACCTCCTGTACAGTTTAAGCTCCAACTCTGCTACCATCTGGATAGGTGGAGGCCTCAACATTTGTGACCACTGTACCACCTGAGGTCCTAGCTTGGTGTACCCTGTCTGCTGAGACCCCAGAGCCCTTGTTCCTTTCAGCTGTTTTGGGCCCTACCATGGTTCCCACATTAGTTGGCTTCAGTGCCTATTCCAGGTTCCTGTGCAGCACAGCCTGTCATGCCCACTGTACAAACTCAAGCCTTAACTCCTATTCCTTTATCTTTGCTAACAGCCCCCACTCCCACTCCTGTGTCCTCTCTGCCAGACACCTCTCTAGACCCTTCATCTTTGTCAGGGATGAGCCAGTGGTTCGAGTCGAACGCAAGTTCGACTCAAATATCGGGTGTTTGTTTTCTCTAAAATGAACCGAACATATGCAGCGTTCGTGGGAAATTTGAGCTCCACGGAACACCCCATAATGCACTGCGAGATTGCAGTGCATTGCTGTATGATGATTGGCGAAAGCATGCACCTGACCTTCATGTTTTGGCCAATCACAGCATGCTCTGCTAAGAGAGCCATAATTGGCCAAAGGCCTTTGGTCAATCATGGCTCAGGGGGACTAAGTCCACACCCCACACTATATAAGGCTGCTTACATAGCGGCTGTGTGTATTGTTGTTGGTGTGGACAGAGATAGCTTGAGTTAGATTAAGCAGGCAGGTTATTCAGTTAGTGGCAGCGTATTTGATATATATATATATATATATATATATATATATATATATATATATATATATATATCAGTATATATATATATATACAGTATCTCACAAAAGTGAGTACACCCCTCCCATTTTTGTAAATATTTTATTATATATTTTCATGTGACAACGCTGAAGAAATGACACTTTGCCACAATGTAAAGTAGTGATTGTACAGCTTCTATAACAATGTAAATTTGCTGTCCCCTCAAAATGACTCAACACACAGCCATTAATGTCTAAAACACTGGCAACAAAAATGAGTACACCTCTAAATGAAAATGTCCAAATTGTTCCCAATTAGCCATTTTCTCTCCCCGGTGTCATTTGACTCAATTTGGTCTTATCACTCTCACTCTCTCATACTGGTCACTGGAAGTTCAACATGGCACCTGATGGCAAAGAACTCTCTGGGGATCTGAAAAAAATGAATTATTGCTCTAAATAAAGATGGCCTAGGCCCTGAAACGGAGCTGCAGCACAGTGGCCAAGACCATAGAGTGGTTTAGCAGGACAATCAGAACAGGCCTCGCCATGGTCGACCAAAGAAGTTGAGAGCACTCTGCTGCTGGCCGTGTTATTGAGCCACAACATGCAGAAGAGCTGGTGGAGTGGATAACAAAGCCGGCCTCATCCTTCTCATCCTCTGTCACCCAGGCTCAACGTAGTTTGCCTTCCAACGCAGCTGCCAAAGCAGCCTATTCCTCCGGCTCCTTGTCCATAGTCACTCCTTCCGAAGCCCCTCCATCAAGCAGGGAGGAGTACCCATAAATATTCGACCAGTGTTGGTTATATGCTGCTGGAGAATGTGCAGCGATTTGAAGGCTCCAATGTTGGTTCCAAGGTTAGGGAAGGGAGTAACGTGAGCCTGGAGACGGGGTGCCCAAGAAGGACAAGAAACTGGCAGTCATGTTCCCCCAGCTGCAGTATACTGCCAAGTTTGCTCCAGTGATGAGGAGGGAGGGGATGATGTGGTCACTGACTGTACTTGGGTGCCTGAGAGAAGAGAGGAAGAGGAGGAAAAACTCCAATGAGGCAGGATGTCCTCTAGGGGGCAGTGCGCTGCTGATTTCCCGCTGACTTTTAAAATTTTCTTGGTTAGGGCCTTTTTTGACACATGTGCAGCAGATCGCACCATTGCTGTTTTAAACCTATGCCTAAAGCGGATCAAGCGTGGCCAGAACAGCATCTGCTTGGGCACCACATGCTTGACCAGACATATGACGACCTGTAATGCAGTCCATTGGCAACAGCACTTGAAAGACCCACATCATAGAAAAAGGCGGACTTCTCCTTTCTCCTCATCTGGGATCTCCAACCCTACTATACCTCCAGTACTCTCAAAAACCTGCACTGAGAGGAATGAAGGTATAGCAATAGGTGTCCCAAGTACTTGCAGCCAATCTGCTAGCAGTACACCACCAATTGATTTTAGCAGGCAAACTTCCCTACCCCAGTTGCTGAACCCTAAAAAGAAATTTGGTTCCAGCCATCCACATGCTCAGCGTCTAAATGCTAGCTTGGCCAAATTGCTAGCACTGCAACTGCTGCCTTTTCAGCTGGTAGACACTTTGTAAATTTGTGGAATGTGCTGTACCTCAGTGGCAGGTTCCAAAATGCCATTTCTTTTCAGGGAAGGCCATTCCTGCTCTCTACCGGCATGTAGAAGGCAACGTTTTGGCCTCGTTGGACAGGGCGGTCAGCAGTAAGGTTCATATTACCGCTGATTCATAGTCCAGCAGGCATGGGCAGGGACGTTACCTTTCCTTCACGGCACACTGGGTAACTCTGCTGGCAGCTGGGAAGGATGCAGGACATGGTTCAGTGTTGTTGGAGCTTGTTCCACCACCACGCCTCTAAAATGCTAGTGGTTATTCTGCCACAGCTCTTTTCTCCACTCCCTCCTCGTCTTCTTCCTCTATGGCCTCTTCTGCAGACTTGTCCTCTGAACCAGCGGGGCTCCGTAAGCGTTCAAGGGGCTACGCAAGCAGTCAGGCTAAAAGATGCCATGCGGTGCTTGAGTTGGTCTGCTTAGGGGACAGGAGTTACACTGGGGCAAAGATTCTATCTGCTCTGCAAGGGCAAGCTCAGAAGTGGTTGACGCCATGCCAGCTTCAGCCAGGAATGGTTGTATGCGACAATGGCACCAACCTTCTCTCTGCCATCCGACAGGGACACTTGACCCATGTTCCATGTTTGGCACATGTCCTGAATTTGGTGGTGCAGCAGTTCTTGACGAGGTACCCAGGCTTACAAGATCTACTGAGGCAGGCCAGAAAAGTCTGTGGTCATTTCCGCCGGTCATACAATGCCAGTGCTTGGCTGCCTGACATTCAAAGGGAATGCAACCTGCCCACCAACCGCCTCATTTGTGACATGCCCACCAGGTGGAACTTAACGTTGACAGTGCTGCAGCGGCTACACACACAGCAGAGGTCCATCAATGAGTACCTGTGCGAGTATGGCACCAGAACAGGGTCAGGGGAGCTTGGCTTCTTTTCGCCACGCCAGTACTGATCAAGGATGCATGCGCTGTCATGTCACCATTTGAGGAGGCCACAAGGATGGTGAGCAGAGACAATGCATGCATCAGTGACATTGTCCCTCTAGTCTTCCTACTGGAGCATGCGCTTTGTTGATTCATGGACAGGGCACTTGAGGCAGAACAGCAGGAGGAAGAGGAGGACTTCCTTTCCTCTCAAGGCCCCCTTTATCCAGATAGCATTCCTGCAGGCCCGCCAAACACACAAGGAGGAGGAGGAGGATTGTGTCAGCATGGATGTAGAGGATAACACTCAGCAGCAGTTTTCAAGAGATGGTTTTCAGTCCCCAGAAACCCAAGGAGTTGTACGTGGCTGGGAGGAGGTAGTTACTGATAATGCGATCCTTAGTGACCCAGAGGACTCAGAATTACATGTCTCTGCAAACTTACGCTGCATGGCCTCGAAAATTCTGCAAAGCCTGCGAAAGGACCCCAGGACTCGTGGTATCAAGGAGTGGGATCATTACTGGCTGACAACCCTTCTTGATCCATGTTACAAGGGTAAAGTTGCAGAACTCATACATTTTTCTGCAGCATATATAGGGCAGGCCATATCGTATATATACTGCTTTTCAGAGTATATAGTGCCTGGGGGACCCCCACGCCATTTTTTAAAATTTTGGTGCAGGGTTCTCCTTAATATCTATACCAGACCTGAAGGGCCTGGTATGCATTTTGGGATGACATCCACGTCTTTTTTTTTTTGGTATTTTTTGGCGTGTTTTTTTCAATGATTTATATCTATATTGCCGGGATCCGACAATACATTACAGCTACGAGCAGTTTTAAATTACTTTTTTCCTTTAGAAATGTCATTTTGATGTGGTACTGTTATAAACATGGGAAAGATGCGCAACTTTACAAGCAGACTAAGAAAACCCCCCAGGCACGATATTTAAAGGAATATTTAATTTTTATTGTTTTACTTTAAGCATTATTAACCACTTCAGCCCTGGAAGACTTGGCTGCTCAATAACCAGAGCACTTTTTACAATTTGGCACTGCTATATGGCACTGAATATTTTATTTTTTTGTCACAAGTGATTGAAAAAAAATTACACAAAGTTGTCACTAAATGATATATTGCTCACACATGCCATGGTTGCATGTGTAATTATAACCAAAAATACATTCTGCTGCTTCTCCTGAGTATGGGGATACCACACATGAAAGACTTTTTGGGAGCCTAGCCACATACAGGACCCCGAAAACCCGAAGGCCTTCAGGATTTCTAAGGGCTTCACTGCTCACTACCTATCACAGTTTCGAAGGACATAAAATGCCAAGATAGCACAACCCCCCCCCCCCAAAAAAAATGACACCATTTTGGAAAGTAGACACCCCAAGCTATTTGCTGAGAGGCATATAGAGTCCATGGAATATTTTATATTTTGCCACAAGTTGCGGGAAAAAAAAAATTATATATTGCTCAAACATGCCATGGGTATATGTGAAATTACACCCCAAAATACATTCTGCTGCTTCTCCTGAGTATGGGGATACCACACGTGTGAAACTTTTTGGGAGCCTAGCCATGTACTGGACCCCAAAAACCAATCACCGCCTTCAGGCTTTCGATGGGCATAAAAAGGTGATTTCACTTCCTCACTACCTATCACAGTTTTCGGAGGCCATGAAATGTCAAGATAGCACAAAACCCCCAAAATTACCCCATTTTGGAAAGAAGACACTTCAAGCTTGTTAAAGCAGTCTAGAGGCTAATAGGCTAATTAGCCACTAGGATTGCTTTTACATGAAAGCCGACCGCTGGCTGAAAAGAATGATACCAAGATGATAACTAAACCTGCAGGCATTATTCTGGTATAACCACTCAAAGTCCAGCAACATACCAGTACGTTGCTGGTCCTTGTTGGGCATACATTGTATTGCTCTTTTTTTCATGTAGCCTGTGGGCTGAATGAAAAAAAGAGATTGATCGATAGGTATGCCCACTATTAGAATACCTCCCTTCAACCACCCACTTCTAATGATGGGCATACATGTACCACTGTGGTGGTGAAATCACCTCCGACAGTGCTGGAGTCGCTGATTTTCGTATCATGAGAGCAAATGCGGTTTCTGTCAAGATAAATAAATCAGTTCTACAGCTGAATGGTGTACCTGAAAAGCAAACAACGGTAATGATAAAACATTGACTCAATAAAACAACTTGATCTTTTTACGCAACCTGTGCCTAAAAAATATATACCGAAGCATGGGCATAATCAGCCCCCAATGTTAGAAGCAAATCGCTCCTCCACCCCTGCCCCCCATGCTTCGGCATATATGCTCTTTTTTTTAACTGTGGTGGTGAAATCACCTCCTACAGCGCTGGAGTCACGGCTTTACGTATCGTGGGAGCAAACACTGTTGCTGTCAGAATAAATAAACCTGTGCTGCAGCTTAATGGTGTACCTGCTAAGCAAATAATGGTTAACAATAAAACAAAGTAACATTACAGTATAACAGTAAGACATACCATACCTGCAAAGAAAATACAATAAAACATAGTAAAAATAAAACATTACAGTTCTAAAATACAGTAACAATAGAGAGAGAACAATAGATATAGAACAACAGAGAGCGCACAATAGAGCGGACACTAGAGAGTGAACATAAGAGAGAGAACAATAGAGAGAGAGGAAAAATAAAACCACAACTTTTTTGGCTTTTTTATAATTTTTTTGTGTTTTTGTGTTTTTTTTTTTTTTTGCACTTTTATATAAACTCTAAACGTTCCAGATTAGGGTCTCTCAAAATGTGATGGCCATCTCATCTTTCGAGACCCTGTGTAAGTAAGCCCTAGTGTGTGGTAGCGTTTGAAACATTCACCAATGCAAAGACCAGGTTGGTCAGGACAGAAGGGACAATAAAAGCAGGTGTCACGCCTATATCCGTATTCATTCATGAACACAGAGGGGTTTCTCCACAACACCAGTCGCCGTTTGAATTTGGACCGTCATGTCTACCTGAAGGAGGACAGAACAAAAAAATTCTTATTATCCCTCCACTTCACAGCGAGCAAATTATTACATCTCAAGCAGGCTCTCTACCCCAGCCTAAGACGGGAATCTACAAGCCGCTGGGGTAAGCACTAGCGATTTGATCGCACAGTGCCACATGCGACAATTCTATGATCAAACAAGTGACTAAAAAGTGGCACACTTGTGTAATAATTGTCCATATACAAGTGGTACCCCTTTCCAAATAAGGGTGGCACCAAGTTCCACACAATCTTACTATATGTAGTCTGGGCAGTTTTCCAACTCTACGTAACTATCTCTTCCCTTGTAAACCATAAAACTATATGTATAGCCTGTTGCCCTGTTACAGAGCTTATACATCTTGACCCCATATCTGGCACGTTTGCTGGTAAGATACTGTTTGAATGACAAGCGGCCAAAAAACGTAATCAGAGACTAATCAACGCAGACAACTTGATCGGGAGTAAATAAGGCTACAAACTGCTGGTTGAAGAAAAAATGGGAGAAAGAGAGCAGTGCCGCTCTAAGCGTAATAACTTGGTAAACAACAGCTTTAATTTTCTTTAAAATGCACTCACATTGTGACAGTGGTGATCAGGCATTGGATTATGGTATGTTTCAGAAGTCTCTTCAGCTTTGCTGTGTGATCCTTCTGTCCTTACATGCTGGGCACCAGTGATTTGTCAGTCCCCGGCCACTCTAGTGGCATCCGTAGCTCTGAGGTCTGGCACATCAGCTGAGTACGTCCACAGGACATGTCAGACGTTGGAGGTCAATGGGCATGGCTATAGCATTGGGAGCATGCGTGCTCCTTAGTCAGGCATAGGATCCAGCCATCCTCAGTACAATTTATATGGAGAGAGAGAGGAGAGGGGAGGGGGTGGGGTGGTGCTAAGTGCACTGCAGGTTCCAGCAGACAAGCCCTAATTGTGAACATACAGGAGAATGCACGCATCAACCTTCTAAACAAATATCTGTATGCACATAGTATGGGTTGAAATACAGTGGGGAAATTAAATTGAAATTGAAAGTTGAGATAGACATTAAACATTAACTGGTTATAAATGAACGATATTGAGCATTAGGGTTAATAGGGGCTGAGTAGAGAAAAATAAAACCGCGCTTATATCTAAATACACACAAAAACAAACAGGCTGCCGCTCAAGGTGGGATACACACACTAAATGATAATGGCAAAAAAGGAAGCAGCGCCAAATAATGATAAACAGAGATAGTGAAAAACTCCCCGTTAAATGATCATAAATGCCATGATGGTAATCAGTCCAAGCCAAGTATTAACTAAGTTAAAGTTCATATATGCAGGCAAAGTTCGAGTTTGGCTGTAGGTGGATTTTGTTGGGCTACACGCCAAACCACTGACCACGTCCAAAACACATTAAAGATCAGCACCGCAGTGAATGATATGCAGTAAGTGACAAACGGACCCTCCACCACCATATAATATGCCCTTACCAGATGGCAGAGCATATGGGGCTCTGTGATGAGACAATCAGCTGTAGGTGTCCAGGGCTTGAGGTCTGTGGCCACCAGCACTGTTAGGATTAGTTCCTTGTAGACAATGGAGTAATAGGGATGTCTCAAGCTTGTAGCTCCTCCCGATTCCCGATACTGAGTATAGGCTCAGGGGTGTACCAGATGGCAGAGCATATGGGGCTCTGTGATGAGACAATCAGCTGTAGGTGTCCAATAGGGGCTGAGTGATAGAAGAAATATAAGGATTAAAATAAGCTTGAATATAGAGGTAATTTGAAAAATAGTATGAAAAATAGGGAATAACATAAAAACTAAAAAGGAAAACTAATAAACAATAATAATAGTAATAAAAAATATGTAAATATACATAATAAAAATAAAAATATATTTTTGGACAGAGGCAATTATTATTATTATTACAGAAAAACGTATTAGTATATATATATGTATATATATTTTGACGAATATATACATATATATATAGAGGCAATTGTCTATATATATGTAAGGATTATTAGATCAATCAAATGAAGTAAAATAATCAAGGTAACTGTATTTACTTGTTTTGGGGAGGGGGTTTATGAACTATAAATCTATGTATTCTTTTTTTAAATGTTAACTGATTCATTGCGTATACTCACAAACTATTTGAAGAAAATCACAGTGACACTGACGACAGAAACCAGTTGAAAAAGACTATTTTTGGAAAAGATTAATTATGGGTATACTTCATTATAATTCTTTAAAGACAAAGTAAAAACAAAATCAAGAACAGAAGCAACGGTTCCTCTTCCACAATGGAGCCTCTTACTGCAGCAATACCTTGCATCTATGGGGCGATGTATGCAATTCCAGCCTTCCAGCTCCCCTTGTTAGCAACAGCCTCAAGCATTTACAGGCATCTCTCTGCTGTCTGACCGTTCATGACACCATGAGCCTGGAGTCTCGGAACGGTCTCACTGCTTCGGATGTCCCGCTCTGATGCAGGGCAAGGGGGGAGCAGAGCGGGGGAGACACACCCCGCTTAACCCATGCGCCGTACGACCTTGTTACACTTTCGCTCACGGCGGGCCACAGGCTGTGGCGTGCTGGGAGATGGTGAGTAAGGATGGGCCCGGTGCTCGATGCGAACCCACGTTCGCATCGAGCACCGGGCGTTCGCTCGCTCGGCGAGCCCAGAACTATTTTGGCCGCTCGCATCACGTTCGTGTGATGCGCGCGGCCCCGCAATGCATTGCGGCCGGCGCGGCCGACGCAGTGCATTGCTGGCTGATGATGGCCAAGCATGCACTGTGACCCCGCATGCTTGGCCAATCACAGCCCCGGAAACTCGAAGAGCCATAATTGGCTACAGGCAGGACGCCTGTAGCCAATTACAGCTCAGGGGCTGTAGTACACGCCCCCCCCTATAAAACGCCGCCACGCCGTCTGCGCCGGTCACATGCTGTTCCGGCGCAGATTGAGCAGGCTGTTCCTGTGACACTCTGCTGCATTTAGATAGATAGAGAGAGAGATTCACTTGCAGAGATTGAGTTAGATAGATTCAGTTACAAAGATTGATTGACAAAGAGGGGCTTGTAGTGTGCTCGTGGCAGGCAGGCAGAGCTCCTATATTTTGTTACCAGAAGCACCTATAGGACTTGTAGTGTGTTCGTGGCAGGCAGGCAGAGCTCCTATATTTTGTTACCAGAAGCACCTATAGGACTTGTAGTGTGTTAGTGGCAGGCAGGCAGAGCTCCTATATTTTGTTACCAGAAGCACCTATAGGACTTGTAGTGTGTTAGTGACAGGCAGGCAGAGCTCCTATATTTTGTTACCAGAAGCACCTATAGGACTTGTAGTGTGTTAGTGGCAGGCAGGCAGAGCTCCTATATTTTGTTACCAGAAGCACCTATAGGACTTGTAGTGTGTTAGTGACAGGCAGGCAGAGCTCCTATATTTTGTTACCAGAAGCACCTATAGGACTTGTAGTGTGTTAGTGACAGGCAGGCAGAGCTCCTATATTTTGTTACCAGAAGCACCTATAGGACTTGTAGTGTGTTAGTGGCAGGCAGGCAGAGCTCCTATATTTTGTTACCAGAAGCACCTATAGGACTTGTAGTGTGTTAGTGACAGGCAGGCAGAGCTCCTATATTTTGTTACCAGAAGCACCTATAGGACTTGTAGTGTGTTAGTGGCAGGCAGGCAGAGCTCCTATATTTTGTTACCAGAAGCACCTATAGGACTTGTAGTGTGTTAGTGACAGGCAGGCAGAGCTCCTATATTTTGTTACCAGAAGCACCTATAGGACTTGTAGTGTGTTAGTGGCAGGCAGGCAGAGCTCCTATATTTTGTTACCAGAAGCACCTATAGGACTTGTAGTGTGTTCGTGGCAGGCAGGCAGAGCTCCTATATTTTGTTCCCAGAAGCACCTATAGGACTTGAAGTGTGTTAGTCCCATCACACACACAGAGCTATATTTTCTTCCCAGAAGCACCTATAGGACTTGAAGTGTGTTAGTCCCATTACACACACAGAGCTATATTTTCTTCCCAGAAGCACCTATAGGACTTGAAGTGTGTTAGTCCCATCACACACACAGAGCTATATTTTCTTCCCAGAAGCACCTATAGGACTTGAAGTGTGTTAGTCCCATTACACACAAAGAGCTATACTTTGTTCCCAGAAGCACCTATAGGACTTGAAGTGTGTTAGTCCCATTACACACACAGAGCTATATTTTCTTCCCAGAAGCACCTATAGGACTTGAAGTGTGTTAGTCCCATCACACACACAGAGCTATATTTTCTTCCCAGAAGCACCTATAGGACTTGAAGTGTGTTAGTCCCATTACACACACAGAGCTATATTTTCTTCCCAGAAGCACCTATAGGACTTGAAGTGTGTTAGTCCCATTACACACACAGAGCTATATTTTCTTCCCAGAAGCACCTATAGGACTTGAAGTGTGTTAGTCCCATTACACACACAGAGCTATATTTTCTTCCCAGAAGCACCTATAGGACTTGAAGTGTGTTAGTCCCATTACACACACAGAGCTATATTTTCTTCCCAGAAGCACCTATAGGACTTGAAGTGTGTTAGTCCCATCACACACACAGAGCTATATTTTCTTCCCAGAAGCACCTATAGGACTTGAAGTGTGTTAGTCCCATTACACACACAGAGCTATATTTTCTTCCCAGAAGCACCTATAGGACTTGAAGTGTGTTAGTCCCATTACACACACAGAGCTATATTTTCTTCCCAGAAGCACCTATAGGACTTGAAGTGTGTTAGTCCCATTACACACACAGAGCTATATTTTCTTCCCAGAAGCACCTATAGGACTTGAAGTGTGTTAGTCCCATTACACACACAGAGCTATATTTTCTTCCCAGAAGCACCTATAGGACTTGAAGTGTGTTAGTCCCATCACACACACAGAGCTATATTTTCTTCCCAGAAGCACCTATAGGACTTGAAGTGTGTTAGTCCCATTACACACACAGAGCTATATTTTCTTCCCAGAAGCACCTATAGGACTTGAAGTGTGTTAGTCCCATTACACACACAGAGCTATATTTTCTTCCCAGAAGCACCTATAGGACTTGAAGTGTGTTAGTCCCATTACACACACAGAGCTATATTTTCTTCCCAGAAGCACCTATAGGACTTGAAGTGTGTTAGTCCCATCACACACACAGAGCTATATTTTCTTCCCAGAAGCACCTATAGGACTTGAAGTGTGTTAGTCCATTACACACACAGAGCTATATTTTCTTCCCAGAAGCACCTATAGGACTTGAAGTGTGTTAGTCCCATTACACACACAGAGCTATATTTTCTTCCCAGAAGCACCTATAGGACTTGAAGTGTGTTAGTCCCATTACACACACAGAGCTATATTTTCTTCCCAGAAGCACCTATAGGACTTGAAGTGTGTTAGTCCCATTACACACACAGAGCTATACTTTGTTCCCAGAAGCACCTATAGGACTTGAAGTGTGTTAGTCCCATCACACACACAGAGCTATATTTTCTTCCCAGAAGCACCTATAGGACTTGAAGTGTGTTAGTCCCATTACACACACAGAGCTATATTTTCTTCCCAGAAGCACCTATAGGACTTGAAGTGTGTTAGTCCCATTACACACACAGAGCTATATTTTCTTCCCAGAAGCACCTATAGGACTTGAAGTGTGTTAGTCCCATCACACACACAGAGCTATATTTTCTTCCCAGAAGCACCTATAGGACTTGAAGTGTGTTAGTCCCATTACACACACAGAGCTATATTTTCTTCCCAGAAGCACCTATAGGACTTGAAGTGTGTTAGTCCCATTACACACACAGAGCTATATTTTCTTCCCAGAAGCACCTATAGGACTTGAAGTGTGTTAGTCCCATTACACACACAGAGCTATATTTTCTTCCCAGAAGCACCTATAGGACTTGAAGTGTGTTAGTCCCATCACACACACAGAGCTATATTTTCTTCCCAGAAGCACCTATAGGACTTGAAGTGTGTTAGTCCCATTACACACACAGAGCTATATTTTCTTCCCAGAAGCACCTATAGGACTTGAAGTGTGTTAGTCCCATTACACACACAGAGCTATATTTTCTTCCCAGAAGCACCTATAGGACTTGAAGTGTGTTAGTCCCATTACACACACAGAGCTATATTTTCTTCCCAGAAGCACCTATAGGACTTGAAGTGTGTTAGTCCCATTACACACACAGAGCTATACTTTGTTCCCAGAAGCACCTATAGGACTTGAAGTGTGTTAGTCCCATCACACACACAGAGCTATATTTTCTTCCCAGAAGCACCTATAGGACTTGAAGTGTGTTAGTCCCATTACACACACAGAGCTATATTTTCTTCCCAGAAGCACCTATAGGACTTGAAGTGTGTTAGTCCCATTACACACACAGAGCTATATTTTCTTCCCAGAAGCACCTATAGGACTTGAAGTGTGTTAGTCCCATCACACACACAGAGCTATATTTTCTTCCCAGAAGCACCTATAGGACTTGAAGTGTGTTAGTCCCATTACACACACAGAGCTATATTTTCTTCCCAGAAGCACCTATAGGACTTGAAGTGTGTTAGTCCCATTACACACACAGAGCTATATTTTCTTCCCAGAAGCACCTATAGGACTTGAAGTGTGTTAGTCCCATCACACAGAGCTCCTCTATTTTCTTTGCATAAGCACCCACAGGACTTCTAGTGTGTTAGTGGCATCACACAGAGCTCCTATATATTCTTCTCAGCAGCACCCACAGGACTTCTAGTGTGTTAGTGGCATCACACAGAGCTCCTCTATTTTCTTTGCAGAAGCACCCACAGGACTTCTAGTGTGTTAGTGGCATCACACAGAGCTCCTCTATTTTCTTTGCAGAAGCACCCATAGGACTTCTAGTGTGTTAGTGGCATCACACAGAGCTCCTATATATTCTTCTCAGCAGCACCCACAGGACTTCTAGTGTGTTAGTGGCATCACACAGAGCTCCTCTATTTTCTTTGCAGAAGCACCCACAGGACTTCTAGTGTGTTAGTGGCATCACACAGAGCTCCTCTATTTTCTTTGCAGAAGCACCCATAGGACTTCTAGTGTGTTAGTGGCATCACACAGAGCTCCTATATATTCTTCTCAGCAGCACCCACAGGACTTCTAGTGTGTTAGTGGCATCACACAGAGCTCCTCTATTTTCTTTGCAGAAGCACCCACAGGACTTCTAGTGTGTTAGTGGCATCACACAGAGCTCCTCTATTTTCTTTGCAGAAGCACCCATAGGACTTCTAGTGTGTTAGTGGCATCACACAGAGCTCCTATATATTCTTCTCAGCAGCACCCATAGGACTTCTAGTGTGTTAGTGGCATCACACAGAGCTCCTATATTTTCTTTGCAGAAGCACCCATAGGACTTCTAGTGTGTTAGTGGCATCACACAGAGCTCCTATATTTTCTTCTCAGCAGCACCCACAGGACTTCTAGTGTGTTAGTGGCATCACACAGAGCTCCTATATTTTCTTTGCAGAAGCACCTATAGGACTTCTAGTGTGTTAGTGGCATCACACAGAGCTCCTATATTTTCTTCTCAGCAGCACCCACAGGACTACCGACTACAATGGCTGGAAGACCGCCAAGGGGAGGCAGAGCGTGCAGAGCCAAGAACACAGGGCAGACAGTCTCTGTTTCTAGTGGACGTGGCCGTGGACGTGGACGTGGTCGTGCATCGTCATCAGCACGTGGCCATGGGACACGCGCGTCTTTGTTTTCGGCAGCTGGACATGTGGAGCCGCATCATGCTGAAGGCTTGGTAGAATGGATGACCAAGCCCTCCTCATCCTCCTCATCCTCTCTCACCCAGGCTCAGGGTACTGACAGAGCATCATCAGCCACCCCTTCCCTAGACCCACCATGTCCTCCTGAGGAGTCCCCCGAACTCTTTGAGCACAGTGTTGGGTACATGCTCCAGGAGGATGCCCAACGATTCGAAGGCTCGGATGACGATACCCAGCTTGAGGAATCTGGCAGTACAGTTCCACCAGCTGCAGCTTACTGCCAGGTTTGCTCTAGTGGTGAAGAGGGAGGGGATGATGAGGTCACTGACTCCACGTGGGTGCCTCAAGGGAGAGAGGATGAGGAGGAGGACGAGGAGGAGGAGGATGCGGCGTCACATGTCCAACGAGGCAGGATGCCCCCTGGAGGCCAGGTAGAGGCCAGCACAGCAACTGTACAACACCGCAGAGCTCCGCCTGTGCAGGGCGCTGCCTCTGCACGTTATCAGAAAAGTTCTTTGGTGTGGGCCTTTTTTGAGACGAGTGCAGCAGATCGCACCACTGCTATTTGCAATATTTGTCTCAAGCGTATCTCGCGTGGCCAAAACATCAGCCGCTTGGGCACGACAAGCATGACCAGACATATGGCGACCTGCCATGCAGCTCGTTGGCAGGCACACATAAAAGACCCACACCAAAGAACTAAGCGGACCTCTCCTTGCTCCTCCTCAGCTGGGATCTCCATCCCCACTACACCTTCAGTCCTCTCTGAAAGCTGCTCTGAGAGGACTGAAGGTGTAGAATTCGGTGTGTCACAACCAAGTACTTGCAGTACACCGACGTCCGAATGCAGCAGGCAAATTTCCCTGCCCCAGCTGCTGGACCGTAGAAAGAAGTACACTCCCAGCCATCCACATGCCCAGCGGTTGAATGCTAGCCTTGCTAAATTGCTAGCACTTCAACTGCTGCCTTTTCAGTTGGTAGACTCGGCCCCCTTCCGTGAGTTTGTTCAATGTGCGGTTCCTCAGTGGCAGGTTCCCAAACGCCACTTTTTCTCGCGGAAGGCGATTCCGTCTCTCTACCGGCATGTGGAGGGCAATGTCCATGCCTCGCTGGACAGGGCGGTCAGCGGTAAGGTGCATATTACCGCTGACTCATGGTCCAGCAGGCATGGACAGGGACGGTACCTTTCTTTCACGGCCCATTGGGTCACTCTATTGGCAGCTGGGAGGGATGCAGGACAAGGTGCAGTAGTGTTGGAGGTTGTTCCGCCACCACGCCTCCAAAACGCGACTACTGCTACTGGTTGTGACACACCTCTCTCCTCCACCCCCTCCTCTTCTTCTTCCTCCAGTGCTCTGTCCTTGGAACCAGCGGTGCTCCGTAGGCGTACAAGGGGCTACGCAAGTACGCAGGCAAAAAGATGCCATGCCGTGCTTGCGCTGGTGTGTTTGGGGGACAGGAGCCACACTGGGCCAGAGGTTCTGGCAGCTCTGCAGGGGCAGGCCGAGAGGTGGTTGACGCCACGTCAGCTTAAGCCAGGAATGGTCGTTTCTGACAATGGCACCAACCTCCTCTCCGCCCTGCGACAGGGGCAGCTCACCCATGTGCCCTGCATGGCTCACGTCCTCAACCTGGTGGTGCAGCGGTTCTTGGGCAGGTTCCCAGGCTTACAGGATGTCCTGAGGCAGGCCAGGAAAGTCTGTGTGCATTTCCGCCGATCTTATAATGCCAGTGCTCGGCTGACTGAGCTGCAAAAGGAGCTGAACCTGCCCAAGAACCGCCTAATATCTGACATGCCCACCAGGTGGAACTCAACGTTGGCCATGCTGCAGCGACTGCACACGCAGCAGAGGGCCATCAATGAGTACCTTTGCGACTACGGCACCAGGACAGGGTCAGGGGAGCTTGGGTTTTTTTCCCCACGTCAGTGGAGCATGATCAGGGATGCATGCACTGTCCTCTCACCATTTGAGGAGGCCACGAGGATGGTGAGCAGTGACAGTGCATGCATCAGTGACACTGTCCCTCTTGTCCACCTGTTGGAGCATACGCTGCTTGGGATAATGGACAGGGCACTTGAGGCAGAACAGAGGCAGGAAGAGGAGGACTTCCTTGCCTCTCAAGGCCCCCTTTATCCGGACAGTGTTCCTTCTGTCCCACCCATCACACAGGAAGAGGATGAGGAGGAGGAGGAGGAGGAGGAGGAGGAGGATTGTGTGAGCATGGAGGTGGAGCCTGGCACTCAGCATCAGCAGCAGCAGTCTTTTAGGGATGATGTACAGTCCCAACAAGCCAGTGGACTTGTACGTGGCTGGGAGGAGGTGGCTGGCGATCATGTCATCCTCAGTGACCCAGAAGACTCCGGACCGAATGCCTCAGCTAACCTACGCTGCATGGCCTCCCTGATCCTGCAAAGCCTGCGGAAGGATCCTCGTGTTCTTCGGATCAAGGAGAGGGACCATTACTGGCTGGCCACTCTCCTTGATCCGCGGTACAAGGGTAAGGTTGCGGACCTTATCTTGCCGTCGCAGAGGGAGCAGAGGATGAGACATCTCAGGGAGGCCTTGCAGAAAGGTCTGTGCAACGCGTTCCCAGAAACTGGGAGGCTACAAACTCCTGGTCCTGGGCGACGAGTTGCTGAGGCTTCGGTCAGTGGCAGAAGGAGCGGTGGGGAAGGTGGACGTCTGACCGATGCGTTCAGACAATTTTTTAGTCCGCAGCCCCAAGGTATGATCGGTTCCAGCAACCATCGCCAGCGTCTGATATACATGGTGCAGGAATACCTTGGGGCAAGGTCAGACTTGGACACCTTTCCCACCGAAAATCCTCTGGCTTACTGGGTCCTGAGGATGGATCACTGGCCAGAGCTTGCACAGTATGCAATTGAGCTACTGGCCTGTCCTGCCTCCAGCGTTCTTTCCGAACGCACATTCAGTGCTGCTGGAGGATTTGTGACTGATCATAGGGTGCGCCTGTCCACCGCCTCGGTTGATCGACTGACATTCATCAAAATGAATCAGTCTTGGATCACCACCAGCTACCAGGCACCTGAGGCGGATATAACCGAATAATTTTTAATGTCACATCCCTTCAAGACTGCCTATGCTGATGCTGAGTGACTGTCCTCTTATGTTCACTGACTATCCTCTTCCTCCTCCTCAATGATCCATGCCACAGCACCAGTGCCTAAGGCACAATTTTTCAGCCCCTGTTTAACAGGGGCGTGTACTTACAATTTTTTAAAAAAATGCTTCGCAACACGTGTGACTGCTGTGCTCCAAGTACAGTCTCTGTGAGGGCCGTGTTGCAGTGTTGTGGCACCAGCACCAGTGCCTAAGGCACAATTTTTCAGCCCCTGTTTAACAGGGGCGTGTACTTACAATTTTTTAAAAAAATGCTTCGCAACACGTGTGACTGCTGTGCTCCAAGTACAGTCTCTGTGAGGGCCGTGTTGCAGTGTTGTGGCACCAGCACCAGTGCCTAAGGCACAATTTTTCAGCCCCTGTTTAACAGGGGCGTGTACTTACAATTTTTTAAAAAAAATGCTTCGCAACACGTGTGACTGCTGTGCTCCAAGTACAGTCTCTGTGAGGGCCGTGTTGCAGTGTTGTGGCACCAGCACCAGTGCCTAAGGCACAATTTTTCAGCCCCTGTTTAACAGGGGCGTGTACTTACAATTTTTTAAAAAAATGCTTCGCAACACGTGTGACTGCTGTGCTCCAAGTACAGTCTCTGTGAGGGCCGTGTTGCAGTGTTGTGGCACCAGCACCAGTGCCTAAGGCACAATTTTTCAGCCCCTGTTTAACAGGGGCGTGTACTTACAATTTTTTAAAAAAATGCTTCGCAACACGTGTGACTGCTGTGCTCCAAGTACAGTCTCTGTGAGGGGTTGCAGTGTTGTGGCACCAGCACCAGTGCCTAAGGCACAATTTTTCAGCCCCTGTTTAACAGGGGCGGGTAATTACAAATCTTGATCTAATAGTTCACAGCAGGGCCCATTCCTGCGCCCACCAAGAGTAACTATGAGGGCCTACAGTCTTGTGGCAACACCGTCCACCACCACCGCCAAAGGCCCAATTTTTCTGCCCTGTTCATCAGGTGCTTGCAATTACAAATCTTGATCTAATAACTCACAGCAGGGCCCATTCCTGCGCCCACCAAGAGTAACTGTGAGAGCTTACAGTCTTGTGGCAAAACCGTCCACCACCACCACCACCACCACCACCAAAGGCCCAATTTTTCTGCCCTGTTCAACAGGTGCATGCAATTATAAATCTTGATCCAATAACTCACAGCAGGGCCCATTCCTGTGACCACCAGTCTCGTGGCTACACCAACATCTAATAGGGCAAATTTCTGCAGAGTATATACGGCAGGCCCCTACTTTCAAACATCCAACTTACAAACGACTCCTACTTGCAAACGGAAAGAGAAAACAGGAAGTGAGAGGAAATCTACCCCTAGGAAGGGAAATTCTATCCTGTTAGATTTATTTTGGGAAAAAAGTATCTCCTCTTTACTGATGCTTTATCACCAATCCTTGTTTCAATTAAAACCCCACTTTTCCAAAAACATTTGTCATTGGGACGGAAAGTGAGGTGACATGTTCTGAACAGATGTGCAAAGACAGCAAATGTTACAGGGGTGATAACCCCTCCCTATGTTCTCCAAAAAGCTTAAAAATAGATTTTTTTGGGATGGAGCTACACTTCATAATGTACCTGTTCAGATTCTACTTAAGATCAAACCTAAAGCCGCAAGTGGTTTTAAATGGCTTCTTTTTTTCCTTTACAAATGTCATTTTGTGCAAGGACAGTTCTAAACACGGGAAACACATGCCACTTCACAGGCATACTTTGGACACCCCCCAGGTACCATATTTAAAGGAAAATGTCACTTTTTTTTTTTTTCACTTTATGCATCATTAAAATGACTGCTCCCGAAAAAACGTTAGTTTTTAAAAGTTCTTTTTGCATTGATATATGTCCCCTGGGGCAGGACCCGGGTCCCCAAACCTGTTTTATGACATTAACATGCATATTGGCCGTTGTAATTAGCACTTTTGATTTCGAACGTTCGCGTCCATTATAACGTATAGGGTTCGAAAATTCGCGCGAACTTTCGGTCCGTTCGAAGGTTCTGGTTCGAACCGAACCCGGGGGTGTTCGGCTCATCCCTAATGGTGAGCTGGAGCGAGGGTTCCTGGGAGCCGGATCACCTGGAAAGCGTCCTGCACGCTCCTACGTCATGGCTCCACCAACCGAACAGCTGTCCACCCAGCACTCGCAAAGCACTGTTTTTTAGAGGTGTTAGGGAGGGGAAAATTGAAATGGGGGGGGTGGGTTGAACAAAAGTGGAGGGGGGGAAGGATGTGGAAGGGAGGGGGGGATATAAAGGGGGGAAGGGGGAAGGGGAAAGGGAGGGTTTTTTTTGGACGGGGGAAGGATGGTTGCCTGAATTAAAATGAAAGGATCTGTGGGTGTTGTTAAATGTTAGTAGATTGAGTGGATCTCAATTTCTTCATTTAAGCCTCCTGGCTTGAGACTGTCTAAAGCGTAAATCCAGAAAGTTTCCCTCTCGCACATACTCTTGATGCTCTCTGCTCGAAGGAGACTTGGTCTCTATGGCCCAGACCTGTAGATCATTGGCGGAGCCCTTATGAAATTAAGTGAAATGTCTAGGGATAGTGAGAATACTATTGTTTTCAATGGAAAGTCTGTGTTCCCCAAACCTTTTTCGTAGGGTTCTATTGGTACGCCCTACGTAGAGCAAGCCACAGGGGCAAGAGAGGCAATAAACTACAAATTCTGTTGAGCAGTTAAAGAATTCCCCCAGGGGGTATGTTTTACCCTTTGTAGTGAATTGTTTTTGTCTGTGTTGGACAAATTTGCAGGTGAGGCAAACTGCTGGTTGAAGTGGTTTACGAGGGGCCGAATTTTTCAGGGTCACCCCAAAGAAAACTGAGCTCATTGTCATTGAAATGCACATATCGTATCGTGTCCTGATCATGGAGGCAGACAACAAGGGTATATGGTGAATTGGGTCAGTGGACCAATATGACTGAAACTCACTTTTTTTTGTTATGCCCATGAGGAGGGATAGGCCCAGGAAGGTCTTAAATTCGGAGACCGCAATAGTTCTCCAATCTCTGGCAAGGGTCAACTGGGTATTAGCGGCTATAAATTGACCAGAATACAAATTGCTTTGGTCCACAATAGATCTATAGAGATCTTCCACTAAAAGCAGCAAATAAAGATCAAGTGACGTAAAATGAACTGTTTCCACCAGTGAATGGGGGAAGTACAGGTGCTGCAGAAGTGGTGGGCTTCCAATTCAGATTGGCAAATGCAGCAGGATGAGAACTATGGGCTCAACGGGCCTGTCTTTGTCTTCTTGGTGGCTGTGGGATACTAGTTGTGCTAGCCACCTCACCAGCTTGAACTGCACTTATGGAACTAGCCACATCACCAAGTGTTACTGCAGTGCTGGATATACAACCAGGATGTACTAGGCCGCTGGTGCTTGCCAGTTCACCAGAAGGATGAGCGGCACTAGTATTGGCTCTCTGCTCTATACGAGAGCCCTGTGGTTCTTGCACCTCAACAACAGCAGAAGAACAGGGTCGGGTACGCCTTACCTTGGCAGGGACCACTACTCCGTTGTCAGAGCTATCTGTCAGGGTGCCGCTGCAGGTTTGTATTCTGAGCCTGTATCTGACAGATGGGTGACTTCCTCTGCACTCTCATCTGTCATGCTCAGAAACGTGTAAGCCTCTTCACTAGTGTACCTTCGATTGGACATTTTGGCCTCTAAATTTACTGGTACAACTAGGGAGACTCACAGGAAAAAAGAGCACCTGACTGTCAGCGACTGCTTCAAATGCTACCAAAAAACTGTTATGCCGCGTACCGTCGGAAAAAACTTTCTTGGCTTGCATACACATGATCACACAAAAGTTTGCTGAACTTTCAACTGACAAGAATGCGGTGACATACAACACTATGACAATCCGAGAAAATTAAGTTCAATGCTTCCAAGCATGCGTCAAATTGTTTCCGGGCATGCACAGGAATTTTGCGCGTCGGAATTGGTACAGACGATCGGAACTTTTTCCGACCGAAAAATTGAGAACACGCTCAATCTTTTGCTGGCTGGAATTCCACTAGCAAAAGTCCGATGGAGCAAACACACGGTCGCATTTTCAGACTAAACGCTCTCATCAGACTTTTGCTGGCGGAATTTCCACTCGTGTGTATGGGGCATTAGCGTTCACAGGGATCAGGCCTGACTCTGCGAATTCTGCAGTTATGTGTTTAGTGTGATAAGGCAATATTAAAAACCGAGTCCTATGCCTCCCTTTTAAAAGGGTGCTGTCTCTTTAAATATTGCAGCAGCGCTAAGAGACTTTAGTTAAAAAGTTCATAAAAGCACATGAAACCCTGAATACAGTCTGAATTGGTGCAGTTCCACAGTTCTTTTTGTGACAAAGTGATCAAAAGCTTCCACCCGATAATTATTCTTATCACCACGTGCTGGTCAAACTCCCCTCACCAGAACAAAGATAAAAATGGGCCTTTCAATCAATCAAAGTATCCCTGCTACCAGCCATCTCCTTAATACGTCCACTTCTCCTCCGCCTGCAGGCACCAAGGCTGATCCTCTCCAAACACCCAGCGTAAAGGAAACAAATAGTGCGGATAGCGTAGTACAGTTTTGGTGATAGGTTTATTTAAACATCCAGTATTGCCCCCAATTAAAATATGCGTACCAGATAAAACATGATAAACAGCTTTATAAAGTAAGTAGGAATGCACTCTGCCTGTATAGTTTCTGTCCACCGGAAACTAGCGCTGAAGACCGCCGTGTAGAGCTCTCCCTTACACTTCCTGGTGTGTCTGGGCCGGCTGGAGCGCGCTCTGGAGCGCAAACGTCACTTCCTGCGAGGTCACGACCCTGACGCGTTTCGTCACTTCCGGACGACATCCGGAAGTGACGAAGGAGGAGGAGAAGTGGACGTATTAAGGAGATGGCTGGTAGCAGGGATACTTTGATTGATTGAAAGGCCCATTTTTATCTTTGTTCTGGTGAGTGCATCCCCAAAGGGGAGTTTGACCAGCACGTGGTGATAAGAATAATTATCGGGTGGAAGCTTTTGATCACTTTGTCACAAAAAGAACTGTGGAACTGCACCAATTCAGACTGTATTCAGGGTTTCATGTGCTTTTATGAACTTTTTAACTAAAGTCTCTTAGCGTTGCTGCAATATTGAAAGAGACAGCACCCTTTTAAAAGGGAGGCATAGGACTCGGTTTTTAATATTGCCTTATCACAGTTTCCATTTTACTCTACAGCAGCTGCTTTTATAAGATCATTAATCACTGTGTGTTCTTATAATTTTTACATATATTTATGTTTATATTTATACATTTATATATATATTTATTGATTATCCTAACTTATAAGAATAATATCCAGGAGCGCAGAGTGGTAGACCTAAAGGGGGCGGCAAATATTTTTGGATCTATCCTCACACAGCATATGTGTTTAGTGTTTTGTAAGTGACAGTGATCGATTTATACTGCACTTAGGTGGGCTGGGCTGGGCAGAGGGGCTAAATGCAGGTGCTAGCAGGTATCTGGGCTGATCCCGCTAACTGCATTTTTGGGAACCCTAAACTCAAAGATATCGATCTGTTCAGACACTATACTACTATGGGAGGTGTATGGTGCGTGCGTGTTAGCGCTACTGGCACTAATCTGACGCTGCCTGTGGTGACGCAGACCCTAACTGACGCTAAAACCCGGTGATCAGGGGGTTAAACCTTTTAGTAGGTAATGTACGGCGGTTGCCGCTATAAAAAATAACTGACTAACCAGTGTCACCTGGGGGTGATCGGGGGGGGGGGCGGTGAAATGTGTGCCTACGTGTACTGTGTCAGTGTGGTGTTGGTGCAACTTCCGTTTGGATGTTCTCTCTCCTCTCTCTGGAATGGAGATGACATTGCTTCCCTGCCTGTGTTTACACTTACAGGCAGGGTTAGGGTTAGGGTGTTAGGGTTAGAGGATTAGGGTTTAGGGTTAGGGTTAGGGTTAAGGTTAGGGTTAGGGCTTAGGGTTAGGAGTTAGGGGTTAGGGTTTCCCCTAGAAAAACAAGGTTAGGACTCAGGGATTGGAATAAGGACCTCCCCCAAAGGTCAAAGGTCAGCAGGTGTGTCCCCAGGGGTCAAAGGTCAAGAGATCTCTCCTCTCTCTGGAACGGAGATGACATTGCTTCCCCTGCCTGTGTTTACACTTACAGGCAGGGTTAGGGTTAGGGTTAGAGGGTTAGGGTTTAGGGCTAGGGTTAGGGCTTAGGGTTAGGGTTAGGGTTAGGGGTTAGGGTTTAGGGTTAGGTTTTCACCTTAGAAAAACATGGTTAGGACTGGAATAGGGACCTCCCCCAAAGGTCAAAGGTCAGCAGGTGTGTCCCCCGGAGGTCAAAGGTCAAGAGGTCTTGCTGACCCACATCCACCAAAGTGTACCGCCTACCCCAACTAAGTCGGGGCATGAACAAGTTGGGGCATGAACAAGTCGAGGTAAGCACAGATTTCTGTTTGTGAAATTCTTGCTGCAGGGCTCTGCTAGATCTGTAACTCCATTTCACATGTGGTGTTTGGCTTCTCTGTTCACCTATGGGCATCGCCTGCTCCACTGTGGGTTTATATCCTTTCCCCTTCTATTACTTCCTGAGTCACCTCCCTTTTTCCTCCCCTTATATACACAAGCTTAGTGCAGCGCTCCTTGCCTGAGCAACTTTGCAGTTCTCTGAGCTCCTGGTTGTTACTACCTGTATATCCTGTGTCTGACTACTGTGTACCAATCCCAGCTTCTTCTACTGTTGTGCTTGTCTGCCACCCATCCTGACCTCTGCTTGTTTCCTGGTTTCCCTTCAGTCTCCTGTTGTACTTTGCACTTGCTAAGTGGTGTCCATATTCCCAACTGGGCATACCTGGGGGCTGTGACCTAGTTCCAGCTTGCTACAAGGCCATCCCCACCATCAAGGGCCCTGGTGAAGAAGCAGGCTGGGGCTTAGGCTCCGGGCCATGAGGAACCCTGTTTTGGTAAACTACTAGGACTCACTATCAGTTTGGGGCTGATAGTACCACTGAGTAAGCAGAACAATGAGTGGAGTGGCTCAGGGTCACCCTAATCAAAATGGTGGTGGTAGTATCAGGAGAGCTGTGAGACTGGAAGGGCTTTTGAGTCAGACACTAAAGTGCTTGTGCAGAGAGAATATGTCACTCAGGTACTGGAGAGTGATGAGTGAGTAAATCTGGATGTAGTGTATAGAAGGCACAGACTGGACCTTTCCCCTATGCCCACCCTTGTTCAAACTGCTGCACAGAATGAGGCCAACAGGGAGCTAATCAAAAAGGCTCCTGGTTCTTGTATGCTGTCTGGAAAGGAAAAAGAAGAAGAGCTGGAAAAAGAAGAAGAGCTGCCCATATTTCCAGGCTTCATAGGATTGTTCAAAAGCAGGTGGCCCTGGAATATGGGTATAAATACCCATATGTGCCGAGACAACCAATGAAGGAAATAGAAGAGCGTAAGCAAGAGTGGTGCAATGAGGAAGTATTGAATTACCTCAATGTACCTAAGCAATGAAAGAATCTTCTGCCTTCTGGAAAATGTTCCTGAATATCAGGGAAAGTTGGAGCCTGGGGAGATTTATCTGACAAGATAAAGAGGCAGGCCACTAAGAAAAGAAACTGCAGTCTGGGCCCCAGTAGCTGCTGGGTTGAGGGCCTGGAGAAGTCTGCCATGATATTACATTTGCTGGTGGGACTTCACTGAGGTCTGGAGAAGAAACATGTTATCTCTCTCACAGAGGATCTGCCTGCAGATTCTGGTGGGAGACAGTTCCTTGGATTTTCTGAGTAAAGCTGGGGATAATTAGTTGCCATGAGGGAACAAAGTGCTGGAAGTGGTTTTATGGACTGCTCCTGTAGGGTCCTGGTCATTCCCTTTAGAAAGCGGCTATTAAACCATTGTTACTGATCGATTTGAAGTATCCTGTGACCCTAAATCCCTCTTCTGTTGAAGTTCTTCAGCAATAAATACTACAAAGACATCCCCTAGGTGTGAGTGGGACAAAGCGTGTGTGATTGGCAGCCTCTGTACTATTGTGGGATAGCTGGGTACATTCTCAGTTCCCTTCTGGGGCTATGCGCTACACTGTGTTGTAGGGAACATTTAGAATTATTATTATTTAAGGTACTTGTATAGCGCCATCAAGCTTTACATATGCATTGTACATTCACATCGGTCCCTACCCTCAAGGAGCTTACAATCTAAGGTCCCTAACTCACATTCATATACTAGGGACGATTTAGACAGAAGCCAATTAACTTACCAGCATGTCTTTGGAGTGTGGGAGGAAACCAGAGTACCCAAAGAAAACCCACTCAGGCACAGGGAGAACATGAAAACTCCAGGCAGGTAGTGTCGTGGTTGGGATTTGAACCAGTGATCCTTTTTTCTGCTAGGTGAGAGTGCTACCCACTACACCACTGTGCCTCCCCAGAAAAGTTAGTTGCACCTAAGTAGTACCCTGGAAAATGTGTCTTTGATCTTGAATTCCCCCTGAAAAATAGCAGTGTGCTTCCTGGTATGTGAGTGTGCCTAATGCCGTGTACACACGACCAGACTTTCCGGCAGACTAGATCTGATGGCCTTTCCGACAGACTTTTGGCGGACTTCCGACTGACTTTCCGAACGAATGGACTTGGACACACACAATCACACCAAAGTCCGATGGATTCGAACATGATGATGTAAGACCGGACAAGAATAAGGAAGTTCATAGCCAGTAGCCAATAGCTGCCCTAGCGTCGGTTTTCGTCCGTCAGACTAGCATACAGACAAACTGATTTTTCGACTGGACTTGAGTCCATCAGAAAGATTTGAAACATGTTCCAAATCTAAAGTCCATCTGATTTTTCAACAGCAAATTTCCGATGAAGCCCACACATGATTGAATTGTCTGTCAGATTTGTTCCGTCTGACCTTTGCTGTCGAAAAGTCTGGCCGTGTGTACACGGCATAAGCATTCCTGAGCCTATGGCCTCATAGATGTATATAAATAATGAGAGATCCAAGGCACTGCTGACGCTAGTTTAGGAGATTTGAAGTGGGATTTGGTGATGCAAGTTCCATGCTGCTTCTTCACCAAGATGGCCACCTTCACACAGAGACACAGTGCAGAATCACGCATGAAAGTCAGTAGTAAGGAAAAGATCAACTGCAGGTACCCCATTTGCCTCTTACCTACTTTTTTGGACACAGCTTTCAGAGTTTACTGTAAGTGGTCATAAAAGAAGGTGTTTTACTTTAAAGCATTCTTGCCAATGGGGAACTTGGAAGAGAGGGGGAACTAGGAGAGCCTGCGGGGGAACCTAAGAAGAGGAGGTTCAGGACTGTTCTGTGCAAAGCCAATGCACAGACCAGTATGACATGTATGTTATTCAAAAATAAATAAATAAAACTTTTAGAATTACTTTCAGTTCCCCTTTAATTGCTACTTTTCTGTAGCTATGAAAATTTTAGAGCATACTGCTATGCTACAGCAAATAATATCATAAAGTTACATAGTTTCATAACTAGATAAAAAAAATAAAAAGTTAATCTAGTGCAACTAATAGAAAAAAAAATACATAATTAAATAGAATGCATACAGTAAAAAGAAAACCTCCATATACAGAATCCTCTACCTACAGTTGACCCAGAAGAAGGCAAAAAAAGAAAACCCCTATGAAGCACTGTCCAATTTGCTCTAGCGGGTAAAAAAATAAATTCCTTCCTAGGCCCCTAGAAGGTATTTATAAAAAAAGAGAAAGTGTCTCCAGAGAAGGAGAGAGAAAGTAGGGCTTATTGAACAACAGTATAAATTGCAGAAAAAGTCAAGTGACCATATGTTTTTAAATAATCTATTAAATTTATTGAAAATTATATTCTAACAATTGTCTATTACCTAATTAAATATTTTAGCAATGATACTTATAGAGTAAACACATTCCATGCTACATATAAAAGTCACCGTGCTGGCAAAAACTTTCCAGCACAGGTGACTGAGAACAACGGGGGGACAATACAACATGTAACAAAACAATACAAAGAACACCGTACGGATGCCAGAGGAACATTCAAGGCAAGCCTACCATTAGCTGAAATCAGCGTTTACTCGCATATGCTATTGCGTAAAGGAGGAAACAGAGTTCCTCTAATCATATGGCAGGCTGTCCCGAATGCCCCCTGGGGGCTCGAGCCTATTGTGGGGGAAGGGTGGAGGAGAAAAGGGAAGTGGGTTGCATCACTGAACAAATTTGCTGAACAATTCGCTTTTCCTCAATAGAGCACAATGATGTGCGTATTCATGGAGAACAGGTTGCAAAAGTCAGTGATTGCTAGTAAAGTAAAAAACCTGTGGGCTGGTATGATTAATTGCCGCCGTTCAAGCAAATGGTTACATGTGAATTGGAGTACCAAATAAAATGTCAAGTATGCGAAAGAAATTTTCCAGTGCACTTTTCAGCAGAATTCCAATTCAATTAGGGTACCAGTTATCAAACACGTTTGGTTGTGCAAAATTGCATTTGGTTATGGGCATTTTTACCATACTTTACCCGTCCTGCGGGGGTGGATGGTCATCAGTCCTGGGCTGCAAACAGCCTGCGGGGCTTTTTCAGAGTCCGTGTGTAGCGTATCAGGCTACCATGTTGTGGACGGCGTTATGCCGTATCGATATGTTTGTTTCCCCGAGTCTGTGCTCGTCCACTCGTCCCGGGATACTGCTGCGGGTGTGTTGGTAGTAGTTTCGTTTCTCCGTGCCCTTAGATGTATACGTGCTTGATGCAGAGAGCAACAATGTTTTCTCTTCTCTCCCTTCAGAAGTTTGCCGGCTCGTGCACTCTCACGGGGGATAGCGTCATGTCCTCAGGGCATGGCGTCCGTACCAGTGATGACGTCGACGCGTTTCACAACGGGGGAAGTGTGTGTAGCTTCTTCTGGACGTAGGAATGACGTGGAGGGGACTCCTTCTTATAGATGTCCTGTCCTCTCCCCCGTCAATCATCTGCTTAGCAAAAATTCCAATTGAGAAGGTAAAACCCCGTGTCGCTCATGTAGTCCTGTCTTTGCATACTTGGTTGATATTATGTGATTTCAAGATTGGCCATAAAGCCGTATCATATCCATGTTTTCTGGATGTACGTATATTTTCCTGGCTGTCGGTAATATTTACTTCTAATGGTTGGTCAAGAAGATGAATCACTTTCGCGGAATAAGCTTGTTTCTCAGGGGCTGCACAGAAATTGGATACATATGTAGTTCCTTAAAATAAAATTAAATAGAAACTATGTGACACTATTTATCCAAAGGAGGGGGGGATGTCAATGATTGCCTGCTTAGTCATCACCTAAAGCATATCGATAGAGGGATTCCAGTAAGGGATAACACAATGGGAGGAGTCCACATTTGGACAACACAGAAGGGGAGACGTGGATTGGTAGTTACAGAGTGGAGCCACAAAAATCTGTGACATACTTTGCTATAGATCTGTGGCCAAAAAAAGTGAAAGTAAGGCGTACTTCATATAAAGAGTAATTGCAATTTACTATTCGATTTTTTTTAAAAAAGTTCAAATATAGTTCACTCGTTTTAGTCACAGAGCACTCATAAAGAGATATATAGCACCAATAAGGGGAGATAAAGTAAGGTGATGCAGTAGGGTAGAGGGAGTCTGTTTTATAAGGATTTAATATGTATATATAAACATAGTTCTAATACTGGTGAGACATTAGAACGATAACAGAGCAAATGGGGAGACAGTGAAAGGATAGTATACGGTGGCCTGGGCAAATATCCATGTCATGCATGATGCCATCCTTATGTTGTCAGAAAAGGTTGCAGATTAAATTCTATGTTAAGGCCCGTAGGGGCAAGTGTGCCTAATCTAAAAATCCACCTTTTTTCTTTTTGTTGTAGAACTTGATCATAGTCACCTCTTCTGGAGGAAAGATTGAGGGCATAAATCCCTTTTACCTGTAGTCCTGTCAATTTCCCCTGGTGAAACCTGGCAAAATGTTTGGCCACAGGTTTCTCTGGGTTCTTTTCACCTATTTCCCTTATATGCTCTCCGATCCGTATTCTAAGTTGTCGTGTGGTTTTCCCTATATATTTTTTATTACAGGGACAGGTGATCATATAAATGACTTTTGTAGTAGCACAATTTATTAGACTTTTAATTTGAAATGCCGTTCTGTCCTGAGAATCGCTGAAGGTTGCTGTTCTCTGGACAAAAGGGCAAATTTGACAGTGTCCACAGGCAAACATGCCTTTGGTTCTCGGGAATTGTGATAGCCAGGTCGTGTTTACGTTGCGGATGTATTCAGATTGTATAAGGCTATCTCCCAAGTTTGGTGCTCTTTTGGCAACCATCTTGGGTTCAGGTCCCACTATCTTGGCTATACCAGGGGTGTTGAGGAGAATCCCCCAATGTTTACGGAGTACATTCCTTACTTCTTCCCATTGTGATCCAAACTGTGTGATAATTCTTACCGGTCCCTGGTCTGGCATTCCCTGGTTGTGTGTAGATGTCCTTCTATTTAGTAGGGATGGCCGATCTCGTTGTGCAGCTTTTTGTTTAGCTTTTCTAAGTTGCTTATGGGAGTAGCCTCGCTCTCTGAACCTGGCATATAGATCCGCGCTTTCTCGTCTGAAATCCTCCACACTAGAACAGTTCCGTCTAATGCGCAGGAATTGGCCCACTGGTATGCTATCCTTTTGCCATTTTGGATGATAGCTGTCGGCACGTAGTAACGTATTGGCCGATGTTTCCTTGCGGAACGTGTGGGTCACCAAGGTTGAACCTTTAAGCATTATCACCAGGTCCAGGAACGAGATCTTTTCGTGACTATAAACAAAAGTAAGCCTGATGTTACGGTCATTACTGTTGAGAATGGCCACGAATCTCCTAAGCGATTCCTCATCCCCCTTCCATAAGACTAACACGTCATCGATGTACCTGAGCCAGGTGTGTACATGGCTCAGGTACATCGGTGAGGTGTAGACCAGGTCCTCCTCCCACATTCCCAGGTGGAGACACGCATATGCTGGTGCCCATGGTGCCCCCATGGATGTGCCTTTAATCTGTTGATAGTATTTCTCCAAAAATTGGAAAAAATTGTGATTTAATGCGAAGGTAAGAAGGTCCACCAGGAACTCGTTCTGGGGTCCACACCTGGGGAAGTTTTTTTCCAAGAGAGTTTTGACCGCCTTTATGCCCCACTCATGGGGGATCGACGTATATAGAGATTCCACGTCGATCCCCACCAGAAGGAGACCCTCCTGTAGTTGCAGATTGGCGATGTGACCTAAAACATCGCCTGTGTCCCTAACGTATGATTTGAGGCCCAGGACCATTTCTTTGAGCATACCGTCAAGGAATTTGCCCACTCGTTCCAATGGTCCCTTAATTGCAGAGACGATCGGCCTCCCAGGGGGATTTTTTAATGATTTGTGTACCTTGGGGATTATATAAAACGTCGGGATATTAAAAACCTCGACTTCAAGGTAATCAAACTCCTTTTTGCTCAAAAGTCCTGCTTACTGTGCCAATTTCAGTTTCATATTTAGACAATCAACTAACTCGGGGAAGGGGTCTTTACTGAGTTTTCTATATGTGTCACTATCGCCCAGCAAGCGGAAGACTTCTCTTTCATAGTCTTTTCCGTTAAGTATGACTACATTCCCTCCTTTGTCGCTATTTTTTATGACCACTTCATTAGCATTGGATAGCTCTTTTATTGCCTTTCTCTCCTCATTGGTCAGGTTGTCTGCAAGCTTATGGTTCCAATCCACTTTTTCAAGATCCATCTGTATCATGTCAAGAAACAAGCTCAACCACTTGTGTTTATTAAGTGGAGGCATCTTTCTTGACCTGATATTTAAGTCTACCTTTCTTTTTGTTGGTTCCAGTGTGGTCTCTTCCATTTCACAGTTACCCTCCTCCCATAGGGATTCCAGTGTCTCTAACATTTCCCTTTCCAGATCTCCTGATATCTCCGTATGTCCCACTGCCTCAGGTTTGTCCATATGGAGAAACCGGAAAAAAACTTTTCGGAGGAAAAGGGAGATGTCTTTAAAGACCGTGAATTCGTCCATTTGACTGGACGGGGAGAAAGACATCCCTCTTTGTAGTAGGTCTATATGTCTTTGTGAAAGTTCAAAGTTGGACAGGTTGATTATCTTCATATCTTTGTCTTCTAATGTCTCACTCCCTAGTCCCGTTGATTTTTCTGACTTCTTGTGCGAGTTGTTCCCTTGTGGGTGTTTCGGTCCCTGTCTTTCCTGGGTTGAGATTTGGGGGCTGATGTTTTGTGTGTGCCTAGTCTTTCCTCCTGTGCTATCTCCCTGTCTTTGCTCACTACCCCCTCTTTCTCTAAAAAAGTCACTGTCCTAATGCTATCCTCATCTTCCTGTTCACTCTGTGATCTATTATTTCTTGACTGGGATCTTGGGGTTCCACGTCTCACGCGACTGCGGCTTCTACGTGGTGAGATATCAAAGATATCCCCCTTTTCCCAGTCTCCCAGGTCTCGTCTAAATTTAGACTGTTTTGTCGTTTTTAAGTTGTGTTGTACTCTTTCTATTTCCTTTTTTACTACATCATTTAATTTCTGGAATTCTTCCAGATCTTTAAATGGTTCCAGGCCTAAAGAGCTCTCTGTTATTTGTGTTGTTAGTTCCTCGAGTTGTATTTTTTCTTCCTCTACTATTAGTTTCATTACTGAGACTCCATGGTCTTTACACAACTCCTTCCACTTCTCGAGAAATCTCGGGCTGTGTAGGTGTTCTGCCGGGATCACTTTGTCTCGTAGGCCTAGAAGGTATTGGATATATCCTGGATCAACAATCTCTGGTGTAATAATATTACTTCTAATTGTCAATGTAGGTTTTTTGTTACAATTTTTCTACAATTTTAAGAATCTCAAGCCTTGTGAATTCAGCATTCTTATTGTATTTATATGCAGGCTCATCTTTTATTTAAATCAATTCCAAATATACATTATAGTTCAGTTCATAAACTGCAGCTCAAACTCCAAGCAGACAGTTAAATCAACAGATGAAATACATGTACAGTATGAGAGCTGTTTTATCTGCCAAAGGAATTGAATTGCTGTCTACCTAGTCCTTAGATTTACACAGCCCTCTCACACAGTAAGGCCAATTTAATGATACATTGTAAGCTTTTTTTTTTTTTTTGTTCAGCCCATTTCAATTAGATTCCCCTAGGCACACAAATGAGGTGGATGGAAGAATCCCCAGGATTGGATGCAGTTGCTGAAAAAGTTTCCAGCATGTGCCTTTAACAGAAGCCGATAAAAATAATCAACTTCTGTTAAGCAGAGACTGCCACACACAGATTAAAATGTGTCTGGTTCCTGCTGAACTTGCAAATTTTGATCAGTAATGCTGGATGACAGGCTAGTAAATTTTTGGCAGACAACGGCTTGATGTCTGATTTTCGTATGGTCAGTACACAAATCCGTCACACAAAAGTCAAAAGTACAAACACGCATTCTCGGAATCAATGTTCACCAAACACAAAATTAGCAGAAGGGGCCCAAAGGGTGGTAGCTCTCAAGAACTGAAATTCCTTGTAGTACATTACTACGTTTGTGTTTGTGGCATGACAATTGTGTAACGTTAGTATGCAAGACAAGATCCTGGCACAAACCCCTTTGACAAAAATCAGATGCTTGGTTGCCAACAATCGTACTGTGTGCACCAGGCTTAAGTGCTGTTGTATAGGGATGGGCTCAGGCATGTTCGGATCCTAATCCCAACCCACCTGAGCAATCTCACTAGGGATCCATCACTGCACACCGCCAATCATGAGCAGCCTAGTTAGGGCGGGTGTATGTGCAGCTGTGGGCCAGGAAATTCCTCACTGCCTATGATTGGCGGTGTGCAGTGAGGGATTCCTGTCGGGATTGCTCAGGTGGGTTGGGACTAGGATCCGAAGACGCTTGACCCCTTTCCTTACTGTTGTATATGGGATTTCAAGAGGCTGCTCTCAAATCAAATTCAGATAATTAAATTTGTTTTTTTATAAATTAAATGCAATTGATATTTAATTGACATTTAATGATATAATACAATAAAATACAAAGCTGCAATAAATGTGTCTTTTATATCTGCTTGGAGTTCAGTTTTAAACCTTTTTGTCAAGTTAAAGAGTTGTCAGAGTTGACCTCAAGGTCACATTATCTAATAAATTGTCAGCCTGAGAACCACTATTAAATTTACTTGCTGACTGAAATGTTCTGTATCCTGTAAAATTAACCCACATATAAAATGCTCTGTCTAATACAATCTTATACTGAGTATAAGGTCTGCTTGGAATGCTCTAAGGCTAGGTTTGCATCTTTATGATGCAACAGTTTCTATTTTTGAGGGCTGTTTCCATGTGTTGCATTAGAGCAGCCTTATCAATGGGCTACCAATGCACAGAGATTGCACCAAATGTGTATGAGCCTGTGTTTGTTTGTTTGTTTGTTTGTTTGTTTGTTTTTTAAACACAGTGCACCACAATACAAACACTTGTTAATCATGTTATCATGTGCTGTGGTGCATTACAACACACATGTGTTAGCAAGGTGCATTGGGGTGCCATTAAGAATGAATGGCATTGCAAGTTTTTATGCTCTATGGGAATTCACACACCATTTCACTGTGCAAAGATGTTACTGGAGCCTAATGCCGCGTACACACGAGCAGAATTTCCGTTGGAAAAATCTTGGATGGTTTTTCAGACGGAATTCGGCTCAAGCTTGGCTTGCATACACACCATCACACAAAAGTTTGCTGAACTTTCGACCGTCAAGAACGCGGTGATGTACAACACTACGACAAGCCACGAAAATGAAGTTCAATGCTTCCGAGCATGTGTCAAATTGTTTCTGAGCATACATAGGAATTTTGCGTCTCAGAATTGTTACAAACGATCGGAATTTTCGATCTGAACTTTTTCCAACCGAAAAATTGAGAACATGCTCTCAATTGATTGCTGGCTGGAATTCCACCAACAAAAGTCCGATGGAGCATACACACGATCGCATTTTTGGACCAAAAGCTCTCATCGGACTTTTGCTGGTGGAATCTCTGCTCGTGTGTATGGGGCATAAGGCTTGATTCACACCTACAGGTGAGATCAAGCGTGGGTTTGTTTCCATGTATTTTTTGTGCATTCTCATGCGTCCCATGTAGGGCAGCCCATTCATTTCAATGGGGTTCCCTAAGCACGAACAAACACAGAAAATAAGTCCCAGACTGTTTTTCAAAAAACTGTCACACTGAACTGCATGGGCTGCGGCATGGACAGTTTGGCACACAGGAAAACACATGCATTTGACAATGCATAAGGGTGTCATTGACAAATAATGGCTTTAATAGTCGGTCCCCGCTCTTCATCCAAAAAAGATATAATGGACGCACTCCAATCTCAGCTCTTCTTACTCTATTTAATTATCAGAAAAAATACTGTATACATCATCTCGCCATTTAAAAACAAACCTTCCTTCCTTTGTTTCTGTGCATGTCAGGAAAGCATGCGATTTTGCATGCGTTCACAAGATGCATAGATGTGAAGCTAGGCTAAGCTGCACAATGATATGTTAAACCCACAAGTCATTAAATAGTAAAATGCAGTATTTTTATGAAGGGTTTTGTAATAAAAAAACACAATGGAAGTGCTCAATCAACTTATGACAAACTAGGAGGTGCAGAGTGGGAGTGAGTCATTAAGTATATAGAAAATAATATTGTTTTTAACACAAAACTGTTAAGTGTAAAATGGCGGGGCAGCTTGGTAAAATGTAAAAATAAAAAAAATATTTCTAAATGTCTAACATTTTTTGCAATGCTTGCAATAGGAAAAAGTAGAAAGTATTTATGGAGCACAAAGGGCCTATCATAATTAGAACTGAAGGCAAAATTGCAATCTGTTGTTTGGACACACTAACTACAATCACCATCTGTCATCTTGTTTAGTTGTTTAGGTTGATTATCTGTTGAAGCTTTTAAGCTTTGCAGAAAACAAGTCAAAAGAGTAAGGAAACAACTGCAGAACAGAGAAAAGTTGAGCTTTTATTGATGTATGAGAAAATGTGTCTAAAGCCTCGTACACATGATACGATTGTTGGCAGGGGATTGTCTGTTGACAGACTGTTGTCCTAAAATCTTACCGTTAGTACGCTCCTTTTGACAATTGTTGTCCAACTTTCAGCCAACAAATGTTGGATGACAGGCTAGTAAATTTTCAGCAGACAACAGCTTGACGTCAGATTTTCGCATGGTCAGTACACAAATCGGTCACACAAAAGTCGAAAGTGCAAACATGCATTCTCGGAATCGATGCTCACCAAACACAAAATTAGCAGAAGGGGCCCAAAGGGTGGTAGCTCTCAAGAACTGAAATTCCTCATAGCACGTCACTTCGTTCGTGTTTGTGGCACGACAATTGTGTACCGTTAGTATGCAAGACAAGATTCTGGCATATGCCCTTTTGACAAAAATCAGATGCTCGGTTGGCCAACAATCGTACCGTGTGTACGAGGCTTAAGGCTTCATTCACACTTAATGCCGGTTCCCACTGGTGCGATGTCTGAGATTGGATGTGAATTGCACTGCACTCCAGTGCAAATCACATGCTATCTCTGTGTGATGCAATTTCAGCCATACAGATAGTATGGCTGAATTTGCATCAAACTCGCATAGGACCCTTTTTTTGATCCACAGCAAAATTGGATTGCATGGGAGTTCACACCCATACGATCCGATCCCTGTCCAAGTTTTCAGATTGCACTGCGATATGCAAACTGATTTGGGTGGTGTCATTAACTTTTAACTGATACTCCCAGCAGTTCACATAGGGCAGTGTGAACTGCCGCCGGGAGACATGCGATGCGGGAACCCGCAGAGTTCCTGCATCACAGCAGTGTGAACTGTCCCTAATAAATTTTTTGATGCATTTTGCAGAAATGCAGGGAATTTTTTTAACATGAGTTCCTATGGAACACGTGCACATCAATGCATTATTGTGCCTCTGCATTTTTGGAAAGGGTTGGGGGCTTTTTTCCCGCAAAGTGCAGCATTTTTCATGTAATAGACTTCAATGGACCCGCATCCAAAACTCAAGTACCGCACTTTTACATCGATTTTGCATTTTACGATTTGTGTTTTTTTTTTTTAAGCTGTACATTCACTATATATAACGTATAGCTAAGGAGGGGGCCAGGAGGCCGGCCGCTGCATCCTTAGCAACCGATGACTCATCAGCTGTCAGCGGGCATCCCCGCTGACAGCTGAATGTAAGAAAAAGAATTCCTGTCAAAAAAATAAATGAAAAAAAGGTGGGGTCCCCCCCGGATCCATACCAGGCCCTTGTGTCTAGTATTGAGTCAGAGAGGAACCCCCACACCAACATTTTTGAAAACAATGGCGTGGGGCCCCCCAAAATCCATACCAGACCCTTATCCGAGCATGCAGCCGGCAGGTCAGGAAAGGGAGGGGCCGATCAAGCGCCCCCTCCTGAACCATACCAGACTGCATACCCTCAACATGGGGGGGTGGTGCTTTGGGGCAGGGGGGCTCTTCCCCCCCACCCCAAAGCCCATTGCCCCCATGTTGACGGTTACAAGGGCCTCATCCCGACAACCATGGCGGGTGGTTGTCGGAGTCTGCAGGCGGGGGGTTTATCGGAATCTGGAAGCCCCCTTTAACAAGGAGGCCCCAGATCCTGGTCTCCCCCTTATGTGAATGAGTATGGGGTACATTGTACCCCTACCCATTCATCAAAAAAAAAGTAGTGTAGTGTGAAAAAATACAGTAGACAATTTTTGACAAATCTTTTATTAAAAATGTCTTCTTCTTCTTCCTCCTCCAGGCTTCTCCTTCTCCCGCTTCTTTGTCCGGTGTGCTTCTTTCTCTGCCACCGCTCCTGCCAATGACCCTCCTCCAGTGCTGTGTCCCGTTAATCTGTCTGCGACGATGTCAAGCATTTTTTAGATAACGATGGGGCGTGGTCACTGGATGACATCACTCGGAGGCCCTGCCCACTTGTGACATCACTGCCAGGAGTATGATGGTTCTGGGATGTCACAAGGGGTGGGGTCTCCGAGTGACATCATATGATGGCCACGCCCCCATCATTATCTAAGAAATGCTTGACATCGGCGCGGACAGATCAGCGAGACGCAGCATCGGACGAGGGTCGTCAGCGGCGGCAGAGAAAGAAGCACACCAGACAAAGAAGAAAGGAGAAATAAGAAGACTGGAAGAAGAAGCGGGAGAAGAAGCTGCCCGGAGGAAGAAGAGGACATTTTTAATAAAAGACTTTTCAAAAACTGTCTTTTTTCACACTACACTACTTTTTTTTTGGTACAATGTACCCCATACTCATTCAACTGGGTGGAGGCCAGGATCTGGGGGCCCCCTTTAAAGGGGGCTTCCAGATTCTGATAAGCCCCCACCTGCAGACCCCGACAACCACCAGCCAGGGTTGTCGGGATGAGGCCCTTGTCCCCATCAACATGGGGGCAAGGTGCTTTGGGGAACGGGGGGGCGCAGAGCCCCACCTGCCCCAAAGCACCTACCCCCCATGTTGAGGGCATGTGGTCTGGTATGGTTCAGGAGGGGGAGTGCTCGCTCGTCCCCTTCCTTTCCTGACCTGCCGGCTGCATGTTCGGATAAGGGTCTGGCATGGATTTTGGGGGGACCATGCTAGATCCAAGGGCCCACGCAGTTTTTTTCACAATTTTTTTGGCAATTTTTTTTTTTTTACATTCAGCTGTTGACTCATCGGTTGTTAAGTGGCCGGCTTTGTGGCCGCCTCCTTATCAACTAGCTATATAAAGTGTAAAATAAAAATGCAAAAACGTGGCAAAATCGCGGTAAAATCGTGGTAAAAACATGTGTCCAAAAATGCGGCAAGCACTGCAAAAAGCACTGCAGAAACACTCAGAAGCAACATGCATAGATGTAAATCGAGCCTTAGCCCATCTGCCTGTTTAATTTTTTGGTCATTTCAAATTTAGCTTGATCCTCATATCTGGCTCAATCTCCTTAAATTTGCGTCAAGATGTTCTCACTGTTCATTTAAAAAAAGCTAATGGGAAATATACTTGGCTAATACTACTACAGCTGTCTTTTGGCTTTTATTCAGCTGATCATCATATCCTCATTCAGTTTCTGAGCTGTGAGAAGTGCAAAAGATGTTGCCTTAAAGAAGAATTCCAAACATGGATATTTTATACATAGTTACATTGATTCAGCAATGTAAACAATAGTCAAGGACAACACAAGTAAACACAAAATGCAATTTGTAAAGGTGAAAAAAAAATCCAAACCATCATGGCCCTGTGTGAAAAAGTGATTGCCCCCTAAACCTAATAACTGGTTGGGCCACCCTTAGCAGCAACAACTGCAACCAAGCGTTTGCGATAACGTGCAATGAGGCTTTTACAGCGTCCTGGAGGAATTTTGGCCCACTCATCTTTGCAGAATTGTCCTAATTCAGTTACATTAGAGGGTTTTCGAGCATGAACAGCCTTTTTAAGGTCATACCACAACATCTCAATAGGATTCAGGTCAGGACTTTGGCTAGGCCACTCCAAAGTCTTCATTTTGTTTTTCTTCAGCCATTCGGTGGTGGACTTGCTGGTGTGTTTAGGATCATTGTCCTGCTGCAGAACCCAAGTTCGTTTCAGCTTAAGTACACGAACAGATGGTCGGACATTCTCCTTCAGGATCTCTTGGTAGACAGCAGAATTCATAGTTCCTTTTATCACGGCAAGTCTTCCAGGTCCTGAAGCAGCAAAACAGCCCCAGACCATCACACTACCACCACCATATTTTACTGTTGGTATAATGTTCTTTTTCTGAAATGCAGTGTTCCTTCTACGCCAGATATACTTGGACACACACCTTCCAAAGAGTTCCACTTTTGTCTCATCGGTCCACAGAATGTTGTCCCAAAAGTCTTGGGGATCATCAAGATGTGTTGTGGAGAAATTGAGACGAGCTTTGATGTTCTTTTTGCTCAGCAGTGGTTTTCTCCTTGGAACTCTGCCATGCAGGCCATTTTTGCCCAGTCTTTTCCTGATGGTGGAGGCATGAACGCTGACCTTAACTGAGGCAAGTGAGGCCTGCAGTTCCTTGGACGTTGTTGTGGGGTCTTTTGTGACCTCTTGGATGAGTCGTCGCTGCGCTCTTGGGGTAATTTTGGGCGGCCGGCCACTCCTGGGAAGGTTCACCACTGTTCCATGTCTTCGCCATTTGTGGATAATGGCTCTCACTGTGGTTCGCTGGAAATGGCTTTATAACCCTTTCCAGACTGATAGATCTCAATTACTTTATATATATATATATATATATATATATATATATATATATACCATAGTGAATTAGAATCAAAAGCTGTGCATGCCGCTCAAACTCCAAAGAATCCTAATCTATGCGCCAACTTTGTTCGTTGTTCGTTGTGAGTGCTGGCTAGGACAGGCTCCAACTTCATTGTATATTGAGAAAGGTGTTCTGTAAGCTGCACATCGCTGCAATACCTGTGTAAGAAAATGTGTAACGGCCTCAGCCCAGGTTCCAACCAGGCCATGCCCCCTGCAACCTGTTTTGCTCCACCCCATGATTAATCTCCAGGGGCAGAGTGAAACGTGCTGGAGGCATGGCCTTGTTGGAGCCATGCCTGAGGCTGTTACATATTTTCTTATACAGGGCTTGCAGCGATGTGCAGCTTACAGGACACCTTTCCCTTTATGTATATCCCATACCTGACCAATGCTCCTGGGGCCTAAAAATCACTGAAGAATACACCTATACTCCAGTGATCTCCAATTGCTTCCAGATCAAACAATAAATAGCTGCCCTGCTGCATTGCAAATATTCTGGAGGAATATACTTTCCTCTCTGTGGTGAATTGCTGGATGGGTAAAACTGGGTGAACTGTATGTGCTGAGGATGCCTGCCTGGGGTGGCCATATGAAATATGCACATTTTTGGATGTGTGAGTCTTCTACCGGTTCCTATGGCCAAGTTGCTGTCATCTAATAGGTTTGCAGTAGGTATTTGTGTGATTGCATTTGCATATTGGCAAAGTCCATGAGACAGGGGGGTTGTTATTATTTCTTATGAGTCTTGGTGAGAAATGTGCTTTGCATAATAGGTGAGAGCATCTATGGAATGCTTTCTAAAAGCCCCTTCCTACTAGTTGTGATAGGTCATTTATCCACAAGATGGCAGCACTGCAGTAAATCCCCTTGGCATGCGTGTCCAAAATGTGTCTTATTTACTCCATTCACAAGATGGCAGTAGCAATGATTTATGGCCTGTTTACTATATACACGGGCGGTCTTTGTTTACCTCCTGTTGCCCTTCTCTCCCTCCTTTCCTCTCCCTCATCTATATTGATGGGGTGAATCGGATGGTGGGAGCCACTACGGCCCATGAGTGGACATAGGCGCATGTGTGATAGCACATTCGTTTGCACTGGGAGGATCTCCTGACGTCAGGACACCAACGGCAGCGCCTTAGGGACAGGTTTCTGGTGCAAATCTCCACCCTATATAGCTAGGATATGTTTGCATCTAGTTAGATAGCCAAACGGAGACATTCTTTTGAATAACAACTATCCTTGGAACATATGGGCATAAGATCAGTTGAGCTCAATAAAAACTAGCCCTGGAAATAATTTCATACCAGCCCCATAGCATTATTATACCAGTCCAACAGCATAATGTCACAGAGGCTGTGAGACATGGTACAGGAGATGTCATAGGCATGGGCGTCCGCAGGTAGGGGCAAGGGGGGTCAAGTGCCCCCCCCTGGCAGGGCTGGTGCTACCTATAGGCAAGTGCGTACAATCAGTCGGGGGTGCCGCGCTGCTTGTCCCAGGGTCGGGAGTCACATACACAACCTGAGCTGAGGGGAGGCAGCACGGCCAGAGGCAGGGAATACAAATCTCTCCCGCAGCTTGCCTGTTACCTTTCACCTGCTGCCTGGACAGCGTCTGCTAATGCTCAGCCCGACCAGATCACTAATGATTTATCTCCTCTCCTCCTCATCGGCTCGGACTGCCGGCTGTGTGTGCTCTGCCTGGACATGTGTGAGAGGCCCAGCGTTCCCTTCTAGATAGGGACCCCAAAAACACTCACTGCATGTGGCCCCAGCCTCATCTGAGCTGCTTGGCATGTGCAGCTGTTGTTGGAGCCTTCCATCTGCCTTTTATGGGGTTAATAATCCATTTAATTCTCTCTGTCATCTGAAGCTTGCAATATAGAAATTGATTGGAGGGTAGTTCTCCATACTAATGATTGTGTGTGTAATGTATGTGGGTGTATGGGGGGGGTAATGTATCTGGATGTATGGGGGTGTAATGTATCTGGGTGTATGGGAGGTGTAATGTATCTGTGTGTATGGGGGTTTAATGTATCTGGGCGTATTGGGGTGTAATGTATCTGGGTGTATGGGAGTGTATTGTATCTGTGTATGGGGGTGTATTGTATCTGTGTATGGAGGTGTATTGTATCTGTGTTTAATCTGTGTGGAAGGGAGGTGTAATGTATCTGGGTGTATCTGTACTATGTCTGCAGTCTCTGGTCATTATAATGACAGTCTAAAAGGGGCGGAGCATGGGTGACCTTAAAATGATGCCCCCCCTGAAAAAACTTCTGGGGACACCCATGGTCATAGGCATGGTACAGGAGATGCCATAGGCTCTTCTGCTTGATTCCGAGCATGCGTGGAACTTAGTGCGTCGGAATTGTGAACACAGGATCGGAATTTACGACAACGGATTTTGTTGTTGGAAAATTCTGAATCAAAATCCAGATCTCAGATTTTGTTTGTCGGAAATTCCAACGGAAAATGACTGATGGAGCCTACACATGGTCAGTATTTGCGACAACAAGCCCCCATCGAACATTTCCCATCATAAAATCCGACCGCGTGTACGCGGCATTACTGTGCAACAACTGGTTCCAGATAGATACCAGAAAACATGCTACAACCTACAAAAGTGCAAAAACTGATTCTTATTTGTGAGCATCCTGTATATGTCAGTGTACAACTTATCCTCCCACAGTATCACATGTTAGTCTAAAAATGTTATACTGTATAGCAGACATATTTGTATTAATATATTAATGGAAGACAGTAGTGATAAAACGTCAATGTATTTATATAATAGTTATTCTGACTTTTCTTATTTAGTTTGGAGCAAGCCATAGAAACTGAGAAAGTCTGACATATGAAAACACTACAACCAAAGGCATTTTCAGTGGAAAGTTCCTGGTCAGTTCATTCCTATTTTATGTCAGTAACATAGATCACTTCATGACTTACCTATCAGCAAAGACTGAGAGCTATGACAATAAATATATAAAATGTCAAAAAATGTATAAAGAAATTCTTCAGCTACTGAAGATTGAGAGAGGTCAATGTAATAACACAAGACATGTCGGCATACCAGGAGCAAGAATAAAAAATATTGAACTTTATTGCAGTGCTAACCTTAGGGAAGATTTTGTATCCTATTTTATTTTTTCTCTCATTTTCACCTTGAGATTTCTCCAAATTATATGTAACTCTTTTGTGATGTATTTTTCTTTATCTTAATAAATGCAGTACAGACTGATGAATATTATTTTTTGCTAAATTACCAATCTCAAAAAATGCACTGCCTACTTCACCCACAAACTTAAGTTCAGCACCAAAATGCATTATGTTAGAAGAATATGTTTGTAGCATAATATGCTTGCTGACAATGTTTATCAAAATTATAGCATTTATAGCATGAAAGTTTGTAAGGTTAAAAAAAATGTAATTGTAATTGCCATGCTCACTTACCTCCCACATTCCAAACTCTAGCAAAGGGGTCCCTGGAAGAACACCAGTGAAGCAGAGTACACATCTCACTTTGTGGCAGAATGCATGATCCAAGTATGTATCTATGTGCCCCTGCCTGCAAAGGATTGAAAGGGCTGCCAGGGCAACCTTGGTCAGTGCAGACAGAATTCACTTATAACTGCAGTGTCAAAATTACCTCACTCATTATTCCAAGGTGGCCAAGTTGGCCTACACGATCTCTCTTGTAACCAGTGATGCCCTGCCTTGAGCCTCTACCATCTGGAAAACAGTGCTTGTTTTACAACTTCCCAAAGCTCCAAGTCGACTTTTACCACATGTTCTATGAGCCTGGACATACTTCCTCCACTGCTTGCGCCCTTCTTCGCCTTCGACAAGAAGCTTGATTGTGAGTCAGTATGCAATACAGTTATAGATACTGGTGGTCAAACTGGTCTGGAACAATGAAGCCCCAATGGACACAATCTGGCAAGAACTGACCAATTATTTTTCTACTATGCGCCTCGTCCATCTGCATGTGAAGTGGCAGATATCTTCCACCAGAAATTCTCATCTGTTGAACCTATGCAAGCTAAGCTAAACTCAACTGTCTTCTGAGTGAAGAAATAACTGCGAGATCCAGGGCCTCTGCATGTATAGCAAGGACAAGGAGTGTATCCTCATTGATTGTCCCCAGCCTCTGAAACCCCCAGGTCTAGTACACCTTGAGGGGACCCCCTGGATTGTTCCACTTCACTCCCTGCATACTCTAACACCATAAAATTGTAAAAAAAAAAAAAACACAGGAGGGTGCAAGCGCCTAGTGCATTACCAAAAATGTATTGTTTAAAAGACTTAATAGCCAAAACCATACTCACAAAAGTAATGTATATTAAAGTGACACTTAAGGCCAAAATCCGTGTTGTATAGGTAAACCAAAAAATCGAATAAAGTCGCTCTATATAGGCTAAATATGGAGTCTTATATAAAATCTTAAATTTTAATATACAGAATATTATTAAAAAATATAGAAATTTCATAAAAACAGATATATTCATGTTATATGAATAGAATAACTGTACATATAAAGCGATTATAATAGTCTTGCTTGAGAACTCTAATGATAATTAAGAGGTCTTCATGGGTCAAAAAGCTGAAGTTAAAGAGAGGATGGCTTCCACAAATGGATAATGACCCTAAACACACCTCAAAATCCCCGGGGATTACATCAAGAGGCGTAAACTGAAGGTTTTGCCATGGCCTTCACAATCTCCTGACCTCAACATTATTGAAAATCTATGGATAGACCTTAAAAGAGCAGTGCGTGACAGACAGCCCAGAAATCTCAAAGAACTGGTAGACTTTTGTAAGGAAGAATGGGCAAAGATACCTCAAACAAGAATTGAAAGACTCTTGGCTGGCTACAAAAAGCGTTTACAAGCTGTGATACTTGCCAAAGGGGGCAGTGCATGCTATAAATTCTGCAGGGTGCCCAAACTTTTGCAGACGCCATTTTTTTGTTTTCTGTAATTTTGAAAGTGTAAATGATGGAAATAAAATCCAACTTTTTTGACATATTATAAGAATGTCTAATCTGTAATTTGATGCCATTTGGAGATTTTCCATCTTTCCTTGGCTTCGTTATGCACATTAATACACATTTTTACCTGGGGTGCCCAAACTTTCGATCCCCACTGTATTTATGTAGTTAGAGGAATAATACATACATATTTCTTTATATTACTGTATACTGTTAAGTTAGTTTAGTGTAGTCTCAGTCATATTAATAAGTATTAGTATATAGTTACCGTATTTATCGGCGTATAACACGCACCGGCGTATAACACGCACCCCAAGTTTAGGAGGGCATTTTAAAAAGGAAAAAAAGTTTTAGGAGGGAAGTTTAGGGGGAAAAAAAAAAACTGACATTTAAGCGTCATTTGCAGCCTTGCCCAGCGTCATTGCAGCCTTGCCCAGCGTCATTGCAGCCTTGCCCAGCGTCATTGCAGCCTTGCCCAGCGTCATTGCAGCCTTGCCCAGCGTCATTGCAGCCTTGCCCAGCGTCATTGCAGCCTTGCCAGCGCCATTGCAGCTTGCCCAGCGCCATTGCAGCTTGCCCAGCGCCATTGCAGCCATGCCCAGTTACTTTGTAACTTGCCAGCGTCATTTGAAGTCCGGTCTGGGTTTAAATTTCCCGCCGCCGAGACTTTCTGTCGCGTGCGCCGCCGAAAAAGACTGAAGCGCGACCGAAAAAGACCGAAGCGCCCCCGGAAAAGGCCGAGCCGACTGTTCAGCTTCGCTCGCGGTCCTGCCTCCTTGCTTTTTCCAGCGTGAGCGCAGGGATGCGGGACTACGAGCAGAGCCGAACAGTCTGTTCGGTCTATTCCGGGGGCCGCTTCGGGTTTTTTCGGCCGCGATTCAGTCTTTTTCGGCAGCGCTCGCTATTTTTCGGCGGCGCTTGCCATTTTTGTCACTTTGTTTTGGGGTATCGGCGTATAACACGCACCCACGACTTTCCCCGATTTTAAGGGGGAAAAAGTGCGTGTTATACGCCGATAAATACGGTACTTAATGTAATTAAAGTTGGTAATATGTGTTCATATTAGTAGATGTTTGGTTATATGACATTACATGATCAGCACATTACTACAAGCATAGAGTGTGGGCTTGTCAATCAAACTCCATATATGACTCTCTGAGTTAGTATCTCCCTTTGTATAGTATTTGTATGTACTTATGATGCCAACTGTGTGACAATAAACTTACACTTTGTTTTAAGTCCGTCTGACTATCAATGCTATTCATCCAGAAACACCCTTGAGATACAATAATATTAGATATTGAAATTATTCTTTGGTATGCATGTAAAGTAGCGCATTTTTCCCATATTTATAACAGTACCACAGCAAAAATTCATTTAAAACTACTCGCGGCTGCAATTTATTGTCGGGTTCCGTCAATATAGAAGAAAATAATTTAAAAAAAACGTGGGTCCCCCCCAGTCCATTATCAGGCCCTTTGGGTCTAGTATGGATATTAAAGGGAACCCCACACCCAAATTAAAAGAAAATAGCGTGGGGGTCCCCCAAAAATCCATACCAGGCCCTTCAGGTCTGGTATGAATATTAAGGGGAACCTTGCACCAAAATGTAAAAAAAAATGGTCTAGGGGCCCCACAAAATCCAGGTTGTGTGCCCGGATAAGGGTCTGGTATAGATTTTGGGGGGACCCCTACGCCATTCTTTTAAAATTTTGCTCTGGGTTCCCCTTAAAATCCACACAAGACCTGAAGTTCCTGGTATGGACTTTGGGGGGACCCCTACGCCATTTAAAAAAAAAAACATTGGCGCAGGGTTCACCTTAATATACATACCAGACCTGAAGGGCCTGGTATGGATTTTGGGGGGACCCCCAAAAGATTTTTTTTTAAATTTGGGTATGAGGTTCCCCATAATATCCATACCAGACCCAAAGGGCCTGGTAATGGACTGGGGGGACCCATGACATTTTTTCAATGATTTTCATCTACATTGCCCAGATCCAACAATATATTACAGCCGTGAGCAGTTTAAATTACATATTTCCCTTTCCAAATGTCATTTTCCTGCTCTCATTTATAAAACTATGTATGGCTGCCGTTTAAGTAGCATTACATAGTGTGGGGCATGGACTCAGCTCCCTGAGCCATGATTGGCCAAAGGCACCCTGCCTTTGGCTAATCATGGCTCTCACAGCAGAGCGCAATGTGATTGGCCAAAGAATGCAGGTCGGGTGCATGCTTTGGCCAATCAGCAGCCATCAATGGACTACGATCTCATAGTGCATTGAAGGTCTCGCCGTTCATTATGGCCCCTTTCCGCGGGTGCTCAAATTTCACGTGAACGCCCCATAATGTTCGGTATTAGGCGAACGGGTGAACACCCGAACCGCGGGCTCATCCCTATTGTCAGTCCATCACCTTTACCCTTAGATTCTTTAGCTAGGCAGTGGTCATCTTGGAGGTGTGTTTGGGGTCATAATCGTGTTGGAATACTGCCCTGTGGCCCAGTCTCCAAAGGGAGGTGATCATGCTCTGCTTCAGTATGTCACAGTACATGCTGGTATTCATGGTCCCCTCAATGAACTGTAGCTCCCCAGTGCCGGCAGCATTCATGCAGCCCCAGACCATGACAATCCCACCACCATGCTTGACTGTAGGCAAGAAACATTTGTCTTTGTACTCCTCACCTGGTTCCTGACACACACACTTGACACCATCTAAACCAAATAAGTTTATCTTGGTCTCATCAGACCACAGGACATGGTTCCAGTAATCCATGTTCTTAGTCTGCTTGTCTGCAGCAAACTGTTTGCGGGCTTTCTTGTGCATTATCTTTAGAACTGGCTTCCTTCTGGGACGACAGCCATGCAGACCAGTTTGATGCAGTGTGCGATGTTCACCCCTTCAACCTCTGCAGCAATGCTGGGAGTACTCATACGTCTATTTCCCAAAGACAACCTCTGGATATGATGCTAAGCACGTGCACTTAACTTCATTGGTCGACCATGACGAGGCCTGTTCTGAGTGGAACCTGTCCTGTTATACGCTGTATAGTCTTGGCCACCATGCTGCAGCTCAGTTTCAGGGTCTTGGCAATCTTCTTATAGCCTAAGAATATGGGAAGTTCCCCCAGGGGGGTTTTAATGCAGCAAAATAGGTCAGTCAGAGTATAAAAATTATAAAAAGGTCTTTATTGAATAAATTACAAATGCATGTTGAGTGTTAAAATATAAACTCTGGTTGGAAGAATACAATAATCATTTCATAGTACAGCCAAGCAACCATATATTCATACAGCATAACATGAGTGGTTGAGCTGCATGAGAGTCCCGATTTTTTTATGTAATTTGTCATGGTCTTTGTCTGGGGAATGATTGACTCCTAAATAAATATATTTGAACATCTCAGTTTTAAGAAGGTATCATACATTATGCACCAATTTTCACGAGCACAATGCTATATAGTTATATTTACCGCTGAAGAGTGAAATGAAAGACCTCGCAATCGCATATAGGGCAGCCTGTTGATTTCATTGGGCTGCGCTACACGTGACTCATGGGACATTTTGACGCGTTGTGGGTTGCGCATTTTTTACTGCACATTTTGCAGCGTTTCCACTTTTTTCACATGGCAAAATGTATGTTTGCTTCTGTGTTTGGTGTGCCGTTAACAATTAATGGCCCTAAAAGGCACAAGTTAATTTTAGGTGTATAAAGGTGGCCATACACTATACAATCTGATTGTACAATCTCTGTACAATATCTATTAGATTTACCAAAATTATAAAAAAGTAGACACCTATCTAGATAATTACTCTGTATCCAATCAGGCAGGCCTTTGCACTACATAGTTGATGATAGATCTAAAGGAGATTGTACAATCAGATTGTGAAAGGTAGAAAAAAAAATCAATGCCTATGTATTTAGTGAGAACAGTGATGCTTAACAAAGGTGAACTTAGCCTTTAAGGACTGTATGACATGCCAGATGGAGGGAGTGGTATATGTGATTGAATGCCAATGCAGGAAGCAATATGTGGGATGCACAAAAAGGACACTGGTGAAAAGAGTGAAGGAGCCATGGGCTAGTGACAGATACACACTGGCTAGGGAGTGACAGGCTTAGTGCAGGGAAAGGTTCCTGTCCTGAGGAGCAGAGACCGAATAGGGACTGTCCAGAGCACCCCTGGATATAACCTGGATTTTAGGGAAGGATCATGTTGTCCAGCCTGCATCTAAAGGGATGCATCCATGCCCCTACATAGAAAACAAAGATGGGAAAGTATCCCACCACAGTAGAACCAGAGAGAGGATAAACTGCAGTCTCACCTTCAAACAAACTTTACTGAGTACAAAAAGTAATTAATCAAGTACAAAAAAAAAACAAATAGCTTCCACCAATTATAATAAAATTGACAACGTTGTCACATTAAAAATATTATAATTATTATAATTAAATAGTGTAAGCATAAAGGACATTTTATATTCAGATGCAGATGATTTCTTGTCCATTTACACCATAGAAGAAATCTGCCAATTGTCATTTACTTGTCTTATTTGCAAACTTTGACGGCTTGCAAACAAAAGATTGCATATTATAATTATAATTATTTGTTGTTTTTATTTATCTTGTACTGTAGTGAATTTAGCAAATGGGATTTAGTCAGTGCTGCCCTTGAAAATTGCACTTCAGAACTGTGAACCTTTTTTTTCTTTTCTTTTTTTTTAATAAGGCACAGTGTTTCTGTTTGTGTCATAAAAAAAAAAAATCAACAGCTATTTAAATGAATATTATTATTACATGTATTATTTAAACAAAACATATTTCTTCTCTTTTGAAAAGAGACTTATTTTAGAAAGTCCTATTATAGGGATTCTTTATGTAAATCAGAGATACTGCCACCTTCTGGCTTGCACATGCTATTATATTTGCTCAAAATCCAGTTTAAATTGCTGTGTTGCAGCAAAGTAATATGTTATTCTTCTTCCCAGGCCAGATTTGTGATTTTCCACACAGCAGTCCATGGTTTTGCATTATCTGGCTCATTGGATTTACATTGTTCTCATTTCATTTTCCATTCTGCAGCATTCAGATTTTTTTTCACCTAATACAATTCATCCATGTAACACATTTCCAGTATTCTCATTTGCAGTGATTTGATATAGGCAATATAATTCTTCCATTTACCAGATCTTTCAGTCAGTATGTATATAAGCATGTGAGAATGCACACTTTACTAAGGGGGCTTATCTAGCAAGGAACAAAAGATCACTTTGCCTTTTTTAGCCACTGGGACCCTATGGAATATTTATCCGTAGTTATAATATATGTCAATGGGTGAATTTTCCTGGATTAGGATATATTCATCACGCATCATGTATTTTTCATTCTTACGTAAGAAATCAAAGTCTCATCCTGTAGACAAAAGTCATCCTGTGGCAGGCCCTTCTAAACTACTGTAATACCAGTCAGATATACATGATTGTATACCTTTAAAGCTGGTCACATTGACCAGTTGTTTTTTTTATATATTTTAAATTAGAAAATAATAAATATATTTTTGAACAGTTTCAGTAACATTGTATCATCATTTTTCAAATTATACAAATTAACAGTATATAACATATTATATATACAGTATCTCTCAAAAGTGAGTACACCTTTGTATATATAACAGTAAAAATTATAACATAACATACATTATAACAGTATGTATAACAGTGTAAATTTGCTGCCCCCTCAAAATAACTCAACAAACAGCCATTAATGTCTAAACCGCTGTATAGTGTACAGTATATAAAATGTTATAGCCAGTGGCACCACCTATTTCTAAAGTTCACAATTTGTGGATAATCATTGATTTTATCACTAATGCCCCGTACACACGGTCGGAAAATCCGACCACAAAATCCATCGGATTTTTTCTGACGGATTTTGTCCGACACTGGTGTTGCATACACACGGTCGGACAAAATCCGACGGAAAAAGTCCGATGGAGCCTACACACGGTCGGAATTTACGACAACATTGTCCGATAGGACATTTTCCGTCGGAAAATCCGACCGTGTGTACGGGGCATAAGAAGTCATTATGTCCTATAGAGGAGGACCAGCCACATTCTCTGCATTTAGTCTTGCTAACTCAATTCCACAAACGCTCATTACAAATTCAGCATCCTACAAATGAGGATTTTATACTAAAGTTTACATTCGGTAGTATTTACACCCAAAGCTGTTTAGGGCTGATGGTGAATCCAAAGTGGACAGTGTGAATACTCCTGGTCTTCTGTGAGACCCAAAGTGACACATACATTATATTCTGCTACACTATGCATTTTTAGCAGTTTCTGTTGCACCATATTCGTATTGGGATACTCTAGGTATCTGCAGTAGACACCATGGGGAAATTGATAAACTTTAGTATACATAGGCATATCTAAAGTTGGCTATACACTACTTTGCAAAAGTTTTAGGCTGATGTAAAAAAAAAAAAAATACGGTAAATCATGAATGCTTTTAGAAATAGCAGTGTTAATAGTTTATTTTTATCAGTTAATAAAATGGAAAGTAAATAAACAGAAACGTCCAAATCAAATCAATATTTAGTGTGACCATCCCTTGCTACAGCAGGGGTTTGCAAACTATGGCCCTCCAGTTGTTCAAGAACTACAATTCCCACCATGCCTAGTCATGTCTGTGAACGTCAGAGTTTTACAATGCTTCATGGGATGTTTAATTCCACAACAGATGGAGGACCATAGTTAGGAGATCCCTGGCCTACAGCATCAAATCTTCTTGTTACACTTGCACACAGTTTTTTAAGGAACTCAGCAGGCAGTTGTTCCAAACATTAGGGATGAGCCGAACACCCCCCAGTTCAGTTTGCAGCAGAACATATGAACAAGCAAAAAATTTGTTCGAACACACGAACGCCGTTAAAGTCTATGGGACACGAACATGAAAAATCTAATGTGCTAATTTTAAAGGCTTATTTTCCCCAAGGCGTGTCATGTAATTTTTACCATTTTCACACTTTTTGTGTGAAATGGTAGTCATACATTTGTACCCTGTTACCATTTCACATGGGGGAGACCGGAATCTGGGGGTCCCCTTGTTAAAGGGGGCTTCCAGATTCCGATAAGTCCCCTGCCCGCAGACCCCAACAACCACCGGGCAAGGGTTGTGGGGATGGCTACCCCAAAGCACCCTCCCCATGTTGAGGGCATGTGGCCTGGTACGGTTCAGGAGGGGGGGTGTCACGTACCTGGTGGTGCGAGCCCGAGATTGCAGGGAGAGGCCTCCCTTGCGTCTCCCACTCCTGGTCCCCTGGTGTGGGAACAGGAGAGCCAGGAGTGAGGAGGAGCACGGGTGCCTGGCAGGATCTACAGACCGGTGGGAAGGAAACAGGTTAGCTGAGCAGGCGGGATCTCTGGAAAGCAGGCTCACAGGTAAACTGGATAGCAGAGCTGGCAGGATCACTGGAAAGCAGGCTCACAGGTAAACTGGATAGCAGAGCTGGCAGGATCACAGGAAAGCAGGCTCACAGGTAAACTGGATAGCAGAGCTGGCAGGATCACTGGAAAGCAGGCTCACAGGTAAACTGGATAGCAGAGCTGGCAGGATCGCTGGAAAGCAGGCTCACAGGTAAACTGGATAGCAGAGCGGGCAGGATCGCTGGAAAGCAGGCTCACAGGTAAACTGGATAGCAGAGCTGGCAGGATCGCTGGAAAGCAGGCTCACAGGTAAACTGGATAGCAGAGCTGGCAGGATCGCTGGAAAGCAGGCTCACAGGTAAACTGGATAGCAGAGCTGGCAGGATCGCTGGAAAGCAGGCTCACAGGTAAACTGGATAGCAGAGCTGGCAGGATCACTGGAAAGCAGGCTCACAGGTAAACTGGATAGCAGAGCTGGCAGGATCACTGAAAAGCAGGCTCACAGGTAAACTGGATAGCAGAGCTGGCAGGATCACTGGAAAGCAGGCTCACAGGTAAACTGGATAGCAGAGCTGGCAGGATCGCTGGAAAGCAGGCTCACAGGTAAACTGGATAGCAGAGCTGGCAGGATCACTGGAAAGCAGGCTCACAGGTAAACTGGATAGCAGAGCTGACAGGAACTGGACAACGGCTTGGCAAGCAGGATCACAGGTAAACTTGGATAGCAGAGCTGACAGGAACTGGACAACGGCTTGGCAAGCAGGTTCACAGGTAAACTTGGATAGCAGAGCTGACAGGAACTGGACAACGGCTTGGCAAGCAGGTTCACAGGTACACTTGGATAGCAGAGCTGACGGGAACTGGACAATGGCTTGGCGAACAGGTTCACAGGTGAGCTTGGATAGCAGAGCTGACAGGAACTGGACACAGGAAACGGAACCACTGAATGGACTGGAACCAACAGGTGAATAGGCTCGTTACAGAGGGTCAGACTGCAGACTGGACAAAGGCTAAACAAGGAACCAGAGTTCATCAAGAAGTCAGGTAATGAATCTGAACTAGGGCAAGGTACAATGGATCAGGCAGGAGGATGGTCACTGGAAGCCGGGGTCGGGTACAGGCAGAAAGCAGGATAGTCTTTATGGCAAGCCGGGTCAAGGAACAGGTATAACAGGATCAGGTTTCTTTTACTACACCACAACGCTGTAGAGCAGACAGCAAAGACCGTCTGCTCAAGTCAGGCTTAAATAGGCCGGCTGGTGCTAACCAGGGCGCCCGCCCGTCTCCCTGTGCGCGGTTGTGCACGTGCCCGCGCCCGGGCGCGCATGCGCATGCGCAATGGAATCTGAGGGCCAGGACGGCCCGGGTTTAGATTTCTGGCAGGATCTTCATGACAGGGGGGCACTCTCTCGTCCTCCCCTCTTTTCCTGTGTCCTGCCAGGTTGCGTGCTCGGATAAGGGTCTGGTATGGATTTTTGCGGGGACCCCCCCCCGCCATTTTTTTATTTTGGTGTGGGGTTCCCCTTAAACTTGTGTTTCTTTTAGCTGTCTCCTAGGTTCTACAATGGCCTTTTTTATGGCCATTTTCTTCAATAGTGCAAACGTAATTTATTTGATACATGGGGTGACAATCTATTCTTTTGCAAAATATTATGTTGTGGGTCTGCTACACACACACCTTGTTTTTGTTATTAACCTCCCTGGAGGTAATCCCGAGTCTGGCTCGGGGCGGGAACTTCAGTACCAAAAGCGGTAACCCCGAGCCAGACTCGGGCTTGCATTGCAGGATACAGGAGGGGGGGGGGGTTACTTACCTTGTCCCCTGGATCCTGCGATGTCTCCCTGCTGTGTGTGCGAGCCGTCTGCTCGCTCGATTCACACAGTGCCGAGTGCCGCTGATCTCCGTTCCCTGCGACGTTACGACGCACGGGAGCGGAGATCGGCACCAAATTCAAAAAAGTTTAAAAACACAGTACACATACAGTACTGTAATCTTACAGATTACAGTACTGTATACAAAAAATACACATACCCTTTGTCCCTAGTGGTCTGCCCAGTGCCCTGCATGTCATTTTATATAATAAAAATATATTTTTCTGCCTGGAAACTGAAAATTGTCCATAGCAACCAAAAAGTGTCCCTTTATGTCAAAAGTGGTTTTAGACCAGCTAGAAAACACTGATAATAAATTAGAATCACAATTTATCATCAAACACTAAATTTAATGACAGCACCTATTCTGCAAATGAGCAAATCTCAGTGTTTTTGATCTGATTACATTATTGAATAATTTTTATATATATTTTTATTATATTATAATTTATGATTTTGTGTTTCAAACTTTATCATACCCGGGATGTCTACTAGACTCTGGTTCGGACAGATTTAAGTGAGTTATTCATAAGAATTGCATGCCTACAATATAAAAACGCCAAATTTCCATGCAAAATAATTGTACCGCTTTCAGCACAAAATTCCAGACAGAATCATACCGCCAGGGAGGTTAATGTATGTAATGCATAAATTATAAAAATATTCATAATTTTCAACACCATGAAAGAATTTTGGGGAGTCACGAAAATGGCATGATTGTGGCAAATTATAAAGCACTGCGGAAGGTATTTACTAAAGGAAAAGCCACTTTTCACTCCATGTGGACTGCAAAAGTGCACTTGTAGTGCAAAGTGAATTTGCCTTTAGGAAATAACCCCAATTGTCACTGTAAACAACAACTTACTCCAAAAACTGCTATTGAGCATTGAAAGAAGAAGCCACACAGTGTTGAGTCTTAAAATGTTTACTCTGTGCACATTCACATGTGCGTTAGAAAAGGGTTTTTGAACAAACCAACATATTTTAGCAATACAATTTTTGGTATAGACAGTACAAATAGCCTTTTTTGTGTTAAATAGGCATGTTTAAAACCCTAAAACAATACCCAACTCAGGAACTTACAAAGTTCAACTTTGAAAAAATGAAGGCAAGATCAGACATTAGTATGTCAAAACTGTGTTGATATTGCCTTCATCAGATGGGGTCACACCTGTGAAAGCCAAATTTTGAAGATGCACACAAATTAAGAGTCAAAATGGGGATTTCCCTCCTGATCCCATGCCTAATTGTCAACATGTGCTGGCTCCCATCATGGGTGATCAATGGACGTGTTTCGGGGGTGTAACCCCTTCGTCTCATCTACTTTAGTTGCAAGGAAGGGGTTGCACCCCCAAAACGCGTACCTTGATATCCCATGATGGATGGATTGTTTTTGATGGATTGGATTCAGTGATGGATTCAGGATAAAATACCAAGGCGAGTTGTCCTAGCACTCACCAGGTTTAAATGTGCTTCCTGCAATCAGGATCAGGTGATGTCTGATTGCAGGAGATGATGTCAGCTCCAGACTGCTGAGATTCACCCGCTGGTGGACACTGAAACTGCAGCCCATAGGTCTGGGAACCACAGTACCACCAGCAGGTGAAAACTTTTCCTGACAGGAACATTTAACCTTTTGATCGCCCCTGGTGCTAACCTCTTCCCTGCCAGTTCCATTTATATAGTAATCAGTGCATTTTTATAGCACTGATCACTGTATTGGTGTCACTGGTCCAGAAAAAATGTCACTCAGTATCAGATTTGTCCCCTGCAATGTTGCAGTCCCGCTAAAAATTGCAGATCACCAACATTACCAGTAAAAAATGTAAAAAAATTAAAGTCCCTAAATATATCCCATAGCTTGTAGACGCTATAACTTTTGCGCAAACCAATCAATATACGCTTATTGTTTTTTTTTTACCAAAAATATGTAGAATACATATTGGCCTAAATTGATAAAGACATTTTTTTTTTTTTTTTTTTGGGGGGGCGATATGTATTATAGCAGAAAGTAAAAAATATTGTTTATTTTTTTTTCAAAATTGTCGGTATTTTTTTGTTTATAGTGCAAAAAATAAAAAGCGCAAGGGTGATCAAATACCACCAAAAGAAAGCTCTATTTGTGGGAAAAAAAGCACATCAATTTTATTTGGGTACTGCTTGGCAATTGTCAGTTAAATTTACACAGTGTCGTATCGCAAAAAATGGCCTGGTCAGGAAGTGGGTAAAAACTTCTGGAGCTGAAGTGGTTAACATGATTAAAAGAACACTAAGTAAAGCACCAAGACTCACTACCTCTATAGAAAATTCCATGTCTAAGTATAGTCTTATGTTTTTAGGATATTCAGTCATGCCCCAGTTTTATTCCCACATCTCCAACCAGGGGCGGCCTGTCCATTAGGGGCATCCGGCCCCTCTCTCCTCACCACCCTAGAATAAAAATCTATCCCTGGCCGCCACTGCCACCCCCTATTCAGTGTCTGGCCCCTTTCGGGTCACCAGGCACATGAATTACAGCAGGCAGGTTTTTTTTTTGAAGCACCTGATTAGAGCCATAGGTTCTAATAGGCTTCAAAATAATGTGGGCTTGGGTCTCAGTGCCCACCCAGGTGTGTTGCAACAGCAAATTAATATTTGCTGTTGCAACACTGATCCTCCTCCCAGCCATAAAAGGCCATATGAATCCTGTTTCCCAAAATTGACCAAAATGTCAGGTGATCCTATTGGATGCCTAGTGCCAGGAGGAGCAGAGAGGAGAGAACTCCAGGAGAGGATACCGGAGCCCACCATGCTAGGAGATGGCCACAGCAACTCCGACCGCTGCTCTCACCACCCGCATCCCCGGTAAGGACAGCGGGTGGTGGAGGGGGGTGTTAGTGCCACACCGTGGGGGGTAGCTGGCAGTTGAAACTTGTTCTAGTTGCTCCACTGGCCCGGGGGGGGGGAGTTGTTTGATGCCCCCACCAAAAAAAAAAACACCAGCTGCCATTTGTCTCCAACATATATTTTGAAAAGATCTGGTGTGAGGTGTAACTGCACCAAAAGTGATAGTTTACCCTTTAGTACTACAAAGGCTGTAAAGAATTGCAGGGCCACCGCTGCCAATAATAAACATACCATGACCAATGTTGGAAGTTATAAAAAAAAAAATGTAATAACAGCAACAACATTACACACTACTAATAATCCACTATCCAAGGGTATTATGTTGCATACAACATTACAACAGTAAAGCTGAGCAGCACACATACAGGTAAAATGAAGAATGGCAGCATTTTACTTTGTACAAGGAGTTCTGTTATTTTAAAGCACTCTTCTCAACCTCTCATTTATATTTCCCACAGAATCCTTTAATCCTGGATATGGGATAGTTAACAGATGGATTTACTATAAAAACACAGCATTGTTACTGGGCTGTGAGAAGTTATTGCTGTATCCTCCACTCATTGGCCTTTGTCACCAAAATCTCAGTCAATTTTAAAGTAAGATATAGAGAAGTGGTAGATAGTAGCTAAGCAGTGCCTATATACAGTAGAAGGAAATAGATAAATTAACCGCTTCCCGACCGCCTCCTGCACATATACGTCGGCAGAATGGCACGGCTAGGCAAAAGCACGTACAGGTACGTTGCCCTTTAATTGCCTAGCCGTGAGTCGCGCGCGCGCGACCCGGTCGGGAGCTCCGTGACCACGGCCACAGGACCAGCGGACCCGATTGCCCCTGGTGTCCCGCGATCGGGTCACAGAGCTGAAGAACGGGGAGAGGTCTGTGTAAACAAACCTCTCCCCGCGCTTCCTACTCTGCCTGTCATTGATCGGCTGTTCCCTGTCATCGGGAAAGCCGATCAATTACGTCAGACGTCAGCCACGCCCCCTAATGTTAAAAAAAACACACACGTCACAGCCCATAACCCCTCCCCCCCCTAGTGGTTAACTCATTCACTGCATGTGTCATTTATACAGGAATCAATGCATTTAAATAGCATTGATTGCTATATAAATGACAATGGTCACAAAAATGTGTCAAAAATGTCCGATGTGTCCGCCATAATGTTGCAGTCACAATAAAAATCGCTGATCGCCGCTATTACTAGTAAAAAAAAAAATATTAATAAAAATGCTATACAACTATCCCCTATTTTGTAAACGCTATAACTCGCTAATTGCGATTTTTTTTTACCAAAAATATGTAGAAGAATACATATAGGCCTAAACTGAGGAAAAATAATGTTTTTTTATATATATTTTTGGGGATATTTATTATAGCAAAAAGCAAAAAATATTGCATTTTTTTCAAAATTGTCGCTCTATTTTTGTTTATAGCGCAAAAAATAAAAACCGCAGGGGCGATCGAATACCACCAAAAGAAAGCTCTATATGTGGGAAAAAAAGAATGCCAATTTTGTTTGGGAGCCACATCGCACGACCACGCAATTGTCAGTTAAAGCGACGCAGTGCCGAATCGCAAAAAGGGGCCTGGTTCTTTGGCTGCCAATTGGTCCGGGTCTGAAGTGGTTAAGAGTATATGATTTATAACTGTATGTAAACTAGCCAGTACATAAGTTAAAATAACTCTAAGATGAGCCCTTGTACTTGTTATAAAATGGGCTGCTACTATACTTCATTCTTAAAGAGAAGCTGTAGTCTTTTTTTTTTTTTTTTATTTATATGGTATAAAAAAAAATCATAAAATCGCTTGTGTGCAAATGGGATGTGTGTAAAATACAGGTAAAAAATCCAGAAGCCGTGCCCTTTGGGTCAGCTAAGCTTTAGATATAAGCAAATGACCTAAAGAACAACACATTTTTTATTTAGGGCAAGAGCTATTTTTTTACTTATTCTACAAAATAATAGTGTGATTTGGTAATGCTATGACCTATTGATTCATATGAAGGTTAAATATAAATGATATGTGCAGGGCTTTTATACATACATTCAAAATCTAGGTTTAAATAATGTTAAAGAATATCTAATTATATTCATAATTAAATGTACAATTGTTTCAGAAAGTTATCAGAACAGAAAAAAATGTAAAGCAGACTTTTAGCCCAAAAATAGCAGCCTATTAAGGCATGGCGTTAAAGTATAAATTCACTTTCATGAAAATAATATAGTAAATAAAAAAAATATATATATAGCATATAAAATTGCGGAACAAGCCATATTGCAATGTAATAGTTAATGTGTCTATAAAATCCAATGCAATATGGCAAAAAGGAGGTCTCCTGTACACAGCTGGTGTACAGAACTTCCCTTCCCTTCCCTTTTATGCTGAAAAAAAAACCCTTGGCTTATACTTGAGTGAGACAGAAGGGCCTAGCTGTCTGGCAGGAATGGGAGAAGGCATTGGCGGGTGCAGGAGAGCTCCGTGGCTGCGCTGGCTTTTGGAATGTGTGTGAGTTTTTATTGAGCTGACATCAGGCTCTTTGCTGCCCCCTCTGGTAAATTCCTGCATGTGCACCCCTTGTGTGTCCTGCACAAGAGCTGGGAGTGGGACAAGGCACGCCACCTAACAAGTAAGGACTGTTCTACAAGTAAGGGGGTGGTTGTGTGTGTGTATCTGTGTACATGTGTCTGTGTACATGTGTGTGTCTGTGCTAATATGTGTGTCTGGGTACTAGACATGTGCACACTGAAATATTTTGTTTCGGAATTTCGTCCGAAAAATTAATTTATTTAGTTACTCCCGAAATTATTTTTTATTTATTTTGTTTTTCGTTAAAAATTGCATTAGTCCGAAAATCCAAATGAATTAAGGCCGAATCTGTCATTGAAGGCCTATGGTGTCTGTCGAATGTTCAAAGAAGATTTGACGGAGCAGCTAAACTGTATGAATCTGTTCCACCCAATTCCAGCAGAAATCTTTCCTCTCTACGTCAAATCTTTTCTCTCTATGTAGAATAATCTTGGACTAATAGAGTTAAGGTTAGGCACCTTCGACCACAGGTTCAATGGACACAGATTGTTATTGTTAGCATTGAATCTCCTATCTATATCGAACTGTTGTCACAACGAAAATAAAGCATTTGTTTATGTTGGATCTTTCGTTTTTCGGATTCTGCACTTTCGTTATCGTTTGTTAAAACGATAATGAAAATACCTGAAATTCGGACGAAAATGCATTCGGACGAAAACGAATGCACATGTCTACTGTGTACATGTGTGTGTGTCTGTTTACATGTGTGTATCTGTGTACATGTGTGTGCCTGTGTATGTGTATGTGTGTGTGTGTGTGTGTGTGTGTGTCTGTGTACATGTGTGTGCCTGTGTACATGTGTGTCTGTGTATGTGTATGTGTCTGTGTACATGTGTGTGCTTTTGTAATTTACCAGTAGCTGCTGCATTTCTCACCCTAGGCTTATACTTGAGTCAATAAGTTTTCCCAGTTTTTTGTGGTAAAATTAGGTGCCTCGACTTATATTCCGGTCGGCTTATACTTGAGTATATACAGTAATTTCCTCTATGATTGGCTCACTGATTTTTGCAGAAGTCTGCACTAAGATACAAGTAAAGTTTAAGGCATCTTCTGCAATAGGAATTATATTTTTGGTGATATACACCCCAAGGCTTAATTACTTCTAAAGGGATGAAAACACAGCGACTTTCCTCATTACCATCCATATATATATATATACACATACTGTACGTACATAATGCATGTACTGGGTGCACCTTTGTGCAAAAATGCAGATTGCACTATACATATTAGTTAAAGCTGCCAGAGTGAGAGCAATAATTCTTGGGTCATCGTTCACGGTTAACTCAAAAATGATGACCTTTGAAGGCTTTGAAAGTGTACCCTATGGACAGTTTTGGGCATCAAAGTTTGTTGACATTGCACACGCACGTTAAATTGAAGACTTGGCATGTTTCATATCCTTCACTGGAAAGCATGGCCTATAACAGGATCTACTACAGGTACTTCTGTGCAGTAGGGATTGAGAAAGTCTCTTAACCACTTTCAGACCGGACCAATTTGCAGCCAAAGAACCAGGCCCCTTTTTGCGATTCGGCACTGCGTCGCTTTAACTGACAATTGCGCGGTCGTGCGACGTGGCTCCCAAACAAAATTGACGTCCTTTTTTTCCCACAAATAGAGCTTTCTTTTGGTGGTATTTGATCGCCCCTGCGGTTTTTATTTTTTGCGCTATAAACAAAAAAGAGCGACAATTTTGAAAAAAACACATTCTTTTTTATTTTTTGCTATAATAAATATCCCCCAAAAATATATAAAAAAACAATTTTTTTCCTCAGTTTAGGCCAATACGTATTCTTCTACATATTTTTGGTAAAAAAAAATCGCAATAAGCGATTATTGATTTGTTTGCGCAGAAGTTATAGCGTTTACAAAATAGGGGTTAGTTTTATAGCATTTTTATTAATAATTTTTTTTTATTAGTAAAGGCGGCAATCAGCGATTTTTATTGTGACTGCGACATTATGGCGGACACGTCGGACATTTATGACACATTTTTGGGACCATTGTCATTTATAAAGCAATCAATGCTATTTAAATGCATTGATTCCTGTATAAATGACACTGGCAGTGAAGGGGTTAACCACAAGGGGCAGTGTAGGGGTTAAGTATGCCTAGGGGTGTGTTTCTTACTGTGGGGGGGGGGCGTGGCTGTCAGCTAGTGAATGCTGATCTCTGCTCCAATCACAGGGAGCAGAGATCGGCGTCACTAGTTGCTAGGCAGAATGGGGAGATGCTGTTTATCTCGGCATCTCCCCGTTCAGCCTTCCCGTGAGACGATCGCGGGTGTCCCCGCGGCGATCGAGTCCGCGGGACCCACGACCGGCCTGACCGGGGTCCCGACCGGTGCGGGATCGCGCCGCTCCCGGCACGCTCCCGATGGCACGGACGGCATTAAGGAGGGACTTATATATATGCCCTCCTGCCTGTCCGTGCCATTCTGTCGACGTATATCTGTGTGCGCCGGTCGGGAACCAGTTAATATAAGCTATGTTATATGACAAAGCAAATCTATAAAAGAAAGTTTGTGAGTACCAAATTCTACCATCTTTGTTTTTATGAAGATTTCAAAAGATGCTTCTGTAGTTCTGTTAGTTCTATAGCTAATATAATGTGACATAAAACAATTAAACTACATCCATTGTATTCTGCAGAGTGTCTGCTTTCAGAAAATATTTAATGTTTGGGGGTTTTAACTAATCTTCAGGCCTAAAATATGCATTTTAACAAGTATGAAAAAAAGTGAAACATTGCTCTGGTAGCAAAAGGGTTAAGGCCATTCAATCTAAAACTTTCAGTAATTGAACTCTTCGCCAGCCCTGATTTCTTCACAGAGACACCTGTTTAAAATTCCTGTGGTCAATCTGTAAAACACTTAACTAATTTTGGACTTCTTAGATGCACAGAGATTGATCACCCTAGACAATCAAGCAGAAACACAATCTTCCCAGTGGTGCATTATATAGACCCACTTATAAGGTCTACATTTCTTGAGGTTACTTATTGATCCCTCAGAAACTCATAAAGCAATGACATCTGAAACCATGTGAACCTATGAAAGGCATTACATTGAAATTTAAGGATCAAGAGGAATCAGACGTTAATGTGTATATTCATTCCTGCAATTCAATGCACTGCTATTGAGACTTTGTTAAACAATTATTCACAGAGTATATTTTGTCATCTCTAGGTTACATCTTATATTTAATTATGTTGATTCCGTTTAGAGGATATTAGAGGATACACATGCCTGCATTTTGTATGCCAAGTCTTCAATAGCTATCTTCAAAGAACTGAAATGGTGGTTTTAGTTTCATCTCATCCATTCCCTTTTATGAAAAAGTAATATTTCTGGGTAATTGGCTTTCCCAGAATGACTTCCCAACATACATCTTGACTAGACATATATCTACAAGAGTATGTAAACCTCATTTTTATCTGTATAAGCGCATACGTGTATCTAAACTTTCTTTTCCTACAAACATTATTTTGTTTTCAAAATAAAGTAGACTACTTCCAGAATAAAATTAGCATATTCTAACTGTGACAGACCCAACCAGGGCAGAGGCTTTTGGCGGGGACTGCAAGCTAGCCTCTTGCCTACTGACTATGGGCCCTGGCTTTTAAGGGAGCACTACTCTTTGGGAGGTTTGTGCCTGGGAGACCCTTGGAGTAATGTTATATGGATTCAAGTCCATGTCTTCCATAAAAACACTGACTCTGGGAATGGGAGGACCCATATACATGACTATGGTCCCTGGAATTCTAGGGAGCTACAAGCATTTAGGAAGATGTCCTGTTATATAATGAGAAAGGACATTATTACATTTAACAGTCAAGGAAGCCATATTGGTCTCTGCCAACTTGAAACTCAGTAAGCAAATGTATGTAAAAAGAAAGCGGGTTAATGGGATTTAGACAGCCCTTGGTCTTCTTGAATACTGTTGCAGGATAGTCTGAGGTGGGGTGATATCACTGTTTGTTATGTGTTTTTTGTTAAGTAGGTCTTTCCCATTGTTCTATTGTTTCTGTCTGTCTGATCATCTCTTGGAGATGAGATTAATCTGGTGACCACTTTAACTTGTTACCAAATTATTGTGAGATGTTATATGTTTGTTGAATAACTTATTGTTTAATTAATTTACTTTTTAAGTAAGATCATACTTAGCTGTTAATTATATTCATGTTTACAGTTTGTATTGTAAGGGTAATATGATCAAGAGGGAATGGGGGGGCGTGGCTTGGCACGCAGAGCGGATGGCAGCAGACTAGACGAGCTCCGTCAAACCCTCAGCCCTTACAGCTCAAACAACACCGTAACCACCAGCCAAAATGAGCAGACTCACCCGCCACAACTCCGGAACTCACCCTCGACGCTCCGCTCCGGCCTCGAGCTCCAGAAGCATCCCGGACATCTTTAAATCCCAGTCACAGACCCGCCGCCGCAAGGCCCTTCCCAAGATGGCGCAGCCGCGTGGAGAGGAAGAGTTCAGCGAGGACTCACAGTCCGCTTACGAAGAGGAGGTAAGAGACACCGCTGCAGCAGATCACCCCCTTACCCTCCCGGCCATGATGAAAATAGCGGCAGACATCAAGGGGACCTTCTCCTCCGCCATCACGGAGTTGAAAGCGGACATCTTGTCCATTTCAGAGAAGCTAGAGGGGGCAGAGAAGGCAGGCACAAGGAGGGACAAGGCCATAGCGCGCCTGGAAAAAGTCACAGACAACCATGCAGCCCACCTCATTGAAATGAACCGCCAATTGGAGGATTTGGACAATAGGGGGAGAAGACACAATGTTAGGGTGAGGGGGGTACCAGAATCTGTGGACCCCAGCAACATACCCTCTGCCCTACAGTACGTTTTCAATGAGGTCCTGGAACGCCCGACGGACACCATGATAGTTTTTGACCGGGCACACAGGGCACTAAGAGCCAGGCCAGCCGACACGGCACCCCCCAGGGACATCATATGCTGTCTCCCGGACTTTAAACTGAAGGAGGAAATCATGCAAAAGGCCAGACGTAATGCACACATAACATTCAATGACACGGCCATCGCCATTTTCCAAGACCTCTCGCCCATTACTTTAAGCAACAGGAGAGCTCTGCGCCCCCTGCTGGAGATCTTACGCGAGCAAAATATACCATACAAGTGGAAATTCCCCTTTGCATTAAATGTGACTTTCCAAGGTAGGCAGCTTTACCTACGTACACCAGATGACCTCCAGAACTTCTGTCAAGACATCCAGATCCCGCTGATTGACCTACCTGAGTGGTACAGAGAATTCCTCAACCCTCCAAAAACACAGGGAACCCAAGCTTCACAACCCACCACACCTACCAAACCACCGAACAAAAGAGGGAAGTTCCAGTCCAAACAAGGCCCGGGCACAAGCGCTACCACGAGACACGCCAATGCACCGAGAGATCTACAGCCAGACTCAGGCCAGGAATGAATTCTTAGATGAAGGCAGGATAGCCGATTTCATTTCACCGCAGTAATAGCACCACTGCACACTCACACACAGGTTGTTCATATTAACAGTTACTTTTTGCGCTTTATTTTTCTCCAACCTTGTTCTACCCAGCACAGCTACTCCATTTGGTCCACTTGTAGCAGGTGACTTCCCGCTTGGACTCCACCAGAGCACCGGACCTAGGGCTACAACACCCACAAACGGACGGGAAAGGAGCCGGGTGTACACTGAACTCCACACTTCTAAGGTATGAACTTTCCTTTACCTAGTCTAAGAAGGGACACTCCATATGGAACTGAGTCAGTGCACAACCTCACCTTGTCTAACCAAGAAGCCCTACAAAGAGTCATGGATAACCATGGCCTGCGATGTGCACGGACAATCATAGGCATGGTAAGAAACTCAGAGCGGTCCCACAGGGACGGATTGGAGGGAGCGGGAACATGCAGACCCTAGAAGTTTAATTGGGCATTTTCACATTGAGTGTGCAGTGGTGTGAACAGTGGTGGGAGCCTGCATCACTGACCAACGATGTTTTACGTCATCCTTAAAGGGTGATAGTCAAAGTTACGGTTACGGTTAATGTTTACCTATAGCATGACTTTTCTGTTAGCAATTTCTATGAAGGGCTGGGGGGGAGGGAGTTTGAGGTGAATAACACACTTAATTCCTCTTTATTGGGTTTTCTGGCTGGGCCGGAAAAACTGATTATTGCCACTGATCTGGGCTACCTCCCATCACCCCCACAGTGGACGCGGCAGTGTGAACGCCACAGTGACACCTCGAAGTTTAGAGGACGGCACTGGGGCGCCAACAAGCAGCTCCTAACGAATTCAGTTACCTCTGGGAACTCAAACCCAGAGGTTAGTTACCACATCTCCTGACCCACCTTCCAAAGTGTCGGATAGTGGGCTCACTAATCTATTCTATTGCCACGTGCAATCCTACTTTTCTCTCCTATATCCTGTCCTCTTCTTAACACCCCCCACACTAGACTAGTGTGAACCCTCCCTCCTGTTACCCGTACAACCTTCCCCCCCCTCACCCCACACGCAGCATCCCACAAAATGATTTACTCAACATTAGGGAAAAACCCCACGGTGATATCACACAACGTAAGGGGACTTAACAAACCACAAAAGAGAACACAATTATTACGTGACTTGGGAAAGAGGAGGCCGGCCTTCGTATTTCTACAAGAGACGCACTTTAGAGCGGACTCTATACCAAAGATGACAGATGGGTACTTTACCAAAGCATACCATGCACCCAATCCAGACTCGAAAACAAAGGGGGTATCCATCCTTATAGGACGAAACTCGGGATTCTCCCCTACACACCAAAAGGCAGATCCGGGAGGCCGGTTCCTCTTCCTCAAAGGACATATAGGCAAACTACCTATAACACTTGCATGCGCATACTTCCCGAACTCCGCACACATAACCTTTTGCCAATCACTGATAGACGAATTGACGGAATTTGCCTCTGGATGTATCATCTTGGGAGGGGACTTTAATGTCCCCCTGGAACCCATACAGGATACATCTAACGGCAAATCCACGATCACCTACCGTAAACTGAAAAAGATAAAAATGATGTTACACTCACTGACTTTGACTGACTCATGGCGAGTGACTCATCCCCAGGGGAGGGATTACACGTACTTTTCCTCTCTGCACCAAAAGTACACACGTATAGATTTTCTATTCATCACACAAAGAGACCTCCCCAGGATGACAGGGGCACATATAGGTTCGAGATCAGTATCTGATCATGCACCTATATCAATGTCCTTACAGCTACAAGAGACACACAAGAAAAATAGTGGGTGGAGGCTGAACCCGACATTATTGACAGACCCGGTGACTCTTGAAACAATAAAGAAAAATATACAAACTTACTTCCAAGAAAACACGACAGAAGAGGTATCACACTTGAACATCTGGGAAGCACACAAATGTGTAGTCAGAGGTCAACTCATGGGGTTAGCCTCACAGAAAAAGAAGGCAGCAGAAAAAGAACTAAAAGACTTATTCCACAGAGTCCAAACATTAGAGACCCAACACAAGAGGTCACTGGCACTGACAGTCGCTGAAGACCTTCTGATAGCTAGAAAAGCCCTACAAGAGAAACTAGACTTACAGGCCAAAAGAATACTCTTCTATCGCAGAGGCTTCTTTTACGAACACGGAAACAAGAACAACAAATACCTAGCTAGGGCCCTGCGAGACATCCGGGTTTCCACCACCATCACTCAGATCAAAGATAAAAGGCAGAAACTGATTCATAACACAGAACGAATTGCAGCAGAGTTCCATGACTTCTACTCACGGCTATATAATATCCCCCCCCCGCACAAACCTAAGGCGGTAGAGGGAACCAGAGCACAAATAATCGCACAGTACCTGACAAACAGTGGCTTACCGAGCTTGTCTAGGTCTGATGCGGAGGAAATTGACAAACCAATAGAGATGATGGAACTTCTACATGCGATCAAAACAATGAAGTCAGGAAAAAGCCCAGGCCCAGATGGCTTCCCCGCCATCTATTATAAGACATTTTCGCAACTTCTGTCTCAACCTCTGCTAAAAGCCCTGAACTCACTTGCCACTCCCCAAAGCTCCACACCCACCTTTAATGCAGCCCACATCACGGTGCTTCCCAAACCAGGCAAAGACCCCAACTGTTGCTCTAGCTATAGGCCAATCTCGCTCCTAAACCTTGATATGAAAATTCTTTCCAAGCTTATAGCCGTCAGACTAAGTAAATTGCTACCAGATATTATTGGCCCGGAGCAAGCTGGGTTCATGCCGGGGAGGGAAGCCCGGGACAACGTTATCAAGGCCACAAACCTGATTCACACAATGAAGGAAGGGTCTGTCGAGGGTCTTCTCCTGTCCACGGACGCGGAGAAGGCCTTCGACAGAGTGGCATGGGATTTTATGCTCGCAGTATGTCAACACATAGGCCTAAGAACGAACCTGCTAACATGGATCTCAGCGCTATACCAAGCCCCAACAGCCAGACTGAAAATTAATGGTATCCTCTCTGAACCAGTACACATTAGTAATGGAACCAGACAGGGATGCCCCCTATCCCCTATTCTGTTTATTCTCTCCCTGGAACCATGTATCCGTATGATAAATAACAACAACTCAATAGCAGGTATGAGACTAGGGACCAAACACTACAAAATAGCCGCATATGCAGATGACCTCCTGTTCGCACTCACACAGCCACACATCTCGATTCCCAATCTAGTCAAGGAGTTTGAGATGTTTGGCTACCTAACTAACTTTAAAATTAATTACGAGAAATCCGAGGCACTCAACATATCCTTAGATCCTGATAAGCTGCAACAGACCAAGGCCAACTGCCCCTTTAAGTGGGTAGATACTAAACTAAAATACCTAGGGGTATGGCTCACACCAGACCTAAGCAATCTATACCTACAAAACTTTCAACCCTTCATACAGAATTTGAGCAAAGACCTCAAGGGTTGGAGCCTTAAACCACTGTCTTGGTTTGGCAGAGCTGCTGCCATAAAAATGACAATACTGCCAAGGGTCCTATACCTGTTCCACACATTACCCATTAAATTACCCAAAAACTTCTTCACGCAGCTACAGACAACAGTGAGAACCTTTATCTGGGCCAAGAAAAAGTCAAGACTTAAAATGTCGACCCTGATGTCACCAAAAACAGATGGGGGAATCAATTTACCCAACTTTAGACACTACTACTATGCCACACAACTGACCCGTATCTTAGACTGGAACTGCCACGCCTCCTCTAAAGACTGGGTGGGAATTGAAGGTTTACAAACAACTACCCCACTGAGATTCACACCATGGGTAACTAAAGGGGCCCTTGACACTGGACTGCTCGCACACCCCACCATAGGCCCGACCTTAGCAGCCTTCCATACACTGACCCAAACACATAACCTGGCATCATCTCCGGGCCCCCTGACCCCATTAGTCCACAACAGGGACTTCGCGTTAGGACAGTCAACCACGTCATTCCCACACAGAGACGACAACACACCGATGACCGTTGCACACTGCATCATGGGAGGTAAGCTTAAAACTTTCGAAGCATTAAACATGGAACTACAAGCGAGACATTTTACGTTCTGGCAGTACAGACAACTACATAACTACATTCTCAGCACGGCCAACAAACAACAATTCCTAAGAGATCAGTCGTGGTTTGAACAACTGTGCATCAAGGGAGAGCCGGTGAACAAAGCCACCTCATTGATGTACAGCTGGTTACAGACTAACAAGAGTACACCACCGAGTACACACAGGGCCAAGTGGGAAGCGGCACTCAAGAAAACATTCACTGATGAACAGTGGAACAATGCATGCATTCTTGCTCACAAATGCTCCATTAGCACTAGCACACAGGAAACCTCATACAAGGTTCTGACGAACTGGTATCTCACTCCGGTCAGACTGCATGCATGGTGCCCAGAGACCTCAGAACTATGCTGGAGGTGTGGCGTTGACAAGGGCACCATGCTACACATCTGGTGGGATTGCCCTTCGTTACGCGGATATTGGGATGGGGTATGTGCTCAGATACGTGCCATCACAGAGACTAAGCTTTCCCTCAATGCGGAGTGTTGCTTGCTACACATTTCTGACTACTCACTGTCAAGATACAAAAAGTCAATGACCCGACACATGTTGAACGCCGCAAAGACAGTTATCCCCAGACATTGGAGATCCACACAAGCACCCACGATTAAGGAGTGGGTGTCTGAAGTGGACTTACTATACAAACTGGAAGAAACAGTGACAATAGTATCAGAGAACACTGACAGATTCCATAAAACTTGGAGACCGTGGGTTGCCTTTAAATACTCAGATGCCTTTACTAAGCTTCAAACGGGCTGAAATATACGATAGAAAGTTGTGTTGTACTTATACTAATACCTAATGACCTCCCTACCGGAGCAGAAATTAGTAATAACTGCTGGGATCAGAAGAACAGACCTGAATGCCAGCACCCGACAGGGTTAAACTTAAACTGAGCCTGAAATAATAACACCTGAAGACGAAATTGCATTAGAAAAAAATCCAAGGGGTTATCCCTCCCCCCCCACCCCCCCCCCTATCTTTCCTCTCTCCATATTCCTTTTCCTACCCCCTATCTCTTTCTATTCTTTTCTGGGCCTCTGCCCTTTAAGACACTGGTCGTGGTGGCACCCCCGTCTCTGGGCCTAAATTTAGGGCAGGGCATGGGGGGCACATGACTAACTAAGACGAACTCACCAATAAGCACAGTTTTGGTAACATGGCCAGCATAACACAAGTACATTACTAGCAGTTGCCCCAAATGTGATTCATGTTGAGTGAAACTGTACGATATCTTGCACAAATGTAATGTTGAACAAATGTTGTTAAGACGAATCTTTTGTTTTGCTTAATAAAAATCTTTTATTGGAAAAAAAAAAAAAAAAAGAGGGAATGTCCTCCTGTGGGGTATAAAGCATGTGTCTGAGTTTCAATAAACAGACATTCCTTTAGATTTTACCTCACATCTTGTCTGTGTATGATGGGTGGGGTAACAGGGCTCTTGGTCTGCTTAGAATGGTTTGGAGGGCAAAAGGCAGTGTTTGGCGAAAGGAAGTACCTAATCGGGTTCTGTCACACTAACTATAGTAGTACATGTTCGCAAAAAATTTGCCTGGTCAGACTAGAAAAAGTGTATATTTTATATTTTATATGTATCTTTGTCTCTAAAACATATAAAAATAGGGACAACAGCACCAAAATAAGCCCTATGCTCACTTCTATATCATAAGTAATAACAAAAAAAATCTAAATTCCTAGAACTATACCTATAAGTGATAACGTCTCCGTTAGAAGTTTTCTTTAATCTGATATCTAATATTTATCAATTAACAAATATTAACAAATGAATGAATGGATTAGCTTTTTATAGAATAATTGAGTTGTATATATATATATATATTTATATCTTCTAGATATGGATAAAGTAAAAATTATAGGTAGTATAAGGTTTCACATTTCTTAAGATGCAAAAGTTTGTGTATATATGAGAATATAATTTATTTATATTACAATATTTCTTGAATAGGATATTAATAAGACCATTGGGTTTTCAATGAATATAATATACATACTGATTCATGTAGTATTTGATTTAGATGTTAAAGAAGTTATATCCTATACTTAAAATAGTTTAACACATTGTTCTTGCCCACTCCTCAGGATTGCTGATGCATAGAGACTGAGAAACTCCCACCAATACGTGAGGGGTTAAAGCCCACGGTTTTCTGTAGAACTGCAAGACAAATGAGAACCTTAACCGCTTCCCGACCGGCGCGCGACGATGTATGTCAGCAGAATGGCACAGACAGTCATAAGGGCATACAGGTACGTCCCTTTGAATTTGCTGCCGTGCCGATGTAAACAGCATCTCCCCGTTCTACCTAGCAACAAGTGACACTGATCTCTGCTCCCTGTTATTGTAACAGAGATCAGTGATCTGTAAAACACAGCCATGCCCCCCACAGTTATCAACACACCCCTAGGACACACTTAACCCCTACACTGCCACCCCCTGGTTAACCCCTTCACTGCCAGTGTCATTTACACAGGAATCAGTGCATTTGTATAGCACTGATTGCTGTATAAATGACAATGGTCCCAAAATAGTGTAAAAAATATCCGATGTTGCAGTCACAATACAAATCTCTGATCGCCACCATTACTAGTAAAAAAAAAATATTAATAAAAATGCCATAAAACTATCCCCTATTTTGTAAATGCTATAACTTTTGCGATTTTTTTTACCAAAAATATGTAGAAGAATACGTATCGGCCTAAACTTATATATTTTTGGGGATATTTATTATAGCAAAAAGTAAAAAACAGGGATGATCAAATACCACCAAAAGAAAGCTCTATTTGTGGGAAAAAAGGATGTAAATTTTGTTTGGGAGCCACGTTGCACGATTGCGCAATTGTCAGTTAAAGTGACGCAGTGTCGAAACGCAAAGTGGTCTGGTCTTAAGCCAGCAAAATGGTCCGGTCTGAAAGTGGTTAAACCAGCCTTTTTAGGAAGGAGGGGTCAGATTTTAGGTGTAAAAGCTAGAAACAGAAACACAGTTGGGCAGACTAATTCAGGCAGACATTGAAGGAAGCTGCCACAGCTACAAACACACCCAAAGACATACATCTGATTCAATCTTCATCTTACATTGATTGATGTTATTTTTATATTTTACATTTCGATATTTGTTCTTGTAATATTTTGCTATTTTTTATTAAATATTAAATCAATTTTTTTGTTTTTACACGAGAACTGAATGGATTTTCTTGGAACTTTCCTCATCAATATAATTTACAGAATATCACTATTAATACCAGAAATAACAGTATTTAGCCAGTTTCATTTTGTACGAATATCGAACATTTTAGAATTATTTCTCCTTCTGCTTGAGGAGAGGGAAGATAAGCAAGACAAGCATTGATTATGTAGTCAAGCTTCAAGGAGAAATAGAAACAGCAAATTAACTTTCGGCATCATCGAATGAACCTGGAATCATAGAATCATCAAAACTGGTGAGACGTTTGCGCACGTGCAAGAAAACTCTGTTTCTTGATGACGTAATTTCTCGCCAAGAGAACGAACGCATGTTACATGAAGGAAGTCTGCCCTAAATTGGTAAGTAATGAATTTTATTGATGAATTATCTAGTAAGAGTAAATTAGAATTCAAAAATCTGTCAAAATTTGTTAAAGATGATGAATTATGGTGTTATATGTTCAATGAATGTTTACAGGCTAATATTAAGATACAAAAATCAAAATTTACTTTTAAGAGATTCGGCAAACAGGTTAGAAATGTGATAAAGGTAGTAAACGTTTTTGACACAATGATATTAGGAGTTCCTAAAAGGAATGTTGTTTGTACAAAAGGGAAAACAAAGCATAACAGTGTATGTGTTAATTGTCCGATTTTGACTGAGCGAATAGATCATTTGCAAAGTGCAATTCAAATAAAAGATATTCAGTTGTCTGAATTATAGAATAATTTAAGAAGGATTTGTGTAAATTCTAAATCACAATCAGTCAAGCAAGAGTTTAGAGATTAATGATAGTGCAGACTCTAAACAGAAGTCTTTTGTACCAGATATGCGGTCTATAGAGATTGATGACCAGGATCATGAAGTTAAAACAAAATTAATGGATAAAGATGCAGTATGCACACAAAGTTTAGACTTTGCAAAAATGATGATCAGAGAGTTGCCACATGTATGGCCACACTCAGATATGGTGAGATACATGTCACAGGCAGAACCAAAGTTTCAAAGCAGACAGGAAATGTTCTTTGCTTACATTGTAAAAAATGTGGCAATGTACAGAAAGAATGTTTAAAATATAAATTAGATTCACAAAGAAAACTTTGGAATTAAAAAATGAGGACATTTCAGAGCAATTTATTCATCCTTGTCCAAACAATAGGTTGATTGATTTGCCTTATGCCTCAGAAGTCAAACAGATCAGTACACTGACTGTTAATGACAGATCAATCAATATGGCAAGCAATGCTGTCAATGAGATATATGGATTACTTCCATTGCCAAAATCAGGATTAAAAACAGTATTGACTTCTGCAACATTAAATTATGTTGCTCCAATTTTAATACATGAAGGTGGAAGGCCATGGTTACGTGGTTTATTAAATGGTAGGACAACTAAATGGTTAATAGATTTAGGATCTGAACTCAGTTTAACTAAACACAAATTACCTGTGAATATTAATTCTTCAAAATGTAATTTAATTGGATTCAGTGGATAAGAAAATACAGTTGCAAAAAAAGTTTCTGATGTGACTTTTGAAATTTCAGGACTTTTGAAAACAAAGATAAATATCTGGTGTTGTCAAAATACAGAGAATATTCTAGGCATAAATGTGATTAGTAAATTACATTGGATTATTGATTTAAGTAATTCTACTATATGGAAAGATTCATCTAGGCCCAAATCTATGTTAATAGATTCTTCCATGTACAGTAATGTTGGAAGTATTTGTACAGCAGTCGCGGACATGTCTTCAGATTATAATTGGCCACATACAGGAACCAATCTCGTATTGGAACAATTGGTTCGATCACATAACATTCTTTGGAGTCAGACCAAAACGGATACAGGTTTGTTTAAAGATATTGAAATAGAAATTGAGGGAAGAGAACCTGAACCTCAAATTTAATATAAGTTGCCACAAGAATCAATAGGTCCAGTTTCAGACATTGTACAATCATTTTTACAACAAGGAATATTAAAGAAAGCACAATCAGTGGTAAATAATTGTATTTGGCCTATTAACCGCTTCCCGACCGGCCACTGCATATATACGTCAGCAGAATGGCACGGGCAGGCAGAATCACGTACCTGTACGTGATCGTGCATGTGCCTGCCCGTGGGTCGCGCGCGCCGCTAGCGGCGCGCTCGCGACTCGGTCGGGAGCTCCGTGACCCCGGCCGCGGGACCAGCGGACCCGATCGCCGCTGGTATCCCGCGATCGGGTTACGGAGCTGAAGAACGGGGAGAGGTCTATGTAAACAAACCTCTCCCGCGCTTCCTACACTGACTGTCAGTGATCGGCGGTTCCCTGTCATCGGGAACGCCGATCAATGACGTCAGACGTACAGCCACGCCCCCCTACTGTAAAAAAAACACAACACGTCACACTGACTCCTCCCCGCCCCCTAGTGGTTAACCCCCTAACTACAACTGTCATTTACATAGGAATCAGTGCTATTTAAATAGCAGTGATTGCTGTATAAATGACAAATGTCCCAAAAATGTGTCAAAAATGTCCGATGTGTCCGCCAAAATGTCGCAGTCACAATAAAAATCGCTGATCGCCGCCATTACTAATAAAAAAAAAATATTAATAAAAATGCTATAAAACTATCCCCTATTTTGTAAACGCTTTAACTTTTGCGCAAACTAATCAATAATCGCTAATTGCGATTTTTTTTTTACCAAAAATATGTAGAAGAATACGTATCGGCCTAAACTGAGGAAAAAAAATGTTTTTTTATATATTTTTTGGGGATATTTATTATAGCAAAAAGTAAACAATATTGCATTTTTTTCAAAATTGTCGCTCTATTTTTGTTTATAGCGCAAAAAATAAAAACCGCAGGGGCGATCAAATACCACCAAAAGAAAGCTCTATTTGTGGGAAAAAAAGGACGCCAATTTTGTTTTGGAGCCACGTCGCATGACCGCGCAATTGTTAGTTAAAGCGACGCAGTGCCGAATTGCAAAAAGGGGCCTGGTCCTTTGGCTGCCAATTGGTCCGGGGCTGAAGTGGTTAAGGATACTGATAACTGGATTTCTTTTTCAGTTGATTTAAGATCACTGAATAAATACATTACAAATGACAAACCTATTGTTTCTAATTCAAATGTAATGTCACACCTGGATCCCAAGGCCAAAGTATTTTCTGTACTGGAAATCGCCAATAGTCATTTTTCTATATCATCAGCTAAAAGCTGTCAATATAAACTTGCCTTCAACTTTAATAAAGAAACCTGTGCATTCACTAGAATAATTCCAGGATTGGACATTTGTGACAGTATAGTGCATGAGTGTTTAAAGAAGTATTATCAAAATTCTCTAGACCAGAATGTATTTTCCGGCATGTGGACAAGTTTTTGTTGTCATTCTTTCAGTTATTTACTCTGTTACAAACAGCAGGGTTGAAACTGAACACAGAGTCAGTTCAGTGGATGAAAAGTCAGGTAGCATTCCTTCATATGCAAATTAGTCATGGACAGAGACAGTTATCACAGGAAAAAGTAAGAAACATTTCTGCTATTCCAATTCCAACATCTTACAAGGCATTATATACATTTTTGAGCAAAGTAAATTGTTACAAAGAGTTTTTACAGAAATGTGATGCTAAAGTTAAACCATTATTTGATTTTTTGAGACAAAAAGATGTTGTGTTTGATCAATGGGGTCAAACCCAGACAGATGTCTTTGAAATGTTGAAAAGGGATCTGCAGAATGCTCCTTCATTGAATACTATAGAAATTTGTCCATTTATTCCCTTTGTATTGCAAACTGTTTTATCTGAAAATTCAATCTCAGTGACTTTGTCTCAATTAAAAGAAGGTGATCAGAAAATAATAGGCTTTTTCTCCAGAGGTTTGACAAATATGGAAAATACCTTTGACACACATATTAAGCAATTGTTAAGTGTTTATTTTGCAGTCAAAGTTACAGAAAAGATTGTGACTAGAGTTGAGCGGACACCTGGATGTTCGGGTTCGGCGGGTTCGGCCGAACTTCAGAAAAAAGTCCAGGTTCAGGACGGAACTTGACCCGAACTTGACCCCGAACTCCGAACCCCATTGAAGTCAATGGGACCCGGACTTTTGAACACTAAAATGGCTGTAAAAAAGTAATGGAAAGGGCTAGAGGGCTGCAAATGGCAACAAAATGTTGTTAAGAGCATGGCAAGTGATCTGCAAACAAATGTGGATAGGGAAATAACTTAAAATAACATAAAAAAATAAAAAATAAAAATAAAATGCTGAAGGCCCCCTTCTCAGCAGAAGAGGTAGTGGAAGTCATTAAGAACCTCAGAAACTCAACGGCACGATGCCGCACATATGGTGGGAATACCCCTGAATACTCACTTTCTGGAAAAAAATTATTCAATTTAATGGATAAGATAGTGGGAAAATAAAATACTTGGAAATTAAAAAAAATGAAAAAATGATAATCTTGACCTAGGAGGACGAAATTCAAATGGAGTAGGAGGTTGAGGTGGTGGTGGATGTGGCAGTGTAGGTGGAAGCGGTGGTGGAGGAGGACGAGGTAGCCAACACTGGTTCAAAAATACAACAATGGCTGGGTAAGGCTAGTGGTGTATGATGTGTCGAATTCTGTCCCCCGTCGCATAGTGTCCGCCCTGTACTGCGCTTGCTCAGTACGTAGGACAAGGGGATTTCGAAACTCTCCGAAGACAATGCGCGGTGACTCCAGGTTCAAGCCACATCATCCGAGGTTGAAGCCTAGCCAAGCGAGCCCGTGAGGGGCCCTGTTACTATGTGCTACCGTATGTCCACTTGGATGGTCGGGCTTGAACCTGCACTCACTTCGCAGGCGACGTTCATCTTTGGAGATTTTGTGAATCTCCTTGTCCTCCGTACTGCGCAAGCACTGCACCTGCGCAGTAAGTGGCCGGACACTATCCGATAGCAAGACAGTTTTCGTCAGAACACCGGTATATGTGTCTATTCTGCACAAGGTACGGCCAAGTCCTGTGGGATCCATGGAAGGAAGACCTGAGAGTGACGACCTGGATTCAGTCTGGTCTGAGAGAAGATGGAGCCTCTCGTATGACCAGAGCCTGGGGACCTAGATGGCATCTGCTGCAGTTCCGGATGTTTTGGACTTTTGGACTGTCACAATCCATCAGAGTACCCAAGTACCTGTCACAGTCCATCGGAATACCTGAGTACCTGTCACAGTCCATCAGAAAACCCGAGTGCCTGTCACAGTCCATCAGAGTACCCGAGTACCTGTCACAATCTATCAAAGTACCCGAGTACCTGTCAAGTCCATATGAGTACCCGTCACAGTCCATATGAGTACCGAGTACCTAAGTACCCATCACCGCCCTTCATAGTACCCGAACTCCAGTCACCAGTCCAAGTACCTATCTGTAGCCCATCAGAGTACCAAAGAACCTGTCACCGGGCCATCAGAGTACCCGAGTACCTGTTACCAGGCCATCAGAGTACTTGAGTAACTGTCACCAGGCCATCAGAGTACCCAAAACCTGTCTCCAGGCCATCAGAGTACCCGAGTAGCTATCTGCAGCCCATGCCTCATAGAATATACGTTGGGGTGTTTTCTTTCCAAAATGGGGTCATTTTGTGGGTAATTCCACTGTCCTGGTGCTCAAGGACCTTCAAAAGTGTGATGAGTACCCGAGTACCTGTCACCAGGCCATCAGAGTACCCGAGTACCTGTCACCAGGCCATCAGAGTACCCAAGTACCTGTCACCAGCCCATCAGATTACCCGAGGGCCTGTCACCAGGCCATCAGAGTACCCGAGTACCTGTCACCAGCCCATCAGAGTACCCGAGTACCTGTCCCTAGCCCATCAGAGTACCCAAGTACTTGTCACCAGCCCATCAGAGTAACCGAGTACCTGTCCCTAGCCCATCAGAGTACCCAAGTACTTGTCACCAGCCCATCAGAGTAACCGAGTACCTGTCACCGGCCTATCAGAGTACCTGAGTACCTGTCACCAGCCCATCAGAGTAACTGAGTACCTGTTACCTGCCCATCAAAGTACCCGAGTACCTGTCACCAGCCCTTTAGAGTAACCAAGTACCTGTCTCCAGCCCATCAGAGTACCCGAGTACCTATCTGCAGCCCATGCCTCATAGAATATACATTGGGGTCTTTACTTTCAAAAATGGGGTCATTTTGTGGGTAATTCCATTGTCCTGGTGCTCAAGGACCTTCAAACGTGTGATGGGTAGGAATGAAATGAGATGTGTAATTTATGCTCCTAGAACGCCTGAAGGTACTACTTCAATTTTGGTCCACTATATGTGGCCAGGCTGTGTAAAAGTCTCACACATGTGGTATTGCCATACTCAGGAAGAGTAGCAGAATGTGTTTTGGGGTGTCAAAAAAAAAAAAATCTTAATTTGCAAAGGATTGTGGGAAAAGATTACAACTTAAAAAAACTCACCATGCTACTTACTTAATATCTTGGAATGTCTAAAAAGGGGTAATTTGGGGGTTATTTGTACTTTCCTGACTTGTTAGTGTCTCAAGAAATGAGATACACCCGATGTACTGAAGGCCTGATCAGATGTGATTAATTTTCAGTGATTGGCACCATAGTTTGTAGACTCTCTAACTTTCACAAAGACCAGATAATATACACTAATCTGGGTTATTTTTACCAAAGATATGTATAAGTATAAATTTTGGCCAAAATTTATGAAGAAAAATTACTAATTAGCAAAATTTTATGACAGAAACTTTACAGTCTTTTTTTATTTATAGCACAAAAAATAAAAAACCCAATAGTGACTAAATACCACCAAAAGAAAGCTCTATTTGTGTGAAAAAAATGACGCAAGTTTCATATGGGTACAGTGTTGCATGACTGAGTAATTGTCGTTCAAACTGTAAGAGTGCTGAAAGCTGAACATTTGTCTGGGCAGGAAGGGGGTGTAAGTGCACTGTATTGAGGTGGTTAAATGTTATTTGTGTCCTTAAATTCAGGCAGAGTGCAAGAGGCTTTGTTTGGGGGTCATAAAATCATTTGGAACCCTCCCTCCCCCAACTGCTAAGTTAACCGATACCAATGCTCTATCTGCTGACTTTCCCAAACCCATACACACTATACCTACTTCTTTTGTGTTCCGATTTATGGATGAATTCACCATGTAGCATGTAGTGAAAGGGCCTGCTTGAATACTTTCAAATGGTACTGTTTAATGTTTTGTTCTCCTATTACCTTGATAGTTAATTGCAGAATGTAAAAATGTGCTTCAATTTGGACAGTGTGTATTCATATTTTTGGATTATGACACTTCTTACCTGTCCAGTGGGCTGCCAAAAGTGTAAGTAAAGGGGGGGGCTGGCTAAAGAAACACACATTATTTATGCATTCAGCTCTCAATGAAGTGGAGAGGGTTACCTGTCCAAAACACCCGCCCCTAAAATTTTTACAATGGCCCATCAGAGGTGGTAAGGAAACTGATAAGTGGACCTTAGATTTTTTTCTTTAACCACTTCCCGCCCGGCCTATAGCAGAATGACAGCCAGGCAGTGGTTTTGTTATCCTGACTGGGCATCATATGACATACTTCAGGATAACATGCCGCCACACGCCCGTGGGGGCGCGCATTGCGGCGATTGTTGTAGCGGTGTGTCAGTCTGACACACCGCCACACTTATCTCGGTAAAGAGCCTTCGGCTGAGGCTCTTTACCATGTGATCAGCCGTGTCCAATCACGACTGATCACGATGTCAACAGGAAAAGCTGGTGATTGGCTTTTCCTCACTCGCGTCTGATAGACGCGAGTAGAGGAGAGTCGATCGGCGGCTCTCCTGACAGGGGGGTCTGCGCTGATTTTTTATGCCCACACTGGACCACCAGGGACTCCACTAGGACCACCAGGGAAGTGGGCAACATGTGGATGGCCAGGTATTTACCCCCTGGCCATCCACATGTGCAAATGATGCACAATCTGTGCCAGTCAGTGCCCACAGGTGGCACTGACTGGCACCATCATGTACCAATAAAAATCAGTGATGCCCAGCAATGCCACCCATCAGTGTCATCAGTGCCACCCATCAGTGTCCAGCAGTGCCACCTATAAATGCCCATCCGTGCCCATCAGTGCCCACCTATCAGTGCCCATCCATGCCACCTATCCGTGCCACCCATAAGTACCCATCGGTGCTGCCTATGAGTGCCCATCACTGCCACCTATGAGTGCCCATCAGTGCTGCATACCAGTGCCAACCTTCAGTGCCCATCAGTGCCACCTATCAGTGCCCATCATCAGTGGCCGTCAGTGCCACCTCATCAGTACCACCTCATTGGTGCCACCTCATCGGTGCCCATCAGTGCCGCCTTATCAGTGCCCGTCAGTGCAGCCATATCAGTGCCCATCATTGAAGAAGAAAACATACTTATTTACAAAAAAAATTAACAGAAACAAAGAAAAACTTGTTTTTTTTTCCAAAAATTGTTTTATTTGTTGCGCAAAAAATAAAAATCTCAAAGGTGATCAAATACCACCAAAATAAATCTCTATTTGTGGGAACAAAATGATATGAATTCTGTTTGGGTACAGTGTAGCACGACCACGCAATTGTCATTCAAAGTGCGACAGCGCTGAAAGCTGAAAATTGGTCTGGGCAGGAAGGTGTCTAAGTGCCTGGTATTGAAGTGGTTAAATATTCCTTCAAATAAATGTTATACTTATGTTGGCCAAGAAGGTCTGTGTCTAATCTGCTTGCAATGTTATGTGCAAAAGTCCTAATTAATTTTTTTCTTGTTTTACTCCACAGTTTCCTTCAATGCCGCAGAAATGGCAGACTGCGGCTTCCCAATTTGCCAAGCAGTGGGACTTTCCCAACTGTGGAGGGGCAATAGATGGAAAACATGTCCACATAGTCCCACCCCCCAACTCGGGGTCATACTATTACAACTACAAGGGTTTAATAGTATTGAGATGTTGGTGGTGGTGTCGGCGATTTTCTTTATGTGGACGTGGGGAAGAATGGCAGATGGTGGAGTCATCGCCCAGACCGAGTTCTACGGACGGGCTTGGGATTGCCACCTCTGGAAGACAATGTGGCTGGTCTGCCATTCGTCTTTGTCGCTGATGAAGCGCTTGGGCTGGGTGAACACCCAATGCAGCCGTTCCGGATGAGGACCCTCACCCTGGACCAGAGTATTTTTAACTACCAGCTGGCCAGAGCCAGAAGAGTGGTGGAGAATGCTTTTGGGATAATGGCCAGTCGGTTCCACCTATTCCTTACGCCAATCAACATGGCGTATATAAACTTAACCATATAATCCTTTCATGCTGCATTCTCCACAACTTTTTAAGGAGAAATTCTATAAACTTTGTGGCTTCAGTTGGGCCTGAGGCCAGATATCAAGACCAAACCCTAAAGGTGCTTGAAGCTGGCCGCCCTCCCCCCCCAAAGCTCCCGCGAGGTCCGTCAAAAATATATGGAGTACTTTGCGGGTAGGTTTAACAAACAAACCTTTTTAAAATAAATTTGTATTTTAAAATGAAATAATATTTTCCTTTGATTTACTGCTTGTGTTTCTCTTAGCTGTCTCCTAGGTTATCCAATGTGCTTTTTTTCTGCCCATTTTCTGCAATAGTTCTAACGTAATTTCTCTGATACATGAGGTGACAATATCTTCTTCAGCTAACTATTATGTTGTGGGTCTGCTAAACACACACCTTGTTTTTGTTGTTAATGTATGTAATGCATTAATGCTTAAAATATTCATAATTTTCTGCACCATGAATTCGTTTTTTGGAGTTACGAAAATGGCCTGATTGATGCAAATTATAAAGCACTGTGGGTGTTATTTACTAAAGAAAAATCCACTTTGCACTACAAGTGTACTGAAAGAGCACTTGTAGTGCCAAGTAGATTTACCTTTAGTAAATAACCCCCATTGTCACTGTAAACAACAACTTAATCAAAAAACTGCTATTGAGCATTGAAAGAAAAAGTCACACATTGTTGAGTAGAATTTTTTTTACTCTGTGCACATTCACATGTGCGTTTAGAAAAGTTTTTTTTCACAAACCAACATATTTTTGAAAAAAACTTTTTTTTGGTAACAGTAAAAAATATCCTTTTTTGTGGTAAAGAGGCATGTTTTTTAAACCATACAACAATACACAACTTACAAAGTTCAACTTACAAAACGCATACATTGATATCCCCTGATGGCAGATAGCACACTGTGTGCATCTTCAAAATTTGTCTTTCAACATTTTGAAGAAAAGTTAGAAAAATTAAAAAAAAGATAAATGTTGGTGTGTTTTCAATTCTGCCTAAACATTAATGATGTTTTTGAGTCTTTTTTCAACATCATTGATGTCTTCCTTAATCTTCTGTAAATCCCGATTGCACACCATGATCTCCCCGATGAGGACTTGTGCACTTGCACTTGGGAAATGTGTTTCTTCTTCAACAACATCCACATCACCTTAAAAAAAAAACAGCATGTATTATAAATATGCAGGCATCCATCTATTACCTGAAGCTGTGGTCTCAGACACTCACCTGTTGTGGTCACTATTTTGCCCACTTCATAAACCTCTCCTTCCTCCACATCCTCTGGTTGTTGTTTTTGGATTTCCCCTTCTTTAGGAGGTTGGGGGTCCCTGGTAACCTCAGACGTCCCGAGTCTTTTCTCCCTTATGTGAATAAAATAAAGGTATACTTAGCACACAGATATTTGAGGCAAGAAATAGAAATATGAAACATTGCTTGAAAGTGTCATACAGTTGTCTGTTTTGACAGAGTTCAAAGCTGAAGACATGATTTTTCCCTTTACAAAGCTGGAATACTTGCCTTTTTTGTTAAAGTATCACACATGTAGAGACCCCTATTATCCACTGGAGCACCTGTGTGGGACACCCTAAAAGGTTTTTTCTGGTCTCCCACACTAGTGCTCCTGCGTCCAGATGTGTAAACAGCTGCTGAGTGTCCTCTCCTGACACTGAATCAAGTTCGCATTTCATTCTAGTTACAAACCCATCTAGACAACAATGTACTAAACTTCTTTTAAGACAAATAGGCATGACCAAATGTCGCTAACCTGCATCTGCAAAAAACATTGTATTAGTGGACGAACGATTACTGTGCCCACGAACCCGAAACTTGCCATTTTAGACTGTACAACAGTAAAGAAGAGCACATGGAGCAGCACGTAATAAGAAGAATAGGAACACACGACAAAATATTTACTTTTTTGCAGCAGTCTCTCGATTCTTCTGTACTGATCCTGCTCCCTCAATTTGAGGTCTGACCATCGTTTCCTCAGTTGATCCTTGGATCACCGTACCCCAAAATTATTCGGCAGACTTTTCACAACTTTAGTCATGATCTTGTCCTTTCTCACATTTGGGTTTGGGTATGGTCCATGCTTGCTGTCATAGTCTGCCCTCTTGAAGATGTCCACTGCCTCCACCATCTCTACAAAGGCCATATTTGAGGCCTTAAATATCCTCTGGGATTGGGACGTTCGTGGCTCCGGGTTTTTGTTGTTGCTGCTGCTGTCTTCATGAACCTGTTGTCTCTCCGCCATGTGCTCTCCCACTGCGCCGAAAGACAAGGAAATATACTAGATAGAAGGTCAGGGGCGGGTGGAGATTCACACATGTGCAGTGTATATAAAGCGCAACACGCATGTGTTGTACGTACGATCTGTGAGCGGAGGAAGGATTAGCACCAAACGTGATAATGAAGGTACAATTGTAACTTGGGCCTATACTGCTTATAGATTGAGGCCTATATTGGGACAAGTTTACGAGAGTTTAGCCTGACCTTAGGGTTTGTCTTGTGTTGTGTCTTGCAGAGAAAATTGATCTATTGAATGATCAGGACTTTATCCCCATATTCATTGATATGTACAGGGAGCTGCCCTGTCTGAGGCAGGTAAACCACTCCTTTTATAACAATAAAAGAAAGAGGCAGGCAGCGCTGGATCAATTGTTGGAAATCGTGAAGCCGCAGACCCCCACGGCAAACATCAACTATTTAAAGGCCACAATTGGTGGCATGAGGAGCACATGTAATATGGACCGCAAGAAGGTCCAGGATTCCATGAGATCAGGAGCAGCAGCAGATGACATTTATGTCCCCAGGCTGTGGTACTATGACAGACTGTGTTTTCTGGCAGACCAGAGGAAACCCAGGCCAGGACTCTCCGGTCTTCCTTTAATGCTTCCTTCCACCCCAGCTGAGGCTTCCAACATCCAACCTGGGCCTTCAAGCCAGGAAGATGTGGATGAGCCCAGCTTGAGCCAGGTATAGCATTGTTTAACATATTTCTTTTCCAAAAATGTATGATGTTAACTAGATGTTATTATTGATCACTAATTTCTGATTTACCAAAGTGTTTTACATATCGATAGACAGTATTGGCCACAAATGATTGGGACATGAATGAAAAATGCTGGGGTCAGAATGATAGTCTTTTCTATTTGTTAACATTCAATTTGCAACAGTCATGAGCCGAAAATTGTTTGTGATTGGTGAACCAAAAACTAAAACTTTGTCCCTTTTTCATACACAGGAAAGTCTCAGCTAGGAGGAGGCTGTGGAAAGTGGCAGCCAGGAGGTGGCGGGGGTAAGTGGCAGTCAGGAGGTTACACAAGTAAAGGCGCAAATAACTGGAGAATATCCTAGAAAAAAACCTCCAGAGCAGAAAATATTTTTTACATAAAAAATATTATATATAGACTATGGTAAAGTCCATAATAGTTAAAAGTCCACAATTAAAAGGTAAAAGGGGAGATGATAAGATGAAGTCTACGGTACTTGACTTCAGAATTCTCGGCAGCCAGGAGGTGGCCGGGCCCAGTAGCCTGCCCGAATCCCAGGTCCCTCCCCTCCACCTTCCAAAAAAAAGGCCCAGGAAGAGGAGTAACCTGGAGGAGGCTGCACTTGGGCTATTTCAGAAGGCTACTGTGGACCTCAGAACCCCCCCAATATTCAAGAGGACTATGCCTGCATGGCAGCCTGCAAAATGCAGGAAATGGAGGAGGGCCAATGCCTCTTCTGTGAGGAAGTTATCTTACAAGCCCTAAATAAGGAGTTGAGGGGTGAACTCACAAGCCAAAGACAGTTTTGTGAGTTCGACCATTGTCCTCCTCCTCCACCTCCTGCCACAACTACAACACCAGAGCCACAGCCTGGAAGCAAGCGTGTAAGGTAGACAAGATAGTGATGGCCTGGGTTCAGTCTGGTCTGGCAAAAGACACAGGCTGTTGTATGACCACAGCCTGGGGAATATATGTCATCTTCTGCTGTTCCTGATCTCCTGGAGTCCTGGACTGGATTGTGCTCACTATTATATGGACTCCTCATGCTACCAATTTTGACTAAAATAGTTGATGTGTGCCCTGGGGTGCAAAAACTTTGCCAATTTCACAAGTTTATCCAGCGTTGCCTTCTCCTTTTTTTGGCTATTTTTTATTCACAAATACTTTTTGGTGGTGAGTAGGCAGGTACATTTCAAAAAGACAATGTAAAATTAACAAGTGACACCAACACCAAACAAACGCCTTGAGGTTAAAAAATACAAGATAATAATGGTGTTGTGGTAAAAAATTAATATTATGGAGATCAGTAGAAAAAAAAAAAAAAAAAAAAAAACAGGAGATCTTGATAAAAAATTAAAATAAAAAGTAGATCATTATAAAAAATAAAAAAAGGAGATCTTCAAAAAAAAAAAAAAAACATTATTATGGAGATCTGACGAAAAAAATCAAAAATATTTTTCATGAGATCACAAGAAATAATAAAGGAATCAGTTTGTGTGAACTCTGTGTGAATATCAGCAGCAAAACAACTTCATTATTCTAGCATTCTATTCTAATGTGCAGCGTGACGAATGTGCTATCTTCATTATGAATGCTAGTTTTACCAGACCGAGAGCTTACGTCTCGTACTTGATTCAGAGCATGCGTGGAATTTTGTGCGTCGTCAGAATTGTGTACACACGCTCGGAATTTCCGATGAATTTTATTTGTCTCAAATTTTTGTTGTCGGAAACTCAGACAAAAAATGTCAGATGGAGCCTACACATGGTCAGACTTTCTGACAACAAGCTCCCATCGAAAATTTGTTGTCGGAAAATCCGATCGTGTGTACGCAGCATTTGGGTTTCACACTGTAAGAGCTATAATATTGGAGATGAAACCATCAAGAGCTAATTCATGGGGAATACAAAAATATAATGCCTTCACAGCCATAGTAATCCAAATAGAAATATTGTTCCAAGTTATATTCTTAGAGCCAGCCAGAACAGCAGTAGTATCCTTTATATGATGTGGTAACCTTAATACCAGCGGTTGCAAATATTGGTCGATCCAGTGGCCCAGTGTCTCAAAAAGTGAACCCATCCCAGCAAGAATGGGACATCCTTGAATTGTAGGTTTTTTTTTGTGTAGTTTAGGTAAATGATGAAAAACTGGGACCACTGGATCATGGACCAACAAGTACTCTGCTGACTTAAGGGACATAACTACCATTGCCACACCTGAATAAAGCAATTGTGATAGATGCTGCTGAAATAAGGGTTACATCCATTAATTGACACAATGCTTCTTTCTTATAATCTTCTGCACTCATGACTATCACCGAACCAGCTTTATCAGTTTGCCTAATCACTATTCCTTTGTGAGTTTTAAGAGTTTTCAGCACCAGCCTTTCTGCTTTAGTTAGATTATCAGGTTGAAAAGAAGAAGTTTTTTTCTCCTTTCCATTGAGGGCAATAAGATATTGTTCTACTAGTAATTGAAACATTTCTATAGCAGTGCTTTGTGTATGCACTGGATTGAAATATCTGTCACCTCCTATGGCATAATCATCCTTCAACCCAAATGAACCTCCCGTGGACTCAGATTAAAGGCTCTCCAGAGCGGACCATCAAATCTTGAAAATTTAACACATTACTGTTCGATGTATCCAAGGTATCACTCTGGCCGTCATCAGATGAGACCACAGGGGGATCTGATGCAGACAAAAAATGCTTTTTCAATACTATGGTTCTAACAAAACAAATTGACATCTAATAGATTATTAAAGATGTTAACATGTATTTAAGGAGAAAAATAAAGACCTTTTGAAAGTAAAGTTAATTCAGAATCTGAAAGAGAAACATGAGAAAGTTTGACTACATTATGAACAATGTCCATCTTCTGTGTCACCTGTACTATGGTTTTCTGATGCTTCTCGTTTGTCTCAGATGATTTGATCTTTGATGTGCTGCGACGCCCTCTTCTGGTTTTTCTTTTTTCTTTTTCTTCCCTTGGTTGTCCTTTGGGGCTGAATAGTTTTTTGATGACTGTTTTTTATCATGAACCATATCCTTAGTAAACACAGAAGAGGTTGAGCTTCTAGATGTAGCAGAATCACCCCCATCTGCAGTGTCAGAAAATTCTGACTGTGAATCCGAGACTTCCGGAGAGATAAAATTAACATGCCTGTGTCCTTCTCGTTTGGATGTTCATTTATTCCTCAAAATAGAATGTGGTCTTTCTGTTCTGTTTCGTACATAGACTGCTGATAATCCTGTAGGTCTCCCAGACCTCTGTCTTTTAATCGCCATTATATCTAGTTCTGTTTTGTTAACAATATCATTTAGTTCTGAGTTCGATGATTTGTAGATTTCCAACATGTTGTATACATTCAGAGTCCAGCAGGGATTGAATCTCACCATTAATTGTAATCAAAAGATTTTCCTATTGTGCAACAATTAACCCCATGAGATCTAGGGAACACTTGGATAAAACCTTGTTCCATTCTATCATGAACTCATAGGAATAAATTGCTGAGAGGAACTTTTTGATTCTTAACCCTCTAGGGATCATAGCGTCCCCTGTGTATTGTTTGAGACCCTCTGCATCCCACCACAGTTTGGTTTCTTTTATCAAAGCAGTCCTTAACTGATGAAACAGGGAAATACAGACCGAATCTTCTGGAATGGGTGAAGGATTTTTCGTGTAAACCTGAGAGATCTGGGTCTGACGATCCATGTTCATGAACCACAAATGTTGTTAGTGTAGTTCTTAACATGTAACTTGATTTGAAAATGTAAATAGTATAGTCCAAAAATAAATAGTAATAGTAATAAAATAAAAAAAATGGCCCGAAGGTCCCCCCACAATCCACACCAGCCCTTTTACGTCTGGTATGGATTTTGAGGGGGGAACCACATGCTAAAAAAAAAAAAAAGTGCTTGATGCATGTGGCCCTCCCTCCTGAACCACACCAGCTGGTTGTTGATGAGGACATGGGGCTTAGTGGTTGTGGGGGTCTGGAAGCAGAGGGCTTACTTTTTAACCTTATTGGCAGGACTAATATTATAAAAATGTTCTGTCTTACAAATAATTATACATGTCTATAGCAGCCCTGGTTTTCCATCATTCAGTCGTTTTTCTCAATGTTTATTTAGGAAAACTCTTCTCACTGTATTAAGAAGAGGGCTCTGCACACCTCTGCAAAAAAATGTAGCCTGACTCTTCTAAACTAGTATTATTACTTTCTTGCTTCACAATTAACATTTTTGTTTTATATGAGTGGCCAGCCTGCGTTATAAAACCCCCTTAGCAAACTATAACTGTATGTTCTCAACATGTACATGAGGTTTGGTGTTGCATAGGTTTTTAAATACTTCCTCTCCTAAATATATTTCTCTATAACTATCTCTATGGTTTAAAGAATATGTAAACCCAACATTTCATATTCCTGATATGTGCCTGCTGTACCATGTACTTGTATGAAAAAGTATCTTGTTCTCTTTGTATTGCTGCCCTGAAATTCTGGTATTCCTGTCAGTCCCTGCTTTCCTATTTAAAACTGACCACACACCACCAAACTCTGCTACTAAGGTGAGGTTGTGGAAGACAGTTTCATGTAACAGGTAATACACCATGGCAAGACTGAGCACAGCAACAAGATACAAGGAAGTTCTACTGCATCAGCAAGGTCTCGCCCAGGCAAAGATTTCAAAGTAAACTGGGGTTTCAAGATGTGCAGTTCAAGCTCTTTTAAAGAAGCACAAAGAAACAGGCAACATTGAGGACGACCATAGACACAGTGGTCAGCTAGGGAAACTCAATGCAACAGACGAAAGACTCATCATGCTTACTTCTCTTCAACATTGGAAGATGTCCAGCGGTGCCATCAGCACAGGACTAGTGGTACACCCATCTACTGTCCTGAGAACTCTCAACCACAAAAATTGTCCAAAGAGTTGCACCAAAAAAGAAAAAATGGGGGGGGGTGAGGTGTCGTCTGAGCACGGAAGAGAGGAGGTCCGGCAGCTAGCAGGACAACAAAAGAGCTTCTACGGTGATCTGAGCCGACAAAGCCATGGGGAAAGCCAGGAACAGCTCTGCTACCCGATGGTGCTCCCCACAGGCACCAGGCACACAGTTGTGCTGCCAAATACCAGAGATGTTCCGAACACAATCTTTCAGCATGGTGGTGTCTTCCCTGACACAGGCTTCCAGCCATGCTGCATCCCAGCAGAGTCAGAGATCAAAGGCACTGGTAAGCAATCTCCCTCCACCAATACCCTCAGCTCAGCACACCTCGCCCGCCCTGCAAGATCTGTGCGCAGTAGTGGCAGACATTAAGGAGAGCCTCTCGGCTGCATTCTCAGCAGCTTTGTCTGATCTCTGGCATGGCATTCAAGCCATAGCAAAGAGGGTGCAGGGGGAGGAAACAGCCACCTCTCACCAGGAGGCACACATTCACCAGCTTCACTTAGTGTAGGTTGCCCATACACTTCAGCTGAGGGATTTACAAAGACATATGGAAGGCTTATATAACCAGGGGTTCAGAAATAACCTCAGAGTCCATGGAATACCTGAATCAGTGGAGCACGGTCAAATTCAGCAAGTGGTCTTTAATGATCTCCTAGACAGATCCCCTGCCACTGTGAGTGGGATGGAACGAATTCACTGGCATTATGCCCAAGAGGCAGAGACACTGATCCACCAAGAAACATTATATGCTGTCTGACTAGCTTTAGAATTAGGGAGGATGTCCTTAGAAAGGCACGCAACAGAATAAATATCTCATATGAGAGCGCAGATGTTAACCACTTGCCGGCCAGCCACCTCAGTTATACTGCGGCAGGGTGTATTGCGAGAATTGCTGTACCCATATAGCGATTTGTGTAATAGAAACAACAGGTTTCGACGTCGGAGCCAATGCGCATGGCCGGCGGTTGTCAGTTAAAGGGACGCAGTGCCGGATCACAAAAAAATACACAAGGGGAGAGGCCCCTCTAGGGGGTAGATATAGGACTAGTTTTAATATAGATAAAATACACAGGCAACTCCCATTTGTGTGGTCAGAATGAGGATTGGTCCCAACATAGGGGTATCATCAGTGTAGTCAGTCCATTCCTGCTTTGTGGGCGCTCTTGGCTCGCTACAGACACCACGCTGGATGGTCATCGGCCGGCCGCAGTGAAGGTTTACTCAGAACGAGGCTTGAGGCGCAGATGGTTGCAGGCGAGGAAGGATGACGTCACTGGAAAGTGGCGCGTTTCATGAGCGTACAGGCTGTGAGTGACGTGGCAGCCGTGCTCCTTCTTAAAGCTAATTGATGGGACTCAAAGACTTGAAAAATAAAGTATAGGTAGGGGATGGGTATGATATCATGATTTTGGGATTTGAGGTAAAAGAAGGTTTGTCTAGTTATTAAAATATAAGAAATGGTAATGGAGATACGACATACAGCACGTGTACAAAAATTGCGACATGCACAAAATACACTCTATACTATGAGTGGTATATCTGATACCTGGATGCAAAGTCTACAAGAAGTATTACAAAATAAAGGGGAGGGTTAGGAACTGGGAGTGTGACCACACTTATGAGTACTCGCCACCCCCATAAAAGAGAGAAAGGAAGACCAACCTAAACAATATATAGATATATAGTTAGATATGGTAGGTGACATAATAGGCCTAAGGTGCAAAAAGGCATATATAACTATAAATTGATCTAAGCAAAGATAGTATAAATTAAATTAATATGATTATATTAGAGAACTGTGGCTATTTCTATACCTTTATTGATACCTCCTGGTGAGAGGGCATCTAAACTGTATATCCAGTAGGTCTCTCTATTTTTTCCATTATTTAGCATTAATCTTTTCTCCTTGTTTGTGTGGTCAGGAACTGGGAGTGTGACCACACTTATGGGTACCCGCCACCCCCATAAAAGAGAGAAAGGAAGACCAACCTAAACAATATATAGATATATAGTTAGATATGGTAGGTGACATAATAGGCCTAAGGTGCAAAAAGGCATATATAACTATAAATTGATCTAAGCAAAGATAGTATACATTAAATTAATATGATTATATTAGAGAATTGTGGCTATTTCTATACCTTTATTGATACCTCCTGGTGAGAGGGCATCTAAACTGTATATCCAGTAGGTCTCTCTATTTTTTCCATTATTTAGCATTAATCTTTTCTCCTTGTTTGTATCCCATTTTCTTGTCACCAACATCCATTTGCTATGGACATCATTTTCATCATAGGCAACCATAGATATGTAGTTTTGGACAAACTATACTCCACATTAGCACCTTTCACTTTCTCCCATGATGCCAAACTCATGGGTAAACCGCGGCACAGCCTCTGTGGCAAATTCAAACAACTGGAGAGAATAATCCACACCATAAACCAACAGTGCTACCTGCTGGCCATAGGCCGCTTTTCAACTCCAGCCCTACTGCCTCTCCTGCACATCGGAGATCCAGGCAGGCATCTTAGACCCCATCATGGTACAGAATCCTGAATAACAGTTATGTTTGTTATCTAGACCATTATCTGGAACTGTTTTCATATGCATCTATACTAGCACTGTCTAACCAACACCCCCTCAGAATGATATACAAGGACTCAGATACTACATATACATGTTAATGTGTCTGTGTTATACATATCTATATTTAGATGCTGTTCTTGTACTACATGTCTATTGATGCGTTTTTCCTTTTCTTCTATCAGGCTCTATTATGTTAGGATGTAAGCATTCCTCATCTATGCCAATTTAAAGCAATCTACCCGTCTTCTGTATTCAGACAAGGGATATTGGCCCCCTTGGAGACAGTCCTACTCTTTCTAAAGCACCATTGATGACCTAAGCTATTATATGGTAAAGGTAATTTCAGCCCACTGATAACATGTAGAACAATAATATAAACCACACCCACTTTTGGGGACCTAGCTACAGCTAGATACTCATACTTGCTTCAAGATATTTTAACTCCTTGATCTCCATCTCATGCCAATATCCCTTGCTCTCATCCAAGGTTTGTGCTGAATCACTGGCCCCGGGAAGACGTCATCTGTGATGAAATGGTGTAGGGAGGAGCGGCGTGCTGATGTCACCATTTACCACGCTTGTCCCGGAAGCGACGGGCAGTGATCGAGAGTCGGCCGGCTTGTTATTATCTGAGACGTTTTTTTTAAATTCAACATTGTGTAAGTGTAACTTTATATTAATTAAACGTGATACACTGTGGAGGTTTTTTTTTTTGCCTTTTACATGGGGAATGTATGATTGGTAATCTACCAAGGATAACCTGAACGGACCATCAGGGAATCTTCCTGCCATTCCTAGAGACCCGGGGCTGGGGAAAAAGCTACAGGCTAAACAAGAGATCTAAACATTTGGTAAGCAGCAGCTTTTTTCGGTAGTGGAGGAACTTTTTCTGCTATACCCTGTCACTACTTCTTGGGTGATACAGTGTTATGTCACTAATGAATAGAGCACTAAGGAACCTTCATTAGAAGATCATGTTTTGAAATTGCGCCATCTTGTGGAATATTAATTTGGTGACACTTTGAAGCTAATAGGACATTTATGACATTTTCAGTATCATTGATCTATTTTTTATGATTTATCATGCATTTATTGAGCCAGCTCGATAAATTTCACAGTTGCAATTGCTGTAGTTTATTACTTATCTTATTTTTTGCAGCGCAGCAAAAATTTTTTGCTACCTTTGTATAGTTAGTGTGTCTCACATTTTTGGTTGCAGCAGCTTATATCTATTAATTTGTTGTTGTTTTGTTTGTTATTGGACAGCGCAGTCATTTCACATTTTCCAATTGTGCTGAAGTAAACTCTGATCCCAAGTTACATGATCCAATGTTTCTGTTGGGTCTTAAACTCATGGGACTTTTGCTGGTTGGTAAATTATTTCACAAAAGGCAGTTGCTAGAGTTATCTGATTAATGATTTCGTTAACCTTTAATGTCATTCTAAGCAGGGGCGTAACTAGAAATCACAGGGCCCCATAGCAAAATGTTGTTTGCCCCCCCCCCCCCAAAAAAAAAAAAAATTGAACTGTGCAAAACAGATGACAGTCTGACTCCCAGTCCCTTCCTAACTCCTGTCCGGACTCCAGAGCCTCCTCATATGCCGAAAACAAAGTCCCTTCACAGGTGCGCTCGAGCATTCTGCTCCCGCCCACTCGACTCCTGCCTCCTACTGTATGCAGCTGCGTGTGTCGGGACACGGCCGGACTCGCGGGGCCCGGGAGGCTTAACAGTAAACTTACATTCCTCATCCTCATCCATCCTCATCCTCACCCTCATCCTCATCCTCACCAGGACACTTTTTGGCGGCGAAGTATGGCCGTGGTTTCATCGTAATATTGGGCTTGGCTTAAAGGGGCGTGACTCAAAGGGGTGTGGTTAGAGTCTGAGATAAACAAGGGATGGAGGGAGAAACAAAGAAAGAAAGAGAGAGAGAGAGTAAGGAAAAAAAGAGCAATGGAGTGACAGCAGGCCCAGATCCTACACCACAGTAGAAATATGTGTATTCTAGAAAGTTTAGCAATCAGCAGATAAAGATACTCCAAACACCTGGTGTTGGCACTTCAATCATCCCGGCACCATGGTTGTTATGGTGTCAGGATGATTGAAGTGCATTATTTCTATTATTACATTGTAATTTAAAATTAAATACTTCAACTCACCATAATGCAGAATCAGAATCAGTGGGAGCCCCGAGTGTGTCACTTGCCACGTCGCCTGCCACCAGACAACATCAGGTGTCCCCAGCGGAGTGCTTCCTTACATCTCAGGTGTCCCCAGCCAGCGGAGTGCTTCCTTACATCTCAGGTGTCCCCAGCCAGCGGAGTGCTTCCTTACATCTCAGGTATCCCCAGCCAGCAGAGTGCTTCCTTACATCTCAGGTGTCCCCAGCCAGCAGAGTGCCTTCTTACATCTCAGGTGTCCCCAGCCAGTGGAGTGCCTCCTTACATCTAAGGTGTCCCCAGCCAGCGGAGTGCCTCCTTACATCTCAGGTGCCCCCAGCCAGCGGAGTGCCTCCTTACATCTCAGGTGTCCCCAGCCAGTGGAGTGCCTCCTTACAACTCAGGTGTCCCCAGCCAGCAGAGTGCCTCCTTACATCTCAGGTGTCACTGTCCTCAGTCAGCAGAGTGCCTCCTTACATCTCAGGTGTCCCCAGCCAGCGGAGTGCCTCCTTACATCTCAGCTGTCACTGTCCCCAGCCAGCAGATTGCCTCCTTACATCTCAGGTGTCCCCAGCTAGCGGAGTGCTTCCTTACGTCTCAGGTGTCCCCAGCCAGCGGAGTGCCTCTTTACATCTCAGGTGTCCCCAGCCAGCAGGGTGCCTCCTTACATCTCAGGTGTCACTGTCCCCAGCCAGCGGAGTGCCTCTTTACATGAATTATCACAGAATATCATGGGATAGACTTATTACTTACTTAGTGAACCTACAGTATCTCACAAAAGTGAGTACACCATAGGCAAGCACAAGGGGTGTGCCAGGTGTGCCTGGGCACATCTTAATCCCTGAGTTGGCAACCCATCAATTGTGGGCAGGTGACAGGTAAGCCGCGATCCTTACTTGACGACCCCCAGAACCTGGACTGGATAGGCGGCTGGAGTGGAAATTAAGGGACCGATCTGTATTTTCTTCTGCAGCAGCTGAAAGTAGGCTTCTCCTCCTTTTGCTGATATTCAGCTGCCACGGGAGGAAAATACAGGGTATCGGTAATGTATGCCACCCCTCTTGTCCCAGTTCCCTTTCTTTCTGCTGCCCAGGTCCCCCTGTGTGCTCACCTCCCCCTCCCCCCCATTGTTTTAGGATGACAAGTGGGGAAGAGGTCATATAATATGTCACAAAGGCATATATGTTGAAGCTTTGAGGTGCACACCGTAATACAATAGCCTGCACACACCTATGGAGTACACCCTCACATTTTTGTAAATATTTTATTATATCTTTTCATGTGACAATACTGAAGAAATTACATTTTGCTACAATGTAAAGTAGTGAGCGTACAGCTTGTATAACAGTGTAAATTAGCTGCCCCCTCAAAATGACTCACAGCTAATTGCCAGCTCTTATATCTCCACAGTGACTCAGCTGTTGATGATATCCTGCTCGTCAGTCCTGCCTACTTAAGCCGTCCAGCCCAGATGAACTCGCCTTGGTCAACATCACAGAGACTATCTCCTGTGTTCCTGTTAAAGACTTGCTTGGCTGACATTCCTTCTGGGTCCAGATCCTGCTTACTGATCCACTACGCTGTTCCCCTGCTTCCTGACTTTCTGGCTTGTCTGACTTTCCGTTCCGGTTACCGAACTTTGGCTATGTTTTGACTACGTTTGTTCTATTTACTTTTATTATTAAACAAGTGTGATTTAACTGTACTTCTGCCTCGATCGGATTCATGGTTTCTGACAATCTGCTGCAAATTATTGAAGGACTATGTGTCCCTAGTACAGCGTGGCTTGCCACTATTGATGTTGAAGCTTTATACTGCAATATCCCCCATAGTAGGAGTGTTGAGGTGGTATGTTCTTATTTGTTCCAAAGGGATCAACAGGATCAAAACCATGACAATTTTTTTATCGACCTTTTGGACTTCATTCTAAGGCACAGCATTTTTTGTTTTGGTGGCTCCCACTTTCTCCAGTTACAAGGTGTAGCGATGGCCACTTGTTGTGCCCCATCCTATGCCAACTTGTACCTGGGGGGTGGGAGCACCACATTTTTCAGATGATGGTTTCACGATAAAATGTGGCACAGGTACAGTGAAACTATCTTTATCATTTGTAATGGGTAAAATCTTTATTTGATCAGTTTGTTTCGAATCTCAATCTTACTGAATGGAACCTCCAGCTCACTATGTCATGTCATCAGACTGACGTTGCCTTTTGGGATATTTTGATTAAGAAAAATGATGAAGGAAATACTACTAGTGCACTTTACCATAAACCAACTGCGCTAGTTACACACTAGTTGAACCACCCTTTTTACACGCTTTTACGCGGTAGTAGTGCATATCTTTCACCATTAATACAATTGATTTCTTATAGACAATATCTATGATTAAAAAGCAAATGCACTGATAGTGATACTTTTGAGATGGAAGCTAAAAATCTGAAAAATTTTCTTTTTGCTAGAGGTTATTCTAATGCCGCGTACACACAAAGGGACTTTCCGCCGGACTTTCCAGCGGGGCTTCGCCGGACTTTCCGAGCGTGTGACTTGCCCACACACGCCCGGACTTCTCCGGCGGACAATCCGCGGGAAAAAGTCCACGGGACTTTCGAAAATGAACGGACTTGCCCACACACGGAGCAGTCCGTTCATTTAGAACGTAACTTCAGGTACGTAGCTAGCGTAGGCAGTAAATGCCGGCGTGCTAGCTCCGTCACCTGGCATGGATTTAAAGGGACTCCCCACGCTGAAAAACGGCGTGGGAGTTCCCCCCAAATCCATCTCAGACCCTTATCCAAGCACGCAGCCCGGCAGGCCAGAAAAGGGGTGGGGACGAGCGAGCGCCCCCCCTCCTGAGCCGTACCAGGCCGCGTGCCCTCAACATGGGGGGTGCCTTGGGGAAAGGGGGGCCGTGCGCCCCTCCCACCCCAAAGCACCTTGTCCCCATGTTGATGAGGACAAGGGCCTCTTCCCGACAACCCTGGCCATTGGTTGTCGGGGTCTGCGGGGGGGGGCTTATCGGAATCTGGGAGCCCCCTTTTATAAGGGGGCCCCCAGATCCCGGCCCCCCATCCTATGTGAATGAGTATGGGGTACGATGAAGAAGAAAAAGCTAATACTTTTTAAATATTGGTGCTACATTGGCTTTTCTCCAATCACCAGTCAGTAGACTGTCAGTCAAAATTAGGAACAATGGTCTGGCAATTACTTAACTGAGTTCCCTAAGTACCCTCGAATGCAAGCCATCTGGAGATTTATTAGTGTTAAGTAACCCAAGTCTAATTTTAATTCTGTCCTCTGTTAACCATGGAGGTGCATCCTGTGATGTGCCATAAGGATAAACACTGCAGTTTTGGTTACTGAAGCCCCCAGATTCCCTCGTGAAGACTGAGGAGAAGAATAAAATCAATACCTTTGCCATCTCCCCATGATGATCCTGCTATTCCTAAATTTGTAACATCTAGGCCCAATATTGTATTTCGACATGCTCCTTCCTTAAAGGACATACTGGTACATAGCCACTGGTTCCAGCCTTACGAGATCAAATTCTCTACAAGGTACTTTAAAAGGATGTCCATGTACTTACTGTAAATTTATGAATACAAATAGAAAAATGGTATTGCCCAATGGGAAAAAGTCTGTCCTTAAAAAGTTTGTTAACTGCTGCACTGGTGGAGTGATTTAAATTTTCACCCCTGAGTGCGGAGCTTTCTACGTGTGCTGCGTGTTGGCTCCTGAGTCCCGATGCTGCATCCATTGACACAGACAGGGGTACTCGGCCTTGCCCCACGCTCTTGTTTCATTGGATTTGAGTGACAGCTCCCGCTGCTATCGATCTGTCTAATGACGAGAGAGACAGCGATGGGAGCCACTGCGCTTGTGCACATCGCTGGATCTGATGGGCTCAGGTAAAGAAAAGGGGGGGGGGGGTCTGGGGGACAGCTGCAGCAGACAAGGTTTTTCACCTTAATGCCTTAAGGCTTTAGAACCACTGTAGAGCTAAATTGTGAGTCTATTGCCAATACTTTGCTATCAGGAGGAAAGGTCTCCAGGTAAAAAAAAAGTTCATGGTTAAGAATACATAACTTTCTCCAAAAAAATGAAATAGTCCATAAATGAAAAACATTCATCCAGGAAGTCAGTGAAAAATACAGTATAATCAACTTGAAGGAGTTCTCAATCCAGGAGTAAGTTGTGCACCAACTACAGCATCAACATCAATGATCTTGGGAAATGATGCAGCATGCGTGATGCAGCATACTAGCTCATTATGAAATACCTTAGATCAAAGCTGTTGCAGTGGTCCCCGCACACCGCTGTGACTGGCGGCATTTCTCCCAGAGCTATTTCCGGGTTTGTGGGCTCTGGCGCTGTGATTTGCCGGAGCCACGATTACGTCACTCTTGCGCACGCACGCTGGAACCACCGGTCACGGCATGGCTCCTGAAGAAACGGCACGGGCAGGCCGTTTCTTCAGTGGGCATGTGCCAATGATACTGGCAAATGCGGATACAGTGAATATCCCCTAAACTGTGCAAAAACATAACTTTTTGCAAACAAACACACGGCAGAGGATATTACTACATCCTCCTCCTTTTTCCTATGTTCTCTTTTTTGTTTAAACAAATTAAATAATACATGGGATCTGGCTTCATCACTCAGAATTTCTCTTATTTACTAGAAATTACAAAATCACAGGCCGAGGATCAAACCCAGGCAGCCCTTTGGTTGAGTTTAGTTTTTTCGCAAATTGCCTTTAGAGCAGGTTGCAGGGGAAAAAATCTTTGATTTTGCACTTAAAGTCTACCTATTACTACATTCTATCATCTGCCTCCATACAGAGGGCATAACAAACACCTGCTCAGCATCAAACACTCTGACATCTGTCTACTGAGTAGATTGCAGAAACCCCCACTGGGCTCAAAGTGTTTTTTTTCAAAAAACATTACAACTATAAACACCTATGGAATAAGCACTGCAAAGGTTAAAGAGACGGGTGGACACATCCCCCTCTCCTTCTTTTCTTGGTTTCCCCTTTTTTCCATTAATCTGGAATTAAATGCAGAGGGTATAATACCACTGTGGAACAGCGCCAACTCCTACCGCAATTTTCCTTTTTCCACTATCATACAGCCTCCCCTTTCTGGTAAGGGTGTTTTTGAGTAGGTGTTGCAGTTCCAGAAAATATAACCACACTCATATCTTGTACCTCATAGCGCGGATCACACCCAAAAATCTTTTCACATGTAGTACAAAGGCCTGTCTGATTTGATACAAATTGATTGGATTGGTCAGATGGGGAACTATTCCAGAGTTCTGGTAAATCTAAAGAAAATTGTACAGAGATTGTACAATCAGTTTGCATAGTGTATGACCATCATTATTACAAGTACATAGGATGGAGTGTATGGAGACACTCAGTTGTCAGGCCCTTTTCATATCTCCACGTAACGAAAACTAACATGCTCAAGAACTTTTGTTTGGAGCGGAGCATGGTGCACTACCACAGTTTTTGGTGCGGTTGCTGCACTTGGGGAGCCTTTAACATGTAATGACAACACAAGCACAATGCGAATTTGCAGCGTTTCTGAAATGCATGGCAAAGTGCAAATTTTCTGTGTGGTTTGCCATGCGTTTGGAAACACATAGATGTGAATGGAGCCTCTTTGTTCTTGTATAGGGGTGAGCCGAACACCCCCGGGTTCGGTTCGCACCAGAACCTTCGAACGGACCGAAAGTTCGCGCAAATTTTCTAACCCTATTCATTATAATGGACGCGAACGTTCGAAATCAAAATTGCTAATTACAACGGCCAATATGCATGTTAATGTCATAAAACAGGTTTGGGGACCCGGGTCCTGCCCCAGGGGACATATATCAATGCAAAAAGAACTTTTAAAAACTAACGTTTTTTCGGGAGCAGTCATTTTAATGGTGCATAAAGTGAAAAAAAAAAAGTGAAAATTTCCTTTAAATATGGTACCTGGGGGGTGTCTAAAGTATGCCTGTGAAGTGGCATGTGTTTCCCGTGTTTAGAACTGTCCTTGCACAAAATTACATTTGTAAAGGAAAAAAAGAAGCCATTTAAAACCACTTGCGGCTTTAATGTCATGTCTTGTCCTGGCCGCCATATGGCTGAAAATCCTTGAGAAAAATGGCATGGCTACCCCATCACCCCCCCCCCCCCACCCCAGCCCCTTTGGGTCTTGTATGGATATTAAGGGGGACCCCGCACCCAAAATAAAACCCTATACCTACAACCCTATATACTCTGAACAGCAGTATATAGGTGGTGCAAACAAGACACGGACTGTAGGTTTGTTCTTAAGTAGAATCTGAACAGGTACATTATGCAGTGTAGCTCCATCCCAAAAAAATCTATTTTTAAGCTTTTTGGAGAACATAGGGAGGGGTTATCACCCCTGTAACATTTGCTGTCTTTGCACATCTGTTCAGAACATGTCACCTCACTTTCCGTCCCAATGACAAATGTTTTTGGAAAAGTGGGGTTTTAATTGAAACAAGGATTGGTGATAAAGCATCAGTAGAGAGGAGATACCTTTTTCCCAAATTAAATCTAACATGATAGAATTTCCCTTCCTAGGGGTAGATTTCCTCTCACTTCCTGTTTCTCTTTCCGTTTGCAAGTAGGAGTCGTTTGTAAGTTGGATGTTTGAAAGTAGGGGCCTGCCGTATATACTCTGCAGAAATTTGCCCTATTAGATGTTGGTGTAGCCACAAGACTGGTGGGCACAGGAATGGGCCCTGCTGTGAGTTAATAGATCAAGATTTGTACTTGCATGCACCTGTTGAACCGGGCAGAAAAATTGGGCTTTTGGTGGTGGTGGTGGTGGACGGTGTTGCCACAAGACTGTAAGCCCTCACAGTTACTCTTGGTGGGCGCAGGAATGGGCCCTGCTGTGAGTTATTAGATCAAGATTTGTAATTTGCATGCACCTGTTGAACAGGGCAGAAAAATGGGCCCTGCTGTGGTTATTAGATCAAGATTTGTAATTGCATGCACCTGTTGAACAGGGCAGAAAAATTGGTGGCGGTGGTGGTGGACGGTGTTGCCACAAGACTGTAGGCCCTCATAGTTACTCTTGGTGGGCGCAGGAATGGGCCCTGCTGTGAACTATTAGATCAAGATTTGTAATTACACGCCCCTGTTAAACAGGGGCTGAAAAATTGGGCCTTAGGCATTGGTGCTGGTGCCACAACACTGCAACCCCTCACAGATACTGTACTCTTAGCAAAGCAATGAGACCTGTTGCAAAGCATTGCCTAAAAATTGTAATTACACGCCCCAACAGGGGCTGAAAAATTGTGCCTTAGGCACTGGTGCTGGTGCCACAACACTGCAACCCCTCACAGATACTGTACTTGGAGCACAGCAGTCACACCTGTTGCGAAGCGTCTTTTTAAAAAATTGTAATTACACGCCCCTGTTATACAGGGGCTGAAAAATTGTGCCTTAGGCACTGGTGCTGGTGCCACAACACTGCAACCCCTCACAGATACTGTACTTGGAGCACAGCAGTCACACCTGTTGCGAAGCATCTTTTAAAAAAATTGTAATTACACGCCCCTGTTATACAGGGGCTGAAAAATTGTGCCTTAGGCACTGGTGCTGGTGCCACAACACTGCAACCCCTCACAGATACTGTACTCTGAGCACAGCAATGAGACCTGTTGCAAAGCATTGCCTAAAAATTGTAATTACACGCCCCAACAGGGGCTGAAAAATTGTGCCTTAGGCACTGGTGCTGGTGCCACAACACTGCAACCCCTCACAGATACTGTACTTGGAGCACAGCAGTCACACCTGTTGCAAAGCATTTTTAAAAAAAATTGTAAGTACACGCCCCTGTTATACAGGGGCTGAAAAATTGTGCCTTAGGCACTGGTGTGGTGGCATGGATCATTGAGGAGGAGGAAGAGGATAGTCAGTGAACATAACAGGACAGTCACTCAGCATCAGCATAGGCAGTCTTGAAGGGATGTGACATTATAAATTATTCCGTTATATCCGCTTCAGGTGCCTGGTAGCTGGTGGTGATCCAAGACTGATTCATTTTTATAAAGGTCAGTCGATCAACCGAGTCGGTGGACAGGCGCACCCTATGATCGGTGACAAATCCTCCAGCAGCACTGAATGTGCGTTCGGAAAGAACGCTGGGTGCAGGACAGGCCAGTAGCTCAATTGCATACTGTGCAAGCTCTGGCCAGTGATCCATCCTCAGGACCCAGTAAGCCAGAGGATTTTCGGTGGGAAAGGTGTCCAAGTCTGACCTTGCCCCTAGGTATTCCTGCACCATGTATATCAGACGCTGGCGATGGTTGCTGGAACCGATCATACCTTGGGGCTGCGGACTAAAAAATTGTCTGAACGCATCGGTCAGACGTCCACCTTCCCCACCGCTCCTTCTGCTACTGACCGAAGCCTCAGCAACTCGTCGTCCAGGACCAGGAGTTTGTAACCTCCCAGTTTCTGGGAACGCGTTGCACAGACCTTTCTGCAAGGCCTCCCTGAGATGTCTCATCCTCTGCTCCCTCTGTGACAGCAAGATAAGGTCCGCAACCTTACCCTTGTACCGTGGATCAAGGAGAGTGGCCAGCCAGTAATGGTCCCTCTCCTTGATCCGAAGAACACGAGGATCCTTCCACAGGCTTTGCAGGATCAGGGAGGCCATGCAGCGTAGGTTAGCTGAGGCATTCAGGTCCGGAGTCTTCTGGGTCACTGAGGATGACATGATCGCCAGCCACCTCCTCCCAGCCACGTACAAGTCCACTGGTTTGTTGGGACTGTACATCATCCCTAAAAGACTGCTGCTGCTGATGCTGAGTGCCAGACTCCACCTCCATGCTCACACAATCCTCCTCCTCCTCCTCCTCCTCATCCTCATCCTCTTCCTGTGTGATGGGTGGGACAGAAGGAACACTGTCTGGATAAAGGGGGCCTTGAGAGGCAAGGAAGTCCTCCTCTTCCTGCCTCTGTTCTGCCTCAAGTGCCCTGTCCATTATCCCACGCAGCGTATGCTCCAACAGGTGGACAGGAGGTACAGTGTCACTGATGCATGCACTGTCACTGCTCACCATCCTCGTGGCCTCCTCAAATGGTGAGAGGACAGTGCATGCATCCCTGATCATGCTCCACTGGTGTGGGGAAAAAAAGCCAAGCTCCCCTGACCCTGTCCTGGTGCCGTAGTCGCAAAGGTACTCATTGATGGCCCTCTGCTGCGTGTGCAGTCGCTGCAGCATGGCCAACGTTGAGTTCCACCTGGTGGGCATGTCACATATTAGGCGGTTCTTGGGCAGGTTCAGCTCCTTTTGCAGCTCAGTCAGCCGAGCACTGGCATTATAAGATCGGCGGAAATGCACACAGACTTTCCTGGCCTGCCTCAGGACATCATGTAAGCCTGGGAACCTGCCCAAGAACCGCTGCACCACCAGGTTGAGGACGTGAGCCATACAGGGCACATGGGTGAGCTGCCCCTGTCGCAGGGCGGAGAGGAGGTTGGTGCCATTGTCAGAAACAACCATTCCTGGCTTAAGCTGGCGTGGCGTCAACCACCTCTCGGCCTGTCCCTGCAGAGCTGCCAGAACCTCTGGCCCAGTGTGGCTCCTGTCCCCCAAACACACCAGCGCAAGCACTGCATGGCATCTTTTTGCCTGCGTACTTGCGTAGCCCCTTGTATGCCTACGGAGCACCGCTGGTTCCGAGGACAGAGCACTGGAGGAAGAAGAAGAGGAGGGGGTGGAGGAGAGAGGTGTGTCACAACCAGTAGTAGCATTTTGGAGGCGTGGTGGCGGAACAACCTCCAACACTACTGCCAATAGAGTGACCCAATGGGCCGTGAAAGAAAGATAACGTCCCTGTCCATGCCTGCTGGACCATGAGTCAGCGGTAATATGCACCTTACCGCTGACCGCCCTGTCCAGCGAGGCATGGACATTGCCTTCCACATGCCGGTAGAGAGACGGAATCGCCTTCCGTGAGAAAAAGTGGCGTTTGGGAACCTGCCACTGAGGAACCGCACATTGAACAAACTCACGGAAGGGGGCAGAGTCTACCAACTGAAAAGGCAGCAGTTGAAGTGCTAGCAATTTAGCCAAGCTAGCATTCAACCGCTGGGCATGTGGATAGCTGGGAGTATACTTCTTTCGACGGTCCAGCAGCTGGGGCAGGGAAATTTGCCTGCTACAATCGGACGTCGGTGTACTGCAAGTACTTGGTTGTGACACACCTAATTCTACACCTTCAGTCCTATCAGAGCAGCTTTCAGAGAGGACTCAAGATATAGTGGGGATGGAGATCCCAGCTGATGAGGAGCAAGGAGAGGTCCGTTTTGTTCTTTGGTGTGGGTCCTTTATGTGTGCTTGCCAACGAGCTGCATGGCAGGTCGACATATGTCTGCTCATGCTTGTGGTGCCCAAGCGGCTGATGTTTTGGCCACGCGAGATACGCTTGAGACAAATATTGCAAATAGCAGTGGTGCGATCTGATGCACTCGTCTCAAAAAAGCCCACACCAAAGAACTTTTCTGATAACGTGCAGAGGCAGCGCCCTGCACAGGCGGAGCTCTGCGGTGTGGTACAGTTGCTGTGCTGGCCTCTAGCTGGCCTCCAGGGGGCATCCTGACTCGTTGGACATGTGACACCGCATCCTCCTCCTCCTCGTCCTCCTCCTCCTCCTCTCTCCCTTCAGGCACCCACGTGGAGTCAGTGACCTCATCATCCCCTCCCTCTTCACCACTAGAGCAAACCTGGCAGTAAGCTGCAGCTGGTGGAACAGTACTGCCAGATTGCTGTCCTTCAGCATCCCCTCTCTCTGCGCGCACACTACTGACTTCCTCAAGCTGGGTATCATCATCCGAGCCTTCGAATCGTTGGGCATCCTCCTGGAGCATGTACCCAACACTGTGCTCAAAGAGTTCGGGGGACTCCTCAGGAGGACATGGTGGGTCTAGGGAAGGGGTGGCTGATGATGCCATTGAGTACGCGTTGGCAGGTGCTCTGCCAGTACCCCGAGCCTGGGTGAGAGAGGATGAGGAGGATGAGGAGGGCTTGGTCATCCATTCTACCAAGCCTTCAGCATGATGCGGCTCCACATGTCCAGCTGTCGAAAACAAAGACAAGTGTGTCCCATGGCCACGTGCTGATGACGATGCACGACCACGTCCATGGCCAGCACTGTTGTCTCTAGAAACAGAGCCTGCCTGCCCTGTGTTCTTGCCTCGGCACGCTCTGCCTCTCCTTGGCGGTCTTCCAGCCATTGTAGTCGGTAGTGTATATAGTATAAAAAATGGGTGCTGCTGAGAAGAAAATATAGGAGCTCTGTGTGATGCCACTAACACACTAGAAGTCCTGTGGGTGCTGCTGAGAAGAAAATATAGGAGCTCTGTGTGATGCCACTAACACACTAGAAGTCCTATGGGTGCTTCTGGGAAGAAAATATAGGAGCTCTGTGTGATGCCACTAATACACTAGAAGTCCTGTGGGTGCTGCTGAGAAGAAAATATAGGAGCTCTGTGTGATGCCACTAACACACTAGAAGTCCTATGGGTACTTCTGGGAAGAAAATATAGGAGCTCTGTGTGATGCCACTAAGACACTAGAAGTCCTGTGGGTGCTGCTGAGAAGAAAATATAGGAGCTCTGTGTGATGCCACTAACACACTAGAAGTCCTATGGGTGCTTCTGGGAAGAAAATATAGGAGCTCTGTGTGATGCCACTAACACACTAGAAGTCCTATGGGTGCTTCTGGGAAGAAAATATAGGAGCTCTGTGTGATGCCACTAACACACTAGAAGTCCTGTGGGTGCTGTTGAGAAGAAAATATAGGAGCTCTGTGTGATGCCACTAACACACTAGAAGTCCTATGGGTGCTTCTGGGAAGAAAATATAGGAGCTCTGTGTGATGCCACTAACACACTAGAAGTCCTGTGGGTGCTGCTGAGAAGAAAATATAGGAGCTCTGTGTGATGCCACTAACACACTAGAAGTCCTATGGGTGCTTCTGGGAAGACAATATAGGAGCTCTGTGTGATGCCACTAACACACTAGAAGTCCTATGGGTGCTTCTGGGAAGAAAATATAGGAGCTCTGTGTGATGCCACTAACACACTAGAAGTCCTATGGGTGCTTCTGGGAAGAAAATATAGGAGCTCTGTTTGCTGCCACTAACACACTAGAAGTCCTATGGGTGCTTCTGGGAAGAAAATATAGGAGCTCTGTTTGCTGCCACTAACACACTAGAAGTCCTATGGGTGCTTCTGGGAAGAAAATATAGGAGCTCTGTGTGATGCCACTAACACACTAGAAGTCCTATGGGTGCTTCTGGGAAGAAAAATATAGGAGCTCTGTGTGATGCCACTAACACACTAGAAGTCCTGTGGGTGCTGCTGAGAAGAAAATATAGGAGCTCTGTGTGATGCCACTAACACACTAGAAGTCCTATGGGTGCTTCTGGGAAGAAAATATAGGAGCTCTGTGTGATGCCACTAACACACTAGAAGTCCTGTGGGTGCTTCTGAGAAGAAAATATAGGAGCTCTATGTGATGCCACTAACACACTAGAAGTCCTATGGGTGCTTCTGGGAAGAAAATATAGGAGCTCTGTGTGATGCCACTAACACACTAGAAGTCCTATGGGTGTTTCTGGGAAGAAAATATAGGAGCTCTGTGTGATGCCACTAACACACTAGAAGTCCTGTGGGTGCTGCTGAGAAGAAAATATAGGAGCTCTGTGTGATGCCACTAACACACTAGAAGTCCTATGGGTGCTTCTGGGAAGAAAATATAGGAGCTCTGTGTGATGCCACTAACACACTAGAAGTTCTATGGGTGCTTCTGGGAAGAAAATATAGGAGCTCTGTGTGATGCCACTAACACACTAGAAGTCCTGTGGGTGCTGCTGAGAAGAAAATATAGGAGCTCTGTGTGATGCCACTAACACACTAGAAGTCCTATGGGTGCTTCTGGGAAGAAAATATAGGAGCTCTGTGTGATGCCACTAACACACTAGAAGTACTATGGGTGCTTCAGGGAAGAAAATATAGGAGCTCTGTTTGCTGCCACTAACACACTAGAAGTCCTATGGGTGCTTCTGGGAAGAAAATATAGGAGCTCTGTTTGCTGCCACTAACACACTAGAAGTCCTATGGGTGCTTCTGGGAAGAAAATATAGGAGCTCTGTTTGCTGCCACTAACACACTAGAAGTCCTATGGGTGCTTCTGGGAAGAAAATATAGGAGCTCTGTTTGCTGCCACTAACACACTAGAAGTCCTATGGGTGCTTCTGGGAAGAAAATATAGGAGCTCTGTGTGATGCCACTAACACACTAGAAGTCCTGTGGGTGCTGCTGAGAAGAAAATATAGGAGCTCTGTGTGATGCCACTAACACACTAGAAGTCCTATGGGTGCTTCTGGGAAGACAATATAGGAGCTCTGTGTGATGCCACTAACACACTAGAAGTCCTATGGGTGCTTCTGGGAAGAAAATATAGGAGCTCTGTGTGATGCCACTAACACACTAGAAGTCCTATGGGTGCTTCTGGGAAGAAAATATAGGAACTCTGTGTGATGCCACTAACACAGTACAAGTCCTATGGGTGCTTCTGGGAAGAAAATATAGGAGCTCTGTGTGATGCCACTAACACACTAGAAGTCCTATGGGTGCTTCTGGGAAGAAAATATAGGAACTCTGTGTGATGCCACTAACACAGTACAAGTCCTATGGGTGCTTCTGGGAAGAAAATATGGGAGCTCTGTGTGATGCCACTAACACACTAGAAGTCCTATGGGTGCTTCTGGGAAGAAAATATAGGAGCTCTGTTTGCTGCCACTAACACACTAGAAGTCCTATGGGTGCTTCTGGGAAGAAAATATAGGAGCTCTGTTTGCTGCCACTAACACACTAGAAGTCCTATGGGTGCTTCTGGGAAGAAAATATAGGAGCTCTGTTTGCTGCCACTAACACACTAGAAGTCCTATGGGTGGTTCTGGGAAGAAAATATAGGAGCTCTGTTTGCTGCCACTAACACACTAGAAGTCCTATGGGTGCTTCTGGGAAGAAAATATAGGAGCTCTGTTTGCTGCCACTAACACACTAGAAGTCCTATGGGTGCTTCTGGGAAGAAAATATAGGAGCTCTGTTTGCTGCCGCTAACACACTAGAAGTCCTATGGGTGCTTCTGGGAAGAAAATATAGGAGCTCTGTTTGCTGCCACTAACTCACTAGAAGTCCTATGGGTGCTGTTGGGGTGCAATGCTGTGCTAACAGCACTGCGGTTTGTACTAGTGAAATACTGTACTAACAGTAAAACAAGCACCAGACTAATCCCCAGCAGCAGCTAATAACACACTAACTGTGCAATCAGCAGCAATGAACGATCAATGACTTAGGTAGCAATGGTTTAGCAAAGAAATAGCCAATGGTTTAGCAAAGAAGAGCAAATCTTTCTGTAGCAATGAATCAAGCTAAGACACAGAATCAGCAGACTGATCTCTCCTAAAGCCGGAACTCATGTGACTGGCGCCGACGGCGTGGCGGCCTTTTAAATGGTGGGGCGTGTACTAAAGCCCCTGAGCTTTAATTGGCTACAGGCGTCCTGCCTGTAGCCAATTATTGCTCTCCGAGTTTCCGGCGCTGTGATTGGCCAAGCATGCGGGGTCACAGTGCATGCTTGGCCAATCATCAGCTAGCAATGCACTGCGCCGGCCGCGCCGGCTGCAATGCATTGCGGGGCCGCTCGCTTCACACGAATGTGATGCGAACGGCCCAAATAGTTCTGGGCTCGCCGAGCGAGCGAACGCCCGGTGCTCGATGCGAACGTGGGTTCGCATCGAGCACCGGGCCCATCCCTATTCTTGTATGAATGGACCAATTTAACTTTCAGACCCCACTCATACCTAGAGTAGTTGGAGAGCATGCTTTCTGGCTTGTTTTTCCCAGTGACACACATAGGGCAGCTGTTGACTTCAATGGGCTGTGCTACACATGGCAAAGTAGCTCATGGGACATTTTGGTGTGGTGTGAGTTTTTTTTACTGCATTTGTCACTTTTACAATTTTTTTTTTTTTTATGTAGAAAAATGTGTGTTTGCTTCTGTGTTACCTGTAAGGTATCTGTTACCTGAAAGGGTTAACTAGGTAACTGTAGGTGTATAAGGTGGCCATACACTATACAATCTGATTGTACAATCTCTGTACAATCTCCTCTAGATTTACCAAAACTATATAATAGGAGGACACGCCATCTATCCAATCCCTCTGTATCCAATCAGGCAGGCCCTTACACTACATCAGGGGTGTCCCGTGGGCTGCATGTAGCCCCAGGGAGTTTAGCATGCAGCCTGAGCCCTTCTGAAGGGACTCTGGGGAAGCCAGGCAAATACACATGTAGAAGAATGCTGGGGGTGCTGTGAAAACTTAGTTGATGGGTGAAGGTGTGCTAATGAGGTCAGCTGGTAAACTCCTTCCTATGTCTTACTGGTTTGTCTGTCTCTGTCTGTATACCAGGGAGTCTCTGCAACTTTCTAAGAAATAAAGCAAGGGCTAAGATAAGGCCTGTCAGGGCTGGGCCAAGCCCTTACTTCTCAAAGCTTGCCGCTCAGCTGTCGTCTAATTGCCAGCTCCTATCTCTCCACAGTGACTCATCTGTTGATTATATCCTGCTTGTCAGTCCTGCCTACTTAAGTCGTTCAGTCCAGATGATCTCTGCCTTTGCCTTGGTCACATCTCTTGAGACACTCTCCTGTGTTCCTGTTAAAGACTTGCTTAGCTGACATTCCTTCTGGCTCCAGATCCTGCTTGCTGTACTACTATGCTCCTCTTTGGCTCCCTGACGTTTTGGCTTATCTGACTATTCGTTCCGGTTCCTGAACCCCGGCTATATTTTGACTACGTTTACTCTGTTTACCTTTTTTTATTATTATTAAACAAGTGTGATTTAACTGTACTTCTGCCTCAGTCTGATTCATGTTTTCTGACAAGGCCTTGTTCTCAAAATAAAAGAAAGCTTGTATTTTTCTGCAACCAAGGCACATTAACCACTTCAGCCACAGATGATTTGCCCCCTTAATGACCAGGCCATTTTTTGCGATACGGCACTGCATCGCTTTAACTGACAATTGTGCAGTCATGCGACACTGTACCCAAACAAAATCGACTGCCTTTTTTCCCATCAAATAGAGCTTGCGCTATAAACAAAAAAAAGCAACAATTTTGAAGAAAACCCAATATTTTTTACTTTTTGCTTTAATAAAAAAAAATGTATTTCCCAATTTAGGCCGATATGTATTGTTCTACATATTTTTGGTAAAAAAAAAAATCGGAATAAGTGTATATTGATTAGTTTGCGCAAAAGTTATAGCGTCCACAAAATAGGGGATAGATTTATGGCATTTTTATTATTAATATTTTTTTTTACAAGTAATGTTGATGATCAGCGATTTTTATCGGGACTGCAACATTGCAGAGGACAGATTAGACACTTTTAACACTTTTTTGGGACCATTGACATCTATACAGCGATCAGTGCTAAAAATCGCCACTGATTACTGCAGGGTTTCTCAACCAGGGTTCCATGGAGCCCTAGGGTTCCTCAAGAGGTTGCCAGGGGTTCCTTGAGCAATAAACAAACTCTGCCTATCGGATAAGTTCCCACAGAAAACATTGATCTTTTTAGCTGTCTGTAAGGGGTTATTTCTTCCCAATGACCACAAGTGTAGGGAACATTCTTCCCACTGACCATCACAATAATGTATCATGAGTTGTACATATAGTAATTTTTAACAGGGGTTCCCTGAGACCGGAAAGTTATTTCAAGGGTTCCTCTGTGTTAAAAAGGTTGAGAAAGGCTGGATTACTGTATAAATTTCACTGGCAGGGAAGGGGTTAACACTATGGGGCGATCAAGGGATTAAATGTGTGTCCTAGGGAGTGTTTCTAACTGTGGGGGACTGCCTGGGGAGGAGACCGATCACTGTTCCTAAGCAGTAGGAAACACAGATCAGTCTCCTCACCCCTGACAGTATGAAGACATGTCTGTTTACATTGACAGACCTCTGTTCTGTCTCTCTCAGGAGCGATCGCAGGTGCCAGGCAGACATCATGACCGCCGGGCACGTGCATCGGCTCCATCGTCGCATGTAGCGTGGGCGCCCACCCCCTAGTGCTCTTAAAACACTTTTTTGGGACCATTGACATTTATACAGCGATCAGTGCTAAAAATAGCCACTGATTACTGCAGGGTTTCTCAAGCAGGGTTCCAGAGGTTGCTAGGGGTTCCTTGAGCAATAAACAAACTCTGCCTATCGGATAAGTTCCCACAGATAACATTGATCTTTTTAGCTGTCTGTAAGGGGTTATTTCTTCCCAATGACCACAAGTGTAAGGAACATTCTTCCCACTGACCATCACAATAATGTATCATGAGTTGTACATATCGCATGTAGCGTGTGTGCCCACCCCCTAGTGCTCTTAAATCGGCAGATGTACAGCTACGACGGCTCGCCCAGGGGAGCCAACCTGCCGCAGTATACCTGCAGCGGCTGGTCTCCAAGTGGTTAATGGTATATTAGTACATAGGGGAGCAAATTTTTACACAGAAAAAAGGTGAACTTAGCTTTTAATGTAGTTATTACATTTAAGGATTGGTAAGCTGAAATATATTACATTTTTTGGGGGGGTTAGATACGCTTAAATTACCTCAGAGTACAAGCAGCTATAAAAGTGGACTACAGGAGAGCAGTTTGTTCTGCACTCCTGTGACCCGCTAAAGCCTGCTTTTTGCTGACCTCACAAAGCTGGTCCAGGCTGGGGAAAGATTGCGGCCATATATATATATATATATATATATATATATGGAAAAAAGAGGGTATCAAATATCTAGAGGTATTACATTGACTCCTAAACTAGAAGATCTTATACAGGACAACTACACACCTTTACTAAACACACTAAGAACCAAATTAAATAGACTCGCTCTAAATGAACTGTCATGGCTGGCTAGACATGCAGCCTTTAAGATGCAATTATTACCTCAACTATTGTACCTCTTTAGGACCCTACCAATCCCAATACCCAACTCCTATTTCAATACCATACAACCTTTACTGAATAACTACCTCTGGCGAGGCACAAGGGCTAGGTGCGCATTCAGCAAACTAATTAAACATAGGAAAGCGGGTGGAATAGGTCATGTACATTTACAGGACTATTACTTGGCAATAGGGATGAGCCGAACACCCCCGGGTTCGGTTCGAACCAGAACCTTCGAACGGACCGAAAGTTCGCGCGAATTTTCGAACCCTATACGTTATAATGGACGCGAACGTTCGAAATCAAAAGTGCTAATTACAACGGCCAATATGCATGTTAATGTCATAAAACAGGTTTGGGGACCCGGGTCCTGCCCCAGGGGACATATATCAATGCAAAAAGAACTTTTAAAAACTAACGTTTTTTCGGGAGCAGTCATTTTAATGATGCATAAAGTGAAAAAAAAAAAGTGAAATTTTCCTTTAAATATGGTACCTGGGGGGTGTCTAAAGTATGCCTGTGAAGTGGCATGTGTTTCCCGTGTTTAGAACTGTCCTTGCACAAAATGACATTTGTAAAGGAAAAAAAGAAGCCATTTAAAACCACTTGCGGCTTTAGGTTTGATCTTAAGTAGAATCTGAACAGGTACATTATGAAGTGTAGCTCCATCCCAAAAAAATCTATTTTTAAGCTTTTTGGAGAACATAGGGAGGGGTTATCACCCCTGTAACATTTGCTGTCTTTGCACATCTGTTCAGAACATGTCACCTCACTTTCCGTCCCAATGACAAATGTTTTTGGAAAAGTGGGGTTTTAATTGAAACAAGGATTGGTGATAAAGTATCAGTAGAGAGGAGATACCTTTTTCCCAAATTAAATCTAACAGGATAGAATTTCCCTTCCTAGGGGTAGATTTCCTCTCACTTCCTGTTTTCTCTTTCCATTTGCAAGTAGGAGTCGTTTGTAAGTTGGATGTTTGAAAGTAGGGGCCTGGCGTATATACTCTGCAGAAATTTGCCCTATTAGATGTTGGTGTAGCCACAAGACTGGTGGGCACAGGAATGGGCCCTGCTGTGAGTTAATAGATCAAGATTTGTAATTGCATGCACCTGTTGAACAGGGCAGAAAAATTGGGGGGGTGGTGGTGGTGGTGGTGGACGGTTTTGCCACAAGACTGTAAGCTCTCACAGTTACTCTTGGTGGGCGCAGGAATGGGCCCTGCTGTGAGTTATTAGATCAAGATTTGTAATTGCAAGCACCTGATGAACAGGGCAGAAAAATTGGGCCTTTGGCGGTGGTGGTGGACGGTGTTGCCACAAGACTGCAGGCCCTCATAGTTACTCTTGGTGGGCGCAGGAATGGGCCCTGCTGTGAACTATTAGATCAAGATTTGTAATTACCCGCCCTGTTAAACAGGGGCTGAAAAATTGTGCCTTAGGCACTGGTGCTGGTGCCACAACACTGCAACCCCTCACAGAGACTGTACTTGGAGCACAGCAGTCACACGTGTTGCGAAGCATTTTTTTAAAAAATTGTAAGTACACGCCCCTGTTAAACAGGGGCTGAAAAATTGTGCCTTAGGCACTGGTGCTGGTGCCACAACACTGCAACCCGGCCCTCACAGATACTGTACTTGGAGCACAGCAGTCACACGTGTTGCGAAGCATTTTTTTAAAAAAATTGTAAGTACACGCCCCTGTTAAACAGGGGCTGAAAAATTGTGCCTTAGGCACTGGTGCTGGTGCCACAACACTGCAACCCGGCCCTCACAGATACTGTACTTGGAGCACAGCAGTCACACGTGTTGCGAAGCATTTTTTTAAAAATTGTAAGTACCCGCCCCTGTTAAACAGGGGCTGAAAAATTGTGCCTTAGGCACTGGTGCTGGTGCCACAACACTGCAACACGGCCCTCACAGAGACTGTACTTGGAGCACAGCAGTCACACGTGTTGCGAAGCATTTTTTTAAAAAATTGTAAGTACCCGCCCCTGTTAAACAGGGGCTGAAAAATTGTGCCTTAGGCACTGGTGCTGGTGCCACAACACTGCAACACGGCCCTCACAGAGACTGTACTTGGAGCACAGCAGTCACACGTGTTGCGAAGCATTTTTTTAAAAATTGTAAGTACACGCCCCTGTTAAACAGGGGCTGAAAAATTGTGCCTTAGGCACTGGTGCTGGTGCCACAACACTGCAACACGGCCCTCACAGAGACTGTACTTGGAGCACAGCAGTCACACGTGTTGCGAAGCATTTTTTTAAAAAATTGTAAGTACACGCCCCTGTTAAACAGGGGCTGAAAAATTGTGCCTTAGGCACTGGTGTGGTGGCATGGATCATTGAGGAGGAGGAAGAGGATAGTCAGTGAACATAAGAGGACAGTCACTCAGCATCAGCATAGGCAGTCTTGAAGGGATGTGACATTAAAAATTATTCGGTTATATCCGCCTCAGGTGCCTGGTAGCTGGTGGTGATCCAAGACTGATTCATTTTGATGAATGTCAGTCGATCAACCGAGGCGGTGGACAGGCGCACCCTATGATCAGTCACAAATCCTCCAGCAGCACTGAATGTGCGTTCGGAAAGAACGCTGGAGGCAGGACAGGCCAGTAGCTCAATTGCATACTGTGCAAGCTCTGGCCAGTGATCCATCCTCAGGACCCAGTAAGCCAGAGGATTTTCGGTGGGAAAGGTGTCCAAGTCTGACCTTGCCCCAAGGTATTCCTGCACCATGTATATCAGACGCTGGCGATGGTTGCTGGAACCGATCATACCTTGGGGCTGCGGACTAAAAAAATTGTCTGAACGCATCGGTCAGACGTCCACCTTCCCCACCGCTCCTTCTGCCACTGACCGAAGCCTCAGCAACTCGTCGCCCAGGACCAGGAGTTTGTAGCCTCCCAGTTTCTGGGAACGCGTTGCACAGACCTTTCTGCAAGGCCTCCCTGAGATGTCTCATCCTCTGCTCCCTCTGCGACGGCAAGATAAGGTCCGCAACCTTACCCTTGTACCGCGGATCAAGGAGAGTGGCCAGCCAGTAATGGTCCCTCTCCTTGATCCGAAGAACACGAGGATCCTTCCGCAGGCTTTGCAGGATCAGGGAGGCCATGCAGCGTAGGTTAGCTGAGGCATTCGGTCCGGAGTCTTCTGGGTCACTGAGGATGACATGATCGCCAGCCACCTCCTCCCAGCCACGTACAAGTCCACTGGCTTGTTGGGACTGTACATCATCCCTAAAAGACTGCTGCTGCTGATGCTGAGTGCCAGGCTCCACCTCCATGCTCACACAATCCTCCTCCTCCTCCTCCTCCTCCTCATCCTCTTCCTGTGTGATGGGTGGGACAGAAGGAACACTGTCCGGATAAAGGGGGCCTTGAGAGGCAAGGAAGTCCTCCTCTTCCTGCCTCTGTTCTGCCTCAAGTGCCCTGTCCATTATCCCACGCAGCGTATGCTCCAACAGGTGGACAAGAGGGACAGTGTCACTGATGCATGCACTGTCACTGCTCACCATCCTCGTGGCCTCCTCAAATGGTGAGAGGACAGTGCATGCATCCCTGATCATGCTCCACTGACGTGGGGAAAAAAAACCAAGCTCCCCTGACCCTGTCCTGGTGCCGTAGTCGCAAAGGTACTCATTGATGGCCCTCTGCTGCGTGTGCAGTCGCTGCAGCATGGCCAACGTTGAGTTCCACCTGGTGGGCATGTCAGATATTAGGCGGTTCTTGGGCAGGTTCAGCTCCTTTTGCAGCTCAGTCAGCCGAGCACTGGCATTATAAGATCGGCGGAAATGCACACAGACTTTCCTGGCCTGCCTCAGGACATCCTGTAAGCCTGGGAACCTGCCCAAGAACCGCTGCACCACCAGGTTGAGGACGTGAGCCATGCAGGGCACATGGGTGAGCTGCCCCTGTCGCAGGGCGGAGAGGAGGTTGGTGCCATTGTCAGAAACGACCATTCCTGGCTTAAGCTGACGTGGCGTCAACCACCTCTCGGCCTGCCCCTGCAGAGCTGCCAGAACCTCTGGCCAGTGTGGCTCCTGTCCCCCAAACACACCAGCGCAAGCACGGCATGGCATCTTTTTGCCTGCGTACTTGCGTAGCCCCTTGTACGCCTACGGAGCACCGCTGGTTCCAAGGACAGAGCACTGGAGGAAGAAGAAGAGGAGGGGGTGGAGGAGAGAGGTGTGTCACAACCAGTAGCAGTAGTCGCGTTTTGGAGGCGTGGTGGCGGAACAACCTCCAACACTACTGCACCTTGTCCTGCATCCCTCCCAGCTGCCAATAGAGTGACCCAATGGGCCGTGAAAGAAAGGTACCGTCCCTGTCCATGCCTGCTGGACCATGAGTCAGCGGTAATATGCACCTTACCGCTGACCGCCCTGTCCAGCGAGGCATGGACATTGCCCTCCACATGCCGGTAGAGAGACGGAATCGCCTTCCGCGAGAAAAAGTGGCGTTTGGGAACCTGCCACTGAGGAACCGCACATTGAACAAACTCACGGAAGGGGGCCGAGTCTACCAACTGAAAAGGCAGCAGTTGAAGTGCTAGCAATTTAGCAAGGCTAGCATTCAACCGCTGGGCATGTGGATGGCTGGGAGTGTACTTCTTTCTACGGTCCAGCAGCTGGGGCAGGGAAATTTGCCTGCTGCATTCGGACGTCGGTGTACTGCAAGTACTTGGTTGTGACACACCGAATTCTACACCTTCAGTCCTCTCAGAGCAGCTTTCAGAGAGGACTGAAGGTGTAGTGGGGATGGAGATCCCAGCTGAGGAGGAGCAAGGAGAGGTCCGCTTAGTTCTTTGGTGTGGGTCTTTTATGTGTGCCTGCCAACGAGCTGCATGGCAGGTCGCCATATGTCTGGTCATGCTTGTCGTGCCCAAGCGGCTGATGTTTTGGCCACGCGAGATACGCTTGAGACAATATTGCAAATAGCAGTGGTGCGATCTGCTGCACTCGTCTCAAAAAAGGCCCACACCAAAGAACTTTTCTGATAACGTGCAGAGGCAGCGCCCTGCACAGGCGGAGCTCTGCGGTGTTGTACAGTTGCTGTGCTGGCCTCTACCTGGCCTCCAGGGGGCATCCTGCCTCGTTGGACATGTGACGCCGCATCCTCCTCCTCCTCGTCCTCCTCCTCATCCTCTCTCCCTTGAGGCACCCACGTGGAGTCAGTGACCTCATCATCCCCTCCCTCTTCACCACTAGAGCAAACCTGGCAGTAAGCTGCAGCTGGTGGAACTGTACTGCCAGATTCCTCAAGCTGGGTATCGTCATCCGAGCCTTCGAATCGTTGGGCATCCTCCTGGAGCATGTACCCAACACTGTGCTCAAAGAGTTCGGGGGACTCCTCAGGAGGACATGGTGGGTCTAGGGAAGGGGTGGCTGATGATGCTCTGTCAGTACCCTGAGCCTGGGTGAGAGAGGATGAGGAGGATGAGGAGGGCTTGGTCATCCATTCTACCAAGCCTTCAGCATGATGCGGCTCCACATGTCCAGCTGCCGAAAACAAAGACGCGCGTGTCCCATGGCCACGTGCTGATGACGATGCACGACCACGTCCACGTCCACGGCCACGTCCACTAGAAACAGAGCCTGCCTGCCCTGTGTTCTTGGCTCTGCACGCTCTGCCTCCCCTTGGCGGTCTTCCAGCCATTGTAGTCGGTAGTCCTGTGGGTGCTGCTGAGAAGAAAATATAGGAGCTCTGTGTGATGCCACTAACACACTAGAAGTCCTATGGGTGCTTCTGCAAAGAAAATAGAGGAGCTCTGTGTGATGCCACTAACACACTAGAAAGTCCTGTGGGTGCCTGTGGTGTTATAGAGGAGCAAAGAAACACTAGAAGTCCTATGGGTGCTTCTGCAAAGAAAATAGAGGAGCTCTGTGTGATGCCACTAACACACTAGAAGTCCTGTGGGGTGTGCTTCTGCAAAGAAAAATAGAGGAGCTCTGTGTGATGCCACTAACACACTAGAAGTCCTGTGGGTGCTTGTGCAAAGAAAAATAGAGGAGCTCTGTGTGATGCCACTAACACACTAGAAGTCCTATGGGTGCTTCTGCAAAGAAAATAGAGGAGCTCTGTGTGATGCCACTAACACACTAGAAGTCCTGTGGGTGCTTCTGCAAAGAAAATAGAGGAGCTCTGTGTGATGCCACTAACACACTAGAAGTCCTGTGGGTGCTTCTGAAAATAGAGGAGCTCTGTGTGATGCCACTAAACACTAGAAGTCCTGTGGGTGCTTATGCTGCAAAGAAAATATAGGAGCTCTGTGTGATGCCACTAACACACTAGAAGTCCTGTGGGTGCTTATGCAAAGAAAATAGAGGAGCTCTGTGTGATGCCACTAACACACTAGAAGTCCTGTGGGTGCTTCTGCAAAGAAAATAGAGGAGCTCTGTGTGATGCCACTAACACACTAGAAGTCCTATGGGTGCTTCTGCAAAGAAAATAGAGGAGCTCTGTGTGATGCCACTAACACACTAGAAGTCCTGTGGGTGCTTATGCAAAGAAAATAGAGGAGCTCTGTGTGATGCCACTAACACACTAGAAGTCCTGTGGGTGCTTCTGCAAAGAAAATAGAGGAGCTCTGTGTGATGCCACTAACACACTAGAAGTCCTGTGGGTGCTGCTGAGAAGAATATATAGGAGCTCTGTGTGATGCCACTAACACACTAGAAGTCCTATGGGTGCTTCTGCAAAGAAAATAGAGGAGCTCTGTGTGATGCCACTAACACACTAGAAGTCCTGTGGGTGCTTATGCAAAGAAAATAGAGGAGCTCTGTGTGATGCCACTAACACACTAGAAGTCCTGTGGGTGCTTATGCAAAGAAAATAGAGGAGCTCTGTGTGATGCACTAACACACTAGAAGTCCTGTGGGTGCTGCTGAGAAGAATATATAGGAGCTCTGTGTGATGCCACTAACACACTAGAAGTCCTGTGGGTGCTTCTGCAAAGAAAATAGAGGAGCTCTGTGTGATGCCACTAACACACTAGAAGTCCTGTGGGTGCTTATGCAAAGAAAAATAGAGGAGCTCTGTGTGATGCCACTAACACACTAGAAGTCCTGTGGGTGCTGCTGAGAAGAATATATAGGAGCTCTGTGTGATGCCACTAACACACTAGAAGTCCTATGGGTGCTTCTGCAAAGAAAAATAGAGGAGCTCTGTGTGATATGCACTAACACACTAGAAGTCCTGTGGGTGCTTATGCAAAGAAAATAGAGGAGCTCTGTGTGATGCCACTAACACACTAGAAGTCCTGTGGGTGCTTATGCAAAGAAAAATAGAGGAGCTCTGTGTGATGCCACTAACACACTAGAAGTCTGTGGGTGCTTATGCAAAGAAAATAGAGGAGCTCTGTGTGATGCCACTAACACACTAGAAGTCCTGTGGGTGCTGCTGAGAAGAATATATAGGAGCTCTGTGTGATGCCACTAACACACTAGAAGTCCTATGGGTGCTTCTGCAAAGAAAATAGAGGAGCTCTGTGTGATGCCACTAACACACTAGAAGTCCTGTGGGTGCTTATGGGAAGAAAATAGAGGAGCTCTGTGTGATGCCACTAACACACTAGAAGTCCTGTGGGTGCTTCTGCAAAGAAAATAGAGGAGCTCTGTGTGATGCCACTAACACACTAGAAGTCCTGTGGGTGCTTATGCAAAGAAAATAGAGGAGCTCTGTGTGATGCCACTAACACACTAGAAGTCCTGTGGGTGCTTCTGCAAGGAAAATAGAGGAGCTCTGTGTGATGCCACTAACACACTAGAAGTCCTGTGGGTGCTTATGCAAAGAAAATAGAGGAGCTCTGTGTGATGCCACTAACACACTAGAAGTCCTGTGGGTGCTGCTGAGAAGAAAATATATAGCTCTGTGTGATGGACTAACACACTTCAAGTCCTATGGGTGCTTCTGCAAAGAAAATAGAGGCTCTCTGTGTGATGGGACTAACACACTTCAAGTCCTATAGGTGCTTCTGGGAAGAAAATATAGCTCTGTGTGTGTGATGGGACTAACACACTTCAAGTCCTATAGGTGCTTCTGGGAAGAAAATATAGCTCTGTGTGTGTGATGGGACTAACACACTTCAAGTCCTATAGGTGCTTCTGGGAAGAAAATATAGCTCTGTGTGTGTAATGGGACTAACACACTTCAAGTCCTATAGGTGCTTCTGGGAACAAAATATAGCTCTGTGTGTGTGATGGGACTAACACACTTCAAGTCCTATAGGTGCTTCTGGGAACAAAATATAGCTCTGTGTGTGTAATGGGACTAACACACTTCAAGTCCTATAGGTGCTTCTGGGAAGAAAATATAGCTCTGTGTGTGTGATGGGACTAACACACTTCAAGTCCTATAGGTGCTTCTGGGAACAAAATATAGCTCTGTGTGTGTGATGGGACTAACACACTTCAAGTCCTATAGGTGCTTCTGGGAACAAAATATAGCTCTGTGTGTGTAATGGGACTAACACACTTCAAGTCCTATAGGTGCTTCTGGGAAGAAAATATAGCTCTGTGTGTGTAATGGGACTAACACACTTCAAGTCCTATAGGTGCTTCTGGGAACAAAATATAGCTCTGTGTGTGTGATGGGACTAACACACTTCAAGTCCTATAGGTGCTTCTGGGAACAAAATGTAGCTCTGTGTGTGTGATGGGACTAACACACTTCAAGTCCTATAGGTGCTTCTGGGAACAAAATATAGCTCTGTGTGTGTGATGGGACTAACACACTTCAAGTCCTATAGGTGCTTCTGGGAACAAAATATAGCTCTGTGTGTGTGATGGGACTAACACACTTCAAGTCCTATAGGTGCTTCTGGGAACAAAATATAGCTCTGTGTGTGTAATGGGACTAACACACTTCAAGTCCTATAGGTGCTTCTGGGAACAAAATATAGCTCTGTGTGTGTGATGGGACTAACACACTTCAAGTCCTATAGGTGCTTCTGGGAACAAAATATAGCTCTGTGTGTGTATGGGACTAACACACTTCAAGTCCTATAGGTGCTTCTGGGAAGAAAATATAGCTCTGTGTGTGTAATGGGACTAACACACTTCAAGTCCTATAGGTGCTTCTGGGAACAAAATATAGCTCTGTGTGTGTAATGGGACTAACACACTTCAAGTCCTATAGGTGCTTCTGGGAACAAAATATAGCTCTGTGTGTGTAATGGGACTAACACACTTCAAGTCCTATAGGTGCTTCTGGGAACAAAATATAGCTCTGTGTGTGTGATGGGACTAACACACTTCAAGTCCTATAGGTGCTTCTGGGAACAAAATATAGCTCTGTGTGTGTGATGGGACTAACACACTTCAAGTCCTATAGGTGCTTCTGGGAACAAAATATAGCTCTGTGTGTGTGATGGGACTAACACACTTCAAGTCCTATAGGTGCTTCTGGGAACAAAATATAGCTCTGTGTGTGTGATGGGACTAACACACTTCAAGTCCTATAGGTGCTTCTGGGAACAAAATATAGCTCTGTGTGTGTGATGGGACTAACACACTTCAAGTCCTATAGGTGCTTCTGGGAAGAAAATATAGCTCTGTGTGTGTAATGGGACTAACACACTTCAAGTCCTATAGGTGCTTCTGGGAAGAAAATATAGCTCTGTGTGTGTAATGGGACTAACACACTTCAAGTCCTATAGGTGCTTCTGGGAACAAAATATAGCTCTGTGTGTGTAATGGGACTAACACACTTCAAGTCCTATAGGTGCTTCTGGGAAGAAAATATAGCTCTGTGTGTGTAATGGGACTAACACACTTCAAGTCCTATAGGTGCTTCTGGGAACAAAATATAGCTCTGTGTGTGTAATGGGACTAACACACTTCAAGTCCTATAGGTGCTTCTGGGAAGAAAATATAGCTCTGTGTGTGTAATGGGACTAACACACTTCAAGTCCTATAGGTGCTTCTGGGAACAAAATATAGCTCTGTGTGTGTAATGGGACTAACACACTTCAAGTCCTATAGGTGCTTCTGGGAAGAAAATATAGCTCTGTGTGTGTAATGGGACTAACACACTTCAAGTCCTATAGGTGCTTCTGGGAACAAAATATAGCTCTGTGTGTGTAATGGGACTAACACACTTCAAGTCCTATAGGTGCTTCTGGAAACAAAATATAGCTCTGTGTGTGTGATGGGACTAACACACTTCAAGTCCTATAGGTGCTTCTGGGAACAAAATATAGCTCTGTGTGTGTGATGGGACTAACACACTTCAAGTCCTATAGGTGCTTCTGGGAACAAAATATAGCTCTGTGTGTGTGATGGGACTAACACACTTCAAGTCCTATAGGTGCTTCTGGGAACAAAATATAGCTCTGTGTGTGTGATGGGACTAACACACTTCAAGTCCTATAGGTGCTTCTGGGAACAAAATATAGCTCTGTGTGTGTGATGGGACTAACACACTTCAAGTCCTATAGGTGCTTCTGGGAAGAAAATATAGCTCTGTGTGTGTAATGGGACTAACACACTTCAAGTCCTATAGGTGCTTCTGGGAAGAAAATATAGCTCTGTGTGTGTAATGGGACTAACACACTTCAAGTCCTATAGGTGCTTCTGGGAACAAAATATAGCTCTGTGTGTGTAATGGGACTAACACACTTCAAGTCCTATAGGTGCTTCTGGGAAGAAAATATAGCTCTGTGTGTGTAATGGGACTAACACACTTCAAGTCCTATAGGTGCTTCTGGGAACAAAATATAGCTCTGTGTGTGTAATGGGACTAACACACTTCAAGTCCTATAGGTGCTTCTGGGAAGAAAATATAGCTCTGTGTGTGTAATGGGACTAACACACTTCAAGTCCTATAGGTGCTTCTGGGAACAAAATATAGCTCTGTGTGTGTAATGGGACTAACACACTTCAAGTCCTATAGGTGCTTCTGGGAAGAAAAATATAGCTCTGTGTGTGTAATGGGACTAACACACTTCAAGTCCTATAGGTGCTTCTGGGAAGAAAATATAGCTCTGTGTGTGTAATGGGACTAACACACTTCAAGTCCTATAGGTGCTTCTGGGAAGAAAATATAGCTCTGTGTGTGTAATGGGACTAACACACTTCAAGTCCTATAGGTGCTTCTGGGAAGAAAATATAGCTCTGTGTGTGTAATGGGACTAACACACTTCAAGTCCTATAGGTGCTTCTGGGAAGAAAATATAGCTCTGTGTGTGTAATGGGACTAACACACTTCAAGTCCTATAGGTGCTTCTGGGAAGAAAATATAGCTCTGTGTGTGTAATGGGACTAACACACTTCAAGTCCTATAGGTGCTTCTGGGAAGAAAATATATAGCTCTGTGTGTGTGTAATGGGACTAACACACTTCAAGTCCTATAGGTGCTTCTGGGAACAAAATATAGCTCTGTGTGTGTGATGGGACTAACACACTTCAAGTCCTATAGGTGCTTCTGGGAACAAAATATAGCTCTGTGTGTGTGATGGGACTAACACACTTCAAGTCCTATAGGTGCTTCTGGGAACAAAATATAGCTCTGTGTGTGTGATGGGACTAACACACTTCAAGTCCTATAGGTGCTTCTGGGAAGAAAATATAGCTCTGTGTGTGTAATGGGACTAACACACTTCAAGTCCTATAGGTGCTTCTGGGAAGAAAATATAGCTCTGTGTGTGTAATGGGACTAACACACTTCAAGTCCTATAGGTGCTTCTGGGAAGAAAATATAGCTCTGTGTGTGTAATGGGACTAACACACTTCAAGTCCTATAGGTGCCTCTGGGAACAAAATATAGCTCTGTGTGTGTGATGGGACTAACACACTTCAAGTCCTATAGGTGCTTCTGGGAAGAAAATATAGCTCTGTGTGTGTAATGGGACTAACACACTTCAAGTCCTATAGGTGCCTCTGGGAACAAAATATAGGAGCTCTGCCTGCCTGCCACGAACACACTACAAGTCCTATAGGTGCTTCTGGTAACAAAATATAGGAGCTCTGCCTGCCTGCCACGAACACACTACAAGTCCTATAGGTGCTTCTGGTAACAAAATATAGGAGCTCTGCCTGCCTGCCACGAACACACTACAAGTCCTATAGGTGCTTCTGGTAACAAAATATAGGAGCTCTGCCTGCCTGCCACGAACACACTACAAGTCCTATAGGTGCTTCTGGTAACAAAATATAGGAGCTCTGCCTGCCTGCCACGAACACACTACAAGTCCTATAGGTGCTTCTGGTAACAAAATATAGGAGCTCTGCCTGCCTGCCACGAGCACACTACAAGCCCCTCTTTCTCAATCAATCTTTGTAACTGAATCTATCTAACTCAATCTCTGTAAGTGAATCTCTCTAACTATCTAAATGCAGCAGAGTGTCACAGAATCAGCCTGCTCAATCTGCGCCGGAACAGCATGTGACCGGCGCAGACGGCGTGGCGGCGTTTTATAGGGGGGGGCGTGTACTACAGCCCCTGAGCTGTAATTGGCTACAGGCGTCCTGCCTGTAGCCAATTATGGCTCTTCGAGTTTCCGGGGCTGTGATTGGCCAAGCATGCGGGGTCACAGTGCATGCTTGGCCAATCATCAGCCAGCAATGCACTGCGTCGGCCGCGCCGGCCGCAATGCATTGCGGGGCCGCTCGCATCACACGAACGTGATGCGAGCGGCCAAAATAGTTCTGGGCTCGCCGAGCGAGCGAACGCCCGGTGCTCGATGCGAACGTGGGTTCGCATCGAGCACCGGGCCCATCCCTACTTGGCAACCATACTAGTGCAACTAAGACACTGGATGTCACCAGATTCCAAAACTCTATGGAAAGAATTGAAACTAGCTTATATTCCAAAGGGGAACTTACAAGACTTTTTAATGACAGCACACCTCAACACATCATTAGCTACTAAACTAAGCACCCCCTATCCTAGCATCAATAAGAGCATGGGTTCATCTCCGAAAATACCAAAAATGGAATGGCAGACTAACTCCCCTGAAACTTCTCATTTTCACAATTATCCACTTAATACCCAATATCAACCTTAATACATAGATAGGTAGCGTAATGAATCATCTTGAAGATATGTTAGATTGCTTACAAATTAAACTGTTTAGAACCTTATAAATAGAACATCAGCTACCTACCACCGAACAATATAAACATATGCAAATAGATCACCTACTAAAAAAGGACCCCCAAATTCTTACATTATTACCTGATAAAATAACACGATACTATCAAAAAAACTCAATCTTAACTAAAGGCATATATATCATCTACTCAAGCTTACAAGACAAAGACATATGTGAAAAATCCCAATCAATAATAGCGTGAGAACAGGAAATAGGTGTAGAATACATAACCCAACACTGGGAAAAAAACTTTTGTCTCATTTATACCTCCACAAAAAGCACAAACCTATGGGAAATGCAGCAAAAGATAACACTTAAATGGTATCTCAAACCAAACCGTATATCAAAGATTTAACCGGAGGCTTCCTCAAAATGCTGGCGATTATGTGGTTGCTCCAGTACACTAATCCATATTTTATGGATGTGCCCTCAGCTCCGATTATTATGGTCCCAAGTTGAAAGAATGATATCTATTATCACAGGTAACCAACAACCACTAACACCAGGAATGGCATGCTACACATTTGCCCTACAAAATTGTAGTATTACACATTCTACTAGCTACATGTCTTACTATTCTTAGACACTGGAAAGCACCAACAGTGCCCAAAATTACACAGGTAATACACACAATACATACACACGGCACTTATGAGGTACTACATTCCTCAACCACAGGAAATTATGGAAAGGTATTTAAAAACTGGAGTCCTTGGCTCGACTAGTACTCAAAAGGAGCAGTCCTCTAACAATATTTTCTCTTTATCCCTTTTATCCTTTTCAGATGTTCTATAAAAAGGATTAGTTAACCTAGTAAATTGTCCAGGGCACCAGATATCACCCTGAATGAAATGAGTAGTTCATTGTATGTTAGTTTTATGTTTATGATGCTTACAAATGGTCACAACTAAGGATGAGCCCGGTGTTCGATTCGAACCCATGTTCGAATCGAGCACCGGGTGTTCGCTCGCTCGGCGAGCCCAGAACTATTGGGACCGCTCGCATCAAATTCGTGTGATGCGAGCGGCCCCGCAATGCATTGCGGCCCGCGCAGTGCAATGCTGGCTGATGATTGGCCAAGCATGCACTGTGACCCCGCATGCTTGGCCAATCACAGCGCCGGCAGCGAGGAGAGCCATAATTGGCTACAGGCAGGATGCCTGTAGCCAATTATAGCTCAGGGGCTTTAATACACGCCACGGTATAAGAGGCCGCCGCGGCGGCGGCCTCGCATATTATGTTTCACTCACAGTGTCAGCGTGTCAGTGTGCTGCTGACTGCTGACAACAATATGTTCTTTATTTCTGGGGATATGTGTGTGCATGCTGTTAGAACAGCATTGCAGTATCACATCTGGGGGGTGTCTATAGGTAGCCTGTGAAGGAGGGCAGGTTTCCTGTGCTTAGAACTTTCCCTGCAAAAAAGTGTCATTTTTGCAGGAAGAAAGCTATTTAAATCACTCGCGGCTAATGAATTGATGGCTCCTGTAACACAGAGAGCTGTCATTCATTAATAAAAAACAAAAAAAAAAGCGTAGGGGTCCCCCCAAATTCAATAACCAGGCCCTTCAGGTCTGGGATGGATATTAAGGGGGATCCCAGCCAAAAAAAAAAAAAAAAAAATGGCGTAGGGTCCCCCTCAAAATCCATACCAGACCCTTGAGGTCTGGTATGGATTTTAAGGGGAACCCTAGCCAAAAAAAATGGCGTGGGGTCCCCCTCAAAATCCATACCAGACCCTTATCCGAGCACGCAACCTGGCAGGCCGCAGGAAAAGAGGGGGGGACGAGAGCGGCCCCCCTCTCGCCTGAACCGTACCAGGCCACATGCCCTCAACATTGGGAGGATGCTTTGGGGGTCTAAGACCCCTAAAGCACCTTGTCCCCATGTTGATTAGGACAAGGGCCTCTTCCCCACAACCCTGGCCGGTGGTTGTGGGGGTCTGCGGGCGGGGGGCTTATCGGAATCTGGAAGCCCCCTTTAACAAGGGGACCCCCAGATCCCGGCCCCCCCCCCTGTGTGAAATGGTAAGGGGGTACAAAAGTACCCCTACCATTTCACCAAAAAAGTGGCAAAAATGGTAAAAAGGACAGGAGACAGTCTTTGACAATTCCTTTATTAAAATCTTCTTTCTTCTTTCTTCATCCTTCGGTTTCTTCATCTTCTCCTTCCTTCATCTTCTTCCATCTTCTTCTTCCATTTTCTTCTTCCTCCGATCCGCTTCTTCTTGCGCTGGTCTTCTCGTCCTTCTCGTCCGGCATCTTCTTCCGTCGGCGTCGGCGTCGGTGTCTCTGTCTCTTCTTGGGCCGCTCCGCGCAATGGGAGGCTCCCGCTGTGTGAGGCTCCGCTCCGTCTGACAGGTCTTTTATAATGGAGGGCACCTGGTGACCCCGCCCCCTCTGACGCACAGGGACGTCATGGGGAATTCCATGATGGCTTTCCCCATGATGTCAGAGGGGGGCGGGGTCACCAGGTGCCCTCCGTTTTAAAAGACCTGTCAGATGGAGCGGAGCCTCACACAGCGGGAGCCTCCCATTGCGCGGAGCGGCCCAAGAAGACACCGACACCGACGCCGACGCCGACGGAAGAAGATGCCGGACGAGAAGGACGAGAAGACCAGCGCAAGAAGAAGCGGATCGGAGGAAGAAGAAAATGGAAGAAGAAGATGGAAGAAGATGAAGGAAGGAGAAGATGAAGAATCCGAAGGATGAAGAAAGAAGAAAGAAGATTTTAATAAAGGAATTGTCAAAGACTGTCTCCTGTCCTTTTTACCATTTTTGCCACTTTTTTGGTGAAATGGTAGGGGTACTTTTGTACCCCCTTACCATTTCACACAGGGGGGGGGGGCCGGGATCTGGGGGTCCCCTTGTTAAAGGGGGCTTCCAGATTCCGATAAGCCCCCCGCCCGCAGACCCCCACAACCACCGGCCAGGGTTGTGGGGAAGAGGCCCTTGTCCTAATCAACATGGGGACAAGGTGCTTTTGGGGTCTTAGACCCCAAAGCATCCTCCCAATGTTGAGGGCATGTGGCCTGGTACGGTTCAGGCGAGAGGGGGGGCCGCTCTCGTCCCCCCCTCTTTTCCTGCGGCCTGCCAGGTTGCGTGCTCGGATAAGGGTCTGGTATGGATTTTGAGGGGGACCCCACGCCATTTTTTTTGGCTAGGGTTCCCCTTAAAATCCATACCAGACCTCAAGGGTCTGGTATGGATTTTGAGGGGGACCCTACGCCATTTTTTTTTTTTTTTTTTTGGCTGGGATCCCCCTTAATATCCATCCCAGACCTGAAGGGCCTGGTTATTGAATTTGGGGGGACCCCTACGCTTTTTTTTTTTTCATTTTTTTTTTTTTTTTATCAATGACTTTTTTTTATGAATGAGTTTCAATGAATCACTGTTCTCTGTGTTACGGGAGCCGTGAATTAACATTAGCCGCGAGTGATTTTAAATAGCTTTTTTACTTTCAAAAATGACACTTTGCGCAGAGACAGTTCTAAACACGGGAAACATGCGCCCCTTTACAGGCATACTATAGACACCCCCCAGGTACGAAATTTAAAGGAATATTACACTTTTATTGTTTCAATTTAAGCATTATTAAAATCACTGCTCCTGAAAAAACGGCCGTTTTTAAAAAAAATTTTTGCATTGATACATGTCCCCTGGGGCAGGACCCAGGTCCCCAAACACTTTTTATGACATTAACATGCATATTAGCCTTTAAAATGAGCACTTTTAATTTCGAACGTTCGCATCCATTATAACTAATAGGGTTCTAAAGCTCGCACGGACTTTAGGTCCGTTCGCGGGTTCTGGTGCGAGCCGAACGGGGGGGTGTTCGGCTCATCCCTAGTCACAACACTCCTAAACTATAGGCACACTGATAGACTAAACAAGCAGGGGGATAGAACACCACTATCAGGGTTCAGCCACCGCGACCACATAGAGAGATCGCATGGGGCGGAACCTAGTGCAAAATCCCTAACTCAGGATACCAATCATAATCTCCTGGTAACTTAGGAGTATATAGTCCAATATACTAAAAATGGGTCACAGATTATATATTTGACCACAAAATAATTTGTAATGCATTCTATGTGTTTGTTATATTGTGAAACTTGTAAAACTCAATAAAAATGATTGAAAGACAAAAATAAAAAAAATAGAATACAATAGATTAGAATAGAATGAATATAACCATTTCCCAAGATTCAAATAGAATCAATTAGAATTTGAATAAAATAGAAAAGAATAGATTAGAATAGGAAGATGGTTATATTCATGCTATTCTATTCTGTTGTTTTTTTGTTATACTATTGTGTTATTATCTATTCTGTTCTACTCTATTCTTTTCTATTCTATTCAAATTCGAATTGATTCTATTTGAATTTTTGAAAATGGTTATATTATTTTTATTCTATTCTATTGTTATTTTTATTCTTTTATATTCTATTCAGAAGATGGTTATAATCTTTCTATTTTATTCAATTGTTTTATTCTATTCTATTCCTTTCCATTCTTTTCTATTCCATTCTATTCTGTTCTTTTATTTTCTATCCTATTTTGTTCTGTTTTTCTCTTTTATATTATATTCTTTTATTTTCTGTTATATTCGTTTCTATCCTATTCTATTTATTCTATTCTGTTCTATTTTTTTCTTTTATATTCCTTTATTTTCTATTCTATTTTATTCTCTTTGGAAATTGGAAAACTATTCAAAAACCTTTCAAATTCGAAAACTTTTCAAATTCGAAAACTATTTGAAATGGATTTGAAAACTTTTCTAAATCGATCCAAATTGGAATTTGAAAAACTTGAATCAATTCGAAAATGAATAAACGAAAAACGAATTCCTAAAACAAATTAAACTAATGAAACTAATTTAACTAAAAAAATGTATGTAAATAACGAATCAAAACTAAAATAATTTTTTCATTCTGCACATGTCCACTGGCTTCCACTCACCCAACCAATAAAATATAAAATATTAGTAACAACTTATGGATACACAACTCTGCCCCCAACTACATTTCCAACTTCATCTCAAAATATCAACAAAACTTCCCTCACTCTCCTCTCCTCCCTGGACCTCCTGATCTCTAGCTACCTTGTCACCTCCCCCAAATTTGCCTCCAGGACTTCTTAAGAGCTTCTCACATTCTCTGAAACTCCCTACCTCAATCTGTTTGCCTTTAGGCAATCCCTTCAGGGAAGCCTACCCTGCCTCTACCAAAAATTGAACTTTTACTTGCTTGAACAACTCATTCCCTGACAGTTATTATCTTTTGTATCACTTGCCCTTCACTTTATATTGTAAACTCTCATGAACAGGGCCTTCCTAGCCTTTTTTTATATATTGCATTATAACTTTACTGTCTCTCTTTATTTATAAGGTGCTGTGAAAACTGTTGGTTCTATATAAATCCTAAATAATAACAATAGTCATATAGCTAATAATAATAACTAGGGCCGTCTTTCAGGCAGGGCAAAAGTGGCAACTTTTGTTGTGAGGCCCAAAGCAGCTGTCTCATACTTGCCAACTTTCCATGTTCAAATTCCCTTTTCACTTGATGTTTTAGTCCCGTGCTGTGTCCCGATATCTCAGTGGGAAGTTATGTAACTAGACGTGGACTGGCAGCATTGATATGTAAATACAGGCAGCATTCATATGTATATCATGCCCCCCCTGAGGTCATATCCACCATCACTTCTGCTGAATGCTGCACACTGAGGAGGTAAAGGGGCATGCTGGAAAGTTTTGCCTACAAATGGGGCCATTAGACATGTGCACACTGAAATCTTTTGTTTCGGAATTTAGTCTTCATCCGAAAAATAAATGTATTTAGTTACTCCGGAAATTTGTTTTTATTTATTTTGTTTCGTTAAAAAATGCATTCGTCCAAAAATCCGAAATAATTCAGGTCGAATCTGTCATTGAAGGCTTATGGTGTCTGTCGAATGTTCTAAGAAGATTCGACGAAGCAGCTAAACTGTACGACGCCGCAATTGTGCATTTCCGGTCGAATGTTCCGCCTACAAGCTATAGTAGAATTCTAATGTTGTATGACACTAGTAATAATTATATTTATTAATTATTATTACTAGTCAACCAACATTAGAATTCTTCTATAGCCTATGGGCAGAGCATTTGACCATAAATGTCCACTCGCGCCGACTGCTTCTTAGAAGCTTCATGTCAAATTTTTTCTCTCTATGCCGAATAATCTTGGACTAATAGAGCTAGGTTAGGCATATTCAACCTTTTTTGCTATTGTCTCTATAATGTCGAATCTTTTCTCTCTATGTCAAATCTTTTCTCTCTATGTAGAATAATCTATCTAATCTAAGGTCAGGCAAATTTTACCACAGGGTCGATGGACACAGATCGCTATTGTCAGCGTCATGTAGAATCTGCTATCTATATCGAACTGTTGTCAGAATGAAAATGAAAATAAAGCATTTGTTTATTTTGGATCTTTCATTTTCGGATTCTGCAGGTTCGTTATCTTTTGTTAAAACGATAACGAAAATACCCGAAATGCGGCCGAAAATGCATTCGGATGAAAAAGAATGCACATGTCCAGGGGCCATTAAGATTAACATCAGCCTGTTCTGCAAAGGTAAGAAAATTGGAGGTGGAACCGTTTTTCAAAATAACATGGTGCCACAGTGCCCTGAATTTTGGTGCATGTGAATATACACATCTCAGTAGATGCGTGAGGGTGTAATTAACAATTCCGGACACACACAAATGTGAACCAGGCTAAATGTCTCAGTAACATTGGTGGTCAGTGTAAATCCCTCCTTACATTGGTGGTTACTGTGAATGCTCTTATTACATTAGTGGTCTGTGTAAATCCCCATTACATTTGTGGTCAATGTAAATCCCCATTGCTTGGGTGGCCAGTGTAGAAACTCCTCTTTACATTGGTAATCGGTAAAAAAATGAATTTGTGGCAGTTTCAAATCCTTTCTTACATTCGTGGTCCATATAGAAGCCTCCTTTAAATTGGTGGTGAATATAAATCCCCCCTTACATTGGTGGCCAGTGTAGAAATCCCCCTTTATTGGTTGCTGATGTAAAATCCCTCATTACATCGTCAGTGTAAATTATTCATTACATTGGTGAGCAGTGTACATTTCCATTTATATTGATGGTAAGTTCAGAATTGCCCTCACACTGGTGGTCAGTGTTAACCCCCTTTTACATTGGTGGTCAGTGTAAATTGCCCCCCAACATTGGTGGTCAGTGTAAAAGTGTCACCTTATATTGGTGGTCAGTACAAATCTCCTTGACAATGGTTTTCAGTGTAAATTCAGTGTAAAAATATACAATGACCTCCATTTAAGGGGTTAAATGGAGGTCATTGTATATCCCCCCTTACACTGGAGGTTGGTAAATGCTCCTATTACATTGGTTTCAGTGTAGAAATCTATCTTTATATTGGTGGGTGGCGTACAATTCCCTGTTACATGATGGTCAGTGCAAATTCCCCCTCACATTGGTGGTCAGTGTAAATCCCCCCTCACATTGGTGGTCATTGTAAATTCTCCATTACATTGGTGGTCAGTGTAGATTCCCCCCTATATACTTGCCAAAGATTTGCAGCTTTGCTTTACATGATTCAGAATTTGCCACAGTGCCTCATAACTAATCCCATCCCCCACCACTGACACTGATCCCATAAACTCACCAGAATTGCCACTGATCACTCCCTCCCCCAGCATTACCAGTGATCCCAGGAGTCCAAGGATCCCTAGGAGTTTTCTGTCTACTGATGGGTCTCCTCACCTCCCCAGTCCTTGGTGGGCAGGCAATGAGGAGATGATGTGCTGTAACCTTTAGCAGCCAATCATTGAGCAGTAAGGATATGCAGTAACCTCAAGTAACCGATCAGTAAGCAGTAATACTGTGCAGTAACCTTTAGCAACCAATTAGTGAGTAGTATGGATGTCCAATAACCTCTAGCAACCAATCAGTGAGCAGTATTTATGTACAGAAGTCTCTAGAAACCAATCAACAAGCAGAAGTCATGTGCTGTAACCTCTAGCAAACAATCAGTGAGCCATAATGTGTGTTGTAACCTCTAGCAGCTAGTCAGTGAACAGTAGTTATACACTGTAACCTCTGGAAACCAATCACAATTGCTGTCTGGTCTGATTCAGGAAACTGATTTTGAGTGTAGCTGCTATTTATTGTATGTCTCAGAGCAGGTGACGAGAGAGATTGCATGGAGGTCCAATCAATATTAAAGACAGCCCTGATAACAATGTTTCTTTCATTGTGTGCTTTTTATTTGTTTAAAATTGAAGCTTAGGGCTTTTATACAGGACCATACACATTAGTTATACAGTGTCTTGAAAGGGTATTTTAATGGGATTTTATGTGATAGACCAACACAAAGTGGCACATAATTGTAAAGTGGAAGGTAAATAATAAATGGTTATCAACATTTTTTACAAATAAATATGTGAAAAGTGTGGTGTGCATTTGTATTCAGCCCCCCTGAGTCAATACTTTGTAGAACCAAATTTCTCTGCAATTACAGCTGCAAGTCTTTTTGGGTATGTCTCTAACAGCTTTGCACATCTAAAGAGTGACATTTTTGCCCATTCTTCTTTGTAAAATAGCTCAAGCTCTGTCAGATTGGATAGAGAGCATCTGAAGGTGAAGGTAATTAGGTGACTTATGAAGGCAATTGATTCCACTAGATTTTAGTTAGAGGTATCAGCGTAAAAGGGGCAGAATACAAATGCACCCCACACTTTTCAGATGTTTATTTTTAATACATTTATAATTTTCCTTCCACTTCACAATTATGTGCCACTTTGTGTTGGTCTATCACATAAAATCCCAATAAAATACATTTATGTTTTTGGTTGTAACATGACAAAATGTGGAAACTTTCAAGGGGTATGAATACTTTTGCAAGGTACTGTATGTAATAGTGTGTATCCTATTGTAAGCAGGCTGCTACTTATGCAAAAATCCACCCACCTGTGCCACACAGCCACCAGATACTGTCCATATCATGATAATAACATTTAGTTGTAGGTCTCATTTACACTGTCATAGGAAAATATCCTGCATTTATTCTGCCCGAACTTGCGTTTAGATGTGCATGTGCGTAAGCTCATTCTCCTGGCTAGAAGATTCATTTATTCTAGCCATTAGAATAAATTTACACGCATATGCCACGTTTAGGCATGTTTAGACCCATGGGTTTCCGAATGGCGACAAGTTGACAACAGTGGTGTATGCAGTGTTGAAAAAGTCCTTTGTAGTCTCCATCTGAAGCTTGTGTGACAGGGTGAAAACTGGGAGACAGGGACAGAGCTTTGTCATTCTATGAACGTAACACACGATCGGAAATGCCACCAGCAAAACTCTGATGAGAGCTTTTTGTTGGAAAATGCGACCGTGTGTATGCTCCATCGGTCTTTTCGTGGCGGAATCCCAGCCAGCAAAAGATTGAGAGCATGTTCTCTATTTTTCGGTCGGAAAAAGTTCCTATCCGAAAATGCGATCGTCTGTATGCAATTCGGACATGAAAAATCATGCATGCTCGGAAACAATTTGACGCATGCTTGGAAGCATTGAACTTAATTTTCTCAGCTCGTCGTTGTGTTGTATGTCACTGCGTTCTTCGCGGTCGACAGTTCGAAAGTGTGTGACCGTGTGTATGCAAGACAAGCTTGAGCGGAATTCCGTCGGAAAAAACATCCAAGATTTTTTGGACGGAAATTCCGATTGTGTGTACGCGGCATAAGTGTAAGGACTTTTAGAGCAGGATCACTAAGAATTAAAAAAAAAAACTGATAGCAAAATTAAAAAAATTATTTGAAATGACAATAATGTGATAAAGCTCATATCAGATTCTAGAGATCAGTTTGACATCTAATTTAATAGATTTGCAGTGCTAACAAAATGGTGTGCTAATCTCCCTTTCTCTAACATTATTGGTTATTGATTATTGGTTGGTGATTATTGGAGATTTTTTTTTTTTTTTTTTGGGGGGGTACCTAGTTTCGCCCCCCCCCCCCCCTTCCTGCTTGCAAACTCTTGGGACAAGTCACAGGTCCCATGGGGCTGCAGAACCATTCATAAAGCACAGCGCGACTTACACATGTGCAGTGGGGTGTATGAAGCCTCAAGGAGTCACAGCCAGCTTCCCACACTAAACATGCCGGTGCCGGGGACTCAAAGACCAGTAAAGACTTGGCCCAGGTGAGGACGGAAGTGTAATTTTATTAAAAGTCATCAGATACAGTATCTGTAGCTGATGACTTTTGTTTTTTCGTTTTTCTACAAACTGAAAATCCTCTTAAAAATGTTCATGTCAATATTTTCAATCAACACTTCAGATCCTGCACATGAATTAGAAGCAGACCTAATTCTAAACCGCTCTTTTAAAATATGTATGAGTTTTCTAAAGTTGGAGTAGGATATGTTAACAGAAAAGAAAATCAACTTATAAAAGCATTGCCCTGAATCCGTCAATTGTCCCAATGTGCAGAAAATGTTGATGATTGAAGAATAGGAAAAGATTTAGCTGAGATATTTGGGGATCCACAAACTTATATGAAAAAAAAGAAAAATTGGAGCCTTGCTTAAGGGACCCTTTCACATGGGCACCTCAGTGGGACGGAATCCGCTTGTTCAGCAGGGGATCTCCGCTATGGGGAAATTGGGTGAAAACAGACCATCTGTCCGTTTTCATCCGATCGCCAGATGGATGAAAAATAGGACCACCAATCGTCTGGATTTTGCAGACAGGATCAGATCGTATAGTGGCAGATGTCAGCGGACATGTCACCACTGACATCTGCCTCTCCATAGGGGTGAAGGGAGGGTCCGATCAGGTCTGCCTGAAAAACTGACAGGCAGACCTGATCGGACAGCCCATGTGAAAGGGCCCTTACACTGATGATTTTATAGGAGGCTTCACTGTTGCTATTCTTTCATTTTCCAGTCAGCTGCCTGGAGTTTTGAGACCAAGTCAGGCAGATATGAGAGAATATTAGCATTGCCCCCACATTCCTAGGAATGCCTTGGAATGTGTCCCTTGCCCTCAGCTACCTTCTATTAGACATACTCTATTTCCTTTGCAGCCTTAAATGAACTTGAGCCCTAGAAGAAGAACCGAGTATAGTCTCAGGCTCCACCCACCTTCACTCTCCGGTGGGTATAGTGTCAGTCTGTGCCCACCTCCCACTCACAGGGTACAGCCTCAGATTCCACCCACCATCCACACTTTGCAGGGTAGAATATCAGGCACTGGCCACTTCCACTCCCTACGAGTACAGCCTCATGCTCTGTCCACCTTCAGCTCTCTGCAGGGTACAGCCTCATGCTCATCACACCTCACACTTACTGCAGAGTACAGCCTCAGTCTCCACCCTCCTTACACTCTCTACAGGCTCTGATCACTCCCCCTACCTACAGGTACAGTCTCAGGTTTCGCCTCTGAAAGGTGCAACATCAGGCTCCGCCAACTTCCACTCCCCATAGATCTCGGTAGTTCACTTTTCTAATCATTAGTGTGCCAGCTGGGATACACGATTTTCATGTCGCAATCAAAAGTTCCTGATCCAACATGCTGGATTTTGTTTTGAAAAACAAAACTAATGATGGCACAATTGTATGCGCCTTATTGTTTTTTCGGTCAACAGAACGTTCGGTTTTTGACTTGTCTATGTCCTGCCTTCCACACTCTGGAGGAGGACAGAAACTGCAGACACGCGATAGAGCTGCTTTTCTTATCTGAAAGTAATGGAAGCGTGGGCTGTTATTGTGCATATAATTTAGACTTATATTGTTATGGTTGTTTCAGTTTGTGGCTTAAATGTAAAGGATACATTTGGTTTTATGTAAAAGAATACATAAATAAAAGTGTTCTCATCTTCCAAGTTTTATAAGAAAAATAAAAGACTACACACAGCATTAGTAAGTTGATTATTTGTACTAGTCCTTAGGGCCTTTATATTCATGCTAGGATACTGTCACTGTCACGGCTGTTTCCCGCTAAGAAAAGTAAGCACTTATCTCCTACTCCCTCCCCTCTCCAGTCACTCATTTCCTTCTCCTCCCCTCTCAATACCATCCTTCGAGGAGAATTTACAATGACTGGAGCAGACAGAATGTTGAGCAGCTGTGCATATAAACCAATCATCTTCTATCTTAAAATGTAAGGCCCAATGGAAAAAACTGAAGATAGAAGTTGATTGGCTGCCATGTATAGCTGCTCCAGACAGGGCTGTTGCAAGGATTTTTGACACCCTAGGCGAAACCTAATTTTGCCGCCCCCCTTCACTCCACCCCTGACCCCACCCCCTTTTCCCTGCCCATGTAAACCCCACCTTTATAACGAAGCGCCCATAAAATGCAGCCCACCATCGCCCATCAATGCAACCTACCAGCGCCCATCAATGCAGCCTCCCCAGCGCCCATCAAATGCAGCCTCACCAGCGCCCATCAATGCAGCCTCACCAGCGCCCATAAAATGCAGCCCACCATCGCCCATCAATGCAACCTACCAGCGCCCATCAATGCAGCCTCACCAGCGCCCATCAAATGCAGCCTCACCAGCGCCCATCAATGCAGCCTCACCAGCGCCCATCAAATGCAGCCTCACCAGCGCCCATCAATGCAGCCTACCAGCGCCCATCAATGCAGCCTCACCAGCGCCCATCAAATGCAGCCTCACCAGCGCCCATCAATGCAGCCTCACCAGCGCCCATCAAATGCAGCCTCACCAGCGCCCATCAATGCAGCCTACCAGCGCCCATCAATGCAGCCTCACCAGCGCCCATCAAATGCAGCCTCACCAGCGCCCATCAATGCAGCCTCACCAGCGCCCATCAATGCAGCCTCCCCAGCGCCCATCAATGCAGCCTACCAGCGCCCATCAATGAATGTTTGCTTGCTTCCATTCATTCAGGAGTCGGGACACAGACACGGTCCTTCACTGGCGCTGTGCCTCTGACACTATCTGTGAATGGAAGGATGCTGCTGATGCTGAGACTTAATTGCTTGCTGCAGAGAGAAGAGAGTAGGAAAACCAGTGGCTGGGCGCCCCCTAGGCATCATGGCGCCCTAGGCGGCTGCCTAGTTTGCCTAGTGGTAGCACCGGCCCTGGCTCCAGATTCTGTCTGCTATGGTCTTATAAATTCCCTCTATTATCCTATCCACCTCTCCTTTGCATATGATGTCTTGATCCTCCCTGCTGCATAGTGATGTTTTTTTATTCAGCTAACTCTCCAAAGCAGCACTCCACATCTCCCTCCCCACTCCATAGTGGTTGTCCTCTCCTCAATCCCCTCCCTCCTTAGCACCATTCCCCTCTTCTACCTCCCCATCCATAGTAACACTCATTTTCCTCACCTCCCCTTATAGTACTGCTCATCTCCTCCATCTTACCTCTCACATTAGGCCTGTTGTACACAAAAGTAACAATTTATCAATGTTTATAGGTAGGATATTTTTGGCAGAAAAATCCAGAGTAAAAAACACAAGTAATATTCTGTAAATATCTCAAACATACACACACACAGACATGTAAATGTGTGTATGTGTATACATGTGTAAAGTTTTTCATCTTCTACCTGGGAGTGATGCAATTTTTGCATATACGCTTGTAAACACATATGTATACACACATGCAGTATGTACATAAATTACTATAATCAAGCATAAACTTTTTTTTATGTCTCTGAGAGTTATGCCGCGTACACACAAGCAGAATTTCCGTCCAAAAAATCTTGGATGTTTTTTCCGACGGAATTCCGCTCAAGCTTGTCTTGCATCACACAAAAGTTCTCTGAACTTTCGACCGTCAAGAATTCGGTGACGTACAACACTACGACGAGCCGAGAAAATTAAGTTCAATGCTTCCGAGCATGCGTCAAATTGTTTCCTAGCATGCATGATTTTTTGCGCATCCGAATTGCATACAGACAATCGCATTTTCGGATAGGAACTTTTCCCTACCGAAAAATAGAGAACCTGCTCTCAATCTTTTGCTGGCTGGAATTCCACCAGCAAAAGAGCGATAGAGCATACGCACGGACACATTTTCCGACAAAAATCTCTCATCTGAGTTTTGCTGGTGGCATTTCCGATTGTGTGTACGCGGCAGCTGCATGCTGTGTGCATTGTCCTATAGACAATAATGCGCTTTAGTTCAAATCTTTAAAAAAATCACACGTTCACAAACACAGCCGTTTTTTGCTGTGTACAAGAGACCTTATTGTCATTTCTCTCCTCCTTTTCTCTCCATAGCATCATTACTCTCCTTTGCTTGCCTGCTCAGTATCACTTTTATCCTATGCCTCCTCTCTCCATAGGGTCCATCGTCAACTCTAGCTCCTCTCTCCATAGTGTCCATATTATTTTCCACCTCCCCTCTAATCCTCTCCTCCTCCACTCCTCCTCACAGTAGCCCTTATTTCACCCCGTACCCTCTCCATTGTGTCACTTATTGTCTCCTCCTGCCCTCTAAATACTTTCCCTCATACTCTCCCCACCTCTTCATAGTGACATTCCTTTCCCACACCACCCCTCCCCTTCACAGTAGCACTCATCTCTTCCCCATATATTCTCCATTGTGTCACTTTTTCCCTCCTCCTGCCCTCTTAATACCATCCCTTATCTCCCCTACCTTCCCTCTCCATAGCATCACTCATCCCTTACCTGTCCATAAAGCCATTTTTCTCCTCCACCTCTCTCTATAGTAGTACTCATCTCCTCAACCTCCTCCTCTCCAGCTTCATAGTATCACTCATTCCTCTCCCTTTTACTTAGTGATTTTCCTCTCTTCAGCTTCCCCTCTCAAGAATGACATCTATTCCTCCTTTTCCACAGTAGTACTCTTTTATTCCCCTCTCCATAGTAATGCTTATGTTTTCCACCTTCCCTCTCAGTAGCATCACTCATCTTCTCCTCCTCTCCTTTCCATAATGTTGTTCCTATCTTCTTCCTCCCCTGTCTTTAACATTATTTCTCTCTTATTCAGGTTAATTTGTAAAATGGCATAAAGGTTATTTGTGCAATTCTGGAACATTCCCCATTGAAAACGTCTACTTGATGATGAAACGCGTCTGGAAGAAGGCACGTAGTGACGTCACCATGCCAACTGACTAGGAGGACAGGCTCCATGTGTGTAAGACGGTCGGCATTTTAGTTTTTATGCACTTTCATTTCTACGCAATTGTAAGTGAAACTTTTAATAATAAATTTTGATTAGTTTGAACATACTACACTATGGTAGTCCCTCTTTTTTTCCGGAGCCATCTATGAAAGTGCACGGACATTTGGACGGACGCAGTATACAGTTGCACCTGGACTCGATCTGTGTTGTGGACATCTGCAAGCTCAAAGGCCCCAGGCTGGGTTTAGGCAATTGCCTTTAAATGCTTGCTATCTGGTAAGCACAATCTACATCTACGGTGATCAGGCACTTGTTGAAGTTTATGCATGTGCACTGTGGTGTTCATTAACCAGAGACTTTTCATATATTTCATATTACCCGTGACCATTCTTTTTGGGTAAAATTTTTTGGCACTTCTGTGGGTTTATGGATTACTTTTTATTAATTTTAAGCGCAGCTTTGTTTGATTTTATTTGTATTTTGTGTTGTCTCACAATATTGCTGCTGCTGTTTTGTGGTCTCCTTACCCCTTCTCTACCTTTACCAGCACAGTTACACCTTTGTTTTTTCTAGCTGCATTATTGTTGGTGGTGGAATTGTCTTCCCCTCTAACTGAGGCTGGAGGGAATTCATTTCCAGGACTTAGCACAGCAAAAAATGAAAATGAGTGAAATGGGCAGGGAAGTGATGCATTAGAATGGCCTAAGCTAATGAGATGTGTTGAGTGTATGCTGTGGTACCATTTACAGTTTAAAGTAATCCTGCCAGGTTAAAAGAATACAGATGAATGGTCCCTGCCATAGGAGAGCTTTTCACCTTGCCTGCTGAGGACTTATATGGTGGCCACCCACTCTTCATCTCTTCACTCTTGATCTATAGTCAGCAACCCATTTGATCTATATGCCCCACACAGATATGTGGATTTAGATCAATAGTTAGAATATGATTGTAACTAAGTTGTAATCAATCATATCTGTTTCTACCATGTAATGTCATAATCTGATAATTTGAAATATGATGATATTCATGATAAAAGTATCTCAATGCTGCTTATCGATGCAAAGCAATACGAAATTTGAAGTTTGATCAATTCCAATCTAAATTAAGTCTAAATTGATCAGAAGAGAAGTTATGGCTATTTGATTTTTTGTGGATTTGATCATTTGGATCAAACTGCATGTCAATTAGATAATACATTTGAAGCATGTGTGGCCACCATTACAAGACAGAGGAAAGGTAGAAGACATGTGCTGCTGGGTAATGACAAAATATCTTCTATTGCAGGGGACATTTATCTGCATTAGTTTAACCCCTCGGGCTTGCTTTAAAGTGGTTGTAAGGGCTCATGGTTTTTAATGTCATGCATTGCATGAATAAAGGTAAATACTTACCTGAGCTCCATCTCGATCCAGAAATGAGCATGAGAGCATCAGTTCTCTTGGGTCCCTTCCTCCTCATTGGTTGAGACAGCCAGTGAGCCAATGAGGAGAGAGCAGGGGCAGGTCTGAGTCACGCTCGGTTTGTGAATAGTGCCCCCATAGCAAGCTGCTTGGGGGCACTCAGCAGGAGGGAGGAGCCAGGAGCGCTGGCAGGAGACCCTGAGAAGTGGAGGATTGGGGCTGATCAGTGCAAATCTACTGCACAGAGAAGGTAAGTACAACATGTTTGTTTAAAAAAATAAAAAAAAATCACACTAACCATAAAGCCTAATTCACATTAATGGTAAAAATGATGCTCCTTTTTTCATTTGAGTACCCACCTCTAAAGAATCCTCTGTATATATTTGGACTAAATTATATTATTGAATATAATAAGTAAGTATATAAGTGAAGTTGCAGATAACAATAAAATTCAGCGTAGATCATAAACTGGAAACACATTGATAATTGGCAGCTGAAAACTACAAGTGAAGAAAACTCAAATGAACCTTGATAGTAAACAAATCAAAAAACAGTGCAGCGCCACATATAAAAGATGTACAAATGTCCATAAGCACAATCCAATGTGGAAAGAAACAACTTCCGTGAAATGGGTGCTTGATGTCAGACAAACAGTGTAATGGCGCGTACACACAGTCGGACTTTCCGGCAGAAAAAGTCAGACGGAATCTTTTAATCGGATATTCCGATCGCGCGTGGGCCTCATCTGACTTTTTTTTTCGAAAATTCTGACGGACCTAGAAATAGAACATGTTTTAAATATTTCAGACGGAATCAATTCCTATCTGGAAAACCACTAATCTGTATGCTGTTCCGACGGACCAAAAACGACGCATGCTCTGAAGCAAGTACAAGACGGCAGCTATTGGCTACTGGCTATTGAACTTCCTTTTTCTAGTCCCGTCGTATGTGTTTTACGTCACCGCGTTCTAGACAGTCGGACTTTGGTGTGATCGTGTGTAGGCAAGACAGTTTCAGCGGAACTCCGTTGGAACTCCGTCGGAAAAAACGTCAGAGTTTATTCCAATGGAAAAAACGGTTGTGTGTACTCGGCATTAGAGGTGAGTCCAGCCCATCCACCACAGACAAATCAATGCTCTCACCTCCTACTTTCGACCTAAAAGGTCACTCAGCATTTCCTGGAACACAGACCTCCAACGATGGAACAATGTATATAATATGCTCCACTGGACATGTGTGAAAGAAATAAAAGTGCTCTGCTTATTGATCGTTTATTGTAAAAAAGGATTAAAAATCACTTACATAAAAGGCACTTGAACCAAGTGCAAACGTAATGGCATGTCATGTAAAAACGTCATTCAAACTACAAAGATAGCCGCGGGCAACGTCATACATAACTCCTCCCCCTGTACGCGTTACATCCATGGGCGGGACTTCTTCAGCGGGATCAGTGAAGTTACTCAATTGGCTGATCAGCATCCAGTGATATGTGAACCAACTGATTGAACAGGGATGGTAACTGGAATGAGGTTTATTAGTACAGTCAGTCATTAACAAACATAAATATTTATATGATTTTGTAGGGAATTACTAATTAGGTCTGTGAATGAATATAACCTAATAACTAGTTTGTTTGTGAGCCCTTGCACATGCACATGCAGTAGTGAGCATACATGTTTTTTTAGGCATTTTTAATACCGTTTTTTCTGCTGGTAAAACGGCAATAATAATATGAAAAACAGCGTTAGTTTCAAAAGCCAAGAAATTGTTTCCCTGAAAATGTAACTAATGAAGACTTAGCATTAATTCAATCACTCCTAAAACATATTACAGTATGTATTTATTAATAACTCACTATATTGTGTTAAGTTTACAAATCCCTATCCATAAAACACGTAATTAACCCCTATTTACAACTCTGACACTTACCATGAATTAAAGTAAAAATATAAAAGATTGTGCTGTCTCATAAATACAAAAATAACTCTTATCAGAAAAGTTATAGCAAACACAATGTAACAACTAGTGATTAATAAAAAGTTCCATGTGTAGCAGAAATTATTCCATTGGCATTCCACCAACTAAATGTGCTATCCACCGTTACCAGTAATAATAAAGTTTATCAATTCAATTGAGAATAAAATTGGCCTCTTACCAGATCTCGATGATCTCTAGATAATAAGAGATCATCTGCCTCATGAGGTAAGAAAATGCCAGGTGCCTGACCACATCCTCTGTGTGTTTCCCGACCTCCAAGATGAATTAATCCAACAGCCCCCGGCTCAGCGTCCCCACACTGCACTCTCCGGACTCTCACTCCACACTGTGTGTACTCCACAGAGTCCACAGAGTCCCAGCACCTTGCCTCAATCAGGGTGATCTCTGCGCTTCCCTCAAGTGTGTGCGCAGGATAAGTGAATACAGAAGGAAGGCCCATCGCATAATGCGTAAAAGGAGGGGGTTTTATTAAGGCTAAAATATGCACTTACAACAAAAATGAAAGTATTGAGCAATAGAGAGCGGATGATCCAGCATGGAGTTCACCAACCATCCTGGATGCTCATCATGTCACAGCTCCCATCTCCTTTCAAGGTGTTTCCCTTTAAAAGGCTACATCAGGGAATGAAGGCACCCCCTAATCCATGCGCCCAGGCCCCTAATCTAAATCCAGGGTGCCAGATGCATGGATTTCAATGGTGTTTTATTCTTTTTTTTGAAGCACATGATTAGAGCTGGGGGCTCTAATTGGCTTAAAAAAGGGTGGGCTCGGGCAAAGAGCAATGCACCCTGATCCCACCCAATTGTATGACATTAGTAAATTAATATTTGCTAATGTCTTCCTGCTTATCCTCCTGGCCAATCAGAAGCGTGTCTTAGAACTCCCGGCCAATTGGGGCTCAGGACCCACTTCTTGTTTGGCAAGGAGGAGAAGCAGTGCCTGGAGCCCTACCCCCATTCCAGCACCACCTCCTAAGGTAAGGACATGGATGGCCGCCGACCCATCCGGGCAGGGGGGGATAGTACGAGTAAGGGGATCGGGGGCAGCTTCTAGAAGCGCGCACCACCTCCGACCAAGGCCCACCATCCGATTGCCGACTTCCCACCTGTCTCCCGTGTGGGGCAGGGGGCAGTGTCGGTTGTACGAGTGAGGGGGGCAGGTTTGTTTGCTACCCCCCCAAAAAAATATTGAGCACCAGCCACCACTGCAGATATGTAATCCTGTGTCAGCCATGAGTTGCTGCAGGGGAATGAAGAGAGCACCTGGCAATGGCTGTAAAAGCTGGTAATATTGTATCACATACCTGTCCGAGGCCGACTTGACAAGAGGGCTTACCATAAACCTATTGTACTGTTTCCCCTGCAATAGAAAACAAGGTATAATGGGGCACGGAGTGGCATGGGTGTCTTTAGAAGATCCTGGCGGGGGCAATCTGTAGCAGGTGCAGAACTGAAGACTAGCAGCTGCCACTTCTTCTGAACTCCAGCACAGTTTTAAATAAGCAGATAGGCACCAAAATGTCAATGCTCAAGTGCATGCTTGCTGATGCTAATGTGCTTGAGCAAACTCGTCCATGTTAACGTGCTTGTGCATCCCACAAGACAGGTACAGTTCTCATTTTTGATATGTGAAAATGGGTATATCTTTACATGTGGCTATGCACACAAGTCTCCTGACACAATAACATCAGCAATAGGCTCCCATGATGCAACTCTTGTGAGTACTCCCTCTTTTTCCCTGCAGCAGCCGCTGTATCATGTAACAGGACCAGAGCGGGCTGAAGAAGGATAAGTATGTACATCTTTTTTCACACAGGTTAGCTAACAACTATATTAACTAACTTGTGTAAAAAATCTGTAAATACTTACTGGTGGCTGCAGGAGAGAGGAGGGAACACTGTCGGCACTCTCTCCATTCCTCTGCAGCCGCTGCTGGCTGACACAGGATCACATGAAATAGGCAAGTATATACATCTTTTTTTACACAGGTTAGTTAGTATAGGTGTTGGTTTGGTGAGGGGGGGATATTTTTAAGACTAGTTAGACTTTTTCTGGAACTCTGCGTTAGCCATAACTGCAAAACCTAACCCTTAGGCAATTATAAAATCTATTTGGAGCCAAAATTATCTCTTTCTGTGTCTCTATTAAGGGGATTTGCCCTCTCTGTTTGTCCTGATAACCATTATCATTGGCTCAGAAAGAGATGGGAAATCCAACATTTTAATTTTCACTGGAATACAAGGTGAGAAATAAATATTCAGTTGTGGTCACCTGTTCCAGCAACAAAAGCAAAAATTGTTGCTTTTTTACTTCCCCTTTTATTTCCATTACATGAAGTTAAGATAAATCCCCTCACACTTTGGGCACAGACCACATAAAAAACTGATAGGGAATTTAATAATTTCTTACTCTGTTTAAAAGTGTGACCACATATTCACCTTATCTTTAATTGAACGTAGTTCATAACTCTAATTTAGATATATATAAAGATGAAAATATATTATAAGAACAAAATAATAACCCTAGTAATACCACAAAATAACAAAATAACATATTTTTTTGTACTGAAATTTGCAATAGCCGAAATTTGGTCAACAGAAAATCAACTCTGAAAATTTAGCATCCAGAACTAAGAATTTGGTTTTGATTGGAATGCCTTTACAGTATAGGGTGTTTTATTTTTTATCTCTGCAACAACTCAATTTGATTGAAAAGTAATATTTATTATCTGCAAGGAACCAACTGTGCAGCAAACTGAGCATACCATAAAGAGTTTTCTCCAGGTTCCCCATAATATGCTGCATAAAAATATTTTTAAAGACGTTTATTTGCTATAGTTTGAATTTGTATGTAGATTGTCTGCAAACCACTTTGCTCAGGCATGGAACGATCATTTCAATTTTCCCCTCATGTTTTTAGAATGATGTAAGGGAATAGAAGCTTATGAATTGCAAAGCTGGGGAAAGCATAGTGCATAACATTCTATGAATTTCATTGAAATTATTCCGCAGAACCCTCTTGTAACAAAAGGTATCTGCATGTCTTACATCAGAAATTCTAAATATAAGGGGTTATTTTTCCTTATTTTAGAATGGTCATGTAAATCATTTCTTCCTTGCCACTGGACAGACATTCACCCAGACCGGCTGTATTACAGTGTATAAGCTGTATAGCCAAATATTATACAGTCTTTTATACCAAAGTGCATGCAGCTGTTTTAGAATTGTTGGTCATTATCTGTGCAGTGTATTAAAACTATGACTTTTAAGAGTAGGTCTTGGAGACCAAGATTACTGTATGATCATACTGATTATGGTGGGCTGAAAGGCACTAAGAAGGCATGTGTCACTTCTATTACAAATATAAAACATTTTTTTTCCTCATTTAACAATAGTACCTGGAGCCATGGTAAATCATTTACGTTTGCCTCTGGGCCAACTGTGTATCCAGCAGAACTATTGGGTTACAGCTTATTTACAGATTGAAATGATAAAAAATGTTTTTTTCCAAACTACATAGAACTGTTAAGTAATGCTTGTTGGCCATTTGTGCGGTGTATTAAGTCCAAGGCACCCAGGGAGTAAGGTCTGGGTACCCATTAGACAGTAAAACCAAATTATAGATTATAGCGTGGTGGGCTAAAAGAAGCCAAAATGTCCTTTATTATACCTATGTAAAACAAAGCAGAGCCTTCTTTGAGATAACTGAGCACCCAGAGACATATGGCTATCATCAATGCAGTGTTTTGAAACCATAGTTTCTATGGATTAGGGCTTTGGGACCAAACAGACTCTTTATTTTAACTTCTTGTCAGAATATTAGCACTTGCCTGGCTCACCTCTCTACTTTGCTTTTCTTATATGGTGCGTTCTGCCACTTACTTCTGTAAGAGAATGCCCTTTTACTCACTATGCTCAGATAAAGGGGCACACCCCTTTAACTATTTTTGCACAACTCTTTTGGTTCTTGATAGGGCTTTTTTTCTCAGAAAATAGGTGCAGGAACTCAACAGGAGATGACCCCCCAAAACCTCTCTCCTCCCCTACAGAATGCAGAGTTCAGAGATGTGCTACTTGAAGAGTTTGGAGGGTGCTATGTGCAGAATTCAGAGGTGCGCTGCATACACGGTGCAGAGTCCAGGGGTGCACTACACACAGAGTGCAGAGTTCAGCATTCTTCCACAGCTGCTTACCTCTTCATCCACATCTCACTTTCACCCCTCTTCAGCTATGACCTCATTATGCAACTCCCCTTCCACTGCCCTCATCTTCTCAATCCCTCCCTAAAAGCTCTACCATCTTTGACAAGTCTTACTTGTTTTGCTGTATTACACTGAAGCACCCAGCCTGCTCTAGTACCTCCCCGCACACTGTAGGTGGCTCTGCCTCCTCACTTGCAGGGAGATCATCCAGTGGGGGGTGTCGGGATCTGCACTGCACCCTGGGCACCTGCATCTCCCTTGTCCCCATCCTGCACTCAGTTGGAGCCGCTCAGGAGATCAAATCTGTGGGAGCCTTTGGGAGACAAGCTGTCACTTGTAAACACAGAAGCCGGACTTCTGTGTTTACAAGTGATAGTGGTGAGCAGGGAGCAGAGGTCCTGAGCCAGAGGTGGTGGAACTGAGTTCCACCAAGTTCCAGCTGAAAAAAGCCCTGGTTCTTGGACTCACCCAGAGGAGATAAGTTTCTCTGCTTCCCTCTGTAAGCAGTTCAGAGATGCCACATCTCAGGCAGCGGTAGCTGGGCAAATGATATGCAGCCAGATGAAAGGCTCTCTGCTGTCATAACAGTAATGGGCACTCAAGCAGTAGTCCAGTAGCACACAACTTCACTGGAAGTTGAAGCTTTTGTGAGGAGCACATAACCAATTGCTTCTATAGTTCCCTAGTTGCAGTAGGGTGGCTCACCTGTGTCCTCTGTTACCAGAGCTACCCAGGACTTCACTTAGAGGGATGTTGTTTAAAGAGCCAATGATAGGGGGGGTACAGGCAGCCCTCCTTAACTGACCCCAATCCCAATTGATTCAGCAGGGGACCCTGGTTTGGCTTGAATCCAGGATGAATTCCACACAAATAAGTACAGGCACATCGTACACAGTGCTCACTGGCTCTCCACACCCCTTTATTGACAGCCTTCCCCACTGGCCACTGGAGCTTGGCTTGCTTTTGTTATGCTGTGGGTGAATGGAATGTTTTAATTGGTCAGTAGTGCTGTCCATGAGGCTTGCACTGGCCAAACCCCTGGCCTTATACCTAGCTGCTCACAATTTCTCAATGAGCAGCTGGGACTAGCAGAAATTAGCTGCTCTGGCCAGGGATGTATATGTGACTTGCCCCCCAAGTTGTAGTGTGGTGTCAATTATTTATGTAGCGCCGACACTTTTTCTAAGTGTGCGCTATTCTGTAAATTTCGTTTTTTTTCCAGAACTGTAACTGAGTTCTGGGGTTATTTGTTCTAGGTTTTTACTTTGGCATCAGTTCGGCTGGGCTGTACTAGAGTTCTGCCTGGTCATAGGTGAGGTGAGCACCTGTGACCGGCTGAGAACGCAGTCTGGTTGGACGCATTAGGTTCCAATCTTTCTCGGAGCCAATTAGTGGGCGCGTCTGGCCCGCTGTGTATTCCGGGAAGGGGTATTTAAGATGCTGAGGTCACGTGATCAGGGTTCGGCTTGCTCTTTATATCCTGGTTCCGGTCCGGACCAACCCCGCAAGGGGTCCTGGGCCCAAGAGTGTCTGCTGCCCCCGTAAGCCTGGTCACCCTGACCAGCCCCAGAGGCCCTCATGGTCTGGGGTGGGGATCCATTTCCGAGCCTCGGAGCAGTAACTGAAGGAGGATTCTGAAGTGTCCCGGTGTCCTCTCAGGATTGGAGAGGCACAGCAACTCGTACAAGCAACCAGGGGAGGACTCTTCGGAGGATGACTATGAAGCTGGCTGCTCGGTAAGGGCCTGGAAGCTGAGATGTATGGACACTGGTTGAATCCGCATTTCCTACGGTATCGCCAAAATGGCTGAAAGATACAGGTACCATAGGAAAAGTTCCTAACCCATCCTTCGGTTATAACATTTTTATAGCAAGAAAAAACTGCGCTGGACTAATAAGAATACTACTAAATATTACTAGCTGCAACACCAAGTGAGATTCACACAATAAACCTAAAATTATTATACGTGAAGAAAATTCGTTTTTTAACAAAAACAAATATTTTTTGTGATTCCACAAATGTTTGTAAAAAATCCTGTAAAGGAAAAAACAGAGTATCATTCATATAGTGCAATCAGTGGATAGACAAATGTCCTTATAATTGCACAAATGTCTGTAAGAAAATGAGGGAATAACGTTCCTATAAGGTGATGTCCACAACTCTTGATAGCTGGGAAAAGCCAAGGATCATTTCACTATGTAGTGACCTTATCAAGTGCATCCCACCACCGAGTGAATTGAGCGCTTACCAAATAGAAGTGCTTATGGCTATCACCCAGCCAGGGCCTTTTCCTCGGATGACACACCAGACTTGTCAGGTCCTCACCTCACCAGGATGGTCCCTGATCTGAACGGCATCCAAATAACCCTCCACTGACAGCGGATGTAGTTACGGCACAGGGTGGTGGTAGATGTTCACTCAAAGGAGAAGAAAAAATGGGGCCACCATAGGTAAAACCCGTAGGGTATTTATTAGATAAAAAACGCTATACAGCGCACAAATACTGGCTTTGATAAAATAAAAATGCATTAAAACAAACACAATTGCGGCCGGCCGGCTGCGATACACACATGCGTGCTTTGCTAGACAGAGGACGTTACACGCAGTGACGTCAGCACGTCGCTCCTCCCAATGCGTTTCATCACAGGTTTGACGTCGTCATGGGGCACAGGCGGCCTATTGACACACCGCTTTTTAAACAAGAACCAAGCCTCGATCTGAATGGTAAGTGGTCTGGTATAGAGAGCGCCATTTTGGAAAAGGGCAGAATACCATCTGTAACCAGATAGTTCTCTTATCTCCAAGCGCCACACATTTAAAGATATCATTCAAAGATAAACTAGACTACCTAAAACAATGTTACCTCACCCGCCTAGCTTAGTATCACTAGTTGCTATATATACTGACACATGGACACAAAGAACAGAAAATGGTCCGTAGAACACTGAACCATTACCTTCTTTATGATACCGCAATACTGCGGCAATCAGGCACGTCTGTTGACACACCACCCACACAGCGATGTAGCTGCAGGTAGGCAGACCCATTTAAAGCAATGGTAGGCTGCTGGCTCTCACAGCTAATCACACCTACTCGCATGTAATCGCTCAAGCAGTGATCACATGCAAGTGATTGGCCCTGCATACAGGCAGTCTGCATTCAGGGCCAATTGATTGCATTTGATTGCTCCATGAATGATTACATGCAAGTCTGCATGATTAGCTGCAAAGCCAGCAGCCTCTCATTGCTTCCAATGGGGCTGTCTATTAGCAGCTAATCGCAGGAATTCCAGTTGTGGTTCTTGCAGCTGATTGCAGACAGGATGAAATCGCAAATGGTACAGATTCTGCAGCCTTCCTCTCTAACTGAGCAAAGGTATACAATAAAGAATGGAAATGCACACATTTTCATTGCATAAAGGGACATATAGTTTTTGAGACTAGGGAGAAGGGGAGAGTTTTCAATAAGGAAGTGACCCACTCATTTTGGTAGCATTATTATCAATGTGGCCTTATTTTAAACAAAAATAATGAAGTATTGGTAGTAAAGACTATTTAGAGAATTCCTAGCAGCCTGCATCCAATATGGTGCTTTCCTCTGCCTCTAGAGTTCCTTCCTCTATGCCCAACAGTAACACCGTGGAGTGCTTTGCACAAGTCTCTCTGCATTTCAAGAAAGGCAGATTTTACCTATTAACCTCCCTGGCGGTATGATTCTGTCCGAAATTTAGTGCTGAAAGCGGTACAATTATTTTGCATGGAAATTTGGCGTTTTTATATTGTAGGCATGCAATTCTTATGAATAACTCACTTAAATCTGTCCGAACCAGAGTCTAGTAGACATCCCGGGTATAATAAAGTTTGAAACACAAAATCATAAATTATAATATAATAAAAATATATATAAAAATGATTCAATAATGTAATCAAATCAAAAACACTGAAATTTGCTCAGTTGCAGAATAGTCGCTGTCATTAAATTTAGTGTTTGATGATAAAGTGTGATTCTAATTTTTTATCAGTGTTTTCTAGCTGGTCTAAAACCACTTTTGATATAAAGGGACACTTTTTGGTTGCTATGGACAATCTCCAGTTTCCAGGCAGAAAAAAATATTTTTATTATATAAAATTACATGCAGGGCACTGGGCAGACCACTAGGGACAAAGGGGATGTGTATTTTTTGCATACAGTACTGTAATCTGTAAGATTACAGTACTGTATGTGTGTTGTGTTTTTAAACTTTTTTGAATTTGGCGGCGATCTCCGCTCCCGTGCGTCGGAACGTTGCAGGGAACGGAGATTAGCGGCACTCGGGCACTGTGTGAATCGAGCGAGCAGACGGCTCGCTCACACAGCAGGGAGACATCGCAGGATCCAGGGGAAAAGGTAAGTAACTTCCCCCTGTATCCTGCAACGCAAGCCCGAATCTGGCTCGGGGTTACCGCTCCTGGTAGAAAAAACTCAACCCGAGCCAGACTCGGGATTACCGCTAGGGAGGTTAAATGTTTAGAATAAAGTTGGCCGTTACAAGCTCAGTCTTCACATATAAGATCCAGTAATTGGATCAGATAGCTTACAATATAAGACTGATGCTGACAGAGAAAAAAAAGCTCAGAATAGACACCATCAAGTTTGAAGACTTAAAAAAATTAAACCAGCTGGCAAAACCATCAGGATTCAAGGGCTGCAGAAAAGTATCATCAAAATATTTTTGTGGCTGCAGTAAACTTACCCTCAGACAGACCAAGCTATCTTCAAAAATAAAGATTTCTGAATGCTCTGATCAGAACTGGAAACACTGACCTCCCGAGATAAGTAAATCTAAAGCTGCACTACTATGAATGAAGTGACATGTCGTCTCTGGAGCCTTTGGCTTATCTCTTTCTCCAGGCTTGGCAAACACCATCCAGCCACTTGCAGACATGTGACATCACAGAAAACTGTAGCTAGCCAATCCATTTCAGAAGGCTACAGCTTCTTTTAGTGAAAAAAAGGAAGAAGGGATGATGAGCTACTTAAAATCACGTAATTGTAGGCTGAAGATATAAGCCATAGGTCTGTCTGGATGTCTGTTAATCCAAGCTTTTGCCCTTCTTATTCTGTCTATTGGGTGGAGATAGTGTTTGGAACAACTATTTCACTAAACCTAAAATATAACTATAGGCAAAACCTTTTTTTTTCATTTTGAATAGAGCAAGAGAAGTTTATAACCCCTGTCAGATTTTCGCCATCTGTGTCCCATTGCAGAGATTTCCCTTCACTTCCTGTCCCATAGCCAAACAGGAAATGAGAGGAAATCCCTGCAAATTAAGGGAATTTCTTGGAAACCCCAAGGTCACTAACTTTTCTGGGAACAAGCCAAAATGTGGGAATTGTCTTCTACTTTCACTTTCAATGATAATGGTAAGAAGGACAAATAGAGAGGATAAATCTTCTTACCGGGGGCACAGACACAAATAAAAACCTGACAGGTGTTCTCATCCTTCTCTAACTGGCTGAACCTTTAACAGACAAGCCTGAGACTATAACTAGTGCCCTTTTATTAAAATATATCATTATACACCTGTCCAGATACATGGGCCACTCTCCAAACTGCCATTTGTATATTTAAGGTCACTTTATATCTTACCATGTACATTTACATTCCCTGAATGTATCCTTTCAAATTGAGTGTCATTTCCAAGCTACACTCCAAACTCTAACCTGTCTCTAACACTTTATCTACCCCCTAATATTCCTTAACACTTATTTTGATCTTGCTTCTAACCTTTTCAATCAAATAAACTCTTAATGTCTTACTTGTCCCTAACTCTGATATGTAATACTTATCTTAACACTCAAAAAACTAGTACCTAAACTGAATAAATTCCATTGTGTGGAGGTGAGTTCTTCCAATACATCATTCTTGAACTCTGTAGTACACAAAATTCTTAGTATCCCCTCATCCCACTACGACAAGCCTAGGTTCCAGCTGCCACTCTCCCAACCACTATCTCTTCTGCCACCTCTGGGTGCCACAATACTTATTTTTTGCTTTTTAATGGCCACTGATATGCACAGGATTTACATCATTCCCAACACCTAGCTCTATTTCTGGCATGCTGAGAATGAGCTGGCATGTACATTACATGGTGTATGCCCTGTGCATTATACATAAAAACAACATTTTGTCACTGGGGTTTTCTGATAAAGACATACTGCATGTATCTTTTGCAAAAAAAAAACTCTAACTCCTTTTTACTGCAAGACTTTGGTTCTTCTTTAAAGTCCAACTACAGGCACAATAATCAAAGAAATGACCTTAAAAATTTACACCGAGCACTCACATCAAACTCTTTACACCCAACCTAATCCTAAAATATAATCCCATTCATTTCATAAACCTTAAACATTAACCTAAACCAGTTAACCTCTAAAACAGAACTATAATCTGAAATTTACTTTTGGGCCAGGCCAACGCTTATTTTATTGGGCTAACACTTCAGCATGCTGATGTTCCCACTTTAGCCCTGTGCATTTTATATCAAAATCTTAGTGCCTTTACAGATTAGCGTCTAAAGATCATTTCTAATTGGCTTCTACCATGGGTTACTGAACTCTCTGCTGTGCTTGATGAACTATGTGAAGTGGATAATTTCTTTAAGATAAGGTATTTATTTACAAATAATAATTATTTCATATTCTATATATACTTGTATATCAAAATTGTCACAATTAAAGAAAATCTCACCATATTTTGATAACAAGACTAACCTTATTCACTTAGTATGCATCACTCTCCAGAGAGATATCCATAGGAGGCAACATCAAATTAAAGAGAAAGAAGTTCTTAGCGCCCTTCTTAAGCATAAAATCATTAATTACTTTCAGAATTAATTATAACTTGGTTAGGAGTTTCATGCAAGGTATGACAATTACCAAAGATGAGTGAAGAAAAGCCATAATGCAAGCCACACAAATCCCTGAAGGACTCATAAAGTCACAATAAACTTGGGAACACTATTAAAATGTATAAATGCACAGCCAGATTCAGTCATTAACAGATCCTTTCAAACTCAATTATGCCAGTCTCATTGTATTGATGTAGCTATGGATTGACTGCTGCATGTTGATTTCATATTTTTATGGAATAAATCTTTTCATTAAACATATTAAGTGCAGGTCTGCACATATAAAAATATATAGACTATATTTTCTTATAGAATTTGTCTACTTCAAAGACTGCAGACATGCCTTGTTTACCTTACTGACACTTATCGTCTCCTATATCTAATAAAAACAGTTTTCTCCAGAACAGTCATTACAGTTTTTTTTTTTTTATTAATTGGGTAATTAGCCTAATTGTTTAAAAGGAGGGTTTATTGGTCAGTCTCACAACAAGAGCTATTATAATGAATAAAAGTACTTTGTATTATATGGGCACTTGTCTCCTCCAAAAGCAATTTGTTTAAACAAAAACTCACGTTATTGTTAAAGCCCAACACTGTGTTTCATGCTTCCTTCCCCCTTAGAAGAAGAACAAGTTTTTTTATTGATGTCCTGGTCTGGTCACATGACACAAAGGCTACTCTTTGTGCTTGATTTTCTTCTTTCAGTCAGTGGCCTGATTAGGTGTATTGACAGTAATCTGGTCTGCATTTGTCATTTTTTCTATGACTCTTCTAAGGATGGCTTTTCCTAGGAGCAAAGCTTTATATATAAATCCACGATGGTCCATTTTTCAAGCAGGTATTAAAGAGGAAGTATATATTGTGAGTTGTTGGTTGGATTACTTTGGGTATTGTGGCCAACCTTCTCCTACCCCAGCACATTCTGGACTGGCAGGTAAAAAAGCAGCTGTGCAATATATGAATTTTTGTTTGTCTTTGTTGTTTACTTTATTGGATTTTGATAAATGGAGGGGAAGGCCAGAGCGGGTATCTAGTTCATTCTCAGAGGATTCCAGGAATACATGAGCTTAGTCTCAAAGAGTTCCTCGGTTGCAACGGAATGTCTTATTTCACATTACACGTGCCGTCCTGTTATTAATTCTTTATTTTGTCCAAGAGGAAAATAAAGTAAACTACAATAGTGTTTTTACATGTGGTCATGTAGATATACAACATATATTCCACTTAGGCATTCGTAAATACATGTAAATGCAAATACGCATGTTTTGATTGTCAGTATCCAATTAGCATATTACAGAGTAAGAGGTCAATGTCACCCATGGTGTGAAAATATATGACTTAACTTTAGACATTTATACTTTGCTAGATTTGAGTGGTGCCTTTGATTTTTTTTTCTTTACTTTTCAAAGAAAGAGAAAAGAACCAAAAAGAAATGGGTTCTCCATATAGGGTGGGGCAAGAGGGGGTCAGGATACAACATGGGTCCTGTGGGGTAAGGGATCCAAAGAGGCATAGAAAAAAAGGAGGGGGGAATGATTGTGGAATAGTGGGCATGAGGTAATGGCACGGGGCAGAAAAAAATAAATATTTTTTTAATACTTGTGGGAAGTATTGAAAGGGGGTGAGGGGACCTCACTCTTGCATAGCTAAGGAAGAAGGCTTGTGGGTTTCCACTGAAAAACCTCTTATTCCTTGCAAAGGATGTTTCCATTGTCCTGAGAAGAGGTACGTATTTGTTTTATTTTAACCTGCATGAGTTCCAACGTAATTGTTCACTATTTTTCAATAACATTTTATTATAATTTATAAAAAAAAGTAGAACCCAACTAAAAATAGACACCTGATGACTTTTAGCTGGTTCTGTACAACCATAGTGCCAATGAGCTTTAAGGGTCACCTCCTACATACCAGCAATATGCCATTCAACATTTTTACGGTCATCACCGTATCAGTCTGCAGATACCTAGACATAAAGTAGATATGTATGTATATATTAGTTTGTCTCACATATTTTATCATCAAAAAAATAAGAAGAATTATAAATGAAATGTTGAGCAATGCTTCTGCAACAGTTTTGGACACTGATTACCTACAATATTTCTACAGCCATTTTTCAAATAATCGAATTCGTTTCTTTCTGTTTCTCCCACCACTCTCTTTTGCGCTGCTTTTACAAACATGCCCCAGTCCTAGTTACAGTGCCTTGAAAAACTATTCATACCCCTTAAAATTATCCACATTTTGTCATGTTACAACCAAAAATGTAAATGTATTTTATTGGGATTTTATGTGATAGACCAACACAAAGCGGCACATAATGTGAAGTGGAAGGAACATTATACATGTTTTTCAAAATGTTTAACAAATAAATATGTGCAAAGTGTGGCGTGCATTTGTTTCAGCCCCCTTTACTCTGATACCCCTAACTAAAATCTAGAGGAGCCAATTGCCTTCAGAAGTTACCTATTAAGTAAATAGTGTCCACATGTGTGTAATTTAATCTCAGTATAAATACAGTTGTTGAAGTGGAGCCCTCAGAGGTTTGTTAGAGAACCTTAGTGAACAAACAGCATCATGAAGGCCAAGGAACACACCAGACAATTCATGGATAAAGTTGTGGAGAAGTTTAAAGCAGGGTTAGGTTATAAAAAATATCTCAAGCTTTGAAAATATCATCCAAAAATGCAAAGAGTATGGCACAACTGCAAGCCTACCTGCAAACCTACCAAGACCTGGACGTCAACCTAAACTAACAGCCCAGGCAAGGAGAGCATTAATCAGAGAAGCAGCCAAGAGGCCCATGGTAACTCTGGAGAGATCCACAGCTCAGGTGGGAGAGTCTGTCCAAAGGACAACTATTAGTTGTGCACTCCACAAATCTGGTCTTTATTGGAAGAGTGGCAAGAAGAAACCCATTGTTGAAAGAAAGCCATATGAAGTCCTGTTGGCTGTTTCCCCCACATGGCTTCTCGCAAACTGCAAACGTAGAACAAGGTGCTCTGGTCAGATGAGACCAAAATTGAACTTTTTGTCCTAAAAGCAAAATGCTAGGTGTGGCTGAAAACTAACACATCACCCTGAACACACCATTCACACCGTGAAACATGGTGGTGGCAGCATCATGTTGTGGGGATGCTTTTCATCAGCAGGGACAGACAAGCTGGTCAGAGTTGATAGAAAGATGGATGGAGCCAAACACAGGGCAATCTTAGAAAAAAAACTGTTAGGGTCTGCAAAAGACTTGAGACTGGGGCAGAGGTTCACCTTTCAGCAGGACAACAACCCTAAACATACAGCCAGAGCTACAATGGAATGGTTTAGATCAAAGCATATTCATGTGTTAGAATGGCCCAGTCAGACCTAAATCCATTGAGAATCTGTAGCAAGACTTGAAAATTGCTGTTCACATACCCTCTCAATCCAACCTGACAGAGCTTGAGCTATTTTGCAAAGAAGGATGGGCAAACATGTCACTCTCTAGATGTGCAAAGCTGGTAGAGACATCCCCAAAAAGACTTGCAGCTGTATATGCAGCAAAAGGTGGTTCTACAAAGTATTGACTCTGGGGGGCTGAATACATATGCGCGCCACACTTTTCAGATATTTATTTATAAAAAAAATGTAAAACTATTTATAATTTTCCTTCTACTTCGTAATTATGTACCACTTTGTGTTGGTCTATCACATAAAATCCCAATAAAATACATTTACCCTTTTGGTTGTAATATGACAAAATGTGGAAAATTTTAAGGGGTGTGAATACTTTTTTAAGGCACTGTACTGTACTTATTCATTGATTGTACAGCTCTGCAGAATTGGTTAACTTAAAAATGTTTGAATAAAATCCAAACTGGAAGCACACAGCTAAACACACCTAAATACACTAATATGAACAGTTTTTTTTTTATAAATTGTATATTTATTAAGATTGTCATAAATGAGAATACAACAATGCAAACAGAAAATGAAAAAGAATAATATGAACTGTTTTATCTGCCAAAGAATTTGTAAATTTGCACAGTCACTTTTGTGATTTATACACCTATGCTATAAAGCAGTGGTCTTTAAACTGCATCCTGCGGCCAGATGCTTGCCTTTTTCAGCCCTTGTGGGACTATTCCTCATACCAATATTAGACACTATTCACCCCACTAACACCAACAATGAGGTGCAATTCCTTCCACTGGCATCAACAGTGGGGCACAATTCCTCCCACTGACACCAAGAATGGGACCCGATTCCTCCTACCAATATCAAAGATGGGGTACTATTCTTCCAAATTAAACCATCATTCCTCCCACCAATATCGATTATAGGATACTATTTCTCCTGTTACTGGCCACAGGTGCATTCTTTACATACTTAACTATATGACTTGACTTACACATTTGCCTCTGGGGAATTTTCTACCCCTAATAGCCAAAGTCCACCCCCCTAATGTCTGGAGGACAGTAAACTGGCCCTTTGTTTAGAAAGTTTGGAGACCCCTGCTATAGAGCATAGCCAGAGGAGTGACATCACATTCTCTGTAAAAAACAGTTGTGTGTACGCGGTATTAGAGCTTGTTCACACCAGCGAGCCAAGCTGATTGCACTGTCACTGGTGTGCACTGGGAGACACAGTGACAATGCAGCGATAACAATGCACTGATTACTTTTTTTTACAGTTTATTGAAATGTCACAAGTGACATTTCAGTACAATTCTGTTTACTGTGACATGGTTGTGATGTGATAGTTTTGTGTTTGGGAAAACAGGATTGTCTATGTGTAGGAGCTGCACTGGAAATAGCTGCCAGCATAGCCCCAACACTATCTAGTATAAAATAATCTTTAATTTCAAGGAATGCAGTAGTGTCACCTCCTTTCCCTCAGTGCAGGAACAGCAACACATTGATATATTAGCAGTTTTGCTCCTTCTGCTCCCTACTACTTGTAGCATGTTCCCTGTCAGCACATGTGCATTCAACAGAGCCTGATTGCCTCCTAGCACAGCCCTCCCTCTCTCACTGCTGCTGTGCAGGAGATGAAACCAATTCATATTCATGCACTTATACTAGCTTTGTGTATCAATGTCATTACTTTTACAAGGAATGCACAATTTAATTAAATGTGTTTCCTTATCTGCTTGGAGTTCAGCTTTAAAGTGTATAATATCTGGGTTCAGACCTACAATAGCAGTTTGGAGGTACAACAAGCAGATGTAACAGAATTCTACCTCTGCTATAACATAACTGAGAAGGTAATGATTTGTGTTGCTAGCTGAGCAGTGCTGCAGTGTGCTGACTTATATGGATCCATGTCTCGTACAGAATGATAGGATACCCTGTGTATAGGCTGTTTTTTCTTCTGCATGCACATATCCGAGCAGAAGTAATTGGTTTGTGTGTGTTTTTTTCCTGCTCCCTCCCATAATCAGAAATCATGATCAGGTACTGCTGTTATGTAAAATATGGCATCCCTGTTTCCCATACAACGTGAATGTGCTGTGCTCGTCACCGTCAGCCACTAGATGGTGTTGCGCATGTGCAGGCATCTCCTCTTCGTGCTTTTGATCAGATGCTTGTCACAGTATCTTTCATGTGATTCCAGCTAGAGATAACCCTATAATGTCTGCAAACCTGTTATCTCTCACTATTATGAAAGTGAACACACAGAATACAATAACAGCACAATTAACTCCTTGTTTGATGCTTTTGATACTGCTTGTCATACACAACAACAATAGGCCATTTGGAAGAGGATCATTGACAGCTTCTACCTGTAATAATATTCTTATTCTCTGATTGGTCTCTTTTCAAATGTCAAAGGCTTGGTTCTGTTCTTTGCAAATCTAAGGTTATAAAAAAAAAAAAAATTATTTTGACATTTTCAACTACCTGGAAGAGTTTTGTGACCAATAAAACAGACTCGTTATACTCTGAAGCTCTCATTATAAATTGCCCCTTTCTGAAACGCTACAGAGTAATTATGGTCTAGAGCCCTACGGACGACATGAGTAAAGATGACATATAGGAACAACACAAAACTCACCAATAGGGATGGGCCCGGTGCTCGATGCGAACCCACGTTCGCATCGAGCACCGGGCGTTCGCTCGCTCGGCGAGCCCAGAACTATTTTGGCCGCTCGCATCACGTTCGTGTGATGCGCGCGGCCCCGCAATGCATTGCGGCCGGCGCGGCCGGCCGGCGCAGTGCATTGCTGGCTGATGATTGGCCAAGCATGCACTGTGACCCCGCATGCTTGGCCAATCACAGCCCCGGAAACTCGAAGAGCCATAATTGGCTACAGGCAGGACGCCTGTAGCCAATTACAGCTCAGGGGCTGTAGTACACGCCCCCCCTATAAAAGGCCGCCACGCCGTCTGCGCCGGTCACATGCTGTTCCGGCGCAGATTGAGCAGGCTGATTCTGTGACACTCTGCTCGATTTAGTTAGGTAGAGAGATTCACTTACAGAAATTGAGTTAGATAGATTCAGTTACAAAGATTGATTGAGAAAGAGGGGCTTGTAGTGTGTTCGTGGCAGGCAGGCAGAGCTCCTATATTTTGTTACCAGAAGCACCTATAGGACTTGTAGTGTGTTCGTGGCAGGCAGGCAGAGCTCCTATATTTTGTTACCAGAAGCACCTATAGGACTTGTAGTGTGTTCGTGGCAGGCAGGCAGAGCTCCTATATTTTGTTACCAGAAGCACCTATAGGACTTGTAGTGTGTTCGTGGCAGGCAGGCAGAGCTCCTATATTTTGTTACCAGAAGCACCTATAGGACTTGTAGTGTGTTCGTGGCAGGCAGGCAGAGCTCCTATATTTTGTTCCCAGAAGCACCTATAGGACTTGTAGTGTGTTCGTGGCAGGCAGGCAGAGCTCCTATATTTTGTTCCCAGAAGCACCTATAGGACTTGTAGTGTGTTAGTCCCATCACACACACAGAGCTATATTTTGTTCCCAGAAGCACCTATAGGACTTGAAGTGTGTTAGTCCCATCACACACACAGAGCTATATTTTGTTCCCAGAGCACCTATAGGACTTGAAGTGTTTGTCCCATCACACAGAGCTTTTTTTCTTCCCAGAATCACCTATAGGACTTGAAGTGTGTTAGTCCCATCACACACACAGAGCTATATTTTCTTCCCAGAAGCACCTATAGGACTTGAAGTGTGTTAGTCCCATTACACACACAGAGCTATATTTTCTTCCCAGAAGCACCTATAGGACTTGAAGTGTGTTAGTCCCATCACACACACAGAGCTATATTTTGTTCCCAGAAGCAACTATAGGACTTGAAGTGTGTTAGTCCCATCACACAGACCTTTATTTTCTTCCCAGAAGCACCTATAGGACTTGAAGTGTGTTAGTCCCATCAGAGTATATAGGGTTGTAGGTATAGGGTTTTATTTTGGGTGCGGGGTCCCCCTTAATATCCATACAAGACCCAAAGGGGCTGGGGGGGGGGGGGGGGGGTGATGGGGTAGCCATGCCATTTTTCTCAAGGATTTTCAGCCATATGGCGGCCAGGACAAGACATGACATTAAAGCCGCAAGTGGTTTTAAACGGCTTCTTTTTTTCCTTTACAAATGTCATTTTGTGCAAGGACAGTTCTAAACACGGGAAACACATGCCACTTCACAGGCATACTTTAGACACCCCCCAGGGACCATATTTAAAGGAAAATTTCACTTTTTTTTTTTCACTTTATGCATCATTAAAATGACTGCTCCCGAAAAAACGTTAGTTTTTAAAAGTTCTTTTTGCATTGATATATGTCCCCTGGGGCAGGACCCGGGTCCCCAAACCTGTTTTATGACATTAACATGCATATTGGCCGTTGTAATTAGCACTTTTGATTTCGAACGTTCGCGTCCATTATAACGTATAGGGTTCGAAAATTCGCGCGAACTTTCGGTCCGTTCGAAGGTTCTGGTTCGAACCGAACCCGGGGGTGTTCGGCTCATCCCTACTCACCAACATGAAATAGACCTGAAAGTGTGCCTTGGTCTACCGTATGGTACACCAAAATAAGGGGGCATACCCTAGATAAAGAATGATAAGAAGTAGTTATGGAATAATGTGGAATGAGTATTCAGTCTGAGGTAAGAATACTTGGAAGAGGCTTTTAAAAGGGGAGGGTGGGTGCGTATCACGCACAGGAAACCGACAAAGACCGGCGGCCTTTGGGCTGCTTAAATACCCTCCGGGCTCCTCCCATAACTTCAGGCCGGTACCCGGCCTTCCAATTTATGGTCTAGAGCCCTACGGACGACATGAGTAAAGATGACATATAGGAACAACACAAAACTCACCAACATGAAATAGACCTGAAAGTGTGCCTTGGTCTACCGTATGGTACACCAAAATAAGGGGGCAAAAACCTTCAGGTAGGGGATAATTATTTATTAAAGGTAATGTCACTGATTAAGACGAGCAAAGGCCTGAGCCATCTCTAACTGTGGGTTAGGAATGTAGCGAGAGAAGCAGGCCGATTTCCGCCGACCCAGATCCTTGATCACATGGTCCGGAACCCCCTGTCTTGAGGCCGTCGTGGCCGCCCCAATCCGGAATGAATGCCCGGAGTACTGGCTGGGGTCCAACTGAAGATTGCCGAGAAGGACCCGGACATGTTCCACGAACTGCGATGAGTTGAGGGGTTATACCGGAAAGGGTAGAAGCGGACTGGACCCTGGGCGGTCGGATAGCAGTGCCGTTAAGCGGTTTAACACGGCAACTGGGCACCAGTTGTTGTGAGTCCTGTACAGGTGAACATCTACTCCGGAACCTCGCTGCTGAGTTTGGATGTCGCCAAGTGAAGGAGATAGTGATCCTGGTGGCGGCAGAGACTACTTCTATGCAAGGCTGGACCGGCTGGGTGGCTGCGAGTGAACTCGCTGGCCGTAGAACCCATAAACGCCATGTGTATCGCAGCCTGCAGGACGGTGCTGAGGAGGAGACCGAAAGGGGACCTATCCAGGATGTCAGACATTCCCTTGAAGATCTCCCCCGTGGTAGGCAGCCGCTTCGGGCTGACTGGCGGCTGGTGTTTCTGCACTCCCCGTAGTAGAGCCCTCACTGCGTGGCAGGAGAACACCGAAGGCCTCGCGGGGTCTTGAAGCGACAAGTAGTGCGGCACCCCGGCCACGTACTGGCGTATCGTGCTGTGTGACAGTGCTAGGTGAGAATGACAATAAGCGCTGAGTTAAACTTCCCTGGAATGAATGAGCAGAAAACATTGAACTGACGCTGTAGGGACAGCTGGACCAGTCTGCGGAGGAAGGACATGACGGGCCTGGATTTAGGCCTGCCCTTGCTGATGATCTTGGCTGTGGCTTGATTGTCTGTCGTGAAAGCCACAGTCTGTCCAGACCAATGGTGACCCCATAGGTGAGCGGCTGCTACGATGGGGAAGAGCCCAAAGAGGGCTGACGTGGTAGTGAAGCCTGGTGTGGCTAGTAATTGAGGAGGCCAAGGGGCGGCGAACCACAAATGGCCAAAAATGGCGGCGCATCCTGTGGATGTCGCCGCATCGGTCACCACCTGAGGTGACTGCGTGGACACGACTGGGATGAACAGGGACACACCGTTCCAATTACCAAGAAAGTGTTTCCCCATGGCCAGATCTGCCCTGGCTGCCCAAGGGCTACTCTTAGACCCGAAGGTCAAATTGGTCGCGAAACAATATCGCTCCCTCCACTTGACGAGGGGACGAGCGAGTTGAGACTGGGAGCGAGGGAAGAATGAGGCGCTGACAGATCATACACCAGACGTTTTTATTTGAAAAAATATTCCCTGTACAAGCCCGATAGGGCTAACCCTCCAGATGTTAAAGGGGGACTGACTGAACGGGCCTATCAAGAAGTCCCGATCCAACTCCGTCTGCAGAAGGACGTCAACCGCTGGCACATCTGTAGCTGCTGAGCGTAGGTTCGGACATTCGTGGGTGGAGTGGGGCAGGGTGATGAGCCCGGTATGAAACCCATCGGTGAAACCCCGGATGAGGTAGCTGGCGAGTGACAGAGTGGGGTGTGAGGTCAAGTAAACACCGAGCCAAAGGGCATTGACCCGGCTTAATCGTGGTTCTTCTGTTTGACCTCACACAGAATCCTGGGGTGCGCCCTCTGGCATAGGGTGCAAACGTGCAAGAGCCGGCACTGGCTGAAGTTGCAGGAGCCGTAATTGAAATTGTTGCAAATGGCGGCTCCCCCAACCAACCGCACCGGACGTCCCAACTTGTCCAGCTTTTGCCCTTGCGCCGGGGCCTGCTGAGCCTGGCTCGTGCTGGTAGAGGCCGTGCTAGCTATCGGATGGACAGAGGCTTGTTGGCACACCAGACCGTGGTGTGGGACGCTGACTGACAGACAGCACATAGCGGGGAGCGAAGACCCGCGAAGTGGCGGCAGAACAACTCCGTGTCCACTACGCTCCAGTCCGTTGGCAAATGGAACTGTGCGAATCTGGCTGCGGCTTTGGCCGAGAAGGACCGATGATAGTCGTAGAACGCTGAGCCACCGTATTTGTGGCCCAGGTCTACGATCAAATGGAGGTAGAGGTCCAGCTCTTCCCGTCTGCCGGGGGAGGCTGAGCACAGCACGTCTCTAAAACATGCCGAAAGCGAGCGTGAATTCGGGCACCGTGAGCTTCCTGTTGAGCCTCGGATCCTTCGCTTTCAACGCCACCGAGACATCCCCCCAGGTGTAGGCCTTGTTCTCGGCCAAGTCATGGACCGAGATCAAGAGCGAGGCCAGATTAACGCCTTTGCCCTCTAGAATGTCCTTCCTTACGCTGGGTGGCACCAGGTGGGAAGGGTGAACGGTAGGCGTGGCAAGCTCACCACCTGCGGCCGGTGCACTGATGGCTGGGACCACCGCGGGGTTCGGAACCGTGGCAGCCGGGCTGGCCTCTAGACGAGACACCCTGTCCTGGACCTCCACGATTGAGGAAGACAGGGAAGATACGAGGGTGTGTAGCTGGGCAACGGCGGCTGAAATCGATTCCAGAGACGCCTGCTGGCTGCTGGGGCTTGCTGCGGCCGGTGGTGGGAAGAGAAGCCTGAATAACTCCGCCTTCCTGGCCGTGGACGAGAAGGGTATCCCTCTGCGTCTCAGCTCGGCGGACAGCCTGGGAATTGTCCACGCCCTAAGAGACTGGACACTGCCAGCCTCGGAGGCTGACGCCGGAGATAGCGGGGTGGTGAGGTCATCGCTGCCAACTGACGACATGGCGGCTGCCAAGACCTGTTACTTGGTAGACTGGTCACGTGTCTGCAGGCTGGGCCTAAAAGGTGACAAGAAATGAGTTTGGACGTGTCACCTATGATATACGTACCTGCCACAAGAAAGCAGGAGCCCCCGTGCCCCTGCTTTTTTTTTTTTTTTTTTTTTTTTTTTTTACCTGCTGGAACCCTGATCAAGTTGGCGCAGGTGGACCTACTGAATCCGACTGACCTGAGAGAGTGTGAGAAAAAGTACCTATTTGAGAGCCTAAAACTGCTGCCGTCCAGAGCGACGGAACCCAACGTAGATGATAACAACAGGCGATAGTGACTTGAGTCGACTGCCGAGATCGCAATGGGATCAAATGGCAGATGACAACACGAACGACTGACTTGACACGTTGCCTTAACTGAATGAACTTCTCGTGACAGGGCCCGGCCCGTTCGTACCGTATGGGGGTGACTGTGGGCCGGACTCTGGGGCCCGTACCGAATGAGGCCACCATGAAACTAGGCCGACTGCCTAGGTACGCTGAGGCCGAACTGTGACATCCAGCTGCCACCGGGTCCGACTCCAAGCTCCCCCCCCCTTTTTTTTTTTTTTTTTTGTAGAAATGCGGCCGGCCTAGGGCACGCCGGCGCGAATTCGTACAAGCGGGTGACCAATTAACGCCGGGCGTGGTAAGGTGACACAGAAATGCTATAACATGACAAGGGCAAGAATCAAAGTTTTTTTTTTTTTTTTTTTTTTTTGCGACTCCGCCCCTGGCGCATGTATTGAAATGAGGCCGAGCCTAGGGCACGCCGACACGAATTAAGTGCGAAGAAGTGACTTCATTCACGCCGGGCGTGGTAAGGTGACAGAAATGAGACACCATGACAGGGGCAGGAATCAGGAATGTACGCAAACCAGTGATGCGATTCCGCCCTTGGCGCATGTATTGAAATGAGGCCGTGCCTAGGGCACGCCGACACGAATTAAGTGCGAAGAAGTGACTTCATTCACGCCGGGCGTGGTAAGGTGACAGAAATGAGATACCATGACAGGGGCAGGAATCAGGAATGTACGCAAACCAGTGATGCGATTCCGCCCTTGGCGCATGCATTGAAATGAGGCCGTGCCTAGGGCACGCCGACACGAATTTAGTGCGAAGAAGTGACTACATTCATGCCGGGCGTGGTAAGGTGACAGAAATGAGATACCATGACAGGGGCAAGAATCAGGAATGTACGCAACCAGTGATGTGATTCCGCCCTTGGCGCATGTATTGAAATGAGGCCGGGCCTGGGGCACGCCGACACGAATTAGTGCGGGGAAGTGACTGCATTCATGCCGGACGTGGTAAGGTGACAGAAATGATATACCATGACAGGGGCAAGAATCAGGAATGTACGCAACCAGTGATGCGATTCCGCCCTTGGCGCATGTATTGAAATGAGGCCGGCCTGGGGCACGCCGACCCGAATCAGTGCAGGGAAGTGACTGCATACAAGCCGGGCGTGGTAAGGTGACAGAAATGATATACCATGACAGGGGCAAGAATCAAGAACGTACGTAACCAGTGATGTGATTCTGCCCTTGGCGCATGTATCGAAATGAGGCCGGGTAGTCGTGCATCTGGGTCGCCCCGATCGGAGCATGCATGGATGCGACCGGACCAAGATGGAAGCGATGGCATGAACACCCTGTTGCAACTGATGCGAAATGATTTAGCATGACCGAATGGCCTGATACGTTGGCCACGTTTGAAATGATGAAATGATTGTCATGCTAACACGTGAAATGTTTCGACACGGTCGAAGTGATTTGTACAATTAGTATGCCAACAGTGCTTCGGAATGTGAATAGCGATTCGGCACGCTCGCTGGCGCCACCGATTCGAATAATGGCAGGACATGAACGATACGTGTGAGTGCGAACGGCACCTGCGCATGAGTCACGTTTGAACGATTCGAAGACTGCGTAGCACGACCGCGAAAGGGGAACCCTTGAGTGCCGGATGCGGCATCGGTCGGAATGTAGTGGCGGGCGGCCCTAAATGTGCGTGCCGCTAGATGGCTCCCGATCGCGTACAACCAAAAACGTGCGAGTAAGTGTTTAGTCTTTTCGAGACAAGCAGCGCGTGGTTCGTGAGCTACGCAGACCACAGTTTAGTGACATGACAAGCAGTGCATGAGAACGTAAAACATGGGAGCCGAAGCCCTACCTGCGACAGCCGAACCAGACTCTTTGTACGAAACTGCGACTCGGCGACACGAGTGCGACACGAAGGGACAACACGACTTACGAACACGGACGCGGGACTGCAACAAGAGGAGACGGACAGACGAAACGGAGCTCACGAACCGGCACCAACAGCGCTTGTCTCGAACGAGTCGGTCCTAGATGTCTGACGTATCAGATATCACGCACAGGAAACCGACAAAGACCGGCGGCCTTTGGGCTGCTTAAATACCCTCCGGGCTCCTCCCATAACTTCAGGCCGGTACCCGGCCTTCCAATTAGTTGATTCCCCGTCACATAAACTTGGAAGACTAAAGAATATGGGCACCTTAATCTCATTTAATTTATTTATTACAGGTATTTATATAGCACTGTCAATTTACATAGCGCATTACATATATATTGTACATTCACATAAGTCACTGCCTCTAAGGAGCTTACAATCTAAGGTCCATAACTCACATTCATACATACACATACTAGGGTCAATTTAGGCAGAAGCCAATTAACCTACCAGCATGTCTTTGGAGTGCACAGAGGAAACCCACGCAGGCTAGAGTTGCCACCTTTTTTTCAAGCCAAACCCAAATACAGTAGCAGCGCACAGCATACAAAACAAATGAAAAACAAAATGTAGTATAAATAGATGGAAAACCTGTATTACCTTTTTAAAAATTGTGCTGCACCAAATGTATGGTATGTTGTTACTTACTGACACCACTGTACACCTGCAAAAGGTCTGTGTGTTTTTGTGTATTGCAGGAATGCACACAATTTTGAACACGTTCCTGCAACGCAAAAATGTCCACCTAGGGCAGGGGTAATACAACTGATTCCACTGGTCAGAATATTTGTTTATTCTGGCCACTGGAATAAATGTACCTACATACACATGTATTTAGGTGCATTGTGTTTACATGCATACAGTATATGACTAAATTATTCTCATATGGTTCTTTTGAATGCAGCTTTGAGCATTTTTTTCTATGCCTCGAAACGCTGTTTCTAAAATACTGTTCTAAATGCCTGATGTGCATGGCCACATAGGCTTACATAGAACTTCTGTAAAGGCACACAATATATTTACACTGTAAAAGCGTCATTTTTTAAGCCCATGTGCATGAGGCCAAACCCTGATAGACTACTGCAGGGCAGCACATACATAACTAAGTCAATTATGAAGGGTGTGCTATAGATCCCAGGGGGCATTCATGTAATATGTTGGATGATACCTAAGGGAATAAGTTTTATGTCAAAGGAATGTCATATAAACAGTGAAGATGCCATGCATCAGAGAAGATATATATTGCATCGATGTCATATATCATGACCATATTTCAAAAGTTTTGTCATCTTACATGCAGGATATCATGTATCACAGATCAAAATGACATATATCACGTGATATCATATATCTTAGGCAATGCACTAGAAGAGGTGCTGTGTATTTCAGGAAATGGCATTATATCATCTTAGACCTCATGCACACAGGTGGTACACAGGGTAAACTGTCTGAGGACACCATCTACGGGACATGCACCTGCACCTGAATGACTGTTTGGACCAGTGGCGTGTCCGTGCAGCCACTGTGTCCCAATAGACATGAATGGTACTGTCTACACACGGATGTCTGGATAACCTATGCATTTCGTGTGGGCAAAGACAGCCCTTTACACAGATGAATGCATAAGTACACGTGTGAATGAGCCTAACACAAGCTCACACTCATATATATATATAGTCATGTATAGTCATATCTAGTCATGGCCAAAAATATTATATTATATTATATTAAAGAAAATTGTTGCAATTACAAATGTTTAGGCATTCTCATGTTCATTTCTTTTGTTTGTATTGGTATGACACGAAAAAGTGGAGAAACACAAAGCCAAATCTGACACATTCCACGCAAAACTCCAAAAATGGACTGGACAAAGTTATTGACACCTTCTCAAAATTTTAAGTAATAATTGCATTCCAAGTTTGTTATGTAATTGTAATGTAATTTGTAATTAAACTCACCTGTATCATTTAACAGGTGCTGACAATATAGAAATCACACTAGCAACCAGTTAAAATGGTGAAAACAGTACTCACCCTTTCTGATGTGTGTCTCTGGTGCCACATGGAGCACGAAGAAGAGAAAGAGCAGCAAAGAATTGTCTGAGGATTTGAGAACAAAAATTTTGGAAAAGCATGGACAGTCTCGAGGTTACAAGTCCATCTCCAGCGATCTTAATGTTCCTATGTCCACTGTGCGCAACATTTTTAAGATGTTTACAGCCCATTGCACTGTAGCTAAACTCCCTGAATGTGAACGAAAGACATAAATTGATCAAAGATTGCAACAAAGGATTGTCTGAATGGTAGATAAAGAACCTTGATCAACTTACAGACAAATTCCAGCTAACCTTCAGGCACAGGGTACAATTGTGTCACCTCGCACGATATGTTGCCATCTGAATGAAAAGGGATGCTATAGTGGGAGACCCAAGGGGACCTCACTGCTTACACAGAACCTTAAAAAAGCCAGATTGGACTTACCTAAAGAAGCCAACATCTTTTTGAGAGATTGAGCTGTGGACAGACGAAACAAATTACAGATTTTTGGTAGAGCCCATCATTCTACTGTTTTCAGAAAAATAAATGAGGCCTTTAACCACTTGCTTACTGTGCACTTAAACACCCTTCCTGCCCAGACCAATTTTCAGCTTTCAGTGCTCTCGCACTTTCAGTGACAATTGCGCGGTCATGCAATGCTGTAACCAAATGAATTTTTTATCATTTTGTTCGCACAAATAGAGCTTTAGTTTGTTTCGTTTTTTATTTTTTGCGATATAAGCGAAAACATAGCGGAAATTTTGAAAAAAAACAATATTTTCTCCTTTCTTTTTTAAAAGAAATCCAATAAAATCAAATTTTGTCATAAATTTAAGCCAAAATGTATTCTGCTACATGTTTTTTGTAAAAAAAATTCTGTTAAGTGTATAATAATTGGTTCGCGTGATCACGGACATATGTACGCAAATGATCATGTACAGATGTGTGCAGGTGATCACGGACATATGTGTGCAGATAATCATTGGCACATGTTATTTTACTGGGACATATGTGAGGGACATGTGTTTTTATTATTTGGGGACATGTGTGTTTTGGGGACATGTGTGTTTTGGGGACATGTGTGTTTTACTGTGGGGACACTACACTGGTGATCAGTGAGTAAAAATCTGTAAAAAAAAACAGCTAATACTCACTGATCACCAGCCGGCTGCAGCGATCCGCTCTCCTCTCCTCACAGACGACTTCCGTGTGAGGAGAGGAGAGACGATTGCCTAGCAACCGGCTGTTTGTTTACATCACATGACGGCTGTGATTCGACACGGCCGCCATGTGATCAGGAGGGCCAATCACTGAGCCCTCCTGCCGATCCAAGATGCGCCGTGTCCGGGTGACACTGCCGCATCGGGATCGCGCCGCTGCGCGGGCACGCGCGCGCGATCCCTCTACTTCTGAAGAACGTTCCGGAACGTCCATTCAGAAGTAGACGGCTCCCACCCGGCCGTATATGTACAGTGGCTGGGTGGGAAGTAGTTAAAGAAAATAATACAGTCCCTACAGTCAAACATGGTGGAGGTTCACTGATGATTTGGGGTTGCTTTGCTGCTTCAGGCAAGGACTGTCATGACTGTGTGTATGGCATTATGAAATCTGAAGACTACTAAAGAATTCTGGGGTGCAATGTAGAGCCCAGTGTCACAAAGTTGGGTCTCCGTCAGAGGCCATGGGTCTTACAGCAGGGCAATGACCCAAAGCACACGTCAAAAAGCACCCAGAAATGGTTTAGGACAAAGTGCTGGAGAGTACTGAACTGTCCAGCAATGAGTCCAGATCTAAATCCCATAGAGCACCCGTGGAGAGATCTTAAAACAGAAGTTGGGAAAAGAAACCTTTCCAATCTGAGAGACCTAGAGCAGTTGGCGAAAGAGGAGTGGTCTAAAATTCCAGTAGAGAGGTGTAAGAAATTAATTGATGGTTACAAGAAGTTCAGTTATCTTTTCCAAGGGCTGTTCTACCAATCTGAGGGTGCCAATAATTTTGTCCAGTCCATCTTTGGAGTTTTGTGTGGAATGTGTCAGATTTGGCTTTTTGTTTCTCCACTTTTTTGTGTCATACAAATGCAAACAAAATAATTAAACATGAGAACGCCTAAACATTTGTAATGGCAACAATTTTCTGGGTGAAGTGGTGCATTATTTGACAGAAATGCAAGGGTGCAAATATTTTTGGCCATGGCTGTATGTGTGTGTTTAGGTGTTTAGGTTGGGCGAATGGTTCAGCCTGAGCATGAGTTCAGACCAAACATTGGCTGTTTGCCACGTTTGTAGAAGACCCGAATTTGCAGTGCTGCACAGTGCATTCTGTGCCTTGATTCGGCACCAATCTTATGGCTGCACCATCTTTAATGCATTTTTTAGGGTGTGTCCACCAAATCTTTGTTTGTCTAGTGTATGGATTCTTACCAAATCCCTTTGGGCAGGAGCACCCCCCCCCCCCCCCCCATCATTGCCTCTTATTAGTGTCCACCTGTGTTATAGGAAGAGTCCTTTTAGTTCTCCCATATAGAGGAGTGTATTTCTCCCATGGTTCAGAGAAGCAGGATCTTCCATTCTATAGATAGCGTAGGACCCACTGATATTGGGTAGGGATGAGCCGAACACCCCCCCGTTCGGCTCGCACCAGAACCCGCGAACGGACCTAAAGTCCGTGCGAGCTTTAGAACCCTATTAGTTATAATGGATGCGAACGTTCGAAATTAAAAGTGCTCATTTTAAAGGCTAATATGCATGTTAATGTCATAAAAAGTGTTTGGGGACCTGGGTCCTGCCCCAGGGGACATGTATCAATGCAAAATTTTTTTTTAAAAACGGCCGTTTTTTCAGGAGCAGTGATTTTAATAATGCTTAAATTGAAACAATAAAAGTGTAATATTCCTTTAAATTTCGTACCTGGGGGGTGTCTATAGTATGCCTGTAAAGGGGCGCATGTTTCCCGTGTTTAGAACTGTCTCTGCGCAAAGTGTCATTTTTGAAAGTAAAAAAGCTATTTAAAATCACTCGCGGCTAATGTTAATTCACGGCTCCCGTAACACAGAGAACAGTGATTCATTGAAACTCATTCATAAAAAAAAGTCATTGATAAAAAAAAAAAAAAAATGAAAAAAAAAAAGCGTAGGGGTCCCCCCAAATTCAATAACCAGGCCCTTCAGGTCTGGGATGGATATTAAGGGGGATCCCAGCCAAAAAAAAAAAAAAAAATGGCGTAGGGTCCCCCTCAAAATCCATACCAGACCCTTGAGGTCTGGTATGGATTTTAAGGGGAACCCTAGCCAAAAAAAATGGCGTGGGGTCCCCCTCAAAATCCATACCAGACCCTTATCCGAGCACGCAACCTGGCAGGCCGCAGGAAAAGAGGGGGGGACGAGAGCGCCCCCCCTCTCGCCTGAACCGTACCAGGCCACATGCCCTCAACATTGGGAGGATGCTTTGGGGGTCTAAGACCCCAAAAGCACCTTGTCCCCATGTTGATTAGGACAAGGGCCTCTTCCCCACAACCCTGGCCGGTGGTTGTGGGGGTCTGCGGGCGGGGGGCTTATCGGAATCTGGAAGCCCCCTTTAACAAGGGGACCCCCAGATCCCGGCCCCCCCCCTGTGTGAAATGGTAAGGGGGTACAAAAGTACCCCTACCATTTCACCAAAAAAGTGGCAAAAATGGTAAAAAGGACAGGAGACAGTCTTTGACAATTCCTTTATTAAAATCTTCTTTCTTCTTTCTTCATCCTTCGGATTCTTCATCTTCTCCTTCCTTCATCTTCTTCCATCTTCTTCTTCCATTTTCTTCTTCCTCCGATCCGCTTCTTCTTGCGCTGGTCTTCTCGTCCTTCTCGTCCGGCATCTTCTTCCGTCGGCGTCGGCGTCGGTGTCGGTGTCTTCTTGGGCCGCTCCGCGCAATGGGAGGCTCCCGCTGTGTGAGGCTCCGCTCCATCTGACAGGTCTTTTAAAACGGAGGGCACCTGGTGACCCCGCCCCCCTCTGACATCATGGGGAAAGCCATCATGGAATTCCCCATGACGTCCCTGTGCGTCAGAGGGGGCGGGGTCACCAGGTGCCCTCCATTATAAAAGACCTGTCAGACGGAGCGGAGCCTCACACAGCGGGAGCCTCCCATTGCGCGGAGCGGCCCAAGAAGAGACAGAGACACCGACGCCGACGCCGACGGAAGAAGATGCCGGACGAGAAGGACGAGAAGACCAGCGCAAGAAGAAGCGGATCGGAGGAAGAAGAAAATGGAAGAAGAAGATGGAAGAAGATGAAGGAAGGAGAAGATGAAGAAACCGAAGGATGAAGAAAGAAGAAAGAAGATTTTAATAAAGGAATTGTCAAAGACTGTCTCCTGTCCTTTTTACCATTTTTGCCACTTTTTTGGTGAAATGGTAGGGGTACTTTTGTACCCCCTTACCATTTCACACAGGGGGGGGGCCGGGATCTGGGGGTCCCCTTGTTAAAGGGGGCTTCCAGATTCCGATAAGCCCCCCGCCCGCAGACCCCCACAACCACCGGCCAGGGTTGTGGGGAAGAGGCCCTTGTCCTAATCAACATGGGGACAAGGTGCTTTAGGGGTCTTAGACCCCCAAAGCATCCTCCCAATGTTGAGGGCATGTGGCCTGGTACGGTTCAGGCGAGAGGGGGGGCCGCTCTCGTCCCCCCCTCTTTTCCTGCGGCCTGCCAGGTTGCGTGCTCGGATAAGGGTCTGGTATGGATTTTGAGGGGGACCCCACGCCATTTTTTTTGGCTAGGGTTCCCCTTAAAATCCATACCAGACCTCAAGGGTCTGGTATGGATTTTGAGGGGGACCCTACGCCATTTTTTTTTTTTTTTTTTTGGCTGGGATCCCCCTTAATATCCATCCCAGACCTGAAGGGCCTGGTTATTGAATTTGGGGGGACCCCTACGCTTTTTTTTTTGTTTTTTATTAATGAATGACAGCTCTCTGTGTTACAGGAGCCATCAATTCATTAGCCGCGAGTGATTTAAATAGCTTTCTTCCTGCAAAAATGACACTTTTTTGCAGGGAAAGTTCTAAGCACAGGAAACCTGCCCTCCTTCACAGGCTACCTATAGACACCCCCCAGATGTGATACTGCAATGCTGTTCTAACAGCATGCACACACATATCCCCAGAAATAAAGAACATATTGTTGTCAGCAGTCAGCAGCACACTGACACGCTGACACTGTGAGTGAAACATAATATGCGAGGCCGCCGCCGCGGCGGCCTCTTATACCGTGGGGCGTGTATTAAAGCCCCTGAGCTATAATTGGCTACAGGCATCCTGCCTGTAGCCAATTATGGCTCTCCTCGCTGCCGGCGCTGTGATTGGCCAAGCATGCGGGGTCACAGTGCATGCTTGGCCAATCATCAGCCAGCATTGCACTGCGCGGGCCGCAATGCATTGCGGGGCCGCTCGCATCACACGAATTTGATGCGAGCGGTCCCAATAGTTCTGGGCTCGCCGAGCGAGCGAACACCCGGTGCTCGATTCGAACATGGGTTCGAATCGAACACCGGGCTCATCCTTAATATTGGGGTACTTTGGCGTAGTAGTGGGCTTAGCACTATATGGCCATATGGTGTAACTAAATACCCATATTTTCTGAATATGCTCAGGTGTTTTTAAATAGCCCTGCAGGAGTTAAATGTCATTTTTGTATGTATGTGCGCTGTAATCTTTTTTTCTGATTGGGCACCAAACCAGCATGCACTGGTCTGTGGCTTCACAAGAGGGGGGCAGTGCCACCAAGTGCTGTCGCCAGGTTGCCCCTCCCTTACCTATTTAAGAACTGTCAAACAGCAGAGGAGGCATTTGGCGGTCAGCCGTCATTAAGTGTGGAGCGTTTTTTTTTTTGTTCTTTTTCAAGGGGAACCTGTTTTTTTTTTTAAATAAAGGAATTGTCAAAAACTGTCTGTGTTTTTATAACTTTTTGACTCTTTTTTGGGGAACGAGAAGGGGTACTATGTACCCCAACTCACTCACATGGGGAGGGAGCCGGGATCTGGGCCCCCCCTTCTTAAGGCTTGATTCACACTAATGCGTTTTTTGATGCATTTTGCAGAAATGCAAGGAAATTTTTTTAACATGGGTTCCTATGGAACATGTTCACATCAATGCATTTTTGTGCCTCTGCGTTTTTGGAAACGGTCGCTGCTCCTAAAAAAATGATCGTTCTTTAAAACATTTTTTTAATTGATGCATGTCCCCCAGGGCAGTACCCAGACCCCCATACCCCTTTTATGACCAATTACTTCCATTTAAGCCTTCAAAATGGGCACTACTGATTTCTCATGTTTGGCTCCTATAGACTTCAATGAAGTTCATTGTTTGGGTTAGAACTTTTCCAATGTTCGGGAGTTCTGCTGTGAACCAAACAGGGGGGTGTTTGGCCCATCTCTAGTGTATGTGTATCAAAGGAATACCTTGTTTAAAATGTAATAGATATCATAGAGGTTTATGTGTATTTTTGTGGTGGAAGTTCATATATTGATGGAGATATACATCATAGGGAACCCTCTGTATAATGGAGCAAACAGCATATATCATGGGAGATGCCAGATTTCACAGGGAAGCAATATATTATTAGGAGATGTCCAAATCATGGGATATTCCACGTGTAAGGGCCAGATTTGCTAAACAAAATACCTGCAGGACCATGAGTGCGTGTACATGTGTGTACTTTTTTCACAGCAAGTCTAAGTACACACTGAGGTGATCGGGTGCAGTGGTAATTTTATGATCTTGACAGATCTAGGTAGATTTAGGTCACTAATAGTGAATATCAAAGCAGGAGAATCACTGACTTGTCAATTTTACATTCTCCTAAATGTATCCATGAAGATCTATGTGATCGCTAAAGAATTAGGCAAAAGGTAGGCAAATGTTATTTTTTATGTTAATATGCAAATTGCACAAATCTTTAAGAAAATATTGAGGGATATCAAGATAGGAGGATACAGCTACAGATAAGGTGAGTGTGCAGTTAAAGAATCAAGCGTATGTCTCTGGGATTTCCTTCATATGTGGTGTTCTCCATATTTACTATCATTCTTCAGCTCTTGCCCTGCTATTTTAATAGTTTGCATTCCCAGTAGGGGATGAAGCAGGTGTATGCAAATTGATTTCAAGGTAATAGCCTTAGGTTAAGGACCTCCACCTTTATAAAGTCCACAGCGGGAAAGATTCTCCTTTATGTCACCAGCCATCATCCATGGCCATTAACTAGGAGTGTTCCCACAGGCCAATTCCTGAAATTATACGGAAATTGTTCTGAAATAGATAATTTTCATAATGAATTGAAGGGACTAAAAAAGTTATTTAGAACCAGAGGGTACCCTACCAGACTCTTTAAAAAGAATAAGGCAAAAGCTTTTGCTAGGAATAGATTAAAGACACTTAATGGGTAACTCCACTTTCATGGGGAAAAAAATAGCAAATAAAGAAAAAATAATATAGCGCATACAATTGCGATACAAGTCATATTGTAATTGAATGTTATTAAAAATTACCTTTCCTTTTCAATCTGCAGCCACTGTAGTTTTCTATAAATGCAAAGCAATATGGCTACATGGAGTTGTTCTGTACACAGAATGTGTACTGACTACTCCCCAGAAGTGTGTGCATGTGTGATTGGCTCACTCGTTTTCCCAGAAGTCTGCCTAAGATACAAGTCAGATTTCAGGCATCCCCTGCAACAAAAATTTAATTTTTGGTGAGATATTTTCAATAGGAACGCATCTAAAGGGATGCAGGGTGAGCAGCTTTCCTCATTAGTGCCCTGCAGCTGCCACAGCTGACAGATAATTATGAAACCACTCCCATTAGACTCACTAAGCCAAGAGACACAGACAAACACACATGGATTTCTTCAGAATAACAAAAGGTAGGAATCTACAACAAAGGTTGTTATAATCCTTGCAATGTACATAGATTACTCAGAGGGGAATGTTCCTTTCTCAACAAAAGTGGAGTTACACTTTAATCCTAAAAAGCAGGAGAAAAAGGATGCTTCGATTGGGATGGCTATGAGGTTCCGACCCCATTGGTATACAAGACGTAATATATTCAAAAAACATAGACCAATATTGTTGTTGGATAACAAACTGATACAAATATTGGGAGAAAAACAGAACATCAAAGCTCTGAAGAGCCATACATCTGAAGGATATTTAAAACAATAGCGAATATGTTTCAGCTAAAATTCGGAATTTTACTAAGCCACTAAAAGATATATATATGTAGCACCCTCTACCAATAGGTAGGTGCTAGTAATGGGGTTTTACTAGATAAGGTTGTCAGCTTAGGGAAATTTAGCTGTCTGTTAGGCCTGTCTGTTTTGATCTGGAGGCTGGGAGTGGTTAGAGTAGCAGTGGGTGTGACCACCTGTGTTCTAGTTCTGAAGCGTCTCCTCTGCTTCCAGGGAGAATGTTCTGGAAGAGGGGCAGGGCCTGGAACTGGAGTGGCAGGCAGCTCATGTGGGAGCCCTGACCAATCCCCAACTGGTATTGGCAGGGGGCAGGCCCCCTATATAAGCTGAGGTAACATGCCACTGGGGGAGTTTTCAGCTGAGTGAAGTGGAGAATGGAATACTAGACAGCAGCAGGAGGGCTTCCCCATCTGCGGGGGGGGGGGGGGGGCACCGATCACAGGAGGAGGCCCGGGGAGAGCTGTGAGGGCCTTTACACGGTCATTGGCAATGTCCTAATCATCACACAGTTGTGGATAATGAACTCCTGAAGCAGAGGGGCAGGTGAAGCTGTCAGAACATATGGTCCGGTCAAGTTCTCCATCAAGGACTCAGGGCAGAGAATGGTCAGTGTGTGTAACACAGTAAAGGGCTTGATGTGCCAGAAAGTCTGTGAGGGAACTTTGCTTTTACATGGTCATCAGAAAAGTCTTCATCATTACACGGACAATGATGGGGAGTACAGGATCTGAGGAGAGACTGTGGGGATACGTGTCAAATCGATGTGGCCTGAGGGCACAGGATTTGCAAGCTGGGCTGGCTGGGAACAGTAGTCCATTATCCAACATGTGCTTTTAAACTACTAGGCCTCCAGGGAGAGATGCTGCAGGCCTCTGGCCTAGTAGCAGCGAGCCAGCTTGGGGATTTATTCAGAGTGGGTCCCTTATGCTTAAGGAAGAAGATGTGACATTACTTTATTTTAAGAATAAGTTTTGTGCAGGAGGAGAGGACTTCTGGGAACATCACCTTTACACGGTCAAGAGTGATGTCCTCATTCCTTACAGGGTGATGGATAAAATAATGTGATAAAATAATGTGACAGGGGCGCTAATTAAGTGTACTACTAAACACCTATGAAATAGTAGATATAATTAATTTTGTTCTAAATAAATATATATACAAAATTACCAATATTAGATCATATATATGAATACCCAATGCATGGATACAAACTGCAAAATAACCCGCTGTGAAAGGAAAAAACTAAAACAATAATACATATGCTTAGGATTGTACCTATATCCTGGGCATATATCCGTGTGAATCCTCTAAATTGTTTCAACAACGTGCTAAAAAGCATATATAGCATGTGCAAAGTCCTTTATGTGTATAAAGTCCTGCATGAATAATGACACAAGATGAAAAAGACAAAACTTCTGTGCTGAGTGGGGTAGTCAAAGAAATCAACCGCAGACCACCAATCTTTAGCTCTAAATCTATGAAGGACCCTTCACCAAATTCCTTATCTTCTTATTGGTCACCCAATTGTGCAGAAAAAAACAGCTGGCTGCTTACCAGATGTTATTGACTTCTTTAGCCAAAAAGAAAGTCAATAAGAGCCTTTACAGGTTAGTGCCTGTACACATGTGGTTTATCAGGAGACTGTGTTAGGTATCTTCCTCTCAGGAGCTCAGATGGAATGCATATGAAAAGGCAGAGAAACAACTACATAGCGTGATATTGTTTAATTTATTTAAAATAGCATATAAAAAACATAGCCAATTGCCTACTCACGAGTTACAGTGCCCACCCGGCACTGGGGCTATTCGCGTTGGCAAATTTAGATGGTACTTGTGTAGCAGAAATAAATCTCCCGTCCTGTGTGTGTGGAGAGACGGCGTGCGTTCCAGCTAGGCACCGCTGACAACCACCAGAAACCGGAAGTAGATGTGTGTAGATAGCGTGACCAGGAAAGCGCCGCCGACGCACGTTTCGATTGGAAATCGTCTTCAGGGGGGATGAGGAATGCCTAAAAGCAATAGTAAGTAAGCAGAGGAGGAGCAACAGTCTGCATGGTGATGCAAGAGGAAGATTATAGCAATTAATATATGCACATCATCTCTTCTGGCTCCAACTATGTGCTAGTGAGTGAAATCTTTAAAATATGATGACAAATGAACTATCCTATGGGCATCCCATATACCCTTTTCCCCAACCAAGTTGTACCCCCAATAAACAAAAACAAAACCAGCAAAAGACTGTTCATTGTCTCTGCAAGTGATGTATGGTAGTCTGGCAGTGGGGTGATTTGGTGGATGTTTGTTACTTGTGGCAACTACACCGCTACATATACAGTAAGTGTGATTAATGCCCGGTACTGTATTCAAATATGTAGAGAAAACAAAAGCATTTTGTGATAGTGACCACATGCATTTCTTTGACTTTAGATCTTTTATTAATCGTATGTATTAATCGTAACCTCTAACATTGTTTAAATGATTATTGTCAATGTAAAAAGATATATATAGCAAAAACCAAACTTGAGTTAAAGTTGTGAATAGGTGAACATATTTGTGATATATTGAATAAGAAGGATAAGAGCCCGTTGGCGGAACATTTTAAATTGTTACATAAATCATCGGTGGAAGGATTTATATTTTGTGGCAATATCACTTCAATTTGCCAGCACTCCAAGGGGATAGAGATAAAATAAGTCTCCAAAAAGAAGCTTGCTGGTTTTTAAATGAAAATATTTAGCTCCCAGTTGTTTAAATAATACACGCTAAAACTGAAAGTTTTTCTTGTTTACACTTAATGTAATTTGGATTAATACATATTGTATATTTGAACTTATCGGCCTGTAAAGCCTGGTACACACTAGTACAGTAAACCCCCCTCCATCGCTGGGGTTATGTTCCGGACCCACTCGCGAAAAGTGAAAAACCGCGAAATAGAAAGACCCTATTTAAATACAACCTAGGCATGTTTTGTTAATTTTTTAATAGTATTTAAAGGTCTTTAAACACACTTTTATGCAATAGAAACACATTAAAGATAGAGAGAGAGATCAAGAGGATTTTTAAAACACAAAAATATTGTCTTAACAGTACAGTATACTGTACAATACAGTAAAAAATTGAGTACATAACTGTGAAACTGGCAAAATATTACCACAATATCAGAATAACAGGTCCTAATTAAAATACTGCAATATACCGGGACCGCAAAAACTGAACCGCGATATAGCGGGGGTTTACTGTAGTTTTTTTTTCAAACCAGCAGGACTGAATGAAAAAAAAAAAAACCTGACAGAGCCGCTGTACAAACTATTCTTACATTAGTACAGCAATCTCCTCTGTTGTTCTATTGTGTTCTGACAAGGGGACGGCCCTCCTGCCATTGGTGGAGAGCGCTGATCGGGAGCTGATCAGCAGACATTTTTTGGCCACTCCCCTTCCATAGAAGCTGGCCAAGCTTCTGTCGGACCAACTCCAGTAGATACGGGCCAAATGTCGGCTGGTTTCTCTTGAACCGGTCAATGCCGCCCAACATTTAGCCCATGTGTACTAGGCTTTAGAGTGCAAGCCTGTTCTATTGTGCAGCGTGTTGTGCTAAATAGTTTAACTTTATGTCCATACCTGTTCAAAAGTACTTTCAGCCATGCCCCTGATTCTGGTCTAAGTGATCGTAGTGTGATTACTGGAGTTTAGAGGAGGCCATGCAAAGCAGAGTACAGAAGAGATGAGGGTTGGGACTTTGTGTGAGGCCTAAGACAATTACGTCAAATTGCCTTCATCCCTGTTTGACAATAAAGAGCGAGGTTGGGACTTTATATGACGCATGCAGTTAGGAAGCAAAAAATACACTATATTTCTTTAATGATGTTATATTTATTTTGATATTGCACATGTATACACATAAAAGGCACAGATATACATAAAAGGCACAGATATACATAAAAGGCACAGTGAATTATGATTCATTGTCATTATCAGTTTCTTAATTCATGGTGACGTATTACATGTTTTGAGATTGAGCCAAGTATATTGAAATTAGGCATGGAATCACGAAGGAGTGTTTTGGTACAACTTGCCGGGTGCTTGTCGGCTGGGTGATGACGCCTCCTCTCCCATATAGTCACCTGCAGTGCCTGGACAAGGTCATCCAGTGCCCAGGGCAAAGATGCCAAACTGCGCCCCCCTTTTCCTTAGGGTTAGGCTCAGTGTGCCCCCTACCCCTGCAATATACCATTGCGCCAGGGGCAGCCGCCCCTCCTGCCCACCTCTTGTCCCAGCCCTGGTCGCCTGTGTGATGTTGGCGGCCACAATTATTTACAGCAGAGTATTCATATTCCCTTTTTATTCAGGAACGGATACATCCACGAGGGTTGTTGTTTCAGGGACACTGTGCATCAACTTGGATTGTATTCCCAATACAGCATACCAGGTAACCTTTATATTACATTCTTTTCTTTTACACTTTTTTTGATGGTTTGGAGTTTATTTTTATCACTTATTTACTGAAGCTCCTATATTGTTGGAGCATCTACATTACTTGTTACTTAGCTTGATTGTCACATATTCAGGGTTTTGTATAATTACAATTATCCACCCCTCATTACTTCACAGGACAAGCCCAGGGTCAACCACTCACCATTAATTCAACACAATCCCTTCTATATATTCTTATACACTAATATATTCAATTTTACATTTCATTAACAGATGGCATAGGTGATTTAATATATATCACCATTGATTGTTTGGTGAGGACCACCCTCTCAGTTACACTCACCCTCTCACGTTTTCCTGCTGCTGTACCATACGTTGTGCCACCTCAGCTCCCTTGCTAGACAATGCCCTGAATTACCCCAGTGCAGGCTGCCACACATTTCATCCATAATCGGCCTGTAAGTATGGGTAGATGGTCTTTCCTTTTCCTCCCCCCTTTCTTATGTAACTCCGATTTATTGTTTGTTTTAATATATCCATTTTTACACATCTACTACAAAGGTCTGTGTTTTTGGTTCCCCCTGCTATTAGCAGTGGTTCCATTAGAATGTGCTCTCTGTCATTCAGGCTTTTCACTCTATGCTGCCATCTACTGGTGATTTAATAGAAATGCCATGAGTTTTACTTTATAAACAGAACTATAATCCTTTTTTATGGGGTACCTGATTTTTTCATCCCTTACACTCTCCCCCACAAAATTTTATGTCGTCCCCGACATACACAGATTTTAGTATAAGAATCATTCCTTTCCGCATCTCACAATAATCATAGGGAACCAAGGTTAGTAGTAATCCAATTACTGGAGGAACTGTCCTCCCCGCAACATCTACTCCCAGTTATGTCACAGCTTCCCACTTCCCAGCTTCCCACTAGTTCCAGAGCATGTACCTTATGAGGTATTGTTGCATATAGCCAACTAATTAGTAAACCTCTACAACACAGGTTTGTGTAGGTTATTGAGAAGATAAGGTTTGATGGGGAAACTAGGGGACACCTTATTACTTCTGTCCTTTTTCCAATAAGGTGAAATACCCATGGTACATTACCAATACAGTACAGCGTAACCACCTAATACTCTCTACCTTTTTGTTGTCAGCCAACTTTACCTTAACTACCTAGTCCCATTGCTTTAAGCTATTTTTGCTTGACCTGGAACCTCTGCAGTGAGAGTGCAAGACATTTCCTTTTGTTAACTACAGAAAATAACAGCTAACACCTAACACCTTTAAACACCTCTAACATAGTAACCATAATTAGACCATAGCATAATATACATGACTATTACCAGCTTTTAGAGACCTTAGCAAAACACTCTAGACTTAAATACCAGCTAGTGAAAACAGGTGGTGTATGAATACAGTCTATGACCTGTACAGCTGCATTACTGGCAACACCACTGGGTTGACCCAAAGTGTCATAAGTCAGAGCCTTTGGTTATCTCCTGTTCCTGCTGGGCTGGATCCTGTGTAGAGGAAGGGCATCTGAAACATCCTCATGCTTGCCTTCTTCACTGTCAACTGTCTCTGTTGGCTTTCCTGGTGAAGGATTTTCTTCTTCTGTATGCCCTGGTGAACATGCAGTTTGTTCAGGTTGACCCACAGGCTCATCCCTTTTGGTTTCCACTGTATCTTCCTCTCCATTGCTCTTGTTCATGGTCAGATTCATCGTCTGATACTCCCTCAGATATCTGTGTAGACGGTTGAGTTGTCTTTGGAACTTTGCCTTGTTTTCTGACACTGGATCTGTCAGGTATCTTCTGACTTCGGTCAACGGGTAGGTAATCGAATGGTAATAACAAGTTGCGGTGTAGAATCCTTGTTTAGCCTTTTCCAATTTCTGGCTTAACCTTGTACACTGGACTATCTTCACACTTTTTCCTAAAGACAACATGTGCGGCATGTTCCCAGAACGATCTCAGTTTTCCTGGTTCTCTTTTAGTAACATTTCTTACAAGGACTCTGCTGCCAGGTGAAAGTTCAACTCCATGAGTCTTCATGTCATAGTGTTCTTTTCCTCTTTGTGCAGCTTGAGTAGCTAGCTACCTTTGAAGCAACCTGATAAGCCTCAGTCATCCTATCCGTCCACGTTTTTCACATACTCAGAGTGAGTCTTGTATTTTTCCGTTACTTGAGTTTCAAACATGCTATCTATGGGTAATCTTGGAGACCTTTTGAACAGTAGAAAAAATGGAGAATACCCTGTAGCTTCACTTTTGGTGCAATTGTATGCATATACTACATGTGCAAGTGAATTTTTCCAGTCTTTCTTGGAGTCTTGTGACAGGGTCCAAAGCATAGACAACAGGGTACGATTAAATCTTTCACATTGTCCATTGCCTTCTGGATAATATGGAGTTGTGTGAGAGTTCTGGATGTGGCAGTGTTTCCCTAATGCCAAGAACAATTGATTTTCAAATTCTTTACCCATGTTATGGTGAATTCCGGTAGGAAATCCAAACTTCAAGACAAAGTCACTGAATATCTTGTCAGCAACAGTCTTTGCTGACTTGTTTTTGGTAACTGAGCAAACCTTTGAAGTGGTCGATTACCACTAATATGTACGCATAACCTCCTTTACAAGTCTCGAGACTGAGAAAGTCGATGGAGACTAGGGATGGGCCCGGTGTTCGATTCGAACCCATGTTCGGCGAGCCCAGAACTATTTGGGCCGCTCGCATTGCGCCAGTCGCAGTGCAATGCTGGCTGATGATTCGCCAAGCATGCACTGTGACCCCGCATGCTTGGCCAATCACAGCGCCAGCAGCGAGGAGAGCCATAATTGGCTACAGGCAGGATGCCTGTAGCCAATTATAGCTCAGGGGCTTTAGTACACGCCCCACGGTATAAGAGGCCGCTGCGGCGGCGGCCTCGCATATTGTGTTTCAGTGTCAGCGTGTCAGTGTGTTGCTGACAATATGTGCTCTATTTCTGGGGATTTGTGTGTGCGTGCTGTTAGTACAGCATTGCAGTATCACATCTGGGGGGTGTCTATAGGTTGCCTGTGAAGGGGTGCAGGTTTCCTGTGCTTAGAACTGTCCCTGCAAAAAGTGTAATTTTTGCAGGAAAAAAGCTATTTAAAAGCACTCGCGGCTAATGAATTGATGGCTCGGGTAACACGGAGAACTGTCATTCATTGATAAAAAAAAAAAAAGCGTGGGGGTCCCCCCAAATTCAATAACCAGGCCCTTCAGGTCTGGGATGGATATTAAGGGGGACCCCAGCCAAAAAATAAATGGCGTAGGGTCCCCCTCAAAATCCATACCAGACCCTTGAGGTCTGGGATGGATTTTAAGGGGAACCCCAGCCAAAAAAAATGGCGTGGGGTCCCCCTCAAAATCCATACCAGACCCTTATCCGAGCACGCAACCTGGCAGGCCACAGGAAAAGAGGGGGGACGAGAGCGGCCCCCCCCTCCCGCCTGAACCGTACCAGGCCACATACCCTCAACATTGGGAGGATGCTTTGGGGGTCTGAGACCCCCAAAGCACCTTGTCCCCATGTTGATGAGGACAAGGGCCTCGTCCCCAAAACCGTGCCCGTTGGTTGTGGGGGTCTGCGGGCGGGGGGCTTATCGGAATCTGGAAGCCCCCTTTAACAAGGGGACCCCCAGATCCCGGCCCCCCCCTGTGTGAAATGGTAAGGGGGTACAAAAGTACCCTTACCATTTCACCAAAAAAAGTGTCAAAAATTGTAAAAATGACAGGAGGCGGTCTTTGACAATTCCTTTATTAAAATCTTCTTTCTTCATCCTTCGGTTTCTTCATCTTCTCCTTCCGTCATCTTCTTCCATCTTCTTCCATTTTCTTCTTCCTCCGATCCGCTTCTTCTTGCGCTGGCCTTCTCGTCCTTCTCGTCCGGCATCTTCTTCCATGGTGTCGGCGTCAGTGTCGGTGTCTCTTCTTGGGCCACTCTAGGCTCCCGCTATGTGAGGCTGCACTGCCTCTGACAGGTCTTTTATAATGGAGGGCACCTGGTGACCCCACCCCCTCTGAAGCACGGGGACGTCATGGGGAATTCCCTATGGCTTTCCCCATGACGCCAGAGGGGGGCAGGGTAACCAGGTGCCCTCCGTTATAAAAGACCTGTCAGACGGAGCGAAGCCTCACACAGCGGGCACCTCCCATTGCGAGGAGCGCCCCGACAGAAGAACAGATGCCGACGCCATGGAAGAAGATGCCGGACGAGAAGGACGAGAAGACCAGCGCAAGAAGAAGCGGATCGGAGGAAGAAGAAAATGGAAGAAGATGGAAGAAGATGATGGAAGGAGAAGATGAAGAAACCAAAGGATGAAGAAAGAAGAAAGAAGATTTTAATAAAGGAATTGTCAAAGACCGTCTCCTGTCATTTTTACAATTTTTGACACTTTTTTGGTGAAATGTTAGGGGTACTTTTGTACCCCCTTACCATTTCACACAGGGGGGGGGGCGGGATCTGGGGGTCCCCTTGTTAAAGGGGGCTTCCAGATTCCGATAAGCCCCCCGCCCGCAGAACCCCACAACCACTGGGCACGGTTGTGGGGACGAGGCCCTTGTCCTCATCAACATGGGGACAAGGTGCTTTGGGGGTCTCAGACCCCCAAAGCATCCTCCCAATGTTGAGGGCATGTGGCCTGGTACGGTTCAGGTGGGAGGGGGGGCCGTTCTCGTCCCCCCCTCTTTTCCTGTGGCCGGATAAGGGTCTGGTATGGGTTTTGAGGGGGACCCTACGCAATTTTTTTTTTGGCTGGGTCCCCCTTAATATCCATCCCAGACCTGAAGGGCCTGGTTATTGAATTTGGGGGGACCCCCACGCTTTTTTTTTAATTTTTTTAATTTTTTATGAATGACTTTTTTTTATGAATGACTTTCAATTAATGACTGTTCTCTGTGTTACGGGAGCCGTCAATTAACATTAGCCGCGAGTGATTTTAAATAGCTTTCTTACCTGCAAAAATTACACTTTTTGCAGGGACAGTTCTAAGCACAGGAAACATGCGCCCCTTTACATGCATACTATAGACACCCCCCAGGTACGAAATTTAAAGGAATATTACACTTTATTGTTTCAATTTAAGCATTATTAAAATCACTGCTCCTGAAAAAACGGCCGATTTAAAAAAAAAATTTGCATTGATACATGTCCCCTGGGGCAGGACCCAGGTCCCCAAACACTTTTTTATGACAATAACATGCATATTAGCCTTTAAAATTAGCACTTTTGATTTCGAACGTTTGCATCCATTATTACTAATAGGGTTCGAAAGCTCACACGGACTTTAGGTCCGTTCACGGGTTCTGGTGCGAGCCGAACGGGGGGGGTGTTCGGCTCATCCCTAATGGAGACCAGCTCAAAAGGATAAGTGGGGGCAATATTGTTCAATGGAGCTCTAGTAGGCTTATTTGGACGTTTGTCTTTCAGACAAGTGCACTGGTGGTTGATGTATTGCTCAGCATCTCTCTGCATGTGTGGCCAAAAGAATCTTTCTCTGATCAGGTTTACAGTCCTTTCGACTCAAGTGTCCCACTTCATGTAATGTTTCATTATCAATTGATGATACAACTTGGGCAACACTAGTTGAGAATAGGGATAAGCCCAATGTTTGAGTCGAACGTAAGTCGAGTACGTTGAGTCGAGTAAGACGTGGGTAGAGATAGCTCCCTGTGCTAAAACTCCTAACAATCATCCTGCACATGAATCTGCTGCCGACGAACTACAGAAACTCCCTCTCTGAAGTGTGGGACAAGCAGAGAATATGTCTCTGCCATAAGGAACAACTGGGGCGACGACAAGCTCACACAATACCGTCGGCAAGACAAGGATCAACAGGCCGAAGATGGCACCATCACGTGCTGGGACACAGAACACCATGCATCCAAAACGGCCAAAGTGTTAGATGCCATTGCAGCGTTACAAGGCACACTAACAGCCAAGATTGACGATGTGATTGACGAGGTGAAAATTGACATCATCCTCCGTCGACAGAACCTGTCATAGCTGAAAGACAGAGTCACGGAGACTGAGACTCGAATAGGGACAGCGGAAGAGATCCTGCACCCATTGAGACACACCACAGAGGACATGCAGAGGCAAATCCAGCAGTTGCACTCCCACCAGGACGACATGGAAAATCGCCTGAGGAGATGTAACCTCCGATTTATAGGTCTCCCGGAGAAATCAGAAGGCACCGACCCGGCTGAGTATCTATAGTCTCTCCTAACAAAAACAGCAGAGAAGCATTCTCCGTGATGTTTGCGGTGGAGAGGGCCCGGAGCACCTCCTCGTACATTTATCGGCAAGTTCTTAAACTTCCGTGATCAGAAAAAAATACTAAGGCTTACCAGAGAGAAGGGAAACATCCAAATGGGGAACAATCAGATTGCGGTATTCTCGGATTTCTCAAACGAAGTACAAAGGAAGAGATCCCAATTTCCGGAGGTCAAACGCTGCATGAGAGCACAGCACCTAAAATATGCCATGGTATTCCCCGCCAGGCTGCGGGTAGAGGAAGGATGGGCGCATGCAGTTTTTTGAGGATCCAGCCGCAGCAACAACATGGCTTGATCAGCGTAGCCGCCCGGCGTAATAATCTGATGGATAAAGTAATTCTGTGAGTATGACTGCCAAATAGTTATCTAAGAAGGGGTTTATAGCCCTTACTTTACTTTCTTTCGTTGATCGTCCTGCTCCCTGCATAAATGGAAAGTCTATGGACTCCTGGGGAAGACAGAGTTAATGATATGTATACCCCCTATGATACAATATACCTCCATATGATACACTATTTTTCAGCAACAGCCCAACGGGCTCTGTTTCATAGGAGTGAGTGACGGACATTTGCAGTCTGCCAAAACACATGCTGAACATACTTTACAAGAGACAATCTCTAATGGATATAAATATGAAACTTGTCCCCAATATAAGGACTGCAGGGAGCTCTAGACTGGTTTACAATAACTTGAGGATTGTTACTATCCTACCACAGAACTGTGTAACAGCCACAGGGAACTTTCATGGAGAGAATGTTGGGGCAGCTAAATTTCTCCACACCACCCTGCTTCACTCTTGACAGTGAAAAGTTTTGCCCCCTTGAAATGTTCCTTCAACAAACTAAAAGGCAAACAAATGTTTTAAGAATTGTGCCTCCAGCAGTTCAAATATGCTGGATGTTGGTTATTGTGTTGAAGGTTAGGGACTGTATGCTCTCGCCAATTTGGGGAGGTGTAGAGCTGGGAGGGAAGGGTTATGTTCATGTTTTACAAATGGGAAATACCAAGATATTGTATGCTGGATAAAGGTTGAAATATACACTAGATATGATCACAATCTGATGTGGGATGTACAAAATAAGACCCATAGGCACCAAAGTACACATACTTATTGGATCTTGCACTGCAAGTCCAATTGCAAAGACATGACACCAGGAATAACATGACATCTGTCAAATTCCTAACATGAAATGTGAGGGGTATGCGGAATAAAATCAAAAGGACAGCGGCCCTGACTTTCCTTAAATCACAAAAAGCAGATATTACGACGCTAGTGGAAACCCATATTACAGTAAAAATATAAAAGTACTCAAGCACTGGTTGGATCAAAAAAACGATTAAATACAATCTAAAAGCTGCAACCAATGTGGATGATCACTCACTGTGCAGATAAATAATGAATAAAAATTAGTGCGCTAATAAATAAATAAATCACAGTGCTGATCTAAAAACAACAGTGGTAGAATACTACTATTGGTTAAAGTGCTAATGTGCAATCCAACACCTCTATGCAAATATAAAACAAATAAATTGTCATGTGTTCAATAAGATTGCCTTGTGCTCGCTCCTAACATATAATGTGAGAGGTGTAAATTCCCTGGTAAAGAGACATATGATTTTAAAGGAGCTCCAGAGGCATCAGGCTGGGATTGTGTTCTTACAGGAAACTCATTTAAGTCACGGGAGTAATATTAAAATATACTCCCGAGACATTCCTGTGTGGTACTACAGTTATTCCCCTCTTAGGGGATCCAAGGGAGTGGCAATCGGGTTCGCTAAGAATATAAAATTTTCCTTGATAGATAGGCTGGAAGATCCTGAAGGTCGGTTTCTCTTTCTGAAGGGTAGGGTGGGAGAAAACTCTTTTACATTTGCGAATGTGTATTGCCCAAATAACCCGATTAAATTTATGATTAAGGTATTGAGATCTCTATCCAGGTTTAAGACGGGCGAGGTCATCTTGGCGGGAGATCTAAACTTTGGGTTGGACCCCTCCTACGATAGCACGTCACGGGCTCGAGGGCTGAGTTTAAAACAACTAAAAAAATTTAAGCATTTAATGTCACAAAATCAGTTGATAGATGTTTGGCGCGTATTACACGCGAAATGAAAGGACTATACTTTCTTCTCCCCAGTTCACGGTACACACTCCCGTCTAGACTATTTTCTCATCGACCATAGACTATTAGATCGCGTAATGTCTACTCATATAGAAATAACCACTCTGTCGGACCACGCTCCGGTTTCGTTGGGGGTGAGGATCCCGGACCCCCAAAGACAACCTTTTTCCTGGCGTCTCAATGAACATCTTATCTTAGACGTGGAAACAGCGGCTATAATAAGGAAGGAAATTTAATTCTTTTTTATGAATAATGATACAGGAGATACATCACCTGCGTCACTTTGGGAGGCACATAAGGCTTATGTTAAGCCCCATACACACGCGCGGACAATCCGTGGACCAGGTCCGTCGGACCATGTCCGTCATACTTTGTCTGATGTTGGTTTTGCGTACACACGATCGGACAAAGTTGTCGGAAAATCCGATCATTCTGAACGTGGTGACGTTTGTTGCCTACGACGGGACTACGTAGAGGCTAGTAGCCAATAGCTTTGGTCTTGTAATGTGATCTGAGCATGCGTAGCACTTTGTCCGGTCGGACAAGCGTACACACGCTCGGATTTGGTGTGATCGGACCGGGTTGACAGGAAATCTTTCCAGCAGGAGATAAGACTTTGTCCGACGGACAAACCGACGAACACTGTCCGATGGTGCATACACACGGTCTGATTTTTCAACAACCTTGTCCGATCGGACCAAATTGATGAAAAAGTCCGACCGTGTGTATGGGGCTTTAGAGGGATCCTCATCTCCATCGGCGCGTTGAAAAAAAAGGAAAAACGGGCAAAGATTCGGGACCTTACAGAAGAGATACAAGGGTTGGAACGGGAACACAAAAATTATGTGCCTCAAAAGCAGGATATTTTTCATAGGCTGATTACTAAAAGAGAAGAGCTTAAGATGGTTATGGAACAAGAGTCCAGAAAGTGGTTCCACAAAGTAGCAAGAGAGAAACATTTGTGGGGAAATAGGTCTGGTAAACATCTGGCTAATATGCTCAAAAAGAAAAGAGAAATTAATTTTAATCGAGAAAATACAAACTAAATCATGGGAAGTTGTTAACTCCACCAAAGAAATTGCGGACGTATTTAAGCTATACTATGAAGGACTTTATGACGTTAGACAAAAGGGACAGCAATCCCAGGAAATAAGAGAAAAGGGCCAAGATTTTCTGAGAGATAGTTCTTTGCCCTCACTTTCAGATGATGATAGACACCATATGGATAGACCCATTACTGAGGCAGAAATTTTTTCTGCGTTGCAGAGCTCCCTGTCAGGCAAGAGCCCGGGCCCCGATGGTTTCACACTATCATATTTTAAAAAATTTTAAGATATTTTGGTCCCTAGATTATGTTATTATTGGAATCATTTGGGAGGTGAGTGTATAATAGGGAGGGAAGCTCTTTTGGCATCTATCACACTCATTCTGAAGGAGGGCAAAGATAAAACCCTGTGCTCTAGCTACTGCCCGATAGCTCTTTTAAACGTAGACACCAAACTATATGCAAAAGTTTTAGCAAACAGGTTGAAGGAGAAGATGGCCGAACTAGTACATCCGGTAGGGTTTATTTCTGGAAGGGAAGGCCGGGACAATGGTGTCCGGTCTCTACTCCTGCTTCACGCTGCTAAATTAGGGAAGGTTCCCAGTCTAATCCTGTCAATAGATGCAGAGAAAGCGTTTGACAGGGTAGACTGGGGACACATGATGGAAACACTGAGAGCAATGGAACAACCAGCCCCAGGCCTCAGTAAAGGTCAACGGGTGGTCCTCTGCTGCGTTCGTAATGAGGAATGGAACGCGCCAGGGCTGCCCGTTGTCACCCCTATTGTTTGTTCTATCACTAAAGCCCCTGTTGTCTATGGTACGGAAAAATGTCGACATAACTGGGATTGAGGTGGGAAGGGATGTACATAAGTTAGCAGCTTTTGCTGACAATGTCCTTTTTTTCATCTCTAATCCCAGGATCACTATATCAAATTTGCTCTCTGTGTTGAAAATATACGGCAAAATTTCAAATCTGAAAATCAACCTCACCAAGTCAGAAATTTTAAATATTAACATAAATAAAAGAGAGGTAGAGTTACTGTCAAAAGAATTAAATTTTCCTTGGAGAGAATACATCAAATACCTAGGGGTGAGACTGGCAGAAACCACCAAAAAAATCTATTTAATAAACTATCTCCCCCTACTTGACGAGATAAGGAAAGTAACCCATCAAATGTCATCGGGTCCCCTTTCCTGGATAGGCCGAATCAATGCAGTAAAAATGATAGTGGCCCCAAAAATTAACTATAAATTCCAGATGCTCCCTATTGCGATTCCCCAGGAGTTTTTTAGAGTCTTGAAGCGAATTATTTCCAGGTATATAGGGTCTAATAAGAAACCTTGCATAGCAGCCAAGATCCTGAGTAGAGAGAAAAAACCAGGGGGATTAGCCATCCCGGACTTTGAAAAATATTTTAGCGCGGTGGCATTATCACGGGTTATGGAGTGGGTAAAGGAAGGGAATGATAAGAGATGGATTAGTGTGGAAAACATTGTAAGTAATAGGAATTTAGGACACGATATTTGGAACCCACCAAAATTTAGGGGATTAGGGAGAAATTCACATTAAATAACACGGGTCACTTTGGATATTTGGGACAGTTTTTATAGAAGAAATAATTGGAAGTATAATTCCTCTTTAATACACTTAAAGCGGAAGTAAACCCATCGATTTAACAGTTTAAAAAAAAAAAAGGCATGCCGGGAATGCTAACTGCACATTGGCTGTGCTCTCAACCAAACAGTCAAACCATCCAATGGCTGGTGTCATAACGGATCACATGTGCAGCACTGTGGCAGTTGAAGATTAAACAGAGGCAAAGATGGCAGCTTCCTTGGCTGAAAACGATAGGGGGTTTACTTCCACTTTAAAGGATAATATTTTTTTTTGAACCAGGGAGGAGGGAGGTTGGGGGGAATTGGATTAAGCAAGAGGGTGCACAAGTGAGGGATATAATTAAAAGTGGGAAAATTTGCACTTTTCACAAATGAAGTTTAAACACAGAATTAATGTCGATTGATGCCTGGAGGTACGCCCAACTGAAACACTTCATAGAGAGTCTCCCTCAGCCTATTCGTGATGGGGCAAATTACACACAGTTGGAAAGACTCTGTACTAGAGGGACAGCCAGAAATAACATATCCTGTATTTACAAAATTGTAATGGGTCAAGAGGCAATGGACGTACCTCCATACATCAAGAGATGGGAAGAAGATTTGGGCTCACCGTGTAGTAAAATAAAGTTAGAAATGTTTTTTAAAATTATACACAGCCCCACGTTTGCTATTAAAACAGTCAAAATAAATTTTAAATGTCTCTCCAGATGGTACATTACCCCGGATATACTTAGCAGGTTTCAGGCTGGAAGCTCTCCCGAGTGTTGGCGGGGATGTAATACTAGGGGAACGATGGCCCACCTTTGGTGGGATTGTCCCGTAATTAGAAAGTTTTGGAAAGAAGTACTAGATTTAATTTGCTTAATTACAAAGGAAGCAATTCCAGAAGACCCTTGTACGTGCTTATTTCATGCGACGGAGACCCCATTGAAACAATATAAAGCATCTTAAACCCCTATTCTCCTCAATGAAGCTAAAAATCTAGTTCCGAGAAAATGGCGGGAAACTTGTAGCCCGACCATTCGGGACTGGATTTTTGGGGTTCACGCCATTCAGACAGTGGAAAATATAGAAATATAGGAGGAGGGGGGGGGGGGGAGAAACAGACCGGAAGAATAAATGGACAGAGTTGAATGACTTTAAGGACTCTTGGAGATACTTTGAGGTTTTTAGTTAAAAATCCTCTTGCACGTATGTTGGGAATAATTGGTAGAAAGTAGGAATGGTGGTGGTTTACCTTTAGGTAGGATAAGCAAGGTTTGGGGGGCGGGGGGGGGGGGTTGAATTATGTTAAAATATGAAGTAAGATTATGTGATGAATTATTTTCTCTGTAATGTATATTTGTTGTGAAATATAAAATCTATATTAAATAAAGAATTAAAAAAAAAAAGATTGCCTTGTGCTCAAAACAAATGTGGAATGAATAAATAATTAATTAGTAAATTAATTAATTGATGAAAAATGAATAAATTAATGAATAAATAATACTGTGTCCCAACCATGTAAACATATACACAATAAAAAAATGTGCTATTAAATAGGACAATGCAGTCCGTTGCAGCTAAGGATAGGTGATTAGTGATTACAAATTTATTTTACATTCACACATGTTGGCTGATATATATCGGAAAAAACAAAGAGACAAATAGACAAATCCTTTAGTGCCACCGGTGGCGTGCTCCCTACTAAACATAAACTACTATGCAATCCATCCAATAGGTCTGCTCCTAAAAATGCTGTGCTGTTCACCGGGTTTGTTTTTAAAGCACCACCCTTTTTTCTATATTCACTTCTCTGCTTTATATACTCTTAATCTCAGGATATATGCCGTAAGGGAAAAAAAGAAGAAAACCACAATAGTGTGAACCTATTTCAGTACTAGGACCTCTATGCAGTATACACCAGTTGTGTACTCACAAACCGCCCCTGGGTATACAGCGTTATAGACAAGGAAAACAGTCAGATATGAAAAAATGGGAAGTGCTCCCCCAGAGATGGGATTTTTAGGCAGCAGAAATTATTGGTCGAGTCAGTAATGTATGAAAAATCCAAAATGAATTTATTAGAAAAAAAAAGGAGTATAAACATGATAGTTAAAAAATGAGCTCCAGCAGGAAAATAGTATTATAGATAATTAGGATATACAACACAGACTGGACTATTATACAGACAAATACTGCTAGACTAAAAATCCCATCTCTGAGGGAGCACTTCCCATTTTTTCATATTCTTGGGGGTGAGCAGCACTCTCTAGCCTGTATTGGCATGTGTCTTCCCTTTGTCGTTCAACAGTCAGGTATGTTCCTCCTCACAGCCTCGCTGTGTAAGCGAACTGCTCTGGCTGACGTCACTTAGCTCCTCCTCCGGACACTTTCTGTCACTGTTCACGTGACTTATTCATGTGACTTATTCATGGGAAACCCATATTACAGGCCACCTACAGGCAGCTCTGAAACGACCCTGGGTGGGGTGGGTATACCATAGTATGCACACTAGTCAATCCAGGGGAATATCAGTACTCAGAGTCAAAAATACCCTGTTTGAACGAATAGCTTTAGAGTCCAACCAGCAGGGAAGATTCTTATTTATTCACGCTCTTATAGGGGGAAACCCGATCCTAATACTGGCTTGTTATGTTCCTCCCCCATTCACATCCGAAGTGATTAGGAAAGGATTGGCGTACATGGCCCAGAATCCATCGACGCCGGCGGTGTGGATAGGGGAATTCAACATGACCATGAATCCAGTAATGGACAGGCCACTGCAGGCAGGACAGCACACTACCACAACACACCATACTAGGTTGAGTCGGATAATGACTGAATTTGCATTGACGGATGTCTGGAGAAAGCAAAACTGGACCACAAGAGCATATACGTGCCACTCTACTAGCCACAACACAATGTCAAGGATAGACTTCATCCTAGTCTCGGACACTTTACTACCTAAGGTGACGGGTTCAGGATTTGCCCCTAGGGCCCTATCTGATCACTCCCCGTGCTGGATAACTATCTCCCTACTGAGAGCCCCTCCCATGCATATCTGGAGGCTAAACCCATTTTGGCTATCAAGTCTACCTGATCTTGAAGCTATAGCTGGAGAACTGAACTATACACTGAATGACACAAATACTACCTATACTAGCCCCTCAGATTGGGATACATTTAAAGATGTCACTTAAAATCAATAGATTAAAACAGTCCTCCAAACTTATTATGCAGATGTCGTCAGATAAACTGCAAGAGTTGGAAATAACATACAACGCTGACCCTAGCCCTGACAATCTACAAAGGGTTAAATTACAAGCCAGAGTGGTGTCCCAACTGCATATAGTAAATGCCAGGCAGCAAGTGTTCTTTGGCAAACAATGTGTATTTGAACATGGGGAAAGAGCAGGGAAAATGCTTGCATACCTAGCAAATTTGAATGACAAACCCCCAGTAGTGGTCTCCTTGAGGACCCCACAGGGAGAGATCATCACTGACCCCCCTCTGGTAGCGGCAAGGTTTAAGGAATTTTATAGCGAACTGTACAGGACTCAAATCACACATTCCCAACAAGACATGTTAGAGGTTCCTATAACACTAGATGATGTCACTGATGGCTGAGGGCCTGATGGTCTGCCCCTAGAATTTTACAACACCTTTTCCGCAATATTTATCCCCAAGTTAAAACACCTGTACCAAAACATATTTGACAAAGGAGTGCTGCCTTCTTCCATGCAAGAAGCTCAAATAATAGTTCTCCCTGAACCAGGCAAAGATCCACACTACCCGAGTCGTATAGACCCATTTCCCTATTCCAAGTGTACATCAAAATATTGGCTAAAATACTAGCATCCAGACTTAACACTGTTATCCTATCATTAATACACCCTGATCAGACTGGATTAATGCCCGGGAAGAAAACCGCCATGAATATCAGAAGATTATTTATGAACATTCAAGCCCAACATAATATAATTTTGGTATAAGGGTGATAGTGGCCCTGGACACAGCAAAGGCATTCGATTCAGTGGAATGGCCATACCTATGGGAATGTCTGCAGGGATTTGGATTTGGGACAAATTTTATTAAATGGGTGCAAATACTTTACCAATCACCAAAAGCACAAGTATTTGTAAACGGGTGGCTATCTGACCAGTTTCCCCTAGAAAGAGGCACTAGACAGGGGTGTCCTCTATTCCCACTTTTGTATGCTCTGGCAGCTGAACCCCTTGCCATCACCATCAGGGCAGCACAAAACATAGAGGGCCTTCGTATGGGCACGACGTTGGAAAAAATAGGCCTATATGCAGATGACACAATACTATATTTGGCAGATCAGTGACCATCGTTACAGGCCACACTCAGGATAATTGAGAAAATGGGAAGTTTCACTGGCCTGCGCATAAACTGGGATAAATCACAGATTCTCCCAATAGACCAATTCCCCCCATCATACATAAATCCAGAACTACCATTGGCTAGAGTTGCCTCAATAAAGGAAAAGTACTGGACATAAGAACGATAGTAGGAAATTAATCCTACTAGTCCTGAGTTCTCCAACAGTCTTTGGCTGGTTGTTCTTCAAGGCCAGCACAGGCGCAGTGTCTGTTGGATCTATGGAATGGCCATCTTTGGACACGATCTTGCCCAAGAATCGGACTTTGTTTTGGAAGAGTTCACACTTCCTAGCTGTTAACTTAAAACTTGAACTTGATGTTGCTGATACCATTGCAGTACCAACCGGACATGCTCCACATGTTCTTGGAATGATCTGCTGTGAACCAGGTTGTAATCTAGGTACGGCAGACAGATCTCATCCCTCAGTCCCATTAAACAGGTTTCCATGCTGCGTTAAAATTCAGCTGGTGCAGAGCTAAGGCCAAAGGGTATTCGGATCCACTCATACAGACCCCAAGGTGTAATGAAGGCAGTCAGTGGTCGACTGGATTCTTCTACAAATCCTTGATGGTAGACTTTCCCTTGGTCTAGCACCGAAAACCATGAACTTCTTCCTAAGCTGTGCAGCATGTCTTAGATCCTAGGATTGGATGGCGGTCAGGGATGGACTTCTGATTCAATTCTCTGTAGTCGCAACATCGACTTAAACTACCGTCCTTCTTTCTTTCTCATGGGTGATGAGTATGAAGATTTTGACTCGGCAAACCATTCACGGTTCAGCATATAGTGTATTTTTTGATTCCTAACTGCATGCTTCATATAAAGTCCCAACCTCGCTCTTTATTGCAAAACAGAGTACTTCCTGACAAACTTTTTACCAGCTGAAACGCAGCATGTTCACATGTGGTAGAGCAAGGCTGGAACAGTGGCATTGTTCCACAAAGCCTTAAAGCAGTAGTAAAGCCCTTTTTGTGACTTTTACCTACAGGTAAGCCTATAATAAGGCTTAAATGTAGGTAAAATTATTATCTCCTAAACGTGCACTGTGTAGGAGATAGTCACCCTAGATGCAGCCGATGACATCGCTGGTGCATGCGCTCTGAAGGTCCGGCATACCTTGTCTGAACTTCAGAGCTTCATGCTAAAATCAAGCGCTCCCGCACACATGCGCAGGAGTGATGTCATTGTGGCTCCATCCATTCACACAGCCAGTGTGTGCGAACCCGGAAGAAAGACAGAGGGAAGATGTCAGCCATCTCAGTGGTGACAGCGTGCTGCAGGAGGGATTTGTTCTAAGGTTAGTATTTCATAATATGCTAGTATGCAATGCTATCGCTGGGGACCCGATGCGCGTGCCCGGCGGCCGCGATGTCCGCCGGGCACCCGTGATTGCCCAGTAACTGAGCAGGACGTGGATCTGTGTATGTAAACACACAGATCCACGTCCTGTCACTGGAGAGGAGACCGATGGTGTGTCCCTTGTACATAGGGACACCGATCGGTCCCCTCCCCCAGTCAGTACCCTCCCCCCACAGTTAGAATCACTAATATAGGGAACATATTAACCCCTGCAGCGCCCCCTAGTGTTAACCCCTTCCCTGCCAGTCACATTTATACAGTAATCAATGCATTTTTTATAGCACGGATCGCTGTATAAATGTGAATGGTCCCAAAAATGTGTCAAAAGTGTCCGATATGTCCGCCGCAATGAATGCAATGCAATAAATCTATCCCCTATTTTGTAGACGCTATAACTTTTGCGCAAACCAATCAATATACGCTTATTGCGATTTTTTTTTTTACCAAAAATATGTAGAAGAATACGTATCGGCCTAAACTGAGAAAAAATGTGGTAAAAAAAAATTAAAAAATTGGATATTTATTATAATAAAAAGTAAAAAATATTATTTTTTTCAAACTTGTCCCTCTTCTTTTGTTTATAGCGCAAGGAATAACAATATCAACCGCAGGGGTGATCAAATACCACCAAAAAAAAAAGCTCTATCTGTGGGAAAAAAATGATAAAAAATTTATTTGGCTACAGCGTTGCATGACCGCGCAATTGTCATTCAAAATGCGACAGCGCTGAAAGCTCAAAAATGGCTTGGTCAGGAAGGAGGTGTTCGTGCCTGGTAGGCAAGTGGTTAAAGAGCAAACCCATACAAATTCATCACTTTGCATAGAGTGAATGACACATGGATTACTGCAATTGAAATGGCTTTGTTGAGCTGAAGATATGTGAGTGCAATTATATATATGATGGGCTAAATGCAATCTAGTTGCTGCTGCTTAAGGCTGGCCTTACATGGGCCATTTTTTTTTTTTTTATCATTCCTCCAATGGGTGTCATTGTATTCTGACAGCGGGGAGACTCGCAGACATTCCTATGGCACTGTAAGGGGGCAAGCACCGTATGTTGCATATAAGCCTTCAAAATGGGGACTTTTGATTTATCCAGTTCGGGTCCCATAGACTTCAATGGAGTTCGTTATTCGGTTCCGAACATTTGCGATGTTCGATGTTTGAAAGTTCTGGTGCGAACTGAACAGGGGGTCATTCGGCCCATCCCTACTTATAAGTATAACATTTATTAAAAGTAATGACAGATACAGAAAAGAAGATAAAGAAAATATAACAATAATACTTTACTAAAGAAGCTGTTTCCACCATGTGTCCCCCCCCCCCCGTTATATGACATGGCGCAGATGGCCATATCTTGGTCAGATAATAATAACAATCCTTTGGTATAAGGTACAGTCATGGTTATTTTCCTTATATAGCCTCCTTAACCACTTCAACACTGGCGTATTGTAATATGACGCCCGCAGATGGTACAAGGCTGGATGAGGGCATAGCTGCATTACGTCAATGGGGTATATTGCCTGACCACGTGCCACCAATTGCTCCTGCTCCTGCCCCTACACCTACTCTACTGCGAGAGGACTGGCAAGTGGTCTCCCGCAAACGTTCCGCCAAGAAAACCACCGGCGGTCACGGATAAGTTTAACACAACTTATGTCACTCCATTCTCTCCGGACACAGGGGTTCCATGTTACTATTCCTGTTTTTTCCACTCCGGTACACTAGCAGCAGATTCGCCCGCACATGGATGAGTTTATGGATCCTTTTCTTACTATGTTTACTGTATACATACTGTTAACTTTGTTTTCTATTTGTTATTTTTACTTTACACGTTTTAAGTTTGAAGCACATCAACCAGAAAAAGGACTTCCGCCAAGCTCTGGATATGCCCAGCATCAATCCTGCTCCTCCAGACCCCTACACTGGTCACAGTGAGTATATGCACTACATAGCACTGCAAAAACCCTGCAAACATACCTATGCTCATTAACTGCCTTTCCATTAATGCCAGGGTACTGAATCACCCTGCAAAACGGCTCTCCATGTGGGCGGAGGCCAAAAAACACAAGGCTGACATTTTGTGTGTCCAGGAAACTCATTTTCAGGAATCCAAAGCTCTCAAATGCTCTCATAAGGACTATCCACATGTATTCTTGGCGAATACACCTGGTCATAAAAAAGGTGGTGTCCTACTTGCATTGAGGAATACACTATCCTTCCAACACAAAGACAACATCCTTGGCAGATTCATCATTCTCAAGGGGGATATTAACTCACACCCATACACGTTGGTATTTCTATATGCCCCGAACTCCCACCAGATCCGATTTCTCAGAAGATTGATAAAGATAATCAAAGATCGGCTATATGGCAACATGTATAAAGGGGCGTGACCAACTGCGCAAACCAATAAGGGGTAAAATCAAGAATCAATATATAACAACAACTGCCGCAGCCACCATCAAAGTGTTCACACACCAACAGTAAGTAAAAATAAATATATAAAAATTATATAAAAATGAGGCGCTAGCAAAAAGAGGATATTAGTAATAAAAATGAGATAAAAATGTGTGGCGCTTACTCCAGACCAGGATACCAATCCTATGGGGGAGGGAGACTCCAAAAAATTGGTTCCCAAAAAGCGTCTAATGGTTAATATTTTAAATCCAGCATGTATAGCAACAAAGTAATTAAACAGTGCTATACCAATAATAATTAGGTGAATCAATATAAAGTGCATCTGCAGTAACCAAACCAATGTGGCAACAAATCAATAAATAGTAATATAGCAATTTTCCATAGATAAATAAATCATTAAATAAATAATGGTAAAGTGCATCCAATGGTGAAATGAATGTGCATAGAACAATAAATAAATAACAATAAATATGCAAGTGTAAGCACACATAAAACCAAGCAAATATATGCTGAATCAGCAAATAAATAAGTGAATAATGCGTTAATTGATGCGTTGTAAATTACGCATGTGCAAAATAAAGCATGTGCAATAATTGCAAATATATGTGCAAAAAAGCAAAAATCAATCATCAGCTAATGTGGTAGTCCAGATAAAAAGTGAACGTGCTAAAATCAAGCGTCCAGTGCACTCCAGATTGCCATTGCAAACACAGCTCCCATACACAATGCAATCAAAATCTCTTGTGCAGTGAATCCTCCTAATAGAAATGCAGTCCTTTAGTGGTAGCAGTGATCTCCTCCATGCATATTCAGTGTGCCAATCTAAGGTGTTTCCCCCAGCCTCTTACCTCTAGGTAAGGAGTAAACAGGATAAAGGGGGGGAGCAACTGAGACCTATAGAAACGGACTCAGAAAAAAGGGGCTACTGTATGGAGACAAATACAGATCGAGTCATCTTTATTCTGTTGAATCAAAGGTAATTTTTATTGTGTATACTTGTGTATCTCTCATTAAAAATAGATTCCAGACATCTGGATATCTCGACTAACTAATACTAACAACACCAAACAAAACGTAGACAGGACACCATTTAACAACAATAATTGCACCACGTGTTACTAAACAGCGGATTATGGTCAATAAGGTTCATGAAAATATATATGTATATAATTATAATAATGTCGTGTAGACCTTTTTAAATAGCTGCCTATTTTGTAAAGGAGTAAACAGCCTTTCAATGAAATAGCAATGGATCACCTCCTCTTGAACTCCTCCAGAATAGCGTCCTTACCAACCTTCTCACAACCTCTCCAAATGGCCAGCAGACATGGGGGCAGAAAGAGGGAAGGACTCCATTGTGCAGCAATTTAAAACAATTTTATTGTATAAAACTGAACACTTACAGCAGGGGCGTAACTAGAAATCACAGGGCCCCATAGCAAAATGTTGTAGGGCCCCCCCCCCCCCCACCACCACAAAAAAAAAAAAAAGAACTAATGCCAGACACCCCCCTAAGTACAGACCCCACCTCAGTGCAGACACCCCCCTCAGTGCAGGACCCCCCTAGCAGTACAGACACCCCCCCCAGTGCACACCATCCCCTCAGTACAGACACCCTTCCAGTGCAGACCTCCCCAACATTACAGACCCCCCCTCAGTGCAGGATCCCCCAACAGTGCAGACCCACCCCCTCAGTGCAGACCCCCCTAAGTAGTACAGAACCCCCCCCCCGCCCAGTAGTACAGACACCACCTTAGTACAGACACCCCCCTCAGTACAGACCCCCTTAGTACAGACAATCTCCCATTACAGACCCCCTGACCTCAGTGCAGGCCCCCCTCAGTACAGACAATCCCCCAGTACAGACCCCCCACCTCAGTGCAGACCCCCTTAGTACATACACCCCCATTACAGACCCCCCACCTCAGTGCAGACCCCCTTAGTACAGACAATCCCCCATTACAGACCCCCCCACCTCAGTGCAGACCCCCTTAGTACAGACACCCCCATTACAGACCCCCCCACCTCAGTGCAGACCCCCTTAGTACAGACAATCCCCCATTACAGACCCCCCCACCTCAGTGCAGACCCCCATCAGTACAGACACCCTGACCTCAGTGCAGTCCCCCATCCAAGTGCAGACGCCCCCCACCTCAGTGCAGACCCCCATCAGTACATACCCCCCGACCTCAGTGCAGGCCCCCCTCAGTACAGACAATCCCCCATTACAGACCCCCCCACCTCAGTGCAGACCCCCTTAGTACAGACAATCCCCCATTACAGACCCGCCCCCCTCAGTACAGACAATCCCCCATTGCAGACCCCCTTAGTACAGACAATCCCCCATTGCAGACCCCTTAGTACAGACAATCCCCCATTACAGACCCCCCCAGTACAGACAATCCCCCATTACAGACCCCCCCACCTCAGTGCAGACCCCCTTAGTACAGACAGTCCCCCATTACAGACCCCCCACCTCAGTGCAGACCCCCTTAGTACAGACACCCCCATTACAGACCCCCCCACCTCAGTGCAGACCCCCTTAGTACAGACACCCCCATTACAGACCCCCCCACCTCAGTGCAGACCCCCTTAGTACAGACACACCTCCATTACAGACCCCCCACCCGCCCCCCCACCTCAGTGCAGACCCCCTTAGTACAGACACCCCCATTACAGACCCCCCACCTCAGTGCAGACCCCCTTAGTACAGACACCCCCATTACAGACCCCCCGCCTCAGTGCAGACCCCCTTAGTACAGACACCCCCATTACAGACCCCCCCACCTCAGTGCAGACCCCCTTAGTACAGACACCCCCATTACAGACCCCCCACCTCAGTGCAGACCCCCTTAGTACAGACACCCCCATTACAGACCCCCCACCTCAGTGCAGACCCCCTTAGTACAGACAATCCCCCATTACAGACCCCCTTAGTACAGACACCCCCATTACAGACCCCCTTAGTACAGACACCCCCATTACAGACCCCCCCACCTCAGTGCAAACCCCCATCAGTAGACACCCCCCAGCAATGCAGACACCCCCCCCGGGTAGTGCAGACCCCACAGCAGACACCCCCCAGCAATGCAGACAGCCCCCCCCCAGGTAGTGCAGACCCCACAGCAGACGACGCCCCCCTTACTTACCTCAGAACAGCGGCGTGTGTGTCCCTCGAGGCTCGAGCGCAGGCTCCTCCTCCTCTCTGAATGTAAACAGAGAGGAGGGGAGGCGGCTTCGGTCCGCGCTGCTGTGTCCCTCCTGCGCTCCAGTCCAGAAGGCACGGTGAGCGGTGTTAGTGTGCGGCTGCCGCTACCCACGGGTGTCACCCCCGCTAGCGGGTGTCACCCGGCGCGGCCCGCACCCGCCTAGCAACGCCGCTCACCGGGCCCTTGATTGGCTGCGGGCCCCATAGCAACCGCATGTGTCGCTATGGCGGTAGTTCCGCCACTGACTTACAGTTGTAGTTTAACCACTTCGCATCCAGGCCAATTCTGACATTTCTCTCCTACATGTAAAATTCATAATTTTTTTGCTTGAAAATTACATAGAACCCCCAAACATTATATATGTTTTTTTAGCAAAGACCCTAGAGAATACAATGACGCTCATGGCAAAAAACAATTTCATGCTTAAAAAAAAAAAACAGTAAAGTTAGCCCAATTTTTTTTGCATAATGTGAAAGATGAAGATACGCAGAGTAAAAAGATACCCAACATGTCACGCTTCAAAATTGCACGCGCTCGTGGAATGGCGCCAAACTTTGGTATTTAAAAATCCCCATAGGCGACGCTTTAACATTTTTTACTGGTTACATGTTTTGAGTTACAGAGGAGGTCTAGGGCTAGAATTATTGCTCTCGCTCTAACGTTTGCGGTTATATCTCACATGTGTGGTTTGAACACCGTTTTCATATGTGGGCGGGGCTTACGTATGCGTTCACTTCTGCGTACGAGCTCACGGGGACAGGGCCGCTTTAAAAAATTTTTTTTTTTTTATTATTGTTAATTTGACTTTTATTTTTTTAATTTGACAGTTTAAAAAAAAAAATTGATTACTTTTATTCCTATTACAAGGAATGTAAACATCCCTTGAAATAGGAATATTACATGATCGGACCTATTAACAGTGAGATATGGGGTCAATAAGACCCCACATCTCACCTCTAGGCTGGAAAGCCTAAAATGAAAAAAAAAAAAAAAAACGATCACCGCTTCCCAGCGGAAGCGGCGCCGTTATTTGAATGCAGATGCCGGGCGTGACGTCATAACATCGCGCCCGGCCTCCGAACGATCATAGAGACTCCGGCGACCATCTGGTCCACCGGAAATCTCTATAGTGATCATCCGGGGGGCGGCGGATCCTGTGTCCGACTCACCGATGGAAGTGGTGAGTCGGTAGAAGCACCGGAGGGCGGCAGGAGGGGGGGGGGGCGTCCCCTCCCGCCGCCCATAAGAACGATCAAGCGGTGGAACAGCCGATATGATCGTTCTTATGGTGCAGGGAATCGCCGGCTGAAACCGGCAATATCTGAATGATGTCTGTAGCTACAGGCATCATTCAGATATACCCCCGCAAAGTGGAGGCCGTCATATGACGGCCTACGGTCAGGAAGTGGTTAAAAATACAAGCAGCGGTTAATGCAGAGTGCGATCGCGGCCGAGACTGCAGATAGGTCACCTGACTCTGATACTCCATTTAAAATGCTCATTCTCCCACAAATCTTGTATATTTTCAGAGCTCTCCCGATCAACATCCCCGCACCTTATTTAAGTGCCTCTCTAGTCTTCAATGGTGACTACTTTGGGGACAAAAAAAAGAAAGATGCTCACGGCCAACCGAATACCCCATAAAACAGCAGGAGGCGCAGGCCTAATCGACATACATGACTATATGTGGGCAACAAGACTTGACCAACTTAAATATTGGTCCCCCTCCGAAGATAGACCCCTATGGGTAGAAATCGAAAATTCCCTAGCTCCTATACCTGATTTACCAACGGTCCTATTGGGAGACAGTTGGATACCCTGGAATACCAGGAAATTACCCCCAGCTATTGCCATGTCATTACAGGCTTGGAGATTTCTACTATCCCGCCACCTCAGTAATAGCAGGGCAATAGACGTCAACCTTCCTCTGAGTATGATAGAAGTTAACACTCCAATGCTATCTCTGAAACAGTTCCCTTCCCAAGCGATAAAAACGGTTAAGGACGTACTCCACAATGATAGTCCATTATCGGCAGAAGGTCTAATGAAACGATACAGCTTGCCAAACCACATGCTGTTTACTTGTAGCACATTTTATGAAAAATAACCCATTACGTACCATACTTCTTCCTACCTCAGTATGGCAACATATCACCAGAGGTCCAATACATAATAAATGTATCTCACTGTACTATAATTTACTGCAGAACAAAACTATATTTAAAAAATCAGCAGCACATATGAAATGGGACACTGATATAGTACCAACGACCACAGACCAACAATGGAAATTTGTATTCCATACAATACAAACATCATCTCACTGTACTAGCCATTGGGAAACATCACTTAGGATAATTAACCGCTGGCAATATACCCCCTGCAGACTCGCAAAAATATTTCCCAATACTTCACCTCTATGCTGGAGAAACTGCGGCCACAAAGGGCATCTTCTCCACCTACTCTGGGAATGCCCAGCATTACCAGCTTTTGGAACCAAACCTTTAAACTTATTTCATCCCTAACGGGTATAATTACGTCCCCAAACCCATCACTGGCTATACTGCTGATTGAGCTGGAGAATTTTCCGTACACTATGAGACATGTGGTGTCCCACATCATATTAGCCGCTAGATCGCTGCTACTGCAACACTGGAAAACTATTCCAACTGTTAATATTACTAATGTTACCAGGAAAGTTCAACAAAACTACACGTTTGAACGACTTTTAGCAATTAACTCACTTAAATGAGCTAAGTTTAACAAGATGTGGGCTATATGGAATGCTAAATATGCTATTGCATAATTAACTGAAGAATTTCTCACAATTCGGGTAATATATCTGTAAGTGCTCTGGTTCTGTGCTTCTTTATGTTCATTACTTTTGTTAATTCCTTATTCCTTATACTTTTCCCTGTATGTTGTTGAAAAATCAATAAACATCTTTTAAATGAAAAAAAATAAAAAAGTGCTCCGGTAAGGAAGGGGGTAAAATCCTCCGGGGCTGAAGTGGTTAACTAAGATTTGGAGGCTTAGAATTCATTAGTGAGCCACATTAATAAGGAAATATGTAATATGCATATTCCCAAATAATGTAGTACATGGACAACATTGTCTGTTTTTAATGGGGAGGGAGGGGCATTCCTAAATTGGAATCATTTATGTATACAGAATTAATTTGTATGTCAATAAAGTCAATAAAGGCATTTACATTACATTGTACATACAGTGGTGTCCAAATCCTCTATTTCTTTTCTAATATATTTACATAGCATTTCAGTGAGGGATGCCTGCCTGAATCTCTGGATGATACCTCAAGTTTTTAGAATATATTTGTATAAGATCCTTGTTTTCAGTTGGGGTTGGTCTTTATTTCAAATGGATTTTTATTAGAAGTTTTAGGTAAATACAAAGCACAAACAGCAAATGGTTGAGTTACATCTCTTGCATAGCTAGGCTTGTGAAAAAACATGAACATAACCCAAGGAACACAATCGCAAAAACCTATGTTGGGGGGGGGGGGTAAAGGTAGCATGGCCACCAAGAGGAAAGAGAGGAAAGCAAAAGGAGAACAAGTAGAGTAGAATGTGTGTGTGGGGGGGGGGGGGGGGGTGAAAGGAGGTAAGGTAGGGTTTGGTAGAAAAATAAAGGTAGTGTAGGACAGAGAAAAGCATTGGTCAGGTTACTTCGGTGTACATAACTATATAGTGTAACATGGGGGACCATTAGCTCTCGTGGTAGATGCGTTTATTAGTGATTCAAGCCATAAAATGCTCATTCTCCCACAAATCTTGTATATTTTCAGAGCTCTCCCGATCAACATCCCCGCACCTTATTTAAGTGCCTCTCTAGTCTTCAATGGTGACTACTTTGGGGACAAAAAAAAAAGAAAGATGCTCACGGCCAACCGAATACCCCATAAAACAGCAGGAGGCGCAGGCCTAATCGACATACATGACTATATGTGGGCAACAAGACTTGACCAACTTAAATATTGGTCCCCCTCCGAAGATAGACCCCTATGGGTAGAAATCGAAAATTCCCTAGCTCCTATACCTGATTTACCAACGGTCCTATTGGGAGACAGTTGGATACCCTGGAATACCAGGAAATTACCCCCAGCTATTGCCATGTCATTACAGGCTTGGAGATTTCTACTATCCCGCCACCTCAGTAATAGCAGGGCAATAGACGTCAACCTTCCTCTGAGTATGATAGAAGTTAACACTCCAATGCTATCTCTGAAACAGTTCCCTTCCCAAGCGATAAAAACGGTTAAGGACGTACTCCACAATGATAGTCCATTATCGGCAGAAGGTCTAATGAAACGATACAGCTTGCCAAACCACATGCTGTTTACTTGTAGCACATTTTATGAAAAATAACCCATTACGTACCATACTTCTTCCTACCTCAGTATGGCAACATATCACCAGAGGTCCAATACATAATAAATGTATCTCACTGTACTATAATTTACTGCAGAACAAAACTATATTTAAAAAATCAGCGGCACATATGAAATGGGACACTGATATAGTACCAACGACCACAGACCAACAATGGAAATTTGTATTCCATACAATACAAACATCATCTCACTGTACTAGCCATTGGGAAACATCACTTAGGATAATTAACCGCTGGCAATATACCCCCTGCAGACTCGCAAAAATATTTCCCAATACTTCACCTCTATGCTGGAGAAACTGCGGCCACAAAGGGCATCTTCTCCACCTACTCTGGGAATGCCCAGCATTACCAGCTTTTGGAACCAAACCTTTAAACTTATTTCATCCCTAACGGGTATAATTACGTCCCCAAACCCATCACTGGCTATACTGCTGATTGAGCTGGAGAATTTTCCGTACACTATGAGACATGTGGTGTCCCACATCATATTAGCCGCTAGATCGCTGCTACTGCAACACTGGAAAACTATTCCAACTGTTAATATTACTAATGTTACCAGGAAAGTTCAACAAAACTACACGTTTGAACGACTTTTAGCAATTAACTCACTTAAATGAGCTAAGTTTAACAAGATGTGGGCTATATGGAATGCTAAATATGCTATTGCATAATTAACTGAAGAATTTCTCACAATTCGGGTAATATATCTGTAAGTGCTCTGGTTCTGTGCTTCTTTATGTTCATTACTTTTGTTAATTCCTTATTCCTTATACTTTTCCCTGTATGTTGTTGAAAAATCAATAAACATCTTTTAAATGAAAAAAAAATAAAAAAGTGCTCCGGTAAGGAAGGGGGTAAAATCCTCCGGGGCTGAAGTGGTTAACTAAGATTTGGAGGCTTAGAATTCATTAGTGAGCCACATTAATAAGGAAATATGTAATATGCATATTCCCAAATAATGTAGTACATGGACAACATTGTCTGTTTTTAATGGGGAGGGAGGGGCATTCCTAAATTGGAATCATTTATGTATACAGAATTAATTTGTATGTCAATAAAGTCAATAAAGGCATTTACATTACATTGTACATACAGTGGTGTCCAAATCCTCTATTTCTTTTCTAATATATTTACATAGCATTTCAGTGAGGGATGCCTGCCTGAATCTCTGGATGATACCTCAAGTTTTTAGAATATATTTGTATAAGATCCTTGTTTTCAGTTGGGGTTGGTCTTTATTTCAAATGGATTTTTATTAGAAGTTTTAGGTAAATACAAAGCACAAACAGCAAATGGTTGAGTTACATCTCTTGCATAGCTAGGCTTGTGAAAAAACATGAACATAACCCAAGGAACACAATCGCAAAAACCTATGTTGGGGGGGGGGGGGGGGTAAAGGTAGCATGGCCACCAAGAGGAAAGAGAGGAAAGCAAAAGGAGAACAAGTAGAGTAGAATGTGTGTGTGTGGGGGGGGGGGGGGGGGGGGGGGTGAAAGGAGGTAAGGTAGGGTTTGGTAGAAAAATAAAGGTAGTGTAGGACAGAGAAAAGCATTGGTCAGGTTACTTCGGTGTACATAACTATATAGTGTAACATGGGGGACCATTAGCTCTCGTGGTAGATGCGTTTATTAGTGATTCAAGCCAGTCTGGAACTATATTTAAGGGCATGGTAGCCCATTTTTATTTAAAAGGCAAATGAAAGTATTTGACATAAAGGTTTCCCACACAGGGGTTCTTCTCCAGCAAATAAACACTCACAGAAAATGCTAGCCCACCTGGCTCTTTAGCAGTACCTCTGCGCTTTGTCCTGGTCACACAGACCGCAGGATTTCCTCACTGTGGATGGCTTCTCTTTAGCGCCCACAGCTTCGCTCTGGCCTTATTCCTCAGGCTGTTGCACTGCCTCTTGCAGTCGCACGTTCTGGCTGCCTCCTGCAACCTCACAGACTCCTGGAGACCTCCTGTCTCTCTAGGTGTGGAGCAGACTCCAACTGGGAGCCATGAAGTCTTCCCATACCCTCATTATAAGTGCTGTGCTCATCTGAGCACACACCCTGCTGGTAATTTACAAAGTCTGGACACAGGGTTGGAGATCCCGTCCCACCCAAGACACTATGGAATCTCCAAACTACAGAGCCCCATCCAGGAAAACCAAAACCTGGAGAAAGCTGCAAAAGTAGTTTTCTCCAGTCCACATTTATGCTCTGTAGCCTTGCACCAAGCAATTGTGCATACCCTGTGTCCCCCAAATTATCAATTTTACCTAGACAGCATCTCCTACTGTCACATATCCCCTCCCCTTGTTTCGAACCCGAAGGGGCCGGAACACACCAGCCCGAATACTTGATTGGGGCACTTCTGCGCCAGCTGTTCGCTGCGTAGGCCCAATTTTTTTTTTCGGGTGCGTTTCCAGGCACGCCCTACCCTGGATCGCAACGGGGTCCTACAGTTCTGTATCCTCAGCCTACTCCCTCTATCCTTGGGGTTCCTGAGCTCACATTTCTTTTCTGGTGGAACCCTGCCTTTCCTGCTACTTCCTTCCAACTCAGTTTCCGGATTCTGTAGGGAACTTGCTCCAGACACTACGCCTGATGAGGAACCACCTTTTCCCTCACTGATACCTGTTTTACCCATCACAATAGGTCTCTTGGGTTTACCAACTCTTTTGCCTTTACCTTTGATTACCAACTCCCCAGAGCTCAACATCTGTGTATCATGCTCATTTTCCAAGAAATTATTCATGGCCATATCAAGGTCATTATTTACATTAACATTCAGTAATACACCACCATTTCTCCAATTACCGATACCGTCAATTCTCTCTTGTTCAGGGTTTGGTAGGGCCAGGCCCAAGGAGGGACAACACACAGGTGAGCAGCTACCCCCTATGGGACCTTCACAAGGCTTCACTTCACCTGTTGTCCAAATCTCTGTGGGTAGGTGTCCTAGCAATTAACATTGAGCAACACATGACCCATTTATAGCAAAACCAATCTTTGCCAGCTCACATTTTTCCATGTCACAATTTTTGTTCCTCGCCATACTATATTTGAGAGCATCTCCGGGTACCCCAACTTGTACCTCTCTGCAGGTGACAGACAGAATGTCTGCTTTTGCCACGTCAATATCTGGCCCTTCCTTCTTAGGAGGTTTAGCGGGTGAGGCAGTATCCGCGCCATTTACTAAACCCTGCTCAGCCGCACCTCGGACTGCACTAGCAGACATGTCCATCACCGCATCAGGCGGAGAGACCTCTGATGTCTCCAGCAGCCCCCCAGAGCGCCTTCCGTACTGAACCTTATCCGGAAGCACCCTCACAGGGAACTGTGAGATAACTTGCCAGACTATTAATAAGCACCGTACCAACCAGTTCCACTGGTGATTAATGTTACCCAGCACAGCTTGCATTACCTGGCTCCACCCTTTGGTACCATGCAGCACTATCACATATGACTGTAATGGAGGCACCCAGGTATACAAGGAATGAGCTTTCACCAATTCAAGCAGTTCCACTAGAATATCTGTAATTTCTACACATTCCACATCAATATGCAAAACATTTTTGGGGACCTTTCCCTTATTAGAGACATGGAGGGGCTCATTCACTGCAGCTTGAGGGGCCGAGACATTTAAAGGGGCCTCCACCTCACTGGAGGTATCCATCACAGCCTGACGCTCCTCTGAACCACTGTCAGACGCATGTCTCCCACTCATGCCCTCTAACTCACCAATAAGCCTCTGCAAGTCACCTTGACACTTGACATTCAGCTGCTGGGCTGTGAACACCACATCTGCCATGCATGCGCCCTGATATGGTATAGCAGTTGTTGTATTCACACCCCTGTCACTCAACATAGCCTTGTCTAACATGGCTAGTAATTGTTTGGCCCAACCGTCCCAATCCATTGTGCTTCTATTATGAGGGATCAGCAGTACCTCATCTGCTCTAGGAGGCACCTGGGATTCAGCAGCACAAACAGTACCTTTGTCATTCCTATATAAATCACATTTTGACAACGTGCTTTTACTCTTTGCTAATGCTTCAAACAAGGCAGGCTGTAATACACCATCACCACCTTGCTCCTGAGGCGCTAACACACTCAGCTGTGTACCTTCAGCTGTCGCCAGCTGACTTAACCCCTTACCAACTGGGTTACACATATGGTACACGGACTGCTCACACAAACTCTCACTGCATGGTGTAGACCCAGTCTGTTCCACCAGAGCAAAGTCAGTGTTGTCCTGGAAAATCTCTGGCTCAAACGCATGGAGAGTCCCTGAGACTTCCATGGACAACCCTGAGGCTCTGCGTCTGGTTGCCAAGGGAGACATCCCTCTTTCCTCATTACTTTTGAACACATCACCATAAGTACATGTATCATCAGCAATACCTTTACCATCAGCATTCATAGACATAGCAGTGTTATAAGCTTTAACAAGCTGTTTTTGGTCAGAACACACAGCACCCTGTGTGCCGCTCAGCACACCATCCTTCCTCTCTAAAGGCATTCTTTTGCCCACTAGGGTGGCTCCACAGTTGTCCTGGGAAACCACGTGCCTCACCACTGTGGGCTCCTGGGAGGTTTCCCTGGGCATCTCTGTAGCACCTGTCACTAGGGAACCTGGAACACAAACTGTATTGGTCACCCCTAGGTTACCACTTTCAACACTCTGGTGGATTACACCAGGCACATACAGAGTCCAGTCTTTTTGAGTTCTTAACCTTGCTTCAACCTGTGTCTCCCCACTACTAAGGGTAGCACACTGCAGCAAGTCCATTTTTACACCTTCTGCTGATCTCCCAGCTGGATATAGTCCCACTTCACTGGGATCAGTCCCACAAACTGCAACAGTCTTAAGCCCCATACACACGCGCGGATTATCCTAGGACCAGGTCCGTCAGACCATGTCCGTCATACTTTGTCCGATGTTGGTTTTGCGTACACACGGTCGGACAAAGTTGTCGGAAAATCCGATCATTCTGAACGTGGTGACGTTTGTTGCCTACGACGGGACTACGTAGAGGCTAGTAGCCAATAGCTTTGGTCTTATAATGTGATCTGAGCATGCGTAGCACTTTGTCCGTCGGACAACCGTACACACGATCGGATTTGGTGTGATCGGACCGTGTTGTCGGCAAATCTTTCCAGCAGGAGATAAGACTTTGTCCGTCGGACAATCCGACGTACACTGTCCGATGGTGCATACACACGGTCTGATTTTCAACAACATTGTCCGATCGGACAGAATCCATGAAAAAGTCCGACCGTGTGTATGGGGCTTTACCATAATCTGTAGCAGTTAACTCTGGCTTCATTTGAGTACGTTGTCTATCCTTTATCGCACTTTTACTGGCCAACTCTCCCTGGTGGCCATAGGATGAAACTGCAGCAGCCACTTCTGACTTCTTAGCACCCCCTGCAGGCACAACAGGTACTTCCTCACTGTTGCCAGAGGTGACTGAAAACATGTTTTCACACAAATCTGGGCTTGCAGACAAAGACTTCTGCCCAGTAACCACATCTCCAGGCATGTTCCATAACCTGGGACAAGTAAAAATTCCATGCCCCAGTTGACCACATTCCAGGCATGGTACATTTCTGCAAATATCTTTAGTGGGACGCCGCTCCACATTTTCACTGTAGCTCCTCCTTCCGGTTAACACCCGATCTCTTGTTGCTAAGGGAGATGGCACTTTTCCAGCTGTACTTTGCTGACTCTCCCAAACATGTAGACTTCTCTCACTATGAAGCAGTGTCACTTGCCACGATTCTCTATAGGCAATATCTTTGTCTTGCGGTCCTCCGACTTGACATCATAGGCGTTGCTAGGGACAACACCAGCCCTCTTTCTCCTTTGCTCCAGTGCGGCCAAGTGCATCTTGCACCAGTCTGGGGCTTGTTCTGTCGGTAACAACCCCTCCAGCCACAAGGTTCTGTCTCTCATCTCAGCAAACTTTGCTTCCTTTTCGCGTTTTGACCGCCCCATCTCTGCAGTCAGGCACACAATGCTTTTTAACAAAGTTCCTTTTAACACAGGAAAATTTAGTGTACTGTCTTCTTTAAGACTAGTTGTCTTTCACTTGCAGGTTCTCCTCACCTGCACACACAGATTGTGCTGTCTCATGCACACAAACAGTTCATAAAACAGATGAACTTACTTTTTCATTCGCAGATACACCACCTGCAACACGCAATGCCTTTTGCCTGGCTGCACTTCGACACACAGCCAATAGTTCCTGACTTGAACTCACTGTGGAGCAAGGACCCAGATTCCACCGTCTTGTGCCCGCATTCTCCACCACTTGTAACATGGGGGACCATTAGCTCTCGTGGTAGATGCGTTTATTAGTGATTCAAGCCAGTCAGGAACTATATTTAAGGGCATGGTAGCCCATTTTTATTTAAAAGGCAAATGAAAGTCTTTGACATAAAGGTTTTCCACACAGGGGTTCTTCTCCAGCAAATAAACACTCACAGAAAATGCTAGCCCACCTGGCTCTTTAGCAGTACCTCTGCGCTTTGTCCTGGTCACACAGACCACAGGATTTCCTCACTGTGGATGGCTTCTCTTTAGCGCCCACAGCTTCGCTCTGGCCTTATTCCTCAGGCTGTTGCACTGCCTCTTGCAGTGGCACGTTCTGGCTGCCTCCTGCAACCTCACAGACTCCTGGAGACCTCCTGTCTCTCTAGGTGTGGAGCAGTCTCCAACTGGGAGCCATGAAGTCTTCCCATACCCTCATTATAAGTGCTGTGCTCACCTGAGCACACACCCTGCTGGTAATTTACAAAGTCTGGACACAGGGTTGGAGATCCCGTCCCACCCAAGACACTATGGAATCTCCAAACTACAGAGCCCCATCCAGGAAAACCAAAACCTGGAGAAAGCTGCAAAAGTAGTTTTCTCCAGTCCACATTTATGCTCTGTAGCCTTGCACCAAGCAATTGTGCATACCCTGTGTCCCCCAAATTATCAATTTTACCTAGACAGCATCTCCTACTGTCACAATAGTCAGAGGAATAGTTATAGGTGTACAGGTATATTATACAGACATATTGTATAAACATTCATGTCTTTATTGTCATCAAGATTTAACAGTGCATCTCACATCAGAGAGCCATATAGACCAGGAAGTATAACATTTTGAGACAGTAAAGTTGATGATTGCTAATAATTTCTCCATTTCACACTGGTGGTTGAGTGTTGAAATGAAGTCTGTGACAGAAGGAGTTTGCTCCATAATCTAGTGATAGTGACTTTTTCAGCTAGAAATAGTTGTATAAGTACGGTTCTAACAGGGTTGGAATCAATCGAGGTGGCTGTTATGTCAGACGCTATATGGAAAATTTTATTCCAATAGGCTATTTACAGTGCCATAAAATGTGATAAAGAGAGACAGTTTCGCCACAGTTCCTCCAGCACACAGCTTTTTGGGTAGGGTAGAATTTAGAAAGTTTTAATGGTGTAAGGTACCACTGATGGAGTGATTTTTGGTATAGTTCCCACTGTGTTACACAATGGGATGAGGAGTATGTAATGATGATTGCCTTTTGCCAAGTTTTCTCAGGGAAAGTGGTTGCCAAGTGTTGTTCCCATTTTGTCATGTGGGTTGTTTTGGAGAAATAATCGTTTTGGTTTTCCCAAGCATAAAACATTGATATGCCTCTAGTAGGGCAGAGGGGATCGTGGAGAAATCGGTACAGAGGGAGTGGTAACATCAAGTAAAATGTTCCATATTTGTAGGTAAGTAAAAAAGGCTATAGGGGGAAGAGAGTATTGGGCACTTATATTTTCGTAGGGTTGTAGGGTACCATTGTGGTATAAAGCTTTGATAGAGGTAATGACTTTGGATTGCCATGTAGCTAGGTTAATGTGCGGGGTAAAGGGGAGGGGAGCTCCTAGTCTGATAGCTATAAGTAGGGATCTAAGGTCACCAAGGGGAGTAGTAGAGGCTTCCATGTGCACCCAGGCTTTATAAGTAGAGAGAGACCACCAGGCATGTACTGGCCATCAGGACTACCAGGAGATTCCCGGTGGGCCGATGGCTCAGTGGGCCGGTTTCAGTGACAGACAGCCTGTCAGCTAAGAAGGGATAGAGAGAGAAGGTGCAAGGAATGCAGAGCTGAGAATGAGATAGAGGAGACAAAGAGAAAGAGAGCAGAGAGCAAAGCTCAATTAGCTACTAAAGAGCAAAATGCTCAGAGCGAGGCTCAAAAGAGAGCAGAAGAGAGAGAAGATAGTGCAGGAGAAGAGAGAGAAGAGAGCAGTACGAGAAGAGCTCCTAGAGAAGTAGAAGAAAGTGAACAAAGAGTTGAAAGCAGAGAGAGGAGAAGAAGCAGCGAGGTCAGTAGAGCAAGAGAAGCAAGCAGGAGAGTAGATTAGCAGAGATAGGCTGTGTAGCAGCAGCTCAGAAAGAGAAGAGCAGCAGAGAGAGAGCTCAGGAGAAGAGAAGAGCAGAGAGCTCCTTTATGAGAAAAGGGAGCTAAGGAACGAATGAAATAGAGAAAGAGAGAGAGGAGAGAAGTGAGAGAGAGAGAAGTAGAGAGAGTGAGAGAGCAAGAGCAAAGAGAGAGAAGACGAAAAGAAGAAAGCTCGGTGAGATAATGTATGAAGCTAGCTAGCTCAGCAAAGAGCAAGCTATCGCTCAAAGTTTGAGAGAAAGTCAGCAAGAAGAAGAGTAAGAAGAGCTCAGCATAGGAGAGAAGAGTCTCTAAAGAGAGCAAGTAAAAAGTAGAGCAAGAGAAAGGAAAAGAGCAGAGCAGATGGCAATAGAGCAGTAGAGAGTGCAAAGCAGAGCTAGGAAGAAGAGAGAGAGAAAAGAGAGAAGCTTCAGCAGAGAGAGAGAGCAGATGAAAGCTAGAGCAGCAGAGAGACGCTCGAGAGAAAGGAGAGGACAAAAAGAAGATGAGCAGAAGAAGAGCAGAGAAGAGAGAGCCGGAGTTGAGCAAGAGAAGAGTAAGTGCAGAAGAAAAGAGTAAGTCAGAAAAGCAAGAGAGCAGAAGCTAGAGAGAGCTCCTAGAGTCTAGAGAGAGTGAGAGAGGCAGAAGAGCTAGAAGCAGAGCAGTCAGAAAAGAGAGTAGTGAAGTTAGTTAAAAGTAGGATAAGATAGAGAGGAAGAAGAGCTAGAGTAGAAGTATAAAGAATAGTGAGTCTGATTAGAGAAGTAGAGCAGTAAAGTAGTTGCTAAGTTTAGTGTGTAGAGCCAAGTTTTAGTAAAGTAGTAGCAGCAAGTATAGAGTAGATGTTAAGTAGAAGAGTGAGTGAGAGAGCTAAAAAGTGTTGAGAGAGCGAGTAGAGCTCAGCAGAGCTGAGAGAGCTCAGACAGAAGTAGAAGTAGATAGTAGAGTATGAGAAGTAGTAGTAAGAGTAAGTAGAAGTATAGCAGTATAGAAGAGTAATGAGAAGCGAAGAGAAAGAGCAGAGAATGAAAAGGGAGAGATGCTCATAGTACAGAATTGAGAGTAGAGTAAGTAGAGTAAATAGAGCTAGTAAAGAGTAGTAAGTAGAGTTTTTAGAGTAGGTAGTAAGGAGTAAGTTGTTGAAGAGTAAGTAGTAGTATGTTAGAAGAGTTAGTAGTAGTGTAGTAGCAAGTAAGAGAGCAAGAAAGCTCCAGAGTAAGAGTAGAGTCTCAGAAGAGAGCAGAGGGAGCTAAGTAGTGCTAGTAAATGATAAAGAGTAAGATCCTTAAGTAGAAAGTAGAGGCAGAAGAGCTATAGAGAGAAGTAGTAGTAATGCCGAGATCCTAGAAGAAAGTAGTTGTGAAGTAGCTAAGTAGCAGAAGGAGTCAAGTAGAGAGTAGATAAGTATGTAGAAGTAGGAGAAGCGTAAGGAAGATATGTCAGAGAAGGGTAAGCAGATTGCTTAGAGAAGTAGAAAGCTACTTGAGGTAGAGTACAGCTAGTAGTAGAGAGCTAGTGAGAGTAATCTAAGAGTAAGTAGTAGCTAGTAGAGTAGAGTTTGTAGAAGTTAGTAGTGAGTAAGTAAGAAAGTTGAGGAAGAGCAGGTAGAGAGTAGATGAGAGATGAGAAGAGCTAAGAGTAGTGTATAGTAGAGTTTATAAGAAGCGCTTAAAGCAGTAGAGGAGAGTAATGCTGGAGAGGTAGAGTAAGTAAGGAGCTCTAGCTAAGTAGAGTTTATGTAGTAAAGTAAAGTAGTAAGTAATGAGTAGTAAGTAGAGTAGAAGAGAGTTAGTAAGTTGTAGAGTAGTAGAGTAGCAAGTTACGTAAGTAGGTCAAGAATGGAGAGAGAAAAGAGAGAAAGAGAGAGAAAATGCTCAGAGAGTAGTAATGTAAAGTAAGTAAGCTGCATAAGTAAGAGTAGTGTAGAGAAGTAAGTAGAGTAGGAGGCAGAAGTAGAGGTATGCAGTAGTAGCTTGCCGTAAGTGTGTAAGTAAGAAATAGTAAAGTGTAAGTAGTAAAGTAGCTGCAGCGAGCTCAGGGATTTCCTGAAAGAGTCAGAGAGCGAACAGAGCAAATGAGGAGCAGAAAAGTTAGCTAGTAAAGAGTAGTAGAAAAGCAAGTAGTAGGTTCAAAGTAGTTGAGTTGTGCAGAGAGCTCCTAAGTAATGTGGTAGTAAGTAAGGAAAGCAGTAGAGATGAAGAGATCAAGTAGTAGTGACTTAAGTAGAGTGTAGGAGTTAATAAAGTAAGTAGTAGAGCATAGATCGTAGAAGTAGTAGAGATAGAAGTAGTAGTAAGTAGTAGGAAGCAGCTAAGAGTTGTAGGAATGTAGCGTAGAAGCTAGTAAATAGTAAGACTAAGAGTAGATGCTCCAAAGAGTAAAGAGTAAGGAGTGTACAGGTAGTAGAGTAAGTAGAGTAAGTTGTTAGTAGTATGTTAGGAGAGTAATTAAGCCAGATGAAGAGAGTAAGGCTAAGTAGAGAAAGTAGAGAGATGAGTAGCAGAGCTTAGTAAGTAGAGTAGAGCTAAGTAAGATTTAGAGACGAGAAAGAGCTTGAGTAGAAGTAAAGGTCAGCTAGAACAGGAGTAAAGAAGAGCTAGCAAAGTAAGCAGGAGTTAAGTGATGAAGTAGTAAGTAGAGTGAGTAGTAAGTTAGTTAAAATAGTAGTTAAGTAGAGCAGTAAGAGTGGAATAAGGGGAAGAATAAGAGCTATAGTAGCTCAGAGCTAAGAGCAAGAAAGAGGCAGGAGCTCAGCAGAAGAGGAAAGTAGAAAGAGTCAGAAGAGAGAGCAGCTAAGAAGAGCTGAAGTAGCTGAAGCAGAGAAGAGCGAGAGAAGAAGCGAGAAGGAGAGAAGAGAAAGAGAGCAGCTCCTAATGCAGAGAGCAAGCTAAGAAGAGAGCAAGAGTCTAGCAGAGCTTAGTGTGCTAGCAAGTCACGAGTGAGATGAGAAGACAAAGAGCTCAAGGCTCAAGAGCGAGTAGCTAGAAGCTGAGCTGAGAGGAGGAGAGTGAGGAGAGAGAGAGAGAAAGAAGAGAAGAGAAGAGAGAGAAGAAGACAGTTTGAGAGAGAGTGAGAGAAGAAGGGGAGTGAAGAAGAGAGAAGTAGAAAGAGAAGTAGAGTGAGCAAAAGAAGAGAAGAGAGAGGAAAAGAGAAAGAGATGAGAAAAAGAGTGGCTAGGTGTAAGAGCGAGAAGCAGCAGGAGAAAGAAAGAGCTGAGAGTAGCAGTAGAGAGAAGAAGAAAGCTCCTGCAAAAAAATAGGAGTAGGAGAGAAAGCAGAGGAGAGAAAGCTAAGCTGAATAGAGCTCAAGAAGGAGTAGTAGTAAAAGCAGAGAGGAGCACAGAAGCAAGAAGATAAGCAGAAGAGAAGAGAGAAAGGAGAGAACACAAGCAGAGCAAGTAGAAAAGAGAGAAGAGAGAAAACGAGGAGAGTAAGCAGAAAGCAGAGAGAAAGAGTGAGAGAAAGGCAAGGAGGGAGTAAAGAGAGCGAAAAGAAGCAGGAAGCAGAGAAGAAGAGGAGAGAGCAGCAAGCTAAAAGAGAGAGAGAAAGAGAGAAAAGTGAGAGCTCAGAAGAGAGAAAGCAGAAAGGCAATGAAGAGCTAGAGCTCTAGCAAGAGAAGAGAGAAAGAGAGAATAAAAGAATAGAGATTCCCGGTGGGCCGATGGCTCAGTGGGCCGGTTTCAGTGACAGACAGCCTGTCAAAATAATGCCATTGTTTTGAGCATTGCTGTACTTTCCAGGGCTGGCGCTTCCATGGGGACGAGGCGGCAATTAGAGGTGGACTTAGCCGGGATGGTGGGAGCTTGCTGGGTGCTTCAGTGTTTCACTGCTTCTTATTGTTGCCAGCCCGCCCACCACCTGTAGCACAGATCCAACAGGCTTTTGGAAAAGTTAATTTGGCTCTGCCGCTGCAATAAGTGTCTGAAAAGTCATGCTGGTGGGCGCGGACTGAAGTCATCCAACGCCCGCTGCTGCTCCATTCTCCAGATCATCCCTGTTGTCAGTGTGTGGGCAGCAGGTGACAGCCAGCTCATTGCAGCTGCCCTAGAAGAGAGGATCCGCACACTGCTCCATTCAGCATGCTTGAGCCAGCTTGTGACACACACTGATTGCCCCGCCCCTTTCTCCCTGCCCATACGTTACTTTTATGGAGAGCAAGAGGGAGCGGGAAAATTAAACAAGCAGCCCACAGCCACATTAAAGCCCCCTCAGACCACCAATGTTTTATCTGGTCCAATACACATGCCTTATAATAATGTTGCACGTTAGGTAGGCTCATGCCACCCTTCTTCTTATGTCTCATCATAATATCTGCCGAACATCTAAGGGGCTTGTGTCCTCAAATGAATCAATTGAAAAGTAGTTGGGTTTGCACTAGGAAAGAGCGTGGGGGTGAAATAATGACAGTCCTGAATAGGTACAGTAATTTGGGTAGAATTAACATTTTCAAAGTTGCAATTTTTGTATGAAATTTATTTAAAAGTTTAGAGAGTAATATTAAAAGGGGTCTATAGTTGTAGGGGAATAACTGAGCAGGGGAGTCTGGGATTTGTATTCCTAGGAAGGTACTGTAAAGCCACGTACATCTGACTTTTCGGCCGGATTGTCCGCCGGACTAAGTCCGCCGGATTTTCCAGCGGAGGTCCGCCGGACTTTCCGAACGTGTGGACTTGCCCACACACGCCCAGACTTTTCTGCCGGAGTTTTGACGGAAGTCCGCGGGACTTTTGAAATTAACGGACTTGCCCCACACACGGAGTAAAGTCCGTTCATTTAGAACGTAACTCCAGGTAGACGGGACTAGAGAAGGAAGTGAATGCCGCCGCTAGCCCCGTCACCTGGTATGGATTTAAAGGGAATCCCTACGCCGAAAAAAACGGCGTGGGGGTCCCCCCAAATCCATAATAAGGGGGCCCCCAGATACCGGCCCCCCACCCTATGTGAATGAGTATGGGGTATGATGTACCCCTACCCATTCACCTAAGGGAAAAAAAGTGTAAATAAAAAAACGACACAATTTTCTTCTTCCGTCTTGGGTGGTCTTCTCGCCGGACTCCTCTGCTATCTTCTGCTAGCTCTTTTACTAGTGGAGGAGCCCGGCTTTCTCCTTCGTCGCCGCCGTCGTCGTCATCTGGGGGTCTTGTTCCGACTTCAGGGGTCTTGTTCCACCTCTTCTGTTCTTCTTGCCGGGCCTCCGCTTTCTTCTTCCAGCTCTTTTACTAGCGGCGGCCCGGGCTTCTGTTGCTGTCGCCACCTTCTGCTTCTGCTTCTTTTTCTTCTGCTTCTTGTTCTTCTTTCTTCTTCCGAAGTTGACTCGTCGCTGTCTCCTCTTCTAATGGCTCAGACATGTTGCGCTGCCAGTTATATAGGGACAAGTGATGGGGCCACCAGTTCATGTCACATGGTGACCCCGCCCCATATGATGTCACAGTCCCAGCATCCTCCGGGACTGTGACATCATATGGGGCGGGATCACCATGTGACATGAGTTGGTGGCCCCGCCCCTTGTCCCTATATAACTGGCAGCGCAACACATCTGAGCCATTAGAAGAGGAGATAGCGACAAGTCAACATCGGAAAAAGAAAGAAGAACAAGAAGCAGAAGAAGCAGAAGGCGGCGACAGCGACGGCGACAGAAGCCCGGGCCACCGCTAGTAAAAGAGCTGGAAGAAGAAAGCGGAGGCCCGGCAAGAAGAACAGAAGAGCGGGACAAGAACCCCCGAAGTCGGAACAAGACCCCCAGACGAGGACGGCGGCTAGTAAAAGAGCTAGAAGATAGCAGAGAAGTCCGGCGAGAAGACCCCCCAAGACGGAAGAAGACCCCCGGAGCCATGCAATAAAGTATTTAAAAAAATAGTGTCATTTTTTTATTTACACTTTTTTTCCCTTAGGGGAATGGGTAGGGGTACATCGTACCCCATACTCATTCACATAGGGTGGGGGCCAGTATCTGGGGCCCCCACCCGCAGACCCCAACAACCAATGGCCAGGGTTGTCGGGAAGAGGCCCTTGTCCTTATCAACATGGGGACAAGGTGCTTTGGGGTGGGGGGGCCGCAGGCCCCCCTTTCCCCAGGGCACCCCCCATGTTGAGGGCACGCGGCCTGGTACGGCTCAAGAGGGGGGGCGCTAGCTCGTCCCCACCACCTTTCCTGACCGGCCGGGCTGCGTGCTCGGATAAGGGTCTGATATGGATTTGGGGGGACCCCCACGCTGTTTTTCGGCGTAGGGATTCCCCTTTAAATCCATACCAGGTGACGAGGCTAGCAAGCTGTCAATTTCGCCGATCGAGTCGGCGGCATTGACTTCCTTCGCTAGTCCCGTCTACCTGGAGTCACATTCAAAATGAACAAACTTTACGACGGTGTGTTGGCAAGTCCGTTCATTTCAAAAGTCCCGCGGACTAGCACACAGACGGCGGGATTGTCCGCCGGACTCCCAAGACCGGCGGACAATTTTAAGTCAAAACTTCAAACTAAGTCCACCGGACTTTTGGGAACAAAAAGTCTGCCAGAGCCCCACACACGGTCAGATTGTCCGGCGGACTCTAGTTCGGCGGACAATCCCGCCGGAAAGTCTGATCGTGTGTACGCGGCATAAGAGATCCTGTAGTCCACATAAAGGAAAATTGTTTGGTTAAGTTACATCGTAAGGAATGGGAAATGTTTAGTCCTAATATTTAGGATTTGTTAGTAGTTAATTTATAGTAAGATACTGTACTAAAGTGGTCTAATGACTTTTGGAGTACTGGGAGTGAGGTCTCTGGATTGGATAGGATAAGCATAACATCGTCTGCAAAAAGGCTAATTTTATGTTCTTCACCAGCTATAGAGAGGCCTGTGATCAAGGGGTCAGATCTAATTTTTTTGTGCTAGGGGTTCCATAACTAAGGTATATATCATTGGTGATAGGGGGTATCCCTGTCTCATACCATTTGAAGTATTTATAGCGTTAGAAAATAGACCAGATGAGAGGACATTCGCAGTAGGGTTGGAGTATAGAGACATAATGGCGGATTGCAACCATCCCGTGACACCCAACTTAGAGAGCACCGCTCTTAGATAACCTCAGTGAACCCTTTTGAATGTTTTTTTCGCATCCGAAAAGAGGAGCAGAGAAGGCGAATCCACAAGTGTAAGTAGGTTAGTAAGGCGTCAGGTACCATCCGGGGCTTGGCGGCCAGGTACAGCCCACCTGGTCCGGATGGATAAGGGAGGATAGTATTTTTTACAGTCTAAGGGCCAGTAATTTAGCAAAAATCTTAACATCAGTGTTTAGGAGGGAAAATGATCTATAGTTGGCAGCTATATTTGGGTCTTTGTTTGGCTTTGGGATGGTACAATAACCACCATAACATTTCTGGTGGAAGGGATCCAGTGTTAGAGGCTAGATTGAAGACTGATAGTAGATAGGGTGCCACTTCTTTGGAGAGGCTTTTGTAATATTCGTTGGAGTATCCATCTGCTACAGGAGATTTGTGGTTAGGAGGCCTGCTAATGACTTTGAGGACTTCCTGAGAAGTAAATGGTTGTGATATGGAGGAAAGTTGTTCTGGGGTGAGGGAGGGTAAGTGCACACCATGTAGAAAATGTTAAATTAGTTCTGGGGACAGCTGTGGGGTAGATGGATCAGTATATGGATTGTAATGTGATTGATAATAGGCCCCAAAGGCATCAGCAATGTCTTTAGGGTCAAACAGTGTACGATCAGATTCAGGATAAGTAAGAGAATTCATTTGTTGTCTAAGTTGCTGGGCTTTAACTTGTTTTGCTAGTTTAGCCCCTGCTTTATTACTTAGGCCATAGGAAGTTGCTTTTGAAAATTTTAAGTGGGACAAATATTTGTAGAGGAGTAGAGTTCGTAGGGCTTGTCTATCTTTCAAGATAGCTTGGATAGTTTGGGGATCTGGGTGTTTCTTATTAGTTTGTTCTCGGGAAGAAATTGAATGAAGTAAGTCTTTAATCTGCCTCGTCTTCTTTTTTTTATTTTTTAAGGTCATTTTTATTAATATCACTCTCATGTACGTCTTATAGGTATTCCAAAAGATAAACCGATCAATTTAAGGGCTATCATTGATTGCAAAAAAATGTGTGGTGCTCCGAAGAAATCTGTTGGTACAGTTGCTTGTCCGTTAAGAGTGAGGAATTCAGTCTCCATATGGGTGGTGTTCTACAGAGATTATCATCAAATTCAATAGTGATAGGGGCATGGTCGGACCAAGCAATCGTACCAATAGCAGAGCGTAAGATGTTTTGCAGAGATCGTTCATCGGTTAGAAACAAGTCTATACGAGAATAGGATGAATGTGGTACAGAAAAGAAAGTGAAGTCCTTTTCATTCCCATGGAAACATCTCCAGATGTCGTGAAGATCATGTTTGCGAAGCAGGTTGGATAACGTTTAAGTAGTCCTTTTGAGGGTGGTGGTGTAGTCCAGGGTAGGGTCAGCTATGATATTAAAATCTCCTCCAATAAGAAGTGTTCTTTGCTGTAAGTCTGCCAGTTTAGAGAAAAGGGGAACGAAAAGGGGAACGAGGAATTATCTCTGCTTGGTGTTTGAAGCGTATAGGTTCACAAGTGTAAACAAGGAGTGGTTTCGTTTACAGGTGAATATGATATAGCGTTGATCGGGGTCAGAGATTGTTTGGATGTGGCAAAATGGTACAAAATCCCTGATTGCTATGGGTACTCCACAGCCTTTTTTCTGTCCCATAGCCATGAATAGGTGGGGAAAAAGTCGGAAATTGAAGCAGGAACCTGGGCTTACCACCACTACCAGCGGACGAAGGGCAACCAATGCCTACTACCCCCTGAATTCCTCCAGCCCCATCAACGATCTGGACCCCAGTGCTAGGAAAAGGATTGAAGGCCTACTCCACTCCTCAATGCCCTCAATGCCCCAGGCAACCTACCTGATCACCTGAGAATCGTCCTTCAGGAGGTTCTTCTTTCCTTAAAATCACAGATCCCTTCTCATGGGTTTGATGTATTCCAATTCAACTCGTTACCGGAGATGGAAGATCAATTGCTCTGTTTCTTTTTTTTTTTTATCCTCTTTTTCCATCAGGGTGCTTTGCACAGTTTTTTTCTATTTCCTTTTGTTAGAATCTTTGATTCTCTATAGAAGGTTTGTTAAGGAGTCTTTTGTCTGTTAATACCACTAATGGAGCAGCACAGCGGAATCCCACGCTTCTAACCCATTGGAGACCGCCTTGCTCCCCCACTTGTCCTCTGGCTGCGGTCGAGGATTTCTGAGTCGCTGTTGCGACTCAGACCTACACATGTTATTAGGACTATCTTTTTAGGCCAACCCGGCCTTTTTGTTATTTCGCAGCCACACACCCTCTGGACTTTTTTTTTTACTTTTTTTCGGGGGGGTTCTGTTATTTTGCTCTTTTTTTTCTTTCTTTTTTTGACTATTTCCATTTTTCTAATGTTATTCACAGTACTGTATGGCATGTTGACTAATCTACAATCCCACTGTTGGGATGCTACCTGTTCCACTATATGTACACTGGCTACATTTCACTACCTTGGTATGGCTCTGAAGCTGTTGTCATACAATGTGAAAGGCCTGAACTCCATCAAAAAAACGGTGGCTGGCTTTGAAGGAGTTCAGGGCCTCCGGTGCGGAAGTGATCCTGATTCAGGAAACCCACTTCCGTGCTGGAGGTGCCTTTAAATTCCCATCCAAATATTTTCCGATCTCTCACATGGCGTCTGACTTACATGCTCTTGCCCTCTCCAGATCCAGTCCATGCATCTAGACCCACACAGTCGCTACATAATAATGCAATGTGTTTATATGTCTTGTCCCATCACACTTATGAATGTATATGCACCTAACTCAGGTCAGATCAAATTCTTAACTGAGGCATTTGAACAGCTCCAACGCTTCTCACAGCCCTTTACAGTGATAGGTGGAGACTTTAATGCCATACTCTCCCCTACACGAGATAGGAGATCCTTATTTCACACTAAACTACCCCTCCCTGCACAATATTTATCCACATCCTTTCGCAAACTGACACGTGCCCACCACCTGTTTGACACCTGGCGGATTAAACACCCTACTAGCAAACAGTTTTCATTCTATTCTCCTCCCCACAAAATGTTCTCTAGACTTGACTAATTTTTCGTGATGGCCCCTCTCCTGCCCAACACAGTGTCAGCTGATTTCGGCCCCATCACCTCGTCGCACCATACCCCCCGACTCTAGACCTTTTCCTCGTCACTGCGTACCCTAAGAAATGCCACTGGAGGCTTAATGAATCACTGCTAAACCAACCTAAAACTAAAGATGTGCTTTCCCTCGCTCTGACAGAATACTTCCAGCTCAATGTAGGCACTGTCTCCAGTCCATCCACTCTATGGGAAGCTCACGCGGCATATTTCAGGGGGCAATGTATTTCAGTAAGTTCCATAGAAAGAAGGACACCGCCTTTTCTGAAATCGTCCTTACTGGCCGAACTGCAAGCTGCTGAACGCACACTAGTTTACTCTCCCACGGTGGCTCGACTGCGGACAGTAACCTCTCTACGAAATCGGATAAAGTCCCTGGAGATGTCAGCTATAGACAAATCCCTCCTTTGGGCTAAGCAGAAGTTTTGTTAGTTTTCAGACTCAACCCTAGGCCCTTTCATTCCAGACCGCCTTAAACAATCCAATGGGACCCGCATCCACTGCCCACAAGCCATGACTCAGATCTTTGGTGAGTTTTATGCTAAACTTTACAATTGCTTAACCCCTGACCTCTGTCCCCATTTGGATTACAAACTCTTCACTAAAATGCTGGCCAATCGCCTACCCCAATTCCTAACCAAATTGACTGATAGAGACCAAGTAGGCTTTGTCCCTACTAGACACGCTAGGAACAACACTAGGCGCACCATCAATATCATTGATATGCTGAACAGAGTACGCTGACCGCCATTGATCCTCAGCCTAGATGCCCAAAAGGCATTTAATAGCCTAAGCTGGCCCTACATATTTGCTACCATTTCCAAATTTATTTGGGTTTCACGGTCTATTTTTATCTGCTTTAACAGCCCTCTATTCCAACCCCTCATCTCAGGTCCAAATGGCCTCATTTATGTCCCAGATCTTTCCTATGTCAAACGGTACCAGACAGGGCTGCCCCCTATCCCCACTCATGTTCATTCTCTGTCTGGAACCCTTGGTAGAAGCTATACGTGGGGTTCGAGGGGTTCTAATGCTCCATAGGGAATATAAATTATCCCTATTTGCGTATGAAATCTTGCTGACCCTCACCAATCCTCACATTTCCCTCCCATCCCTACATGCTCTCCTTTCCCAGTTTAGCTCCTTATCTGGTTACAAAATCAACACCTCTTAAACAGAATCCCTGCCTCTACATATCCCCCCGGAAGATCTAATGTCCCTGAAAAGCTAATGCCCATACCACTGGTGCACCTCCTCTCTCAAATACCTAGGCATACGAATTACTCCTACCTACTCCTCCCTATATTCAACCAACTACACACCATTGTTTAAGGACATCAATGCCATGTTAACTCGCTGAAATATACTTCCAATATCATGGTTAGGCAGAATCATTGTGTTGAAAATGTCGGTCATGCCTAAAATACTATACTTTTTGAGACCCGCCAGTTCCTATACCCATGCCTCAATTGAAACTCATCAAACGATGGTTCCTCAGATTCATATGGAGAAATAAGGCACACAGAGTAGCGAGCTCAGTGATCTTTTCCCCCAGAAACCGAGTGGGTCTAGGAGTACCAGACATTTACAAATACTACCTGGCCTCACACTTTCGTGCAGTGGTAACCTAAATAGGTGGTCAGAGATTGAGATGGGCTCTCTGTTCCCTACTCATCCCTGCTCCCTAGTCTGTTTGCCCTCATTGCACCAAGATCCCAGACTTCAAAGTTGATGCCTGGGTCCTATGCGGTTCTCATTAAAGATATGGCGTACATGTGCTACAAGATTCTATCTCTCATCGCCATGCCCTCCCCTCTCCAATGTACTACACAACCCTTTAATCCCGGATAGCCTTTCCCACACTCAAATGCTTCCCTGGGCACAAGCAGGACTGTTCCAACTCCGCCAATTTTCTCATCCAATTACCCGAAAGCTTCAGACATTTGATGCAGAGAGAGACAGCACTTAAAATACTACTCTTCTGGTACAGGACTCAAGAAATACTGCATCATTTTGACCCCTGCCTCTCTCCTCTTTGTTGGAGATGTGGTAAATCCAGAGGCACCCACTACCACATCTTCTGGCAATGTGAATTAATTGTGCCTTTTTGGTCCATGGTGATGTCTCTGATTCAGCAAATATTTGAGCACGCTCTTCCGCTGGATCCGTTACATCTCCTTCTGGGTCTCCCCTTCTCTGGACTTGGGAAAGCTTCGAACAAATTAGCCTCCTATATCTTACTGGCTGCCAAGCGAGTTATTTCTATTTGTTGGTTGTCCTTCACCCCCTCATGTCAGGATCAATTTTTACAGGTTATTGCCGAAATACGTTGAATGGAACACATCACAGCCCAGGTAGAAGATGCAGTGGACAGATTTGACAGAGTTTGGGATTTGTGGGACAATTCTGACTATGGCACCACACCCCTAAACCCTACCTAATCCCCACGTATTTACCCAACATCTCATTCCCTCATCTTCAGTATTCAACTACTTTTTGGTTATAGCCCTTTGTTTGTACCCCCTTGTATAGACTTTTATTTTGTTATATATTTTGTACTAGATCTGTTTGTTGTTACTAGATCTATATTTTAATCTTCTGAATTTCAATGTACCAGATGTGCTTTTCTTTGTTGTTTTTTCTGTACGCCACTATATTCAATAAAAAACACAATAAAAAATAATTTGTCCTGCCCTCATGTTCTAACAGCAGCTGTAAGTTTTAGATTTCTTTTTTTTGTGTGTCTTGAAGATATTGGTTGTAAGGACAAATTGAAAGAGTAAATCGATGTTCTTGGAACACAGCAAAAATAAATAAATGAAAGGGGTTTTAACCCATCACAACTCTTTCCTAAAAAAATAAGCATTCCTGATCGTTGTACTCTAAATGCTGAGCTGTGCATTACATACTTGTGATCAAAGTGTTCATTATTTCAACTGTTGTCTGGCTAAGTAATTCCCCATTTTTTTTTGTCCTGAACCCTGAAGATAGTCTTAGACAAAAGTCTATATTCTGTGAGCAGAAAACAAAGAAATTGTTATTTGTACCAGACATAATGTGTGTCCAAAACACTGTCAGCTATGGTTTTATGATTAAGGTATATTTTATAGGTACATGTATAGGACAGGCCACAGTGATCCCTAGTAAGCCACTAGATGTCTACATAGTCAGGAGTCTGGAAAGACTCAAGAGTCAGTAGGGTTAAAGAGGAGCTTCAGCCAGGTTACAAAAAATTTAAAGTCAGCAGCTACAAAAACTGTAGCTGCTGACTTTTATTACAAGACAAATGGAAAGAGCCGCCAACTCCAAAATCCTTTTTAAGACTTTATTTGTGGCAAAGGAACAGGGCCGCCATCAGGGGGGTACATGCAATACTGTTGTAAGGGGCCCGAGTGCCCCAAGGGGCCCGCTCCCCGCCTCCCCCCAGCAGAGCACGAAATTAAACTTTAATCTGCAGACAGCCGCTGACCCACGCAAGCAGAAGCAGAAAGAAGCATAGAAGCCTGAGCCTCCGCCGTCTTTCACTAGCAGCCCCCCCGCAGGTGATCGAGGCCAGCATTCTCTCTGCTTCCTTCTCTGCTGAGACGGAGCATGCTGGCTGCTGGCTGCTGCCAATCAGACCGAGTCTCGTGCAGGGGGTGTGGTCGATTCGTCAGCAGTGACCCTGCCTTCTTAGGTACATGCAGATATGAGAGAGCAACGTGGAGAGTAAGTCACAGAGTTAGTGTGTGCTGCTCCCTGTGCCCCCCATGCTGTAGATTTGGACTCACTCACTTATTCTTTGGATGGGACATGGTCACCTGAGGCTGACAAGCTTGCATGATGGAGTTGCATGGATAAGGATAGAGCTGCATTGTGAAATCATCATCTTCATCCATTTTCACAATGCAACTCCATCATCCTCATCCCCACCCAGCATCATCCATCCCTCTAGTATGCCAATCCCCACCCAGCATCACCCATCCCTCTAGTATGCCCATCCCCACCCAGCATCACCCATCCCTCTAGTATGCCAATCCCCACCCAGCATCACCCATCCCTCTAGTATGCCCATCCCCACCCAGCATCACCCATACCTCTAGTATGCCCATCCCCACCCAGCATCATCCATCCCTCTAGTATGCCCATCCCCACCCAGCATCATCCATCCCTCCCCACAATGTATGCCCATCCACGCCCAGCATCATCCATCCCTCTCCATTATGGAGAGGGATTGATGATGCTGGGCTTGGATGGGCATACATTGTGTAGAGGGTGGATGATGCTGGGCATGGGTGGGCATACATTGTGGAGAGGAATGGATGATGCTGAGCATGGATGAGCATACATTAAATTGTAAGAGTGTTAAAATAAAAGTGGGTGCACCGAAGGACTAAGTGGGATGGCCAGTGGGTGGATTTGGTGGGACGGCCAGTGGGCGGGCCCTGGGGAATGTTGGTGGTCAGGCCCCGGGGGGTCCAGGCCTAAAACTGTGTAAGGGGCCCCAGAATTTCTGATGGCTGCCCTGCAAAGGAGTAACATAAAATGCAAGCTTGCTATGGGGGTACCCGAGTTGAGCTGCATCTCCGTGTATCCATTCAGACACGGAGCCGCAGTTCAGCCCCACCTCTTCTCTATCCTGATTGGCTGATTGGCTAACTGAGTCTGATTGACAGCAGCAGGAGCCAATGGTAATGCTGCTGTGTCTCAGTCAATCAAGAGGGAGAATCTCGGACGACCGAGGCACTCGTGGACATCGCTGGACAGAGATGGGGCTAGGATAAGTATTAGGGGGGGGGGGGCTGCTGCATATAGAAGATTTTTAATCTTAATGCACAGAATACATTAAGATAAAAACCTTCTGCCTTTTCAACCACTTTAACCACTTGCTTACTGGGCACTTAAACCCCCCTCCTGCCCAGACCAATTTTCAGCTTTCGGCGCTGACGCACTTTGAATGACAATTTCGCGGTCATACAACACTGTACCCAAATGAAATTTTTTGTCCAGCTCCAGAACTGGATATAGCACTCACCGGATAAGCCTCTCTCACTGACCTAGCAGCCGATAAGTTGCTCGGTCAAAGTCTCTGCCACAGACTTGTCAACTTAAAGCTATCGTTGTGCAATCCTCTGCCACAGGAGTGCACAACCAGAAACTTATGGTGAAAGTAGAGAATTGTCACACAGTACCAGTTTCTTTCAGCCGGTCTGGCGATACTGTGTAATAGATGACCTGGAATGCATCCTCCAAATGAGTCTCCAGGCCCTTCCAGAGATACCAGCCTTGTTGCTCGGTCCTCTTTTGAAAAGTCCTCCCCTGGATCCTCCAGTCGCTTGGCTTCTCCCCGCAGGCAAGACAGCACAGGACCACCCCTGGATCAGTAGGCCCCAAGACTTCTGGGCCTACCCTTCAGTTGCGAAGCCTCAGGCCAGCCGGCCCTGACACATAGAGAAAAGGCAGCACACACCTTAGTCCAGGAGGGCCATGAGGCCCCGACACATAGAGAAAAGGCAGCACACACCTTAGTCCAGGAGGGCCATGAGGTCGGGGTAAACGAACCCCAAAAAATGGCGCCTGTACCTTAAGTACCCTTACCCAGAATGCACAGCAGGTGACCCACTCCCACCGGGCTGTTTCTAGGTGCATGCCCTGCCACTGCTGCAGACTCTTAGGTATACGAATGATTGGATGGCTGCACACTCAATATGTGCAGAAAATGGCTTTATTGTAGAACAGAGTCCATAAAAAACAATCACAACTGATCAGGCAGGGAAGGGAAAAGGTAGGTAGATGCATTTCACACGGAAGTTCATGTTTTCTCAATACCACGTTGAGATGCCCCTGGAAGCTGTAATTCACGGAAGTAGACACTGCTGCTCCAGCGATCTCCACTTGTTTCTGGGTCCTGGCTGACCTACTGCTTTCTGAACACAGGAGGTTGGCTTTTGGGCATGGGTGAAATTCAGAGAATGCTTTGCATTTTCTGAATGAATGTAAAGCATTCTCTGATTAGACCAGGTGGGAAGTGTGATGTCACTGCCCCTCCTCTGCACCTCATCCAATCAGAAAACCCTTTGCATTCATTTAGAAAGTGCAAAGTATTCTCTGCATGGTGCATGTGCCAAGCAGTTACTTGGTCCAAGCTAGACCTAGTAACTATGTATAAAATATCTATATTTGGAATTATTCCTTAAAGTAGAACTCTGAAATGAAGCCTCAATTACCTAAATTTCTCATTCTCTTTTATGCACCGTCAACAAGTATTAAAGGTAGGTGTTCAGTAGTATAATGAGGTGACACTAAACACATTCAATGAAAATAGTTTGGCAATGTTAACATGTTTAATGTAACATTACCTATAAATCTATTACCTTCTTACATTTCCACCCCACTTATCACTTGAAGACCCAATAAAACAAATCCATTCTATTGGTCAGCAATATACACTATATTAACAAAGGTATTAGGATGCCTGCCTTTACACGCACATAAATTTTAATGGCATTCCAGTCTTAGTCTGTATGGTTTAATATTGGGTTGGCCCACCCTTTGCAGCCAAAAGGAGCATGAGTTTGGGACAAACATTGGCTTTTTGCCCGTTCGACGAACACTTGAATTATCAGGGCATTCAACCGTTTGTTTGGACACAATGCACACAGTGCATTGAAAGCCCTGATTGGCTGAAGCAATGAAAGCTTTGCCCAATCACAGCATATAGCCCTGTCAGAGCCATGATTGGACACTGTACTGATGATTCTATGCAATCATGGCTCAGTGCTCTTAGTTCCTCACATTATAAAAATATTCTTCCCATAACAGCCATTTGCAGTGGGATATTAGCATTGAGAGAGATAGAACAGGGCTCTGTTCAGTGCTACTAGCGAGTTAGTGTGCTATAGTGGGCTATTGTGATTCTATTGTGGGTGTAAAGTATTTGTTTGGTGTGAATCTAGTGATAATGCAGCATTAGTTTAGTGCGACCATTCGTTTTTACTTTAGTGTCATTTTATTTTGTCTGGGCAGGTTTCCTGCAATTTATTTCAGTGTGTAACTGCATGTTTAAGGCAGTACAATGCAGTGCATTATTGCACGTTTAACGCAGTATATTTTATTGCATTGGTACACGTTTACCACAGTATATTGCAGTGCATTGGTGCATGTTTAACGCAATATTTCAGTGCGTTGGTGCATGTTTACCACCATATATTTCAGTGCGTTGGTGAACGTTTAACGTAGTATATTTCAATGCGCTGGTGCGCGTTTACCGCAGTATATTGCAGTGCTTTAGTTCATGTTTAACCCAGTATAGTTCAATGCATTACTGTACATTTATCACAGTATATTGCAGTGCGTTAGTGCACGTTTAAGGCAGTACATTTCAGTGCATTTGTGCACGTTTACCGCTGTATATTGCAATGCGTTAGTGCACATTTAACACAGTATATTTCAGTGTGTTGGTGCACGTTCAACGCAGTATAATTCAGTGCAACATTGCATGTTTACTGCAGTATATTTCAGTACATGTTTAACGTAGTATATTTCAGTGCAGTATATCTCAGTGCGTTAGTGCACGTTCAACGCGGTAAATTTCAGTGCAATATATTTTAGTGCATTAGTGCACGTTTAACACAGAATATTTCAGTGCAGTATATTTCAGTTTGTAAGCGCACGTTTACTGCAAAATATTTCAGTGCAGCATATTTTGGTGCATTAGTGCACATTTACTGCAGTATATTGCATTGCGTTAGTGCACGTTTAACACAGTATATTGCAGTGCATTAGTGCACGTTTAACGCAGTATATTTCAACATAGTATATTCAGTGCATTATTACACATTTACTCCAGTATATTGCAGTGCGTTAGCGCATGTTTAACGCAGCGTATTTCAGTGCAGTATATTTCAGTGTATTAGTGCACATTTAACGCAGTATATTGCAGTGTGTTAGTGCACATTTAAAGCAGTATATTTCAACGTATTATATTTCAGTGCGTTATTGCACATTTACCCGCAGTATATTGCAGTGCACTAGTGCACATTTAACACAGTATATTTCAACGCAGTATATTTTAGTGCGTCATTGCACGTTTGCCGCAGTATATTTCAGTGTGTTAGCACACGTTTAACGCAGTATAATTCAGTGCGTTATTGCATGTTTACCACAGTATATTGCAGTGCGTTAGTGCACATTTACCACAGTATATTTCAGTGCAGTATATTTCAGTGCACTATTGCATGTTTACTTGCAGTATATTGCAGTGCGTTAGTGTGCGTTTAACGCAATCTATTTAAACAAAGTATATTTCAGTGTATTATTACACGTTTACCACAATATATTGCAGTGCATTAGCGCGCGTTTAACAAAGTATATTTCAGTGTGTTATTGCATGTTTACCCCAGTATATTGCAGTGCGTTAGTGCACATTTACTACAGTATATTGCAGCGCGTTAGTGCATGTTTAACGCAGTATATTTCAGTGCATTAGTGCACGTTTATAATTTAGTGCAGCATATTTCAGTACGCTAGTGGTAAAGTGCACCAAACACCACTTTCCATTGATTAAAGCACATCCATGTACACATTTTCCCATCTTCATTACATTTTGTTAATAAGCCCCCCTCCCCCCATCATGTCTGAGAGGCCAACAAGGAGAGGCATACGTTCCCATGGCACTGTGAGGGGGGCCAGCAGCATCTGCGTCCACAGGCAAAAGTGGACGTGGTCCGTCCTCAGGCAGGGCATCTTTTCCTCTGTTTAGTGATATTGCCCGTGCTATCCAGCCTGCCTCCTTGTCCACAGCTATTTCTGTCATAGCCCCAGCATCAGGCATTGAGGAGTCAGCTGAGTTACTAACACAGTGTCAGCCACTTGTGCCTCGACGATGCACAGCTATTACTGGATTCAGATGTTGGTTCTGCAGGTTAAGGAAGGACACTGGTAAACAACAAATTGGCAGTCATGTTCCTCCAGCCCCAGCGTATTGCCAAGTTGGCTCCAGTGATGCTGAGGATTGGGGGGATGATGATGAGGTCACTGACACGACCTTGGTGCTGGATAGAGCAGAGGAGTAAAGTGAGGATGAGGTAAAACCTTAACGATGCAGCCATTGTGGAAGAGTAGAGAGCAGCCACCTTATTACACCAGATTGTATAGCTGTTATCTCCCAGACCACTTCTCAAGCATGGCAAAAACACAAGCCATTTGGGTTCCACGTGCTTGACAAGGCATTTAACCTCTCACCACTCAGCATATTGGCAAAAGCACCTGAAAGCCACACAAAAGGGACGCAATTCTGCTCCTCCACACTACTCACCTTTCTGGTCTACCCCCACTATACCTCATAACCTCTCAGAAGCCTCCATTGACAGGGATGATGGTATAGTGAAGGGTGTCACAGATCTTTGCAGCATGTTTGCCAGGAGCCCACCACCAGCTGTAGACTAGAGCAGGCAAATTTCTCTGCTCCATCTGCTGCACCAAACAAAAAAAATACAGTTACTGCCATCTACATGCCCAGCATCTAAATTCAAGCTGATAAAAGCTGCTGGCTTTACAACTCCTGCTTCCTGGTGGATTCTTCCCCTTTCCATGAATTTGCAGAATGTGAATGTGCTGTACCACAATAGCAGGTTCCTTGTCACTATTTATTTGTACATATGGCCATTCCAGCTCTGTACCATCACGTGGAAGGCAATGTTGTGGCATCGTTGAGCAAGACAGTCAGCCGCAAGGTCCACATTACTGCTGACACATGGTCCAGCAAGCATGGTCAGGGACAATATATTCAATTTACAGCACCCTGGCTAACTCTGCTTGCAACTCGGAAGGAGTGGTTCATGCCGCGCCAGCTTGAGTCAGGAATGGTGATGTGCAATAATGGCACAAACCTCCTGTCCGACCTTATACAGGGAAAGTTTACACATGTGCCATGCCTGGCATATGTCCTCAATTTGGTGGTACAGCGTTTCTTAAACAGGTACCCATGGTTGGAAGGTCTGCTAAAACAGGCCAGAAGAGTCTGTAGCCATTTCAGGCGGTCATACACAGCCAGTGCTCAGTTGGCTGAAATTCAGCAGGAATTCCACCTGCCTATAAACTGCCTGATTTGTGACATGCCCACCAGGTGGAACTCGACTTTGACAATGCTGGAGCAGCTGCCCATGCAGCAGAGGGCCGTCAACGAGTACCTGTGTGAGTATGGCACAACAACAGGCTCAGTTCGTCTCTGCTTCTTTTCCCCACAGCTGCTGATAAAATATGTATGCACTGTACTATCACTATTTTAGGAGGCGACAAGGATGGTGAGCTGTGACAACAAATGCATCAGTGACATAATCCCTGCTGTGTTCCTACTGGAGCAGACTCTGCATGGCATTATGGACAGGACACTTTAGACAGAGCAGCAGGAGAAGGAGGAGGACTTTCTTTCCTCTCAAGGCCCGCTTTATGCAGACACAATTCTTGCAATGCCACACAAAACCAAAGAGGAGAGGGAGGAATAGGAGGGGGATTCTAGCTGTTTTGGAGGCATTGAAGCAGAGGAAGACATATGTCAACCTTTAACCACTTGATGCTAAATACCGTTATTATGGCTGCAGCTAGCTGCCATAACCCCAGTATTTTCGGGAATGGGTGCATTTCTCTTTCAGATAAAATTTGTCTCTGCGGTGCATTTTCCACAAGATCACTTTTATCGGTGGTGGGAGAGGTGCCCACCCCCCTCCTGCCACACTCCGGTCGTCTCCAAAGCTAACCAGAGCAGTTGGTAGCGGCTGAGAGGATCGTGTCCTGTCACCTCACTGCCTGGATGCCGAGTGAGGGGAAGATGACCCCTGCTCGTCTCCATTGCATTGGAGGGCAGAAGCTATGTCAAACGTCACTTCCACCCAATGCTCCTAAAGGAGAATTTTTTTATTATTGCATTTTTGTGTAAATATGAGATATGAGGACTTTTTGACCCAAGATCTCATATTTAAAAGGTCCTGTCATGCTTTTTTTCTATTACAAGGGATGTTTACATCCCTGGTAATAGGAATAAAAGTGACCTAATTTAAAAAAAAAAGACAGTGTCAAAATAAAAAATCTAAAGTAAAATAAATAAGAAAAAATAATTAATAAATTTAAAAGCGCCCGTCCTGACGAGCTTGCGCGCAGAAGCGAATGCATACGTGAGTAACGCCTGCATATGAAAACAATGTTCAAACTACACATATGAAATATCGCAGCAATCGTTAGAGCAAGAGCAATAATTCTGTAACTCAAAACTGGTAACCTGGAGAAATTTGTAAACTATGCCTATGGAGATTTTTAACGGTAAAAGTTTGACGCCATTCCACGAGCAGGCGCAATTTTGAAGCATGACATGTTGGGTATCAATTTACTCTGCATAACATTATCTTTCACAATATAAAAAAAAAAATTGGGCGAACTTTACTGTTGTCTTATTTTTTTATTCAAGAAAGTGTATTTTTTTTCCAAAAAAGTGTTATAGGGTGTTAGAAAAAAATATTTAATGTTTGGGGGTTCTAAGTAATTTTCTAGCAAAAAAAAAATAAAAATTATTTTAACTTGTAAACAACAAGTGTCAAAAAGATGTTCGTCCTTAAGTGGTTAACAGAAGGTTTTCCATCCCCAGAATCCTTGGGAGTAGTACGTGGCTGGGAGGAGGCAGTTCCAGATACTGTAATCCTCATTGACCCAGAGAAGTCTGCATCTAATGCCTCCGCAAACTTGCGATGCATGGGCTCCCTCATTCTTCAAAGCCTGGGAAAGGACCCGAGAATACGTGACATCAAGGAGAAGGATCACTATTGGTTGGCAACCCTCCTTGACCACTGTTACAAGGGGAAGGTCTTAGAACTCATCCTGTCCCCACAGAGGGAGCAGAAGATTAAAACTCTTGAGGACACCTTAACTACTTCAGGCCCAGAAGATTTGGCTGCTGAATGGCTGGGCCATTTTTTGCGATTCGGTACTGCGTTGCTTTAACTGACAATTGCGCAGTCGTGCGATGCTGCGCCTAAACTATTTCCCCCTCCCCCACAAATAGAGATTTTTTTTGGTGCTATTTGATCGCCTCTGCGGTTTTTATTTTTTGCGCTATAGACAAAAAAAGAGTGACAATTTTGAAAAAAGCTATATTTTGTACTTTTTGCTATAATAAATATACCCATTTTTCTAAAAAAAAAAAAGCTATTTTTTTCTCAGTTTATGCCGATATGTATTCTTCTACATATTTTTGGTAAACAAAAATTGCAATACGCGTATATTGATTGGTTTGTGCAAAAGTTATAGCGTCTACAAAATAGGGGATAGATTTATAGCATTTTTATTATTATTATTATTTTTTTACTAGTAATGCCAGTGATCTGAAATTTTTATCATGACTGTTACACTATGGAGGACACATCGGACAATGTTGACACATTTTTGGGACCATTGGCATTTATACAGCAATCAGTGCTATAAAAATGCATTGATTACTGTAAAAATGTCACTGGCAGTATAGGGGTTAACACTAGGGGGCGATCAATTGGTTAACTGTGTTACCTGGGAGGTGATTCTAACTGAAGGGGGAGGGGACTGACTAGAGGAAGTGATGGATCGGAATTTCCTAGCTAATAGGAACACACAATCTGTCACTCCTCTCAGAACAGAACACAGATTTGTGTGTTTACACACACTTACATGTTCTGTCCCTCATGCTCGCGATCGCTCGTGCTCGTGGCTGGCGGTTAGCGCGCACACGCCTGCTATCCCGATCCCGTGAGCCGATGTATAGCTATGACGGTTCACGGAATCATGCCGACCTGCTGCAGTAAAATGACGGCGGCTGGTCGGCAAGTGGTTAAAGAGGAGTTTATGTAACGCCTTTCCAGACTCCAGAGAGGAGCGGTGGAGAAGGTGGCCACCTCAGTGATGCATTTTAAAAATGTTTTGGTCCCCAGTGCTGTCAGCTTCCACATCCCATCGGCAAGCATCATACGGTGGGAGATTATCTAGTGGTGTAAACAAACATGGAGAGATTTCCAGTTGATGATCCACTGGGTTTCTGTGTCATAACAGTAGACCGCTCACACACTCTCTTTTTTCTTTGATGATTTTTTTGGGCGTGTGTCGCACGTCCAGTGTCTTCAACTATTTATAGCATGTCTATGGTCGTATATTAACTTCCACATTATATCTTAAATATTTGCAGTACACTTCTATTAATCTGAACAGTCTTAAAGTCTGTAAACTTAATTTGTGACGATTCCCACACATTTACTTTCTTTAAATCTCTGATGTGTATTCACTTTGCCCTGTGAAAAGGCACTGCTGTGTCACATATTTCACAGAGTCTGCATTCTGAACTACAGAGGTGCTGAGAGGAGGAGTTTTAAGGAGTCAGAGCTAGTACAGGAATCACTGCTTGCAGGCAACAAGGTACCATGGGATATGTACAGTAGTCCTAATGCCGTGTACACACGACCGGACTTTTCGTCAGCAAAGGTCCGACGGAACAAATCCGTCTGACAATTCGATCGTGTGTGGGCTCCACCAGACGTTTGCTGTCAAAAAATCTGACAGACTTTAGAAATAGAACATGCTTCAAATTTTTCCGCCAGAACTCCGCCGGACCCAGTTCCTATCGAGAAATCCGCTCATGTGCTAGTCCGACAGACAAACGACGACGCTAGGGCAGCTATTGGCTACTGGCTATGAACTTCCTTATTCTAGTCCAGTCGTACGTCATCACGTTCAAATCCGTCTGACTTTAGTGGGATTGTGTGTGGCCAAGCCCGTTCATTCGGAAAGTTTGTCAGAACTCCGTCAAAAGTCTGTCGGAAAGACCGTCGGACGTAGTCCGTCGAAAAGTCTGCTCGTATGTAGGTGGCATTAGAAGTTGAAAGTAAACAGCAGAGGAGAAGTTGTAAATCATGCAGGAAATCAAAGAAGCTGTGAAAAGAGATGACCAGCAGACAGGCAGAACTCACATCATGAAAGGAGACTCTTCAAGTAAGCTTTTAGTGGATTGTCAAATATAACTATCGTTTGTATTGTTATTAAATGAAAGTGTTTTCCGGGACCATAGATTTCTTTTAGGGTTTACTTCTGTAGTTGTTTTATGGAAAGATAATGCTATGGCGTTGGATTCATGCATTTTTACACTAACCGCAGTTCAGCTTTCAATTAGGATGACAATATTAACTTGAAATGCATGCTTTTTTAAAAAAAATACTTAAAATATATTGTACTTTAGCAATAATGATAAAAAAGAAAAAGTGCAAATGTGTTTTATAAATGAAATGAATGGTGCAATGTAATTTTGATTGCAAGTTAGATGTTCAACAAGTCAATTTGGCACTTTATTAACATTCTCCTTTCAAACGTGTAACTTAGCTGTGAGCTTCTTTGGACACACCTTTATAAGTATGAGGCATAAAAAAAAAAACAATGCAAAATGTTTTATATAAGTTCTTAGAGATTAAATGTAGTCATTTTTTTTATCAGAATACGTGACAGAGCTTACATTCAAGAAGTGTTTCTTGTGCTGGTGATTGCTGTCTTAGTTGAAAGCTTCAGTACTCCACTAAAGCTTCATAAAGTAAGGTAAATAATATATTTAGATCGTTATATACTGTATTGAGAATAAAAATGATGATTGTTTGTATTAACATGATATTAAAGTTATTTTTTTTTTTAAATGACAAACATGTCATACTCATCTGCTCCTCCTCTTCTCGGGTCCCCCGTCGGCGCTACTGGCTTCTCCCTCCTGCCTAGTGCCCCCATAGCAAGCTTCTGAGCATGCTCGTTCCCGAGCCACTGCTCCGCCGTGTCTTCACGCATGGAGCATGGCTCGGTCTGGTACCCACTCTCTCCACAATGGTTCATTGGCTGTGATTGACAGTGGCTACTGCTCCTGTCTCAGCTAATGAGGAGGAGAGGCCGGTGAGAGCCGAGGCTCTTGTGCACATCACTGGACCGAGATGGGGCTCAGGTAAATTTATCTGGGGCTGGGGGTGCTGCTGCACACGGAAAGTGTTTTACCTTCACGAATAGAATGCATGAAGGTAAAAAAACCTTGAGCTTATATAACAACTTTAATTATTTTGTATGGACACATTTCTAAGCTTAAATTGATAATATAAGTAAAGTATTTGTCATTAAAACAAATTATTGTATTAGTATATATTCTTACATGTGTTGACTTTGCATGCATAAGATGCCAACCTGGGAATATAGGGTTACTTCACACACTTGCACATATGATTTGCAGTCAGTTTTAACAAACATGGGATTGGCATCTCTGTTACATCGCTGGGAATCACCAGTCTGGTAAACAAACATAGAGATTTAGCAAATCAGGTCCAGAGAGCATGGTAGGGGTTGTTTGGAAGTCCAAGGCAAAAAAAGCCTCATTATGTCATGTTTTTGCAATGGTTTAAGATTGTAGGACTGCAACAGTTTTTTTATAGTAGATATGGCTCACAAAGATAGAGACTTTAAGTTACTTGACAAATCACATTACACTTGTATTAAAATAAAAAAATGGATTTGATTTCATTAACATTAACATTTGTAAAATATACTGACCCTAATCTGTATATACCATATAAATGCCATTTATTGATATCCATACATCTATTTGTCATTAAATGAACCACATAGAAAATCACATAGAAAACAATTACTGCAGCATTGGTCTTCAAATAGTGGATGGGAGCTCATAGTATGTTCTATATGTATCCTGGTTAAAGACAAGCTGCTCCTCAATCATCTGCAGTTTTTCCTTGCTAGGATAGGTGGGTGTCACACATGTGAATCATGACACAGATTTTGATTATAAACTTTGATCTATGCAATGCTATTTTAAACTTTGTCTTCCAACGTTTTTCTTGAAAAAGTGGATTGTTGGTCCAAGAAATGCATTCGAGATTTCAGGTCAGTGCACAGAAATTTACAAGGATATTGTATTTCTGGCAGAACCAATAGGTATTTTCAGCACCTATAGACAGTGGCGTCACTAGGGTTGGTGTCACCTGGTGTGGCAAAACATTGTGTCACCCCCCCCCCCCCCCCCCAGACACCATAATGTATGCTATATACATTGGTCTGTATGATGTACCGCACGGTATCAGGGTACAGACTGGTCTGTATATAATGTACAGTATGGTGTAAGGGTACAGACTGTGCATTATATGTACACCATTCAGGCATTTCATGCAGAGAGTTGGAGTGTGGGCGGGGTTGGGCAGACCCCTCTGGCAGGTGTCATCAGGTGCGTTCCGCACCCCCATAGCTATACCACTGCCTATAGAAAATGTTTTAAAACTGGCCATAGAAAGCTAGAATTCCTGCTGAATTCGGGCAAAATTCAAGCCATGGATGGCCTTGCAAGCGCTAACTGGCTTGACAAAAGTTAATTACAAAATTGAATCAGCCAGGTCGAATATTATGGGTCAAATAGTAACTGCATTTGATAAGTTGCAACAGTGCTAATGTATTGACTGATTACAATAGCCAGCATTAGAGATCCCCTTATCCATACTGTTAAAGTGAATGGGGAAATTGATTGATTTTCTCTCACTGTCCCTGTTGAGAACATTCCCGTGTTTCAAAATGTTGTGGATAAAAGACTGGAAGCTCTTTCTGAGACTTTATTTTCTGTAGCAGGCCCTACCCTTTGGACAGTTATTGTTCTTATGTCCATCTGACCCTGGGGGTATAGCCCAAGGATAGGTTTAGGGATCTCAGATCTATCTTTACTGACCCCTCAGTTCTCCAGCAATTTTCCCTACAGCTCTGCAGTACTGTGTTTATGAGTATGTGAATATCATATGGCTGATATCTACAATTTATTTTCTACCTGTACATATGCAGAGAACACTAGGGTTCAGATTCTGTTCTGTTGAATATGAATGCAAAAAATGCTTTTTTCATATGCCTGTTTATGGTGGGAGCCTTTTTGGCTACTCTCTGGACAATTTTATCAAGGATGTCACAGGTAGAAGAGCAACCATTTACCTTAGACTGGAAAACATTTTAGCACCCGACTGGACAGTCTTCTACTTTTTAAACTAGATCATGTCTCTCCCCCCAGTCTTGAATGCAGCTTAGGACCCAGTTTCACCACAAATCTTGGACTCCCAAAGTCTCTAAGCCTGCGAATAAGTGCTTCTCGCACTGAGGTGATGCTCCCTCTTCCCAAAATCAAAGAATGTCTTTCAGCGTTTGCTACATCTGGTCAAAAAGCATCTAAGATGCTTAGGTGACTGATGTAGTGACCAGGGGCTACAAGCTAGAATTGCCTCCTCTATCTCTGCCCCACTTCATGTTGTCAAGCCTGCCAACATCCCCTAAAAGACTAACAGGTTTCCATGCTGCTCTGATTCAACTCCTGTTTCAGGGAGTCATTGCCATTGTTAAAGAACAAAAGGTTTCAGGGTCTCTACTGGCATTCACAGTATTCTGGACCTAAAGGATCTCAATGTCTCCATATGAGCACAAAAAAATTGGATGGAGTCTATCAGATCATTCATTGCTTCCATCAGGCAGATCTTCTGGTCTCTGTGGAAATCAAGGAAGCCTAATTCCTTGCATCAATTCTACCAGCATTTTGTGGGAAGGTGTGCAACACTACTTCCCTTTGGTCTGTCCACTGCACCCTGGGTCTTCACCAATGGGCTAGCTCCTGTATTTGCTTTGCTTTGTTCACAAGGCAATTTATGGTCCACTACTACTATTTCTTGCTACAAAAGTGGAGCATGAGGGGAGTGGGAGGGGGTTATATATAACTAAGTAATAGCCTTGTTTGCTAGTGTCCAATCTCCTGTAGGCAGCAGTATTCTTGTATAAGAATGAACTCTGTGTCTCCTAATGAATGCCAAGAGTAGGATTTTGTAGTAGTATACAACTCCTGTTTAATCTAGCATTTCTCTGATTTATATTGCGTATTCCTTTGTTATTTGACATTCTCTTATAATATTTAGCATTCTCTTTACTTTATACAAAAGGAGGGGTGCAACTGCGCAAACCAAAAAAGGGGTGGGGGGAGGGGAGAGAGCTGAAATGAATCAGCTACACAACAATAACAACCAATGCCGCAGCCACCATCAGGGTGTTCACACACCGACAGTACATGGGAATAAATATATAAATAAATATATAAAATGGGGCGCCAGCATAAGTGGAAAGGTTAATAAAGTATCAAGAGTAAATTAAAATAAATAATCAGATATAAATGTGGCGCTGATACACGTCTACCACTTCAAGGGGGTTCATCCAGCCAAGGTGGCTCCAGACACAGCGTCCAAAGGAATTAATGGAATAAAAGAAGGAGTATAGCATCAAATAATAAATAAGGCTATACAGACAACCTCAAGTGGGTGAATCAAACAATATAAATAAATAACCCTTGTGTCCAAGAAAAATAAAAATAGTGCAAAGTAAGGACTAAAAGTGGCAATAAATAATCAAATATACAATAGCGAATAACATGCATAAGCCACAATTCGATTAAAAAATATTATTAATAATGCACAAAGCAAACCTGTGTGTTAAAAAGAAACAGCACAAATAAACATGTGTTGAAATATATATAATGACGTGAGTCCAGGATAAAAGTGTATATATAAATAAATAAATAAACAACAAGTCCTGTGCAATCAAGCGGGTATTCCCATATATGGTGCACAATTCCTAAACAATCTCCAGGTGAGGTGGTGGATATGGTATCTGTGATAGTCTTTAAGAGAAAAAAGTGATGCTCCTTAACATGCAGGTGTCCTGGGCTGTTTCCCCCAACCCCTTACCTTAAAGGTAAGGAAAAACAACCTTACTGGGCTCCTCCGGATCTGTTCCTCTGACTGGGTCCCTGCCAGCTCCTCTCAGGTGGACATGTGAGCAAACAGATAGATGCAATCCATTGTGTAGTATTTCAAAAGGTTTAATAGGTATAAGCAATTGAGAAAGTCACGTGTGCGTGATGTAACGCGTAAGGAGAGTCAGAGCCTGGTGACGTTTAGCTGTGTGGGATCTCGGCCGGGAGCCCGCACTGTGTGTTTTTTCATCCACCGCTGCATTAACTCTGCATGTACTGTAAGTTATCTATTGCTTATACCTATTAAACCTTTTGAAATACTACACAATGGATTGCATCTATCTGTTTGCTCACATGTCCGCCTGAGAGGAGCTGGCAGGGACCCAGTCAGAGGAACAGATCCGGAGGAGCCCAGTAAGGTTGTTTTTCCTTACCTTTAAGGTAAGGGGTTGGGGGAAACAGCCCAGGACACCTGCATGTTAAGGAGCATTACTTTTTTCTCTTAAAGACTATCACAAATACCATATCCACCACCTCACCTGGAGATTGTTTAGGAATTGTGCACCATATATGGGAATATCCGCTTGATTGCACAGGACTTGTTGTTTATTTATTTATTTATATATACACTTTTATCCTGGACTCACGTCATTATATATATTTCAACATGTTTATTTGTGCTGTTTGTTTTTAACACACAGGTGCATTTATTCACGGTTTGCTTTGTGCATTATTAATAATATTTTTTAATCGAATTGTGGCTTAGGCATGTTATTCGCCATTGTATATTTGATTATTTATTGCCACTTTTAGTCCTTACTTTGCACTATTTTTATTTTTCTTGGATACAAGGGTTATTTATTTATATTGTTTGATTCACCCACTTGAGGTTGTCTGTATAGCCTTATTTATTATTTGATGCTATACTCCTTCTTTTATTCCATTAATTCCTTTGGACGCTGTGTCTGGAGCCACCTTGGCTGGACGATCCCCCTTGGAGTGGTAGACGTGTATCAGCGCCACATTTATATCTGATTATTTATTTTAATTTACTCTTGATATTTTATTAACCTTTCCACTTATACCGGCGCCCCATTTTATATATTTATTTATATATTTATTCCCCTCTTTAATTTATAGTATCTGACCACAAGGAATAAGCAAATTTGCCTAGTTTCCGTTCTCATTCGGTTCCATGAATCTTGCTCAAAGTTTGCAAACTTTGTGGCAAAACCCATGGGTGTCTATGGGATGGGGGCAAATCTTTTGCACAGGGCAGGAGTAATGCAAAGTTTGAAAAGTCCAGGGTTCAGTTGTAGGGATAAGCCAAAGGTTCAGACTGAACTTAGCTGTTTGAGCGTTCAGACGAACACCCAAACTTTTGCCTATTCAGCCCCCTGTGCTGCCGAACGTTATATACAAAAGTGTTTTTTCTACCATTTATATGTATAACAGGATCCAGCTGTCAGTGTTTCTCAAGGAAGCAGTGCGAGCAGGCACTCGCTGCATCCCTAGCAACCACCACTGTCACTAATGACAATGACCAATTATGGCCCTGGCTATATTTTTTCAATGATGTCACTACTATCTCCACCCCTTTCTTTATATAGCTGATGACAGATCGGGGGTATGCTGGGTCTGTTTGACCCATCAGTAGGTCATCAGGCATTGTGATTGAGCCAGCCACGTTTGTGAGAAAGAAGGCCTTGTCCTTATCAACATGGGGACAAGGTGCTTTGTCATTGGGGGTCCTGCCTGGCAAGGCATCCCCCCAAATTGAGGGTATATGACCTTGTGTGGTAGGGAGGGACACATGCTCATCACCCCCTTTACTGGCCAGCCAGGTTGCATGCTCGGATAAGGGTCTGGTATGGATTTCCTGGGGATCTCTTTTTAAAAGACTGGTATGCATTTTGGGGAGACTCTATGCAAATTGTTTTTCTTTCTTGCTGTAGGATGTACTACAGAAAAAGTGACATTTACAAAGAGAAAAATAATACAGTTTAAATTGCCAGCAAATTCCATTTCATTGCTGACTTCCTTTAAATTAAAAAAAAGTTTTCTTCTATTTAAAGTGATTGTAAAGCTTTTTTTTAGTGAAATAACAAACATATCATACTTACCTGCTCTGTGCAATGATTTTGCATAGACCAGCCCCACTCCTCCACTTCTGGGGTTGCCCGCCGGCAATCCTGGCTCCTCCTCTTTAGTGAGTGCCCCCATTGAAAGCTGCTTTCTATAGGGGCACCTGTACTGGCTCGCTCCCAAACCTCCCTGTCTGTGTTTATTGACACAAACAGCATGCCCTGGCCCCGCCCCCTGCACCCTTGTCATAGAATGTTATGAACAGCAGCGGGAGCCAATGGCTCCCACTGCTATCAACTTGCCCTGTGAGGAGAGAGAGAAGCACTGCTCTCATGCACAGCTCCGGATTGAGAATTGGCTCAGGCAAGCATAAGAGTGATGAGGGGGGATTCTCTGACACAGAAGGTTTTTTACCTTAATTCTAAAACTTTAGGCTTTAGAACCACTTTGCAACTGGTACATGTTCCCCAGGGCAGGGTCCAGTCCACATTATATTTGTTTCAACCCTTTGCCTATTAGTACAGAAAATGGGCATTTTTGATTTGACAGGTTTGGCTCACATTTATTTGAATTGGGTTCAGGCACAGCATCTGAACATCTATGAACCCTGCTTGAACCAAAGCCAGGGCAGCTTGGCTCATACCTAGTCAATAGTAGTGGTAGTAACTTAGAGCACAGAGGTCAGTAGTTAATAATGTAGAGTTCACAGGTGAGTAGAATGTAATACAGAGTTCAGAGGTCAGTAGTTTGTAATGCAGAGTGCATTACTGGATTAGCATTACCGCTACATCTTTGTAATATGTCCCACTTGCCATCGAGCGTAGGTCCTGGACATCAAGTGGATATACCAGCATCATGGCGATGATCCTACAGCCATCCAATCACTTTTACAGCACTTGAAAGCCCCCCCACCTCCCTTTTAAAAAAAAGTTTAAATTAAATACTATAAAAACAACTTTAAAAAGTTAAAAGCATCCCTGTCCCCCTGGCGAATACACGCAAATGCAAATGTGCCCATAGGTCTGGCACGCACATGTGAACGGTGATTGCACCACACATATGAGGTATCATCATGAACGGCTGAATGAGGTCAATAGTTCATGATTAAATCTAAAAAGATAACCTGTAAAGGCTTTTAAAGCACCATCTATGGGCAATTTTAGGTACCGTAGTTTGTTGCCATTTCACAGGAGTGTGCAGTTTTAAATTTTGATATGTTTGGTATGTATTTACTCGACACAACATCATCTATATTTTACCAAAAAATGTATTATATTTTGTTTGTGTACACTAAAATTAATTTAAGTGAATGTTTTCCTGAACATTTGCATTTGATAAAGGGCTGCACAAATATTGTGCCCTTGAGGCCTCCTGGTTTCATAAGTTATATAATGTTTGGGGATTCTAAGTAATTTTCTGGCAAAAATGCAGATATTAACATGTATCCTATGTGAAAAATGTTAACATTGTCCCTGTAGGCAAGTGGTTAAAGCGGAGTTCCGCCTGGGTAAAATTTTTTAAAGTCAGCAGCTGCAGTATTTGTAGCTGCTGACTTTAAAAATTAATTTAATATACTTACCTGTCCTGGGAGCCCGCAATGTCGGCACCCGAAGCCAACCCGTTCCTCGGCTTCAGGGCAGACACCAGCATCCTTACTAAGGGAAATAGGAAGTGAAGCCTTACTGCTTCACAGCCTGTTTCCTACTGTGCATGCGCGAGTCATGCTGTGCTTTCTGAATGGTCCCTGCTGTCTTCTGGGACCTGTGTGTCTCCCAGAAGGCAGCAGGGGAGGGGGAAGGAAGAGGGGCTGTACATTTCGCAGTTTGCCGTACAAGATTGCAGCAATCCTTCCCCGGAGGTGAGAGGTGAGACTTTGGATAAGTCTCTATGAGCTTGACACATCTTACCACTGGGATTTTTGCCCATTCCTCCTTGCAAAACTGCTCCAGCTCCTTCAAGTTGGATGGTTTGCACTTGTAAACAGCAATCTTTAAGTCTGACCACAGATTTTCTATTGGATTGAGGCCTGGGCTTTGACATTTTCCCCCTTAGACCACTCAAGTGTTGCTTTAGCAGTGTGTTTGGGGTCATTGTCCTGCTGGAAGGTGAACCTCCGTCCTAGCCTCAAATCACACACAGAGTGGTACAGGTTTTGCTCAAGAATATCCCTGTATTTAGCACCAGCCATCTTTCCCTCAACTCTGACCAGTTTCCCAGTCCCGACTGCTGAAAAACATCCCCACAGCATGATGCTGCCACCAGCATGTTTCACTGTGGGGATGGTGTTCTGTGGGTTATGTGATGTGTTGGGTTTGCTCCAGACATAGCGTTTTCTTTGATGGCCAAAAAGTAAAATTTTAGTCTCATCAGGCCAGAGCACCTTCCTCCATACATTTTGGGAGTCTCTCACATGCCTTTTCGCAAACTTAAAATGTGCCATTTTGTTTTTTGCTGAAAGTAATGGCTTTCTTCTGGCCACTCTGCCATAAAGCCCAACTCTTTGGAGCGTACGGCTTATTGTCGTCCTATGTACAGATACTCCAGTCTCTGCTGTGGAACTCTGCAGCTCCTCCAGAGTTACCTTAGGTCTCTGTGCTTCCTCTCTGATTAATGCCTTCCTTGCCCAGTCCGTGAGTTTTGGTGTGTGGCCGTCTCTTGGCAGGTTTGCTGTTGTGCCATGTTCTTTCCATTTGGTTATGATAGATTTGATGGTGCTCCTAGGGATCATCAAAGATTTGGATATTTTTTTATAACCTAAACCCTGACTTGTACTTCTCAACAACATTGTCCCTTACTTGTTTGGAGAGTTCCTTGGTCTTCATGGCAGTGTTTAGTTAGTGGTGCCTCTTAGGTGTTGCAGCCTCTGGGGCCTTTCAAAAAGGTGTGTATATGTAATGACAGATCATGTGACACTTAGATTGCACACAGGTGGACATCATTTCACTAATTATGTGACTTCTGAAGGTAATTAGTTGCACCAGAGCTTTTTATCGGCTTCATAACAAAGGGGGTGAATACATACACACGCACATGCTAATTATCAGTTTTTTAATTCTGAAAAATAGTTATATGTATATATTTTTCTAATTTTACTTCACCAACTTAGTCTATTGTGTTCTGATCCATCACATATAATTCAGATTAAAAAAAAAACAACAAGTAAACTAAAGAATGTAATGTAACAAAATAGGTAAAAAGCCAAGGGGGTGAATACTTACATATTAAGGCACTGTATATGTATATACACACATAAAGACTTCTGCATGATAAGGGAGTCCCGCTTGATGTGACACATTCAAATTCAAGCACTGCACACTACTAGTTTTTGAGAAACAGAAATAATGTATGTAGTGTCAAAAATAATTTCAGCATGCTGGAAAATGTCTGTTGATGGTAAACTTCAGATTTTGAAAATGTAAATTAGGTAAGAAGAAAAAAAAAATTTCATGCCACATTTTTTTTTTAAAAGGACCATATTCACACCTTTGTGACACATTTTTTTTGCGACAGCATAGAACAGCCCATTGAAATAAACAGGCTGTCCTACTTGCGTCAAACGTGCCAAAGTAGCTCCTGTACCTTTTTTGGGTAGTGATCCTTGTGTGTTTTTGTACTGCGTATTTAGATGCTGCAAAACACGCATCTCCTAAGCTTGTTTGGGGTGGAAAGAAATGAAGGAACCGCAAGCGCGATGTGCATTTTGAGGCATTTTCCGCAGGTTTCTGGGAACACGTGAAGAAATGTGCATTTCTGCGTGTGTACCCAAAATGTGTATGTGTGAATAGGGTCTAAGAAAGTATACCAGGTGAAACACATTATGATCTATTTATAATTTTTTTTTTTTTACACAAGATTCATACAAATTTCACCCAGGATTCAAATATTTCTGTAATTGAATCTAATTAAAAAAATATTTGTACATCTTGAGTGAAGTTGTGTCACTCCTATGAGAAAACATTTATAAACGGACACCTTGATAACATCATAAAAAAAAAAAAAAAAAAAAACATGAAGTGGGACATGTTTGAAATGATCACATCAGGAACAGCACAATCATTAATTATCTGGCCAAATACTGAGGACTGTATAAGACCAGCATTACCATAAGCAGCAAAGGAGGGGTCAGCGAAGTGTGCTGCTACGTCAGTACAAACAATGGACTGTAATAGCAGTGAGCCTATCACTTCTACAACAGGCAGCTGTAGAAGGATTTTGTAAGGTTAGGGTTAGCTTGTTTCACATGAAGAATATGCAGTCCTGGGAGAAAAGCCTTGATCAGATACTTGTTTCACCATCAGCTGTTACTGTAGCAAGTATCTGATCGGCAGCGCGCACAGGAGATGGCCACGCTGATGGGGATGCTGAGGATGCCATATTTCACGTAACACCGAACGTATCTCTCCCAGAACAGCTTCCTTGGGAATGGCTGCTGGCTGCTGGCTGCTAAGGAACACCGAGCTTAGGAAAGAGACGCTGGGAGCCTGTGTTGGGAGACTACTTCGCATTCTGATCAGCAGGCTCCAGTGATACAGCACGTACAGGATCTACTACTACAGCAGATTGCAATCACAGCCATGCTTAGACCATTACAGCAGCCCAAGGATATCAGCTTGTCCAGAGCACTGAGGTTTGGACAGTAACAGACCCCCCCTTGCATCCTTTTATATGGACTAGGCAGGGGTATAACCAGAACTTTAAGGATCTGGATCTGTGGATGTTTTTTTTTTTTTTTTTTTTTATTTGCACAGAGGGAGCTTTTTCAGCAAACGGTGTCTGTTGATGCTGCTTGCAGTGCGCATGCGCTGCTCTATTAGGAATTATCACCTTGCTTCAGACTTTAGTTGCATTTGTTGAATCTTCTCATTAAGCATTGTTCTCTTTATTTAGTTACATTGAGTTAGTAATGTGGACGCTCCAAGACAGAGGATATTTTGGGATTGTGTCTATTCCTATGATGATAGCCATGGTGTGCTGTGCTCAAAGGTGAGATATGCTGCTGCAGATATGTGAGTCTGACATGATTTTTGATTACTGTTAGATGATGTATGTGGCATAGAAGGGGGGGTGGGGGTGGGGGGGGTATGTCTGAATGCTTGCACTCCAGTGTACATACTGACTCCAGTCCATACTTCTTACTCCCTCCAGCGTTAATGAGCCCAGCAACATGTCATATGTGAAAGAGACAGTGGATAGATTGCTCAAAGGCTATGACATCCGACTGAGGCCAGACTTTGGAGGTAAAAATATCCATCTATGGTCATATTTTATCCATGATGATAACATACACATTATCAGTGCTTCTTGTTGATGCACACTGCACATTGAATGCACACATGAAAAAAAAAAAACAATCAGCACCAACAATCCATCTAAAATACGATGCCTGAATTAATATGCAAATGTGTGCTGTGACACATCTGTCTGTTGCTTTTTCTTTCCTAGGCCCTCCTGTTGATGTTGGGATGAGAATAACTGTGGCAAGCATAGATATGGTCTCTGAAGTCAACATGGTGAGTACCCCCTTTGAATTAAACAGGAGCTAAAGTGCGCAGAGGAAAAAAAAAAGCGCTTGTATTTACTGCACTGAGTGCAGCAACTTTGTGTCAACTTGGTTTGCTCACAGGAACAAGAGGTGGCTTCACTCTTCAGTTGGTGTATTAAGTATTTGTTTATGTGACCCATACCTGTAGCAATATACAATGTACTTTCACCTAGGGTCAACGTACAAAACGCAAGAACTGTTCAGCGTATCTAATAAAAAAGAAGAGCAATGTGCAGAGTACAGTAACCAAGAGCCATCCATCAGAACGCATGCTTCAGTAAACTGAAATCTGATTGGCTGCTATGGCTTATTACTCTTTACACATGCTCTTTCCACTTTTAAATATGTCTGCATTGTTTGTAGTGTGTTCTTCCTACTACAGTACCAAGGACAGCTCCATGTGTTTTCTGCTTCTGGTCCTTGACTTTTATGATCTGGGGAGAGGTGTTCATGTAAACATCAGAGCTGATTTACTAATGGAGCAAAGACTGTTTTGCTTAGAGCAGGGGTAGTCAAATGTATTGATATGATAGGCCTCAAGTGCAGCCCCTGACATCACCAAAGGGCCATACATAAAATCAAGTGAACAATCATTAGCAGAGACAACAGACACGCAACAGGATATAGTCAAACTATGGGCATGATACAAAAGATGGCCAGAGACTGGGGACATGATAAAAGAGATGGCCAGAGACTGGGGACATGATAAAATAGATGTTCAAAGATTGCCAATATAATAAAAAGAGATGGTCATAGATTGCAGGCATGCTGTATTAGACTGTCAGAAAGTGTGAACATGCTATAGAAGTTGTTTGAGACTTTGGACAGACTTCAAAAACAGTCATAGATTGGAGACATATATTACATGAGGCTGATAGAATTCACTACTATAAAAGACCAATAGGGAATCACAGACTAGAATCTGCAGGGGCCTAAGGCCGCACAAAAAGTGCCAGGGAGGCGCAGGTTGGACACCAGGGGCTTAGAGAATAAAAAGATAGAGTTCACACTGAATACCCAATTATGTGTAAAGGAAGTTTAAAAAAACAGGAATGTTCTCACACACAATTGGATGATAGAGCTTCACTTTATTCACTAAGCTAAATAAACATTTGCCTTGCTTAGTAAACATTCTCTACTACTTTGATAACGGCACCATTATGTGTATCATGACAGATGGGAATGTGGAACAATCAATATGACAGATGACATATTATGTATCTTAGTTAACAGTGTCAAATAGTTTTGGTGAGTGGCATCATTCAAAGAGGATCTACCAAAGAAGCCATCTTTCAAAGAAAGATGATCTACCAAAGAAGCCATCTTTCAAAGTAGCCATTATTTCATGTAAAAGAAAAAAATCGTTATTTACCAAAAACATTTACAAATATTTAGAAACACAATTTAGAGCCATTTGGCATTCTATGTTATCAAACCATCAAGGCTAAAGCCCCGTACACATGGGCAGAATGTCGGGAGACATTTGCTGGTTAAAAAAAAACAGATGACATTCTGCGCGTGTGTAAGTCGGCCTGTATGTCGGAAAACCAGCAGCCAACCGACTCCTGATCAGCCCTCTCAGCCAATGGCAGAGAGCACTGATTGGCATGTTCTGGCAGGGGTGTCCCCCTGCCAGAACACAACAACTCAGTGGGGGAGATCACTGAACTAACCTCGTATGGTTAGTACAGTGTCTCCGACCGGAGCTGTCAATTTTTTTTCCTGCAACCTCACGGGGTACCCTGCTTAACAAAGGCTTATCAGGGCTAGGTTGAAATGGTCTCTTAAGGGATTTTCATATCACTGTAAAAAAGTTTTGCAACCCATTATAATGATTTTATAGGAAATATACATAGCAAATGTTATCAAAAGTGCCTTTACATTCACAAATGTGTATGTAATGATTACAAGCCCTTAAAGCTAAAATAATGTACACATATTAATTGTACATTTGTTAAATTTAGAACATATTCATGATTTTTGTATTGGATGTTGGATTGGTTAGGCCCCATGAACAAAGTTTGAAAAAAAGTTAGCATTTGCTCTAAAAGTGTATGTAAACCCTAACAATTAACTTCTTTTAGCTCTATTTCATTCTGTTAAATATAGCATTGTAAGCATTTTGTTATATTTGTTTGATAAGTGCAAAAAAAGATCGATCTTGTCAGAGGTTTAGAGCTTTCCTGTGTCCTCTACATACTTTCTATGTTATATTAAAGAGTCAAATAGTCTATTTAGCCTTCCTATTTATTTACTCAGACTACAGAATAAGCCATTTAGCCTTTATGTTGTAGAAAACAGGATGCTTTGAGTAGTTTATAAAACGATAACTGGGGGCAGGGCTCATGCCACAAAAATGGTGTGGGTTGTCAGCCCAGAAGTTTAAGAATTAAGTGAATTTCTGGTAGGTTAACAGTTATATATTTTTCTGTACTTTCAAGGCCCTTTAAGGGATAAAACTTGGGGAAAAGTGCATGTATTGTGGATATATACTGCATACTTTTTTTGCCTTGACATACGCTTTAAGATCAAAGTTTAAGGTCAAAATACGTGCTTTGAAAATGTTACAAATGCAATTGTATAAGTTCAGATATTAATGAAAATTTTGATTCCATTGGTCAATCTTTATGTTGTTTGAGTTGGTAAAAGTTTTCATGTTTGGACATCTTTATGACCAATAATTTTCTGAGAAGAAAATTCCATTACTATAGTTGCTAAAACTGCCTTTTTAGGGACTATAAAGGTTGTTCAAATCATGTTTTATATAAAAAGAAGGTGAAGTGGTGCCACTTATGGTCACAATGAAAACATACAGCAGGATCTTTGTTTTAAGAAATGTCTAATGTCATTTAAAGTAGAACTAAAGACAAACCTTTTATTTCATTTTGGATAGAGTAAATGAGGATTATACCCCCTAAAAGCGTTATTTTGCCATCTGTGCCACACTGGGGAGAATTCCTTTCACTTTCTGTCCCAAAGTCAAAACAGAAAGTGAGAAGATATCCCTCCAAAGCGAGGGAATCTCTGGTTGTCACTATGGTCATCAGAACTAACGTCCCCACTGGAAGATTTCTTTTCTATTCCTGTTCTGGAGACGACCCAAAATGTGGTATTTTCTTTCACTTTCACGCTCTGTAATAAAAGTACACAGGACAAATATAGAGCGTGAATCTCCCCAATTGGGGCGAAGACAGCAATGAAAACCTGACAGGTGTTCTAAATTATACATAGGTAAAACTAAGCGCCCTTTAAGGGTTAGAATAGGGGAGCACATGCGGGAGATCAAGGCCCGGGACACAGAGAAGCCCCTGGCCAAACACTTCTCCTTAGTACACGATGGCAACCTCAGAGGTATGACGGTGAAGGGCATTTACATGCTTAAACTTTCTCCCAGACGTGGCGATTTTAATCGCATATTATTACAGAAAGAAAAGTGGTGGATTTACCGCTTAAGAAGTTTACATCCAGTGGGCATGAACACCGAACTCAACCTCCAGGTCTTTCTTGAGGAATGATTAAGGGGACATTCCCTCCCCTATTCTATCCATCCTTCCTCGCCATCTTTCCAGTAGGCCCACGGAAGCAATTATTCCTATATCCATGTTTGATATACTCGGGCTTCTCTTTGTCTCTGGCCACTCTCCCATTCTATGACCCCCACTGTATCACAGTACTTTAGGCTTAGTTGCCTTCCCCAAAACTATTCTGTACCTGCTGTGGTTCACTGTCACCATAAGGACCCTTACCACACTTAATACAGGGCACCCCAGAACCTATACTACTCTGGGTTTGCTTCCCCCAGACAGGTATACCATATTCGTCTGGGGTATTATTGTGGAAGCTTAATATACATAGCCCCTTACTGAATCTCACTGAATGGCATCTCAACAATCCAACCAAATTCAGACCAGGCACTATACATTCAGGGTCCTCTATTTTTGGTTTTGATTTGTAGATTATGAATTAAGGAACTTGGTACGCGATGCATATTAGGTGAGATCGTACTTTCTCCACCTATATGTATCTATATTTGCAAAATCTATTATGCAAAACGCACAGTTCCCCTTCATGATATCTACTTACCTGGTGACATTCAATATTCCTATATAGGTCCGATACGTCCTTCTCTCAATGTCGACCCTCCATGTCATTATTCAGGTACCTCCCCATATACTTGGAATGTAACTTATTCCTTTTCCCTACTTCCTTTCCCCCTCCCCCCTTTTTTCCCCCCCCCCTCCCCATCCTTTTCCACCTCCCCCCTCCCCCCTTCCACGGCCATCCTACCTTCATGTATCAATATATATAAAAGTCATTTTTTCTCTATTCACGAATGGTTCCACATTGGAAACTATGTATGGACATATATCGTTAAACACTCTGTCCCTTTAAGAAAGATCGAATCTGGTGGGAGCCCCGCGTAGCCTTGTGCTACAAAAAGGGACGACGCAGGCTCCACCAATACGTCCAGACGAAGCTACGCAATTGTGCTTGCGAAACGCGTTGACGTCACCGCGTCCTGAGACGCCGGCACACCTCCCGGAAGCCAGCCCAGGCTGGGAGAAGAGACGGAAGAAATAGCGAGGAACTAACTGGAAGCTGATCCAACACAGGAGACGCTGAGACACCTGAGACATCAGGGACAGCACAGTATACTTCGTGGGGCCATACGATTTGAAGTCAACTGCATCGATCGGTAGATATCGATATACATCTGGTCACCGGGACAGTATCAGGTACCGCAACTCACTTCATGGGACAGATATACACATCCCTCTTTGACGGGACACTACCTGGTTTTTTGAGAGCTGACTGCAGCCCAAACTACCCCTGGGTGATTCAATTTAACGGTACCCCATCAGGCTGTTTACCCGTAGCAGATATCTACTATACTTTATCCCGGGACATTAATGAGCAATTGAAACCAATCCACTCAAACATTGACGCTGGTCTGTTTTTGCCCCTGAAAACCCTCATATACCGGATTGAAGTATCCACACATTCCCACCACGGTGGTGGAAGATATGCACCATTTCTACTATTTAGCAAGAAGTGTCCATTACTGCCATCTAAACTAGAGAGTGACTTTCTACAGTACATCTCTGCATTCCCCACCTTCCAGCATTTCTCCTGTGTTCCCTCCCTACATCCCTCCATCCCCATTCCCCTTCCCCTTCTCCCCACCCTTATTTTTGAGCTCGAGCTTCCATCGAATCTCTGTGTGGATTGCCTGATCCACAGGTAATCACAGCCATTATATATATATGTAATACATACACAGGCTCTCCACACACAGATTGCCGGCGTCCGGACGCTTTGTTTCATGTTGTCTATTTTTTGTTTAATGTTTATATGTCTTTTCACTTTATCTTTTAGTGTTGCTGTATCATATACTCACCGGGTGACTGGTAGAGTCATATGATGATATAACTGCAAATGTCATATATATTACATTGATCCGCATTTGGGATCATTCGTGATTACACTGACTTTCTCCCCTTTCTTTTTTGTATTTACAATAAAGTTACACTGTTTTTTATTCAAGCCCTCACTTCGTGTATGTTTTTGCCACTCATTTGGTCTCCTGGTTCCTGCCAGCCTTGATAGGAACATTCCAGGTTCTTTTTGTTTATTTTCCCTCTCTACTCTACCCAAAACTAAAAAGAAAAAATGCTTTTAGTTATACTGTAAAGTTGGACTGCAAACACACTAACATAGAAAATAACCTACAGGGAGTGGTGTTTATGATGCATATTCACTTATTTAAAGTATTTTTTGGGAAACTCTGGTTTTAATTGTTAAAATTAGTTCCAGTGATTCATTTGTTCATTGGCCGCTTTTAAAAAGGGAGGCTTGTACTGAATGTAGTTACTTTGTCACCATCTCATAACCACATACTCAAGCCCAGAGTTCAGCTTTAACAAGACCAAAAATAACTGATGTATTGTACTTACATAAACTTTATAACAAAACTGTGCTTTGTTGTTGCTGTGACATCTTCAAGAGTAAAACTCTCAACATGCATTGCTACAGTGTCATGCTTGGGGCCCATACAGAAAGTGGTTAAGAGGATGTTGATATAGACTAAAGTTGGCTTGATAAAAGGGTTTATTATTGCTGGTGAGTAGCTGAGAGCTGGTGGCTTGTGATGTTTCTCATGTACAGACCAAAACCTTGAACACTGTCACTGTGGTTCCTCAATACAGAGGGGTAAAATTAATAAAACTGGAGAGTGCAAAATCTGGTGCAGCTCTACATAGAATCCAATCAGCTTCCATGTTATTTTGTCAAAGCTTAATTGAACAAGCTGAAATTAGAAGCTGATTGGCTACCATGTACAGTTGCACCAAATTTTGCACCATAGGAGGCTAACAAATAGCAATATCCGTTCCATGTATGCTTGGAAATTTTCTTGGTAGGGAATGTTGTCAATGAGCTTGGAGTTCAGCTTTAATAGGAATGGGATTAAAGCAGCATTAAACCCAAATGCAAAGACAGAATATATTGTGGTTTACCTTTCCCTAATGTGGTGGTTTTATTTGTTCTATTTTTTAGGTTTGTCCCTCTTATCTTTACCTGGTGATCGGGCCAGTAATACACTTTCTGTGTTAGGGTGACTCCATTCTAAGGAGGAGCAATGGAGACACCTTTGGACAGCAGCACTGTCAATCTGAGAAGAGGGTAGTGTTAGATGCTCTATCAAATTATTGCTAAACTCCAGCTACAGAGCAACAGTGTTTTCCCTTTTGGGATAAAGCTTTTACCTAAATGAAAAAGCTAACCATTGAAAAATAACAGATCACTAGATGAAAATAAAGCAAAATAAATCCTAAAAAAAAGGAAACTATTGTAGCCACCACATTTCAAGGTTGGTAAGCCGGTAATTATTTTTTTGTTTTGTTTCTGGGTTTTTACAGCTTTAAGGCTCCATTCACACTGGAGAAATCTGCAGCGCAGACATTTTTTCTAGCTTTTTTTTTTGAGCGTTTTTGGAGCGGCGCCATTCATTCATTTCAAAAGAAGCTTGTGTACCAAATCTTGGCACAGAGCCAGGAGCGCTTGCGGTCATGATTTTTGTCACGATTGTAGCTTGATATGTCGCTCAACAATCGCAGCAAAATCGGCCCTCGTTCGGGGGGGGGGGGGGCCATTAAGAAATAATGGCATCGGAAATGCGTTCCACGTTTTGCCGCAATTCTGGAATTCAAATTACCTAGGTGTGATCGAATCCTAAGAAACCTTTGTTGTATTTCCACATCTTTCTATACAAGGTTTCAGACATTTTGAAGTTTGATCTTTACAGTATATGTATGCCTTGTTGTTTTTGGGGACTCTTGCTTACATTATATTAGAAATGTTTGTTTTGCTTACATGTCTGTAGGGTATTTGTGACTAAAATGGTTTAGGGTGAATTTTAAGTCAGTTTTTAATATAACTAAGCTGAACTCCAGACAAACAGCTACATAAAGAAACAAATTACATATATGAAATATATTTTACCTGCCAAGGAATTTGTAATTCTGTCCATCCTGTTCTGCAATTGCTCAGCTATGCCACACAGCACAGTGCTGGCTGACACATGAGGAGAGCTGATCTTTCTTTGTTGCAGCTTCACTTTCACTTACAGGTCTCCCCACTCCAATAGAAGGAGAAGCAACATACTAATGAGTTACTCTCTATGTCACTATGCCCTCTCCTTCTGTTAGCATGTTTCTTGCACTGCAGCATAGCCAACTGGCTTCGTGTGCCCCTTCTCTGAGCTCTGCACTACAGGGATTTCAAGAGGCTGGTACCAATACAAATGAAGGTATTTAAATATTTATAAATATATATTTAGGGACAATCTATTCATGATTACAGAGTTGCATTAATGTTGTGATCCATCATTATTAGAAATTGTATTATTATCCCTATAGAAGTAACAGTATGCTGAAATAATTCTGCAAAACAAAAAACAGCAAGTTCTGTACTTGCCCATAGTTCTATATTGCAAAGCTGAATTTGCAAAGAATATCTGGGGTAAAAAAACATTTATTATCTTTTTTCCTATAGGTAAAATGTGTTAGCTTTACATCTCCATCATACAAAACTCAGTAAACTTTAAAAAAAAAGCTTATTTAAAATACGATTTTGGTGTTTGAATTTGGAGAGTGTCCTTCTTAGGTGGATCAGGCCAAAAGAAACACCAGTATTAGGCTATAAGGGAGCAGTTAAGAATGTGACATAAAGATAGTCTGTTAAAGTGAGATTGTGGGGTCACCTTAGCTTCTAAGGGGGCAGGGGGCTCCAGGTCCATAAAACAAGCAAGTCTGGGCCTGTTCTATATGCAGAGCACCTGGAGATCATTAAAATCTTGGCATTTGTTGACCATGACAGTTTCCTGGTTCAACTCCTCCGTATCTTGTGCAGTTCCATTGGCTGCTGAATGTGATGGGTGGCCTTGCTGGCCAATAGAGAGACTTAGGTGTCAGGGAAGGTTGAGGCAGAATTATGCATAAGCTTGAGACTATACACACACACAGACATTCAAATACTGTAGCTCTTACAATTGTATTATAACTTATCATTTGTTCAAAGTTCACTCTGTAAAGTTTACCAAATTGTTTAAACTGGACAGTTCCCTAAGTATTTCTGCAAGATGCCATACAGAGTATTTTGCATCCTCTCTTTGTTTGTTTTTAGCCACTTCAACTCATAATTCTAATATTGTTTTTGTGATCCTCTCAGCCACTTAAAGTTATATTAAAGGCTTGGCTTTTTATAAAAACATAATAACAAACATGTCATACTTACCTGCTCCGTACTGTGGTTTTGCACAGAGCAGCCCCGATCCTTCTCTTTTTGGGTCTGCCCCCCCCCAACTCCCAGTGTCTCCAGAGCAAGCAGCTTTCTCCATCGGCACCCAAGCAGGCTCACTTCTGAGTCACAGCTCTGTGTGTAATCATTCACAGGGGGGCGGGACTGTCCCCTCTCACTCCTCATTGGTTTACTGTCTGTGATTGACACCAGTGGGAGAAAACGGCACCCGCTGCTGTCTCAGCCAATGAGGAGGGAGAGTCAAGGCTCACATGCATATCACTGGGTCGCGATGGGGCTTAGGTAAGTAATTAGGGGGGCTGCTAAAATAACTTCTGCCTTTAGAACCACTTTAAGCTGTTTATTGAGCTTGGTATCCATCAACCAGTGCTCTGGTTGTGTTTTTAACTTGGCTTCTTTAATTTTCATCTGCTTGTCATTGGGGGATACTGTAAGTGATATTGTCATTCTCTTGTTATACGTGCAAGTGGTTTATACATAGAGTTCAGTGTAAACTTGCAGTGCACTTGTAGTGCAAAATGGATTTAGCTTTCGTAAATAACCCCCTATGTGTCCATGTACTTGTGTTTAGCGGCATTTAGTGGCAGGAAAAAAAAAAAAACACTTCCAGTGCCTCCAGGTGCAGCAGCGTTTGGGCAGAAAAAAAAACGTTTGACCCTACTAAAAGCTGCTAAACGCTCCTAAATGCTAGGCACGTTCAGTGCTTCAGCATTAATTAATTTCAATGGCCAGAAGAAATGTTTTATTCTGGCCAATGAAATAAATTAAGGCCCAAGAGCTTGACGCCTGTAAAAGTGCCTAAATGCTTGTAAAAGCTTTAGACCTTTTTACAGGCATCAGGCATTGTTTCTGAAAAAACGCTGCTGGCTTCTAGGAGAGTTAATTAAACTTCCTGTGTGCATGAGGTCTAAAACGTAATGCCTAATGTAAATATACTAAAGGGTAACATTTACACTTGAATGTCCCTCCTCATTGATCTAATACGTATAGTACATCTGTTAAAAATTATCTTTCTTCCAAAATTACTTTACATACATAGTACCCCCTGTCTAGTCCCCAAGAAGTTATTCAACTATAAATATAATGTGCACTACCCTTTTGGGGATCAAACAGATTCCTAGAAATTCCCTACATACTCTAATACTTCCCTGATTTTTATCTTTACCGCCTTGCCCATGTCCATAAGTGGTTGGTACCCATGGGAGGCAACGCATGTACAGCTTCTGAAGCTGCAATCATGGTCTCATATGAGAATGTTACATGCAGAATAAAATGCACAAACTTTATCAAAACTTTTCCACGCAAAACAGTTTCATCCTTATGGGGACTGGGACAAAATCACCCAATAATCCTATATAGGAAAATTTAACACAGCCTCACTTTCTAAAAGCCACTTATGTCACATACTAGATTAATAAATGATAAAATGTATTTGTGATCTATATCACGAGGGACAATTCCAGGACCTGATATAATTATGTTTTCTTTACATATAACCTAAAATACTACTCATGCACAGTTAGGCCTTGCTAAAAACTAAAAATAAGGATCCCTCAAGGTGCAAATCCCTGCTAATGCCAGCTATGAATACATCTATAAATATATAAATAAGCCCCTTTACTCTTGAAACTACAAAAAGGGGAGAGAGGGGGGGAAAGGATTGGAGTGGGAGCTCTCTGTATCATATCATCAAAAACTCATGATAAAAACCCTGCTTGGGCAAAACCGACTCCAATGACATAAAAGAGGAAAGGAAAAAAAACACTGTGCAAGTACAAAAAGTCAAAGTTTATTATATCAAAAACACATAAATGGAATATCCAATGATAAAAACTGAATCATTCACAACGTGTCAATCATACTGTGATAAAAACTCAATGTCCACCATCCTTGCCCCTATCCAGTGACAGTAATATATATGTGGCAAGGAATGTGAAAATACAATATCTTCAATCCTGAGCAGCAATAATAAATTAAAATAGAAATTGCATGAATGTGAATGGGATGTGTAGCTAAGTTGGCTCCCAACGGGAAATGGATCCTAGGAAGATCAGACCCTTTTCCTAGGATCCAGGTCTCCCCTCCAAAAATTAAAAGTCAGCAGCTACACATACTGTAGCTGCTGACTTTTATAATTAGGACACTTACCTGTCCTGTAATCCAGTGATGTTGGCACTGCAGCCGATGTTTCCATCAGCTGTCAGGTGCTGCCGCTGCCATTGCCAGTAAGGCTTCATGGCCAGGTCCCTACTGCGCATGCGCTCTCTTACTGGCCCAGCAGCAGGGGAAGGAGGAGGAGGGGGGCCAGACTTGTGACGCACCTCACCATGGCGAGGTCCGATGGAAGTGGGGGCAGGGTACCTGTCAAAAACAGGCACCCGCTCCCCCCGAAAGGTGACAAATGTGGCACTGGAGGGGGGGGGGAGACAGATAAGCGGAATTTCCACTTTTGGGCGGAACTCAGTTTTAAGATTTCATTCTCCGCTCATCGATTTACTGTCTATGCCCCACGTGCTTCTATACTCCATTGTATGTTCCCAGAGGCTTGCACCGGTTTTTAAGGGTATAAAAAAAACATTGAGTTTAGCCAAAACACAAAAATACAGTACATGGAAAACCCTATTTCTTAATTGTACAGTCTAAGATACAGGATCTGTAGTCTTAACCAGGGGTTATATGCTACTACCTTCAGCTGATTGGACACTGGCAAAAAAAAAAGCTGCAGGGACATCTCCTGTATAACCCCTCCCACTTCCAGCAAGCCTGAGGTTTTTGCAAGTGTCCTTATATGATTAACATCTTTTCTCTTGAGAAGCATACCTTTTTATAATGTTTGCCTTTTCTTCAAGATTCCTGCTAACTATTTAAAGCTGGACATTGCCACTTTGGCTATTCTTTTGCAGCTTTCTGGATCAGTTGAACCCTAGGCTGAGACTTGGGGGACATACCCAAACCCCACATGGATCTATATGTTTCAGATGATAAATAGTTCCAGGGTTTCTGCTTAGACCTGCTCTGTTTCCTAAAGACTCTTAACATATTCCAGCGGGTCCAAAAGTTCTGCATGGAATCTGCCAGGTTGGTTATTGTCCTCCTTCAACCAGAAGACCTTCTTGCCTTCATGGACATCAGAAATGCTTACTTACACATCCCTATATTTCCATCTTATCAAGGCTATCTGCATTTTGCTGTGGGCAAACAACATTACCAATTTGTTTCTCTTCCCTTTGACCTGTTCACAATACCCTGGGTCTTCGTCAAGGTGATTGCCCCAGTCCTAACTTTACTTTGCTCTTGGGATATCAACATTGTGGGACACATGGGTGACCTCCTGTTAACCACTTGCCTGCAGGGCACTTTCACCCACTGCCTGTTTTTTCTTAGTTTCTGTTATAAAATTATGTAAATAAGTAGTTTTTTTCCTTCACTGATGGGCACTGATGAGGCTGCATTGATGGGCACTGATGAGGCAGCACTGATGGGCACTGATGAGAAGACACTAATATGCAGCACTGATGGGCACTGATAGGCGGCATGAATATGCAGCACTGATGGGGATTGATACACGGCACTGATGGACACTGATAGACAGCACTTATGGCCACCGATAGATGGCACATATAGGCAGCAATGATAAACACTGATAGGCGGCACTGATGAGCACTGACAGGTATCACTACTGGGCACTGAGAGGCATCACTGATTGGCATCACTGGTGGGCACTGACTGGCAGCACTGGTGGGCATTGTGTGGCTGCACTGATAATCAGGACACTGATGATCAGAGCCTTGATTGTCAGTGCAGATGTCCATGTTGTGGAATGCCGCTTACCGTCTCTCCTCTCTTCACGCTCTATTAGTGTGACCATGATCAATGATCCCCCAGCTGCACATATGCGTGGCAAGAATGGGAGGACATCATATGATGTCCTCCCAGAACGAGATTGCTCCCACCCCTCCATCATTTCACTATGTGGCAGGCGGGAAGCAGTTAAAGAACTAGTCTGCCCAAACCCTGTCAGCCAATGTTCAACGGACAGTGCGGACTCTGCAGACATTCAAATGGATCCTCAATCTCCAGAAATAATCGCTGGACCTAACTTATCACTTGGAGTACCTGGACTTGATATTGGATACTACCCTGTCTAGGACGCTACTGCCTCCGAACAAACTCCTGTTTTTTCCGCCAATGTGTCCAGACCCTTCAGTCCCAGAGCCAGCCCTCAATTTGGGCCTGCAGGAGGGTTTTGGGCCTGATCATGGCCCTCATGGAGGCAACACCAAACACCGTGTATCATTCCAGACCAGTGATCTGCAACACTCTTGCTGCATAGGACAAACAGACTCAGTATTAAGACCATCCTGTGCAACTGATATGCAAGTCCAGACTCTATTTGTCACTGTGGATCGCCAACACAGCACTAGAGCGTTGAGGAGCTTTTCTTTTTTTTAGAAAGCTCTTATGATGGTGATCCTTCTGTCAAGCTTGTTGCCCTCTCGATGCTGGGGACTTGGTCACTAGACGAAGCTTGACTTCCTATTAATATCCTGGAACTCTAATGCCGCGTACACAAGGTCGGAATTCCCGATGGAAACAGTCCGATGGGAGCTTTTCAACGGATTTTCCGACCGTGTGTATGCCCATCGGTCTTTTTCTGTCGGAATGTCCGACGGACTTTGGATTGAGAACCTGTTCTCAATTTTTCAGACGGAAAACCTTTCTATCGGATTTTCCGATCGTGTGTATGCAATTCCGACACACAAAATTCCGACGCATGCTCGGAAACAATTCGACACATGCTCGGAAGCATTAAACTTCCCTTTTATAGTGCTGTCGAACGTGTTTTATGCCGCTGTGTTACAGACTGTCGGAATTTGGTGTGACCATGTGTAGGCAAGACAGTTTGAGCGAAATTCCGTCGGAATTCCGACGGGAAAACCATCAGAGCTTTTTCCGACAAGAATTCCGACCGTGTGTACGCGGCATTAGAGAGGTCACTCAACCAGAATCCAGTTGGACAATGAGGTGGGGATGGCTTACGTTAACCATCAAGGAGGCACCAGAAATCATGCTGCTCAACAAAAAGTAGACCTGACTTGGTTGGAACTATGCATTCCAGCCCTGTCTGCCGCCCACATCCCAAGCATGGAGGATTACCAAATGTACTCCCTCCGTCAGCAATTGAAACCTGGGGAATGATCCCTCCACTAAGGTTTTTCAAGTCCTATGATACAAGCAGGATATTTTGGGTGTGAGTCTTCTGGAGTTCCAAGTTAAACAACAAATTAGACAGATTTGTCATCAGGTTTAGGGATGCTTGTTTCTTTACAGTGAATGTTCTCTTGACTCATTGGGCTCAGTACAACTTGATCTACATCTTTCCCTTTCTATAATGTCCTACTCATCTGCTCTATAGGATTAAGATGGAGGGAATCTGGACTGTCTTCCCCAGGGGCTGGTCCGGTATCCTGCTTCTCAGGTGCTGGCTTTAAGAGCATGGCTGTTGAAGCCCAGGTTTTGAAGGACAGGGACCTATCAGTTCTGGTCATCCCTATGCTTTTAAAGACCAGGTAGTTGACTTGTTTCGTTAGTTAAGGCCTTTGTGCAGAATGTCATGCACATTCTTTGCCTCTGTGTGTTCACCTAAACATAAATTAATTTAATAAAATTACATAAAAACAATACAAAAAGTGCACACAACACTATAATAACTGCTTGAACAAAAAGCCACTAGTTATGGCTTGATCTAACACATTGAATCAAATTACTGACTGTTTGAAAGGCTTATGATTTATGTAATATTATTAAATTGGTTTACACTATTTAAATTTTATTTTTCATCATTTATTGGGAAATGCTATATGAGATCTATCCACATGTGAGAAGAGGAATAGAAGTGAAACTGTATTACCTAGTTGTAATGTAAATAAGGAATTGTGGAGAACCAAAGGGATTATCAATTGAGCTTTTTCACCTTTCTGTTATGGGAAGGTAATAAGCTTGGTGTGTATGTCTCCAACGAGTCAAGGTGGGAGGGAATATTACCAACTTGGTTTTAGAAATATTTATTTGAGGACGTGGTGCAACATCCAGATTGATATGTGAGTTAGCAAGTTTGTAAGAGAAGAGTGAGGTGAGGAGTAGAGATTTAGATTTGGGTGTCATGGGTGTAGAGATGGTATTGGAAGCTCTGGGAGGAGGAAAGAGCAGAGTGTTAGAGGCCAAGGGAGTGTGGTTTATTGAGAAGCAGCGGGTGGTCAACAGTTTTAAAGGCCACAGAAAGGTCTATTAGTTAGAGTATGGAGTAGGTTTTAGCAGTTGGTTTTAGCAGTTAGTAAATCATTAGTGAGTTCTAGTAGGGCAGTTTCTATGGAGTCCTGTGAGCAAAAAAACAGACTGTAAGGGGTCAGAAAGGTTGTTTTCAATTAGGTAGGAGCCCAGGCTGTTGTAGAGTAAGCATTCAAATTTTTTACACGTAAATGGGAGCAAGGAGATAGGTCTTAAGTTGTTCAGGTTGGTGGGGTCAAGTTAGGGCTTTTTAAGTATGGGGTGATCTGTGCATGCTTTAGAGGGAGGAGGGGGCCAGTAGATAGGGAGAGATTGAAGATGTTAGTGAGAGAACATAGGATAGAAGAATAGGGTGTGCATAGTTGTTGTGAGATAACGGTATCCAGGGAATGATTGGTTATGGGTGGGCATGTGAGAAAAGTTTTGTAACCTCTTCAGTAGCAGCCGCTTGAAAAAAGGAAAGTGTTGAATGAGCTGTTAGACAGGGTATTTAGGTGGGTAAGATATCTCTACAGTGAAGGTGTCCTCACAAATTGCATCAATCTTGCTTTTGAAATTATTTGCAATATCTGGGGCAGTAGGTGAGTTAGTGGGTGGAGGGGGTGGGAGACAAAGCAGAGAGTTAAAGGTAGAAAAAAGGCAAAGAGGACTTCATGACAAGGTATTAATAAGAGTGACAAAGTAGGTTTTTTTGGCAGCACTTAGGCAGCAATTGTGTTTTAGGACAGATTTGTATATGGTAGAGTCCTGCAGGGATTTGGCTTTATACCACAGTCTCTCAAGAGGATGGCTATGTACCTAAGATTTCTGGTGTCATCAGTTCGCCAAGGTTGTAATGGTTGGGGCCTGATTCTCCATGTAGTTAGAGGAGCAAGTTCTTTCAATGATGATGATTGTGAATTGCTGTAGACAGAGGTGGCCAGGTTAGGACAGGACAGGGGTGAGATTTTGTCATAAAGGTGGCCAATAGCAGAATAGGGAAGTGGAGGGTTAAAATAGTAATCTTTTGATGCATGGAGGGTTAGGTGATTGAAGTCAAGGATATTGTGAAACTGATGAGGTTATGATCAGAAAGAGGAAAGGGGGTGTTGGGGTAATACAAGGTTAAGGGTGTTACCATTGGAGTGAGTGAAAGTGTGTTTCCATTGTGTAAGGTCAAAAGATGGGGTTATGTTGAGAAGTTGAGATGTAGCCAGGCTGTTAACAATAACAGGGATGTTAAAGACACCAGGAATGATATTGGGTATTTCAGAGGGGAGAAAGTACGGTAGCCAGGCAGAGAAGTCATCCAAAAGGTGTGATACTGGTCCAGGAGACTATTAAATCTTTATATTACTTAATGCCTAGTTATCTGTGATTTGGATTCATACCAAAATGAAGAGTGTGGGCCAGTGCAGCTGGCTGTCCCAGTGGAACTACTGTACAATCAGGTAATGCAAGTGTTTGATAATGAGATACTGTGTTAGGAATGATGTTTGCACTCTAGAACATCACATAACAACATTTTAACATTACAACAATTACTTAATGGTATCACACTGAGATGTGCTAAGACCTGTTTTAATAAATTAATGTTTTCAAGCTCACTGTGTTCATCACAGAAACAATTTCTGGATTGAGCACCTGTTCTTTTATTATCTGCTTACCTGAAATGAACAACTAGTGTTTTTAATGTTTTCTTTTTTGGATCTTTTTGAAAAACTATAGATCCAAAAATAGAATGCATATATGTTATCTCAAATTACCCTATTACAGTGCTGCATGGATCAATCAACAAACATATCACAGACTAATTTGGATGATCTCTTCATCAATACTACTGTCATCATCATCTTTAATTTAATGTCCAGTATCTTACCAGTTTCACATTACCATAGACTGAGCTGGCCAGCGCATTGATTCACCTTGCTACAAAGGTAAATAGGCCATTTCAATTTACTAGGGCAAAGAGAAATACATTGCAGTAACCTATTACATCCAATCACACCCATCCTGTTATAGTCAGATCAGATCATAAAGCATTCTGGTTGGATGCTATGGTTTGTTGCACTTTGTTCATATTCATTGTCCTTAACATTAATTTAATGAATATGTTTATAGGTATTTTATTGATTTACCTAATGACAGCTTGGTTCAGCTATGGGTCACTATAGTGGTAATGGTAATAAATGGGCTTGTTCTACTACTTTAAAGTAAATACTAAGCGTGATAGCAATAGCAGTTTGCACCTCACAAACACACAGTTAGTCAAAACTCAAACACTCACAGAACCGCAGCATACAACAGGAGAGGTATTAAGTCTCCATAAAGCAAGGCTCTTGTGCATGCTTGAATGTAGAACAACCACAGTTCAGCAATGAAGACCCTTCTCAGGCAGATTGCTTTTCTGTACCGGCCAGTTCAGCATCACCACTAAGTTTGCTTCTGGAAGTTTTTCCCTCAAAATGTAGCCAAGACACTCTGGCCTTCCCTGGGGAAATATTATCATCTTTCGAAACCAACCGATTAAAAATACCAATGGTGCCTAGCTGGGATGATGCATATCCATAAGTCTCCTTGGCAAAGACTACCAGAAATGATCAACAAAACATGGTAGAAGTAATTAGCACTGTGGTTAGGGAAACTTAACCACTTCATTACCCAGCCATTGCAATATGACGTTCACAAGGTGGATCTACTATCCTGGGTGGATGTCATATGACGTCCTACCATTCCTGGCTGCCTAGGGGGCGCGCGCACCCGCGGCGTTGCTCGGGACCCGGTGCGCGTGCCCTGCGGCCACGATGTCCGCCAGGCACCCGCGATTGCCCGGGAAAACAGCAGGACTGTGGAGCTGTGTGTGTAAACACACAGCTCCACGTCCTGTCAGTGGAGAGGAGACGGATGGTGTGTTCCCAGTATGGAGGAACACCGATCGGTCTCCTCCCCGTGTGAGTCCCCTCCCCCCACAGTTAGAATCACTCACATAGGGAACATATTAACCCCTGCAGCGCCCCCTAGTGTTAACCCCTTCCCTGCCAGTCACATTTACACAGTAATCACTGCAATTTTATAGCAACGATCGCTGTGTAAATGTGAATGGTCCCAAAAATGTGTCAAAAGTGTCGGAAGTGTCCGCCGCAATGTCACAGTTACGAGTAAAGTACTAGTACGACTACTAGTAAAAAAAAAAAAAAATGCAATAAATCTATCCCCTATTTTGTAAACGCTTTTTTTTTTTTTAAAAAATGGATATTTATTATAGCAAAAAGTAAAAAATATTGTGTTTTTTTTTCAAAATTGTCGCCCTTCTTTTGTTTATAGCGCAAAAAATAAAAACCGCAGAGGTGATCAAATACCACCAAAAGAAAGCTCTATTTGTGGGAAAAAAAGGACGTAAATTTTGTTTGGGTGCAACGTCGCACGACTGCGCAATTGTCAGTTAAAGCGACGCAGTGCCAAATCGCAAAAAGTGCTCTGGTAAGGAAGGGGGTAAAATTGCCCGGTGCTGAAGTGGTTAAACATCTCAAAGAGAGCTTGGGACAGATTTGGTTGGCCAGAGCCAAACCAGACCCCATAAGTCAAAGGCAGCAAATAATATTGGGGCAGCGTCCCTATACTTTAATAAAAATATCTTTGTCAGAAAACAACATTAGCCTTTCATGTTATGTTTTCTCAGTTTCTTCTCCATAAGGATACACATCAAAGGCATACCTGTAAAAGAATAAGTACATATTCACCTGTTCTGATGCCCATTAAACTCTGTGATGCTGCAAAACTCTTTCTGGACGTTTGTTGGGATACCTGCAGGGGTTCCTCCATCTGACCTAATTTCATCACTCTTTCCTGCAGTGATGTAGGTAAGAGGAAGGAAACTGTGAGAGCTTCTGGGTACCATGGAGATTGATACTCTCTTGATACTCTCTTCTGTAAGTGTTGTTTTTGCAGCAATGTTCAGGAGATGGTTTCACAGCATTGAAGAGGACTTTGCCTTCTATATAGCCATGGGGTCACTTTTGCAATCTACAAAAAAAAAAAAGCATTTATAGTGAACCTGATCTGGCCTAAAACATTTATAAAGTAACAACAGAGCAGAATTACAGGCACATTCCTATACTTGCAAGTTAGGTAGTGGTCTTCAAAGTGATGCCCGTGTACTTCTAAAAAAAACCTTGAATCCTAGATCCAGGCTTTACCTAGTCTATAGCCCATAGCAGGATGAAGCTTGACCACTTTTAGAACTAAACCCCACTCCCCGTCATTTAACAGCCAAATGCTAAAAAATGTCAATAGAAGCTGCTGATTAAAGGTTGTCATTGTTCAGGCTAATCTCAATATGGGCAGAAGTGAAAGCTCCTGGTAGAGTCTGGACATAAGAACGAACTTGTTCCACAGGGAAACAGCAATCAGTTTGAAGACTTGGGTATTTGCAGAAACCATAAGTTCCTTGCAATCCAACACTTTAGAAAATTTTTTGACAATAGACATTCACTTAAAAAACATGAAATGAAAAGCCATTGCATTTAGTCTTTTTTTAAAGGTGATTCTTGATTGTAAACCCATACTAAATGTATTTTTCTGGTATACTTGCAGAGGTATAAACCCCATTATTTTTGTACAAGGTGCTTTCTCTATTTGGAAACTATCAACATTAATTTTATGTTGGTGATATGTGACATTTCTATGTCAGTTGATGTCTACGAGTCATTGCTCAACCTTCAAATCTTAAACATTTCTTGTCAAAAAATAACTTGTTGGTTTTAACTTAAGAGCAGCCTGGCTTTGACTTTGCTTAAACGCACTGCATTTGAAAGATAAGCATCAGTGTATTTTCCCCTTGGCTGTCATAAGTCAGATGTTATTTGTACTGTGGCTTACTCAATGTGGACCAATTTTGAAGGCAACGTCTGTTCAAATTCTACCTGCTTTGGTTGTTTTTAAAAGTTTGCCCACAAATGGTTAAGAATGTATGTGTATCTGAATTCTTGTTGTGCAAACCAAATTGATTTATACAGTGTATATATATATATATATATATATATATATATATATATATATATATATATATTATAAACTCGATCGCCAATAGATGCAGATTAGCAAAGAGCAAAGGGCCAGCTTGCTGATATGTCTGCACATCTACCAGCAGGTATTCAAGATTTGCCACTTCTCATACAAATATGAATGCTTTTGCTTGCAAAAATGTGTAATCTTAGGAAAAGCACAATAAAAGCAAGTGTGTTACTACAAATCACAGGACTAATAGCAACACTGTGGTTTCCCTTCCACTGCTGAGACCCTAGTGTTCAGGGTGATAAGTAACTGGTGCATGTTGGGAGCCCTAGTAATATGAGGATGCTTTAATAAGTATGCTTAACAGGTGTGGCATAGCTTCAGTGGTAAAGATTTTACTTTTTAGAGTTGATTTACTAAAATTGATGCACAAAGAATTGGGTGCAAATCTGCATGATAACCAATCAGCTTCCAGGTTTTAATGTCAAAGCTTAATTGAACAAGCTGAAGTTAGAAGCTGATTGGTTTCTATGGACAGCTGTACTAGATTCTGTGTGCACCAGTTTTTGTAAATCGCTCCCTTTGGGAGAGCACATTTTTGGATAACTCAACTCTATGTTCAGATTAAACACTACCATATCCCAAGCTTAACCCATTAAGTTTGCACATACTGGGGTTGATTTACTAAAACTGGAGAGTGCAAAATCTGGTGCAGCTCTGCATAAAAACCAATTAGCTTCCATGTTTTTTCTCAAAGCTTAATTAAACAAGCTAATGTTAGAAGCTGATTGGCTACCATGTACAGCTGCACCAGATTTTGCACTCTCCAGTTTTAGTAAATCAACCCCACTGTATGTGTGGAACTTAAAGTGGAACTTTAGCCAAAACCATTTGTTTAGAAAGTGAGAAGAAATGTTTTAACGAGGACTAACATGAAGTTACTTAAAAGTCAACATTTGATCTCTGGCACCAGCAATAAAGGGGACAGGAAAAAAAAAACTATTTTCCAGGATGTGCCTTTAAAAGCATGCTACTTGATCCAAGAATAACATTTATTTTATTTGGGCAGAGTTTTGATAAGACAGAAAAGACAGAAGTGGGCAGTGAAAGTGGCCTCTGTATGATCTAGTTGAGTAATATTTTGTTTGGCCTATTGGGGTTGATTTTCTAAAGGCAAAGAGACTGAGCACTTTTGCAAGTGCAGCTGCTCCAGAGCTTAGTAAATAAGGGAGAGCTCTGGTGAATTCTTCCAATCATGTGCAAGCAAAAGTTTTTTATTTTTTATTTTCCTTGCATACAATTGGGTACTCTTTGTAAAGTAACGCTATACCTAATTTACTAAGTTCTGGAGCAACTTCACTTTTAAAGCTGCACAGTCTATTTGCCTTTAGTAAATAAACTCCATTGTGAAACAATCCACCTTACCTATAAAATCTCCTTTCCTATAAAATGATTTGAGAAGATGATAAGCTGATTTAATAGGCATATTTTAAATAAGTTAATGGTGCATGAGATTTTCCAAAAGTTTAATGTCTCTTTGCTACAATTTATGAACCTTTTCAGAATAGTATCTTTGTTAATTGGACAATTTGTCCAAAAATGTCAGAAGTGGACTACCTGGTGATTGCAGATGCAAAAGATATATTGGTAATGCAAGATCTTTGTCATGGTAATTATGTGGCAATTAACTAATATTAATCATTCACTAATAAAAATTCTGTCAAGTGCTGTCCTTTGTGGGCAATATAGCCTAAAATGAAAGTAACAATGCAGTGAAATGTTTTTGATGCTTTGCCCATGTTTGTATGACCATTGATATGTTTTTTAGTGCTCTACAGAAATGTTTATGAAAATGATGACAGTGTTTTTAATGGAAGCATTAACTGAAACTATGCACACATAATATTTTTCTTGTTTTTTGATAAATTAGCTAAATTATGTGTTTACAGTATGTTTACAATAGTTTGGGGCAAATTCTTTATTTTTTTTAAGTTTTTACAGTTCAACTTAATGTTTTATATATTTTTCATTATGATATAAAAAAAGTATTACAATTGAATGCAGGGTCCACATACAGTATGACTCTGTGTGATTGAACTACATACACCCGTCTGAACAGAGCAGACAGGAATTGGAAGGGAGGGTGGCTAAATATGTTGTTTGACTTAAGCTGCCCATACATTAGTCAGTTTTTTTTCATTTAACCCGCTGGTTGTATGAAAAACCTGACTGATTCCTCCATTCACACATTTATTGTGGGTGGGAGAATCATCCCCACTGTCTTTGTATTCTGACAGCAGAGAGAGTTCCCTGCTGTCAAAATACAAAGATCAAATTTAGTTTGCAGTGCTGATTGAACTGCTAAAATCGAACAAGGCGATGAACAGAAGTCGATCAGTAGATCGCCTTCTGTTCAACCACAGTGGCCACTGTATTTCGAATAAATTCTTAACTTAGGAAAAATTTGAATTCGTTATGTTACATTTGTTTAGATGCGGTATTCGTAAATTTGAAAATTTGAAAATGAGAAAAAACGAAAATTCAAAAATCCGAAATAATAACTAACTAATTATAACTATTAACCACTTAAGGACTGGGCCTCTTTTTTAGATGTGTTGTTTACAAGTTAAAAACAATTTTTTTTGTTATAAAAATAAGGAAAAACCCCCAAACAGTATACATTTTGTTTTCTAACACCCTAGAGAATAAAATGGCGGTCGTTGCAATACTTTCTGCCACACTGTATTTGCGCAGCGGTCTTACAAGCGCACTTTATTTAAAAAAGATAAACTTTTTTGAATAAAAAAATACAAAATAGGGGATAGATTTGTGATTTTTATCGTGACTGTGACATTGCGGCAGACAGATCGGACACTTTTGACACTATTTTGAGACTATTGACATTAATAAAGCGTTAAATGCATTTTTAAATGCTATAAAAATGCACTGATTACTGTATAAATGTGATTGGCAGGGAAGGGGTTAACACTAGGGGGCGCTGTAGGGGTTAAATGTGTGTCCTAGGGAGTGATTCTAACTGGGGGGACCGATTGGTGTTCCTCTGTACACGGAACATACGATCAGTTCTCCTTTCCCCTGACAGGACATAGATCTGTGTTTACGCACAGTGGCCACACATGAGCAACCACAGAAGCCCAGCGGACATCGCGGCCGCCGGGCATGCACATCGGGCCCCCAGTGATGCAGCGAGCGCACACGCACTCTCCACAATGCCGGGAAGCCGAGGACGTTATATGATGTCCTTATCCGTACCATGAAAGTCCACAGTTGCTTCAATTTTTCTGCCATTTTTATTTTATCGTCATATGATGTCCACCCGCAGGGAGGAAGGGTTCCTGCTGCCGTCATTTTACTATACGGCAGTAGGGAACTGGTTAATAATAATAAATAATAACAATTAAAAAAAAGTTTTTATTATTATTACTATTATTATTTATTATTATTAATTTGTTATGTTCCATTTGTTTAGATGCGGCATTCATTATTTCGGATTCGCAACTTTGGATAAATTTGTATTCGTTACCCTCACTAACAGCTAAATTTGAAAGGAAATTCCAATACATATAATTTAATAGTTAGTATTTTCAAGTTTTCGGGTTTTCAAAGTTTCGAATTTATGAATTTTCTAATTTACAGAAAAAATAGTTAAACCGTTTTTTTCATGAATTTAAATATTGCCGAATTAACAAATTTTCGTTGAAAAATGAATTAGGAACAAAACAAATTGCACGTGTCTAATTGCCAGCTTTCTTCTGCCTTGTGTGTAAATTGGAGTTTGAGCTACTAAAGCATGCAACAGGTAAAAAGCAGCCTTGGAGCACCTGCGCTACCTAGATCAAAAATATAAACTGTATTCATGATATTTGTATGATAGTATATTGTAAATGTCATATATGAAAAAAATATTTTTCCATATTCAAAAAAAATATCTGTTTTTAAAACATATATTTTAGTACTGAACACAACAAATAGGAAAATATATACAAATAAACCCTATAAATTGCTTTTAATTGCAACATGGAAACTGGTACTGAAACAAACATTCTATGGGTAGCATTATCTCTAGATTGTTTACATTATGACCTCTGTTCACATAGCTTGATTGGAATTCATTGTTAAACTGACACTATCAATCAACCTACTGTAGAAAAGCATAAATGTTTCTGTTTTACAGTGCACCTGTAATACATGCAGTATCCTTTTTTTTTTTTTTAAACATATTTTTATTGATATTTTCACAATACACCTATCAAAACAGTTGACAGGTATGATATACAAGAATCCAACTTAACAAACATACAACGGTATTGAATAAGCCTTAGTAAAAATATAAGTGCGGGGAAGCAGTATCCTTTTTAAATAGATGCCTTATATTTGAATCTTAACACCAGATAGCTGGTTCTGGACCCAAAGATCTGAAATTCCAGACAAGAATTTTTTTTTTCTAAAACTCAGCTCTCCTATGTACCAATATAGCAATTAATTAATATACCAATATAGCATTAATGTACTTATTTTGCAAAAATAAAACAGCTTTTCATTTATTCTACACACGTTTAACTCACTGTCCTCATGGCTGTTCAAAAACACTTATCCATTACTTCTGCCTTACTTCTTGAACTGACTATAGGTCATGACACAGGAAGGAGTTGACCAGATGATCTCATTAGCACACACCCTGCATCATCTACCCTCAGCTGGTCAAGTCCTTCCTGTGTCATGACCTAAAGTCTGACCAGGAAGTAAGGCAGAAGTAATCAAACAGTGTTTTTGAACAGCTATGAAAAGAGTGAGGTAAGCGTGTGTAGAATAAATGGAAAGCTGTTTATTTTTGCAAAATAAGTACATTAATGCTATATTGGTACATAGAGGATCTGGAATTTAGAAAAATAAAAGATGAACAAAGGGGAACTTAGTCTTTAAAGCAGCAAAGTCCTACTGGAGGCCAAATGCGGCTCAAAACTTGATATGTAGTAAGCCTTAAATGTTAAGTGTACTAAAAAGTGCTACATTAGGAGTCTAGTGGGCTGAATCATCTAACAGCTTTATATATACAGGCGGTCCCCTAGTTACAAACATCCGACTTACAAACGACTCCTACTTACAAAGGGAGGGAGACAACAGGAAGTGAGAGGAAATCTACCTGGAAGGGAAATTCACTCCTGTAAGAGTTATTATGGGAAAAGGTACCTCCACTGATGCTTTAGAAAGAAAGAAAGTGAGGTGAAATCTTCTGAACAGGGGCACAGACAGCAAAACAAATATTACAGGGGTGTTAACCCTTCCCTATGCTATCCAAAATCCAAAAAATGTATCTGTTACAACTTACAAACAGATTTATCTTAAGAACAAACCTGCAGACCCGATCTTGTTTTTAACCCGGGGACCGTCTATATATTGGTCTTGCTGACCTTAGCATTGAGGTCTCCCTGCCATAACTCCAGGCTTCACTTTCAACCACCTTGGATTTAGGGTCATCCCATGCCTGTTGCCTTCTACTAATTCAATATAACCTGCAAATATAAAAGACAGAGGGGGTCTATTCATATTGGCCACTGCAAAAGCGGAAGCTTGGGAAAAACGAGCACAGAGGAATTGCTGTGGTGTTTCTTAAGAGATAAATGTTTGGCTGTATTGTTTCTCCAGAATCTGCCACAAACTGAAATATCAGACTTGTTTTTCTTTGCAAATGTACTCAAAGGAGCACAACTATTAGCAGCATTGATCACTGTATCAGTCAGTGCAGAGTGTTGCCCAGGCTTCCTTTCTCTTGTGCCTATGGAGATCCAGAGTGCTCAATTGCTGTCTATTGAGGCATTGGATAGTCATTGTAATTCAGAGAAAGTTCGTAGCCTCCCTGGCGGTATTCCCGAGTCTGGCTCGGGGCAGGAACTTCAGTACCAAAAGCGGTAACCCCGAGCCAGACTCGGGCTTGCGTTGCAGGATACAGGGGGGGTTACTTACCTTGTCCCCTGGATCCTGCAATGTCTCCCCGCTGTGTGAGCGAGCCGTCTGCTCGCTCGATTCACACAGTGCCGAGTGCCGCTGATCTCCGTTCCCTGCGACGTTTTACGACGCACGGGAGCGGAGATCGGCGCCAAATTCAAAAAAGTTTAAATACAGTGCACATACAGTACTGTAATCTTACAGATTACAGTACTGTATACAAAAAATATACATCCCCTTTGTCCCTAGTGGTCTGCCCAGTGCCCTGCATGTAATTTTATATAATAAAAAGGTTTTTTTTCTGCCTGGAAACTGGAGATTGTCCATAGCAACCAAAAAGTGTCCCTTTATGTCAAAAGTGGTTTTAGACCAGCTAGAAAACACCAATAATAAATTAGAATCACAATTTATCATCAAACACTAAATTTAATGACAGAGACTATTCTGCAACTGAGCAAATTTCTGTGTTTTTGATTTGATTACATTATTGAATAATTTTTATATATATTTTTATTATATTATATTTTTATTATATTATAATTTATGATTTTGTGTTTCAAACTTTACCATACCCGGGATGTCTACTAGACTCTGGTTCGGACAGATTTAAGTGAGTTATTAATAAGAATTGCATGCCTACAATATAAAAACGCCAAATTTCCATGCAAAATAATTGTACCGCTTTCAGCACAAAATTCGAAAGAGAGAATCATACCGCCAGGGAGGTTAATCAACTAGAAGATAATAGCAAAGCATAACTATACAGTGGGGCAAAAAAGTATTTAGTCAGCCACCAATTGTGCAAGTTCTCCCACAAAGATTAGAGAGGCCTGTAATTGTCATCATAGATATACCTCAACTATGAGAGACAAAATGTGGAGACAAATCCAGACAATCACAGTGTCTGATTTTTGAAAGAATTTATTTGCAAATTATGGTTGAAAATAAGTACTGTATTTTCTGGCGTATAAGACTACCTTTTACACCGAAATTACACAGACAAAAAGCGGGGGTCATCTTATACGCCGGGTGAAGAAGCCGCCAGATGGATATCAGTCCGCCGGGCGCTCTGTAAAATTGTAATATGTATACAGTATGCGCCGCTCAGCCAATCCCGGCGGGCGATGCACTCCGATGAATACAGAGCCTGCTAAGCCTGCTCGGATTGGGTAACAACCTCTGCCAATCCGAGCAGGCTACATGAGTCAGAGCGGAGCAGGCTGATGTCACAGCCTCTGCCAATCTGAGCAGGCTTTGTATCCATCAACAGATTAGTAAAATACAATGCCTGCCGTGATTGGCTCAGCGGTGCACACTGTCTGCACACTGTATTCTGAAGTGTACCTGGTGCTACTGTACTAACACAGCATCATATACTGTGTGTACTTGGTGCTCTACATATTAACAAAGCATCCTGTACTGCACATCCAGCTCCAGATCTCCCCTAAAATACAGGTATGATTTATGGTGCTTTGGAGGAGAGGATTCATTGTTGCTGCCTACCAATTGTGGGATCTCTGGGACTTGTAGTTCACCAGTTTCCTTTTTCTGATGTTAAGTCTGATATTTAAAAAAAAAAAAAAATTTCTGATGGTTTTTTGTAAATGGTGTTGCCTCGGAAGGGGGGTAGTCTTATATGGCGAGTATAGCCCCAAACCTAAGTTTTCACTGGAAAAATAGGGGGTCGTCTTACACACCTAGTCGTCTTATACGCCGGCAAATACGGTATTTGGTCACCTACAAACAAGCAAGATTTCTGGCTCTCACAGACCTGTATCTTCCTCTTTAAGAGGCTCCTCTGTCCTCCACTTATTACCTGTATTAATGGCACCTGTTTGAACTTGTTATCAGTATAAAAGACACCTATCCACAACCTCAAACAGTCACACTCCAAACTCCACTATGGTGAAGACCAAAGAGCTGTCGAAGGACACCAGAAACAAAATTGTAGACCTGCACCAGGCTCGGAAGACTGAATCTGAAATAGGCAAACAGCTTGGTGTGAAGAAATCAACTATGGGAGCAATAATTAAAAAATGGAAGACATACAAGACCACTGATAATCTCCCTCGATCTGGGGCTCCACGCAAGATCTCACCCTGTGGGGTCAAAATGATCACAGGAACGGTGAGCAAAAATCCAAGAACCACGCGGGGGGACCTAGTGAATGACCTGCACAGAGCTGGGACCAATGTAACAAAGGCTACCATCAGTAACACACTACGCCGCCAGGGACTCAGATCCTGCAGTGCCAGACGTGTCCCCCTGCTTAAGCCAGTACATGTTCAGGCCCGTCTGAGGTTTGCTAGAGAGCATTTGGATGATCCAGAAGAGGATTGGGAGAATGTCATATGGTCAGATGAATCCAAGGTAGAAATTTTTGGTAGAAACACAACTCGTCGTGTTTGGAGGAGAGAGAATGCTGAGTTGCAACCAAAGAACATCACACCTACTGTGAAGCATGGGGGTGGCAACATCATGCTTTGGGGCTGTTTCTCTGCAGAGGGAACAGGACGACTGATCTGTGTACATGAAATAATGCATGGGGCCATGTATCATGAGATTTTGAGTGCAAACCTCCTCCCATCAGCAAGGGCATTGAAGATGAAACGTGGCTCGGTCTTTCAGCATGACAATGATCCCAAACACACTGCCCAGGCAACGAAGGAGTGACTTCGTAAGAAGCATTTCAAGGTCCTGGAGTGGCCTAGCCAGTCTCCAGATCTCAACCCCATAGAAAACATTCGGAGGGAGTTGAAAGTTCGTGTTGGCCAGCGACAGCCCCAAAACATCACTGCTCTAGAGGAGATCTGCAAGGAGGAATGGGCCAACATACCAGCAACAGTGTGTGACAACCTTGTGAAGACTTACAGAAAACGTTTGACCTCTGTCTTGTCATTGCCAACAAAGGATATATAACAAAGTATTGATATTCACCAAATTTTTTTCAACCATCATTTTCAAATAAATTCTTTCAAAAATCAGACAATGTGATTGTCTGGATTTGTTTCCACATTTTGTCTCTCATAGTTGAGGTATACCTATGATGACAGTTACAGGCCTCTCTCATCTTTTTAAGTGGGAGAACTTGCACAATTGGTGACTGACTAAATACTTTTTTGCCCCACTGTATACTTTCTCAAAAAACTGTTAACATCTGACCATTATGAGGAATCAGGGATTTTGTGTGAAGTCGTTGGATAGTGAAATATCTCAGCACTACTACAGACATATAATTGTCTTGAGTATCTGGAACTGAAGCCTCATGGCTTCTTGAAGCCCTGATTGCATTCCCTTTCAGTTTTTCATCTTTGTTTTTACCCAGGATAATTTGCTGCAATGATTGTTATGCTATATAGGGTTGATTCCCATGTTTTGACCCTGTTATTTTAAGTTGTATTTGTGCCTACACTTATAAACCAATATGTTTAGCTGAACAAAATATATTGATATAAAAGTGCTACAAAAAAAGCCAGCTAGGAAAAATGTAATCCAAGCAAATACAGTGTCTTTATAGTAACAAAAGATGGCAGCCTTATGTTTTTGTAGCTTAATAGACTAATCCAGAACTCTTTTTTGCATCATTGACTGCTGTGTTTCTTTGATATTGGTCAATTCTGGGATTGCCTAATTGTTTTGTTCAAAAACAATTAGTCCAGGTACTGTAGCTATTTTAGCCTTTTTATGACTATGCTGCAGAATCTTCTCATTGTCTGCGAGTTAGTATCTCTCCATTCTTCTATTTTTTAATGTAGTGTTCTGCTGAATCAGATCAGCATAATTAGCAGAGAGATTAACACAATTAGAAGTTAGGAGATAGTTTAAGCTATTCTAACAGCTGTGAAGTGGAAAATGTATAATTATATGGATGAAATATTTGGGGTGTGATTTTCAATTCAGTAAAGAAATATCACGGTTGGAGCAAAATGTTTTGATATTTTACTGTTCTAGAGAGCGTCTGTATTCTTAAATACAGAATTTAGGAAACGGTTCATAGTAAATTCAGAACTGCCTGGATCTGCAATTTAGATATATAATAATGTACTTATATATACTTATATACTTATATATCTTCCATAAGTTAAATATTATTGCTAATATAGAAAAAGATGGAATTCTATACATCAAAAATGAGTGCAACTCAAATGGTCCTTGACATATTTCAGTCTTATATGATGGTAGGTTAACCAACCAAGCCAGACAGGTCAAGCAAAGTGGTCTGACAAAGCATCAGTCAGTTACAAAGGGTGGAGGGGAGGTCTGTTAGGGAGCAGCCTAGGTGTAAAACAACATTTATATGAGACAAATACTGGGAAATTAAGTTTACACAAGAAAAAAGATTATAATGTGTAGTTTGCTCTTGAAAACAATATGTTGGTTGGGGAGCACAGTTTCCTCTTACGAATATATTGTTTATTATCTTTATAACCTTTGTGCACATATCTCAACTGTTATAAAATGCAGGGCAGTGTGGATATAGGTGTATGATATATACTGTATATACTATATATATATATATATATATAGAGAGAGAGAGAATGAATGAATGAATAACTTATATATCGCTACAATGCGAACTGAATCGCCTCAAGGCGCTGTATTCGTGCTTTGTTGTCGAGCTTCTAGAAGAGGTAGGTCTTGAGTTTCTTCCTGAAGGCCTGATGGTTTTCTTCCATGCGGATGTCGGTTGGTGAAGCGTTCCATAGCCGTGGTCCTTGGACAGCGAATCTCCGTTCCCCCTTTGATTTGTAGCGGGATTTAGGAATGAGGACGAGATTTTGATTAGCCGATCGAAGACTGCGATTGGGTATGTAGTGTTTTATTTTCTCGAGAAGGTATTGCGGAGCGTCTCCATAAGTGCATTTGTAGGTGAGGCAGAGGGTCTTGAAAATGACCCGATTCTTTACAGTTAGCCAATGTAGGCTCCTCAGGGAAGGGGAGATGGATTCCCAGGGTTTTTTTCCTGTTATCAGTCTTGCCACCGTATTTTGGATAAGTTGTAAGAGCGCAAGTTGGTATTGGGGTAATCCTATGTAAAGGGAGTTTGCGTAGTCAAGTCGAGAATTAATGACTGTTCCAACTACCACTGCTTTGTCCTCCTTTGGAATGAAGGGGATGAGTCTGCGTAGCAGATGGTGAGAGCCACTGACTACTGCTCCTATTTGGGCATCCATTGACATTTCTGAGTCAAAAATGACTCCGAGACTCTTGGCCTTGGTCCTAGGGGCGATGGTCTGTCCAAAGATGGTGGGTGGTGTCCAAGGGATCTTGGTTTGAGGGTTTTGATTTGCATGTAGAATAAGAAGTTCAGTTTTCGATTCGTTAAGTTTGAGGGAGCTAGTGGTCATCCAGTCGCCTATCATAGTGAGGCATTTTTCTAATTGCTGATGATGGTCTTTTTGTCCGGTGATACGAAAATATAATTGCGTGTCGTCAGCGTATGAAGAGAGAGAGAGAGAGAGAGAGAGAGAATATATTTTATATATATATATATATATATATATATATATATATATATATATATATATATATATATATACACATATTATAAAGGATGAAGAAATACTGAAGATATACAAAAAAGTATGAACTCAAAAGATTGATAACATGGGGAACAAAACAAGGAGGAGCAGTGCCGGTCCATCCATACAAGGCACAGGGGCATGCCCGTCCCCTAATGTACATGCAGGGCACCAGATGCATGGATTTCAATGTTTTTTTTTTTTTTTAGAAGCACATGATTAGAGCCTGAGGCTATAATTGGCTTAAAAAAAGGGTGGGATCGGGGAGCAGAGGACTGCGCCTGAGCCAACCCAGTTGTAGGACAGTAGCAAATTAATATTCACTATTGTCTTATTGATTCTCCTCCCGGCCAATCAGGAAGCTGGTCCTGAGACCCATTGGCCGAGAGGAGGAGTGATTCTTTTGGCCGCTGATGAGGAGGGAGGAGTTGCAGGGGAGGCTGCCGAAGTCGAGGGCAAGGAGACACATGATAAGGCCGGCGCCCGAGGAAACACTGCCCGAGACCTAGATGGGGTAAGTGCGGGGCTGGTGACTGACCAGGGGGGGGGGGGGGGGGGGTTGGTGGTGCTTTGATTGCTTGCCCCCTCCCAAAAAATATACCAACAGCCGCCACTGTGTAGGAGAAACTTAAAAGGTGTATCGAACAGGAAGCTGGTAAGATTTTAGGGAAGAAAATGCAAGCGAAAATTAAAAAACAAAAACAAAATAAAGAAATGGTTTGATAAAAAAAGAGTACAGGCTAATTTGTATTTGTATAAAACAGACTATAAGTGTAGTAGAAGAAGACTACAATCAAAAAAAAGAGAAAAGATTTTCAAATTCAAAAGAGAGAATGTGAAAGAGAGAATTTGAAGAAAGGGGAGCAGCTTAAAGTGGTACTAAACACAAAAGCAAACATTTATTATAATGCAGCTTATCAATTCTTAGATCAGATGGCTGCATTCATTTTCTTTTTTAGGCTTTCCTTTTTCTATTTTCATCTTGTGATCCAGCCAGTAAGTCTGTTGTTTTTTTAAAGAACATGCTCCAGCAGAATGTATCAGTTACAGAGATAAGGCAAACCATTTAACAATAGCAAGGGTGTTTACAATGATCAGCTTTTAATTATTTATGTAAACCATTATCCCAAAAGGGGTAATAAAGCCCCATACACACACGGTCGGATTTTCCGATGGATTCTGTCCTATCGGACAATGTTTTTGGAAATTCTGACCGTGTGTAGGCACCATCGGACAGTTTCCATCGGATTGCCCGACGGACAAAGTTCTATCTCCTGCTGGAAAAATTTTCCGACAACAAAGTCCGATCACACCAATTCCGATCGTGTGTAGCGAATTCCGACGGACAAAGTGCCACGCATGCTCAGATCACATTACAAGACCAAAGCTATTGGCTACTAGCCTCTACGTAGTCCCGTCGTAGGCAACAAACGTCACCACGTTAAGAATGATCGGATTTTCCGACAACAAAGTCCGACCGTGTGTATGCAACACCAGTGTCGGACTAAATCCGTCGGACAAAATCCGATGGATTATGTGGTCGGATTTTCCGACCGTGTGTATGGGGCATAAGACTGAAAATGCTGCTGTCCAAAGGTGCCCCCTGTGCTCATTCATCGAGAGTGGGGGAACTCTAATACAGCAGGTGTCTTACTGGCCAGATCACCAGGTGAAAACAGAGGGGAAAAAGCCTGAAGTAAACTGATGTAGCCAACACATCTATTGATAGGTAAGCTGCAATATATAATATTTTTGGTTTTGGGTTTAATACCGCTTTAAAGGGTAACTCTGTTATCTTTTTTTTTTCTTTTAATTTGCTCTGCCTAACATCTGAATGTGGCCCAGCGGGTGTTATGCCCCGTACACACGGTCGGAAATTCCAACGGAAAATGTCCGATCAGACCATGTTGTCGGAAAATCCGCTTGTGTGTGTTCTCCATCTGACTTTTTTTCCGTCGGAATTTGAGTGCAGGGTCTCAAATTTTCCGACAACAAAATCCTATCAGACTTTTTCCGATCGTGTGTCGAGAATTCCGACGGACAAAGTGCCACGCATGTTCAGATCAAATTACGAGACCAAAGCTATTGGCTACTAACGTGAACGTAGTCCCGTCGTAACGGACGAACGTCATCACGTTCAGAATGATTAGATTTTCCAATAACTTTGTCCGACCGTGTGTATGCAAAACCAGTTTCGGTCAAAGTCCGTCAGAAAAAATCCGATGGATTTTGTGGTCGTGTGTACGGGGGCTTAGAATTTTATCCATTCCCCATCTGTTAATGTTCACTGTGCAGCCCTACTCCAAGCCTCAAAGATTTTATTTCTGAAAATGGTTGCTTCTTATGGAATTCACAGTCCTATTCATTTCTATGGGAACGCCATACTCCAAGAGAACACTTGAGACTGCCATGGGTTTGAAGTTCTCATAGGAATGAATGGGGCCATAGAAAGTGCAGTATGAAACGCTATTCTTGGGAGGAAGGCTGTGTGGTCCAGAGCAAAAGCAAACAGTACGATTGTTGGATCGGGGTTGAAGGTAAGTATAACACCAGGTATAAACAACAAAAATTGTACAGTACAGTTGTATTTAACCACTTGCCTACTGGGCACATTTACCCTCTTCCTGCCCAGGCCAATTTTCAGCTTTCAGTGCTGTCACATTTTGAATGACAATTGTGCGATCATGCAACACTGTGCATAATATGAAATGTTTAGCATTTTTTTCACACAAATAGAGCTTTCTTTTGGTGGTATTTAATCACCACTGGGTTTTTTATATTTTGCTAAACAAACAAAAAAAGACAGAACATTTTGAAATAAAACAAAACATTTTTTATAGTTTGTTATAAAATTTACCAAACAGGTAATTTTTCTCCTTCAGATATGCTGCACTGATGGGCACTGATAGACTGCACTGACAGGCACTGATAAGGGGCACTGATAGGTGGCACTAATATGGGGCACTGATAGGGGGCACTGATAGGTGTCACTAATAGGGGGCACTGATAGGTGGCACTAATAGGGGGCACTGATAAGTGACACTGAGGATGAGGCATTGATGGGCAACACTGATGGACACTGATAAATGGCACTTGTGGGCATTAATTAGCAGTACCAATGGGCACTGATAGATGGCACTGGTGGGCACTGATAGATGGCACTGGTGGGCTCTGATTAGAGGCACTGGTGGGCACTGATTAGCAGCACTGGTGGGCACTGAGGGGACCAATGTCCCTGTAACAGAAGCCAGTTAATTGCTTTCTTCTTTTTTCTTCATGCTCTCAGCGATCACAGAGCCTGCCACCTCTGTGGTACTGTGTTTCTTTAGCTAAATATATACTCACATTTTTGCCCACTAAATTACTGTAAACAAATATAAGACGAGTTGTCTTATAGGGAACTTTGGAAGAGTATTTTCCTCTTTCTGGTAGAAACACATGGGGGCAAAGACAGCTTTTATAATATTAAAACATAAATACATAACATTCCTTTATGTGTTTTCTCACCAGTAAAATATACACTAACACAGATATCAGTTTCATGCATCCAGGCCACTTCAAATTGTTACATATGTAAATAGCACAAAACAATTTAAGTTTAGCGCTAGAATTTTTTTTAAAGAGACAGCTACGTGTAAAATATTGAATTTTTTTAGCGCAGTATATTTTATTTACAGATAATCATAGGCTAGAAACATTGAGTAGGCAAGTTTACTGCTGCCAGTAGGAAAAATTGACCTTAATCCACCTGCCACTGTGCCACAAAACTCTACCATTCCTAGCCATTAGATAAAGGTAATCAAGTAAAGATGGTCATGCTGCAACCAGAGGGTTTTGTAGGCACAAAAATCAATAAGCATCAGAAGACACCTCAACACATTTGACACCAAAAAGTGCTAGCTTTATGATTAAACACTTTTCAGTGTGAAGTGTGTGAAGATGTCCTTTTATACCCATTGATTTTTCTGCCTATACTTTCAATAAGCCCTCTAAATGCTGCATTTGACTTCATGGACCATCTTTTCCTTCTTTTCTTGAAACATTGCTTTGCATTTTTCTTTCTGGAGATGTTATTTAAAACCAGCAAATACCAGTTTTGACTATTATTACCAAAGATGGCTCACATCTAGGAATTACGTATGTATTGATTATATATATTTTACTAGCTTACCTTTTTTCTTGATTAGAATTCTAAAGCACTAGAGAGTTTTTACAGAGATGAGTACTATTTAAAATATGTGTTTATGTAGACAAAGACATGATTATTTTTTCATCCTTCCACTATTTCACATATATTTCTACTTAATTCTTCGGTCTACTTGATTTAATACTGCTGGGTTTCCACTTCTTAAACACTGTACAGTATTCAATCTTACTTTCCATTTTCATTAAGTAAACTAGCACATAAATCAATCTGTGGGCACACTTCAATATTCTAACAGCAAATTCTCTCACCAGCACTTTATTACCTCATAAACAATTGGGATAGTTTATTTAACATATTTCCTGAATGTGCGCTTTTACTTGTGTCAGATAATTAATGCATTGCTTTCATGTAAATTTTCTGTTTTCTCTTGAACCAATATTAATATTTATTTAAACTAAATTTTACTGTTATACTGTACACTACATAGCTGTTTAAACACGTCTTTAGTATTTGGCAGACAGGCATTATTTCAAACTGTATTTCAAACCGAACCTAGGTATTTTCACATATTATAATTACATTCCACAGTTGCACATGCCAAAAAATGTCTAGTTTTTCAGCCGGTTCTTCTTTAACCACTTAAGCCCCGGACCAATTTGCAGCCAAAGGACCAGGCCCCTTTTTGCAATTCGGCACTGCGCCGATTTAACTGACAATTGCGCGGTCATGCGACGTGGCTCCCAAACAAAATTGGCGTCCTTTTTTTTCCCACAAATAGAGCTTTCTTTTGGTGGTATTTGATCACCTCTGTGTTTTTTATTTTTTGCACTATAAACAAAAATAGAGCGACAATTTTGAAAACAATGCAATATTTTTTACTTTTTGCTATAATAAATATCCCCAAAAATATATAAAAAAACATATTTTTTCCTCAGTTTAGGCCAATACGTATTGTTCTACATATTTTTGGTAAAAAAAATCGCAATTAGCGATTATTGATTGGTTTGCACAAAAGTTATAGCGTTTACAAAATAGGGGATAGTTTTATAGCATTTTTATTAATATTTTTTTTTTTACTAGTAATGGCAGTGATCAGCGATTTTTATTGTGACTGAGACATTATGGCGGACACATCGGACATTTTTGACACACTTTTGGGACCATTGTCATTTATACAGCAATCAGTGCTATTTAAATGTACTGATTCCTGTTTAAATGACACTGGCAGTGAATGGGTTAACCACTAGGGGGCAAGGAGGGGTTAAGTGTGACCTATGTGTGTTTTTTTACCGTAGGGGGGCGTGGCTTGGCGTGTGACATCACTGATCGTCTTTCCCTATGACAGGGAACAGACGATCAGTGACAGTCTCACTAGGAAGCACGGGGAGAGATTTGTTTACACTTACCTCTCCCCGTTCTTCAGCTCTGTGACCCAATCGTGGGACACCAGCGGCGGTCCGGTCCCATGACCACGGTCACGGAGCTCAGGACCGGACCGCGAGCGCGTCGCCGGCGGGCAACGAGCGCGTCGCCGGCGGGCAACGAGCACGTCGCCGGCGGCACGAGCGACCCACGGCTGGGCTCTTAAAGAGCAACGTACCTGTACGTTGATGTGCCCAGCCGTGCCATTCTGCTGACGGAAATGTGCAGGAGGCGGTCCTTAAGCGGTTAAACTTTAAATTGACTGAAGTAAGAAGAAAGAGAAACTGCTGTTGAGTATAAAGTTCAGGCAGCAGCCTATAATAGGATGCAAGATCCCTTTTTTTGGCTAGTCCAAACAAGAAGCTGCTAGGGTGCCTTCCTGTCAATCGTCTATGTTCACTCAGGGCCTATAAAGTATTTGGGGGAAGGAGTCAAGATGAACAGAGTAGCTGCTGTTGAAAATGAAAAAGACTCACATACCAGGGAATGATGAGTACCTCATCCATCACTGTTTCTGTGGAATGGTGAAGATTGCCACAGTGTGAGATTGCCACTAGTTGGGAAAGGATATGTTATAAGCAGTGCTATTCTTTGTTTAGAAAGCGGAATAGACATATGCAGTAAGTCACATTTGGGTACTGCCACTCTCCTCCTGGTGCTATTAATGATGTGAAAGAAAAAATTGCAATGGGGAAATGTTGTGCTGTTTTGAATACTTTTCTGTTATAAGAAGCCATTGAAGATGCACACATTGTGCAAGTTGCAAAGCAAATGTTTTCTGCAAATAAATGTTGGTCACACATTCTTTCTGAGAAGACAATGATGTAGCTGATGCCTGGATAAAGAAGATTGTAGCAGGCTTTAAAAGAGAATGGGGTTGTTGGTCTGTTTTGGGGGACCTGGAACTGTGGAGTTTAGCTGCATTGGCCCTAAGACAGTTACTTGGAACTATCATAGTTAAAGAGGTCTTTGGTAGAGAAAGGTTCCCTTATAGCACTGAACTAGGTTGTAGTGGGCTGCAAGTTATGGCCTGGATGACCTTTATGACCCTCCTATCAGTAAAGTATCTGTAATGTGCTAAGACGTTCCTGTTGGTCATTCATTAAGATCAGGGTTGAGTTTCTGCATAGCCAACACATGTTATGGCCCAGAGAGGCAAGGCTGTCTGGAGCCAATAACCAATTTCCATGTGTAATATAAGGTTACAAACTGTCATCTGCTAGAGTAATCTGCCAGGTCTTCATTGTTGTGGTTCAGTTCAATTTGCACATTTGTATTGATGGAATTATTTCCATTGGTGTACTTACAATTTACCCATTTTAGCTTTGTATATCTGTAACTGAACAGATAGTAAAGTAGGGTGATAATTTGTCTACTTTTCTAGTCTGCGGTCCTAGGTTTTTAGTTTTATGTGGATATGACATTTCATCTTGTTTTGTAATGCTAAGACAAGCCATTCAGTTTGAGTAGGAAGGAGAAATCCATGCAGGACATCTAGCCTTGGGGGCAGGAAGAGTAAGTCAGTGAACCTGAGTCAATACTTCCTTTTTATGCCAGTAGCAAAAATGTGCCTATTTGGCAGCAGGACTAAGATGGCCTCAGCCACCTTGACCTGATTCTTTCTGTAACCTCAACTCGTGTTTGCTAGATTAGAAACTGAGAAAATGTAGACACAAAAACACTATTTTTCAGGCTGATAGATGCCCCAAAAATACTATATGCCAGGAAACATAATCACCCAATATATTGAAATCCATGAGAATCAGGTTACAAAAACCGCTATGCCTCTGAATCCATTTGGCAGATCAGCCACAAACCAGTGAGACTGCAAGGTTTTATTTTCTGAGTTTCAATGGAACCCTGGGATTCCTGCAAAAGTTTTTAGGGGTTCCTTGAGCAGGGAGTCATTTCTGCCTCTCAGATAAGTGACCAGTGAACTTTTTAAGGCATCTGTAAGGGGTGTTCTTTCTACAAAAAAATTATGAAAGGAGCTTTATTCTCACAAATCACCTATAAAAGGGACATCTTTCCATAGACCTCCAATGATAGGGGCATTCTTCCTACAGGCCACCGGTGTAAGGGGCATTCTTCCTACTTATAAATAATGTAAAGAGCATGTTTCCCACAAACCACTAAGGTATCCACCAGTGTAAACAAGCCCTTCAACTACTGGCCACCAATTTAAGGGGGCATTATTTTTTTACTAACCATCATTGTAAGGAGATATATTTGTCAAATATATGAATCATGCCACATTCTGTAATTATTTTATTTTTTCTTACATCTACATATTACTGTTCATGTCAAAGTACATTGGGATGTTGGTATAATAATTATTAGCAGGGGTGCCCTGGGACCTTAAAGTTATGACAAGGGTTCCTTCATGTTAAAAAGGTTGAGAAAGGCTCATGTAAACCACATCCTAATGTTTATAACAGAACAGAAAAAAAACACTAGCACAACCTTCAGTTAAGCAAGTGACATTCGGTATAAGAATGAAAAATCTTGTCACACACAGCCAAGTAATCCTGCTGCTCATAATACCTTATTCTACAATATTTAGCCTGCTTTATTGATTGATTATGCTGAAGTGAATTTTTTTCTATTTAGCATTTTAATATATATATTAATCTGTTACTATGAACAAAAAGCTATATGTGTTGGCTGAAGAACAGTAAATATGGTCCTTATTTTTGCTAAAGCATATTTGCTTTACTAAGCAAGTTAATATGCAGATTTGCTGTGTTTTTTTGGATTTTCTACATATGGTATCCTTGTTAAATGTGTTTTCATTTTTGACATAATTAAACAGTCTTCAAAGACTTGACCAAAATTGCTGCAGATGATATTTTGTGCAACAGTTTTTATTAATTATTATTTTTATTTAACATGAACTGCATTGATAACAGACAACAATGCTACCTGGGTTTAAAAAAAAAAAAGAAGTACTGTATAAAATGCAGTATTCTGTTGGAGCTAGTCAGATATCTCTATACTTTTATCAGACCATCTAAGGCCGGCGATACATGGTTCGAATCTCGGCTGGCTCAGCAGGAACCGGCCCGAGATCCGAAGCGTCAATGGGCAGGCTGAATGTAACAAGTTGTTCGATTGATCAACTTGGGTACAACCTGCCTGCCAGATTCTCCCTAGTGACTGCTATACTAGCAATAATCACTGTCTTCTCCCAGTGAGGGATTCCTGCATCAACACTGTCTGTGTTGATGGGTGAATCAAGTTAATTCCTTTCCTGCAACCCATGCTTGCAACCCATGCTTGCAGGAAAGAAAGCTGTTGCGTGTTTTAGAAAAGTGGGGGTGGTGCTGCGCTGTTCCCCAGGGGAAGTTATTGGATCTACCACAAGGTGGCAGTATTGGAGTAAAGATGTAAACCCCTAATATATACACTGGTAAGGGACAATGGTAGTGACTAGTCTACCAGTTAAATCCAAACTCTAAGTATGAGGTAGATAATTCCTAGTGGTATGTACTGCGATCAATAAATATTCTAATAGTAGTAGTTGCCAATAAATAAATAAATATGTAAAAGTGCGAGAGTGTTAAAAATAACTAATAGCACATCCATATAATAGCTAATAAAACATCATAGATATGAGACATAAATAATAAAATATATATAAAATATTAAGTGAACATATGGTTAAATATAAAATATAAAGTGTATACTGCAGAGAATAAATATATATAGCCGTGAGGTGTTGGTATATATAATAAATATAACCGTGAGGTGTTGGTATATATAATAACACTGACTATGACAATAGTTGATATCACAATCTGAGGAATGTGAAGATAGGTGAACAGCAATAAGTGCAGAAAGTAGGATGCACTGACAAAAAAATAATATAATAAATTAAACAGTGAATGAAGGTGCACAACACAATAAAAGTGCAGGTAGTGGAGCATAAATGAAACTAGTCTACTTGACTAGAAATATATATACATATATATATATATGCACAAAGAACTGAATTGCAAAAAAACGCAGAATGCGATTCAACAGAAGAAATGTGATTCAGCAGAAAAAAATGCAAAATAAAGTGCACAAAAGTATTCTGCTATTAGAGAACGTGGCTGGAAATGAATATCCGTAAAGAGGTAAATGTGACCAAAGTCAAGTAGCAGACTCGGCTGCATACACATAAGTCCGTGATATAGAGAAAAAAGTCCTTGACAGTTTTAATAACTGTAATTATAAAATCTCCTGGTGTAAGTGATATGATCCTTATAGAAAAGTGGTGTTCGTGCTATAGGGTGTCATAAAATAGTGGGGGGCGTTCCTCTTTGTGCGGGGCACACTATGCTAAGTAATGGACCCTTACCTTGCGGTAAAGGGTTAACCGCATAGAGATAGTAATATGGGTTCTGCTGTCTTCTTCCTCTAGCGTGCTGCTCTGCCTAGGAGGGTGCGTGTTTCCTTCTTCCTTCCCTGGCTCCTGGTGTATCTAGCCTTATCTCTCTCTGCAATCGCCAGAGTGGTAGGTGAGAAATAAATGAAGGGGGAGCCGTATAGTGTAGTATCGTTTTAAGCAGTGGCTTAGTAAACAGTTTATTAAAGCATTTAAAATAGAAACTCACAGTAAAAACTCACAGGTAAAAATAAAAAGATTTTGCTTATCTCCAGACGAGCGCCAAGCTTGTTACCTTTCAGGTATGAATGCCTCTCCGTGTCCCTACGCGTGGCGTCACGTCACATGACTTCATGTTGCATGTTTTACCAGCCAAATGCTGCATACACTATATGACTTTTCAACGGACCAGGTCTGGGGGACCGAAATCGTGTGTGGGCTCCAGCGGACTTTTCTTTCCCAAAAGTCAGACCTAGAAATAAAACATGTTTCAAATCTTTCCGACAGACTCAAGTCCGGTTGGAAAATCTGGTTGTCTGTGTGCTAGTCCGACGGGCGAAAACCGATGCTAGGGCAGCTATTGGCTATGAACTTCCTTATTCTAGTCCAGTCGTACATCATCACGTTCGAATCCGTCAGACTTTTGGAGTGTTCGTTCGTTTGAAAGTCCGGCGGACCTCCACTGCAGAGTCCGTCGGATAGTTCGCCGGACCAAGTCCATCGAAAAGTCCGCTTGTGTGTACGCGGCATTAGAGATTAATTCTAAATGGTTGCTGTAGGTTACTGTACTTTTGTCTTCACCATTGTTCTTTGCATTGTCTTACTGAATAGACTCTAATTTGTAACAGTATATGGCCCTATTGGTATTGTTTGTTGATATTTTTATTTTGTTTCTGGTGTCACTAAGAGTGTGCTATTTCACAGCCCAAATGACCTATATCTATATCTTATCATTTAAATTCTATGCCTATTGTTTTTTTTTAAATACAGAGAAATATTCCCACTGTTTGTGATACAAACGTACAAAGAAGCACTGATGTGTTTGAAACTGTCTTTATTAAATAATGATGAGCTATCAACCCACTTTCCATGTTTAGAATCTTGGAAAAGAGCTTTGAATTAATGCAACTGGCAGGACAGGTGCCTGTTGGATAATTACACGAATCACAGCATAATTCTAGCAGAGAATGTTAATAAAAGAACCCTTCTCTACCAAAGAGGTTTATAAAAGACGAGTGAAAGAAGTCATATTTTTAAAAGGTGTATTTCATTACGTATACATTTCATTTTTATCATTAACACCAATTGACATAAAAAAATAGACAATAGAAGATACAACAGGTTTCATGTGTCTCGCTTTTTAAATACTGTTTGCTATATGTTTTATTTCACAGATTTACTGTCCAAGGGGACACTGAGTTTTTTAACACCAGTACTTATAAGAACTTATATAGTCCGCAAACTATTGCAACTATGCAGCAAGCCTTTAATCTGATATAATCGGACATGACCATATGTCAATTATGGGGCTGGGTCCCCTTTGTTGTCACTTACCAAATATGATCATGTCCATAAATGGTGAATGATGTCACTCACCGCTTTGTTTATAACAGCTGTCATCCTCCTGGTTTGGTTAAAGAGGGGCGAGGCGCAATGACTGGTTAAGAGTCTGGTGTGGATTTTTTGGGGGGAACCTCACGCTTTTGTTATTTTTTTTATTATGCATAGGCTTCTCCCTTCATACCAGACCTAAAGGATCTAGCATAATTTAGGGAACCTCATGCCATTTATTTTTTTCCTGGCAATTTAAACACCTTTTTTTCTTTGTAAATGTCAGTTCGGCTCCAGTATGTTGTATACGTCACACAGATACACCACTTCACAGGAAGGGTAAGGGCATCATGCATGGTAATTAATGCAATTTTTTTTTAAAGTGTCAGTTTAAGCATTACTAAAATTGCTTCTCCCTGCCAAAGTGAATTTTTTTTAAATGCTTCAGAGCAGTACCCAGCCCCCCCATGTAATTTCTTTGACAATCTCTTGCATATTAGCCTAGAAATTCAACATTACTGTTTTTTTTTAACATTCACCTCCCATTGACTTTAAAAGGGTTGAATTCTGCATTTGAATGTTAATTATGTTTGCTGAACCTGCCCCGAACCAAACCCAGGTATGTTCAGCTCATTACTAATCATCACAATTCATATCACTATAGGAACACTGTACAAATACAAACTGGTAAAGAGGCACTAACGGGTCTTGCAAAGGAGATAGATCAAAACAGCAATATTTATATTGTCAACGTTTTGATGAAATTCAGTCCATCTTTCTCAAGACCTTGAGAAAGATGGACTGAGCTTCATCGAAACGTCAACATAAAAATGCAGCTGTTTTGATCTATCTCCTCTGCAAGACCCGTGAGTGCATCTATACCAGTTTGGATTTGTATGGATTTCTTTGTGGGTGAGCAACTGGGAATTTACCTCAAACATAGAGTGCTGTGGCTACTCTTGGAACTATTGGAACACTGCATAGTAAAATGTGTACAATGATCTTAATATGGCTGATTTGGTGATGTGTAGTTCTTAAAAAATTGCAGGGAAAACATCACTGGAATCCATTTCCTAGCTGAAAATTACTGTTCCCTTTCTTCAGTCTTTACATTATCTAGCTCTATCAGGAGCTCCCAGCACAGCTTTCAGAAATATCAAGTGACAGCGCAGCATCAATGGTAAGAACTCGGGAATTAGTGGGACGTTTTGTTTTGAATGTGTGAGCTGGGGTGAGGTTCATTAAACATGCTTTCAAGTAAACGTCATGGGTAAAGAGCTTGGGTGGGGGGCTAAGTAAAATGTTCACAAGAACAAGTTTTCAAAGAATACTTGTATTGTGTTGCCTTTGTCTGCAGCAGCCATATGTATTCTGAAAAGTCTCCCCTGGAAGACCTAGGAAAAACATATATAATTTTTGATGCTCAACCTTTTTAAAGGTCACATTTTACAGAAAACCTTGCATTTTGTAATGACATTTTTATTATCAGTAAGTAATAATTGAGAGTCTACTCTATACCTTATCTATTCATCTATTCATATACAGGATAAAAAAAAAAAATTATATACAGCATACGTATATAGTAGTGACTACTGTCCCTTTAATGGACAATTCTAGTTGCCAACACAGTGGGGTTGATTTACTAAAGGTAAATCCACTCTGCACGACAAGTGGACTTCAAGTGCACTTGTAAGTCTAGTTGCTGTAGATCACTGTAGATCTGGGGGGAGGCTTTCCTGCCACTAAATGCTGCTAAACACAAGTACATGGACACATAGATGGACACACTACTTTGCACTACAAGTGCACTGAAAGTACACTTGGAAGTGCAGTCGCTCTAAATCTAAGGGGTAGATCTGAAATGAGGGGAAGCCCTGCTGATTTTATCATCCAATCATGTGCAAGCAAAAATACTGTTTTTTATTTTCCCTTGCATGTCCCAGTGCACTTGTAGTGCAAAGTGGATTTGCCTTTAGTAAATAAACCCCAGTGTCTCCAGGCCCAAGATAAGGTCATTTTGTAGCAGAATCAGGGCTAGTGCTAGGTTTCACTTTAGGGTTTAGGTTAAGCATTAGGGAAAGTTACGTGTAAGGGGCCTGCTTTAAAGGTTAGGTCTTGGGGCGGGAGGATAAGTGTTAAGCCCTGTACACACAGGACAAATGTAAAAAAAATGGCTGACATTTGGCCTATGTGTATGTCGGTCTGTCCGACAGACTTTTGTCTGATAAGCATGCTGAAAAACCAACTGACTCCCAATTAGCGCTCTGAGCCAATGACAGAGAGTGCTGATTGGAGTGTTCTGGCATGGGGGAGGGGGCGGGGGGCTCAGCAGGAGAGATCGCTGGACTAACTTCGCATAGTGAATACAGTGGCTCAACTGCTGGGTTGAACGAAAAAAAAAAAAAAAACTTGTAGTGTGTACCAGGATTAAGAGACTTGTTTTTAGGATTAATGAAGTGTTTATGCTCAGTTAGGTAAAGGGTTTATGTTATAGAGGGTAGTTACTATAGATGATGAATAGGGATGAGCCGAACACCCCTCTGATCGGTTCGCAGCAGAACATGCGAACAGGCAAAAAATTTGTGCGAACACCATTAAAATCTATGGGATGCGAACATGAAAAATCTAAAGTGACAATTTTTAAGGCTTATATGCAAGTTATTGTCATAAAAAAGTGTTTGGGGACCTGGGTCCTGCCCCAGGGGACATGTATCAATGCAAAAAAAAAGTTTTAAAAACATCAGTTTTTTCAGGATTAGTGATTTTAATAATGCTTAAAGTGAAACAATAAAAGTGTAATATTCCCTCAGGTGAATATAGCAGGGTCTCAGATGGTGGATCACACAGTATTTGGTCTGCTGCCTGACACCCGAACATGGTTGCCTTGTCCTTGCGGTTCGAGATGATGCGCGTTACTGGTGAGAATTGGATTCGGCCCCCGCTGACACAGTATAATCCCCATGAGGGTGTAGGAGAGTACTGGGGCCGTAACTAACTAATCAGCTCAATATTCTTCTCCAGCCTCATGGCAACCAGTCAAGATTTACACATAGACCTTGATGCCTTAGTTGAGTACACAGTATGCTCACTCTTCTCCTGGACTATTATTCGGCTCAACTTTTTTATCACCATACGTTTGTCATTATGTTGGAGATGCCGTAACTCTAAATTGTTGTGTGCACTTCTGTTTATTCAATTATAAAACATTTTGGAAGCATAATCAACTGAATATTACGTCCGGGACACCAACAATGAGACTACTTTATGTTGAGCAGAAGTATTCTCCACTCACACACAGTTAGATCCCGACAGGGGTGTGTGGGTGCAGAGGTGGAATACCTAATCTTTCCGAAAAATTTTCGGTGTTAGTCAGTATAGAGCTCTGTATAAGACTCAAACCCCTTCTAGGGTCATAAACTTCTCTACCAGTCTTCCAGTATTAATGGCTCTAGCATAGTTATGCAGTTTTTACTGAATTGTTTGTATTTCTTTAGCATTTTTTAGACGTGTTGATGTCACTATTACAACGCAACAGTAAGTTTTAAGTCTGTATTGGAATGTGAAGATATTTTAATTTATGTTCGATTATATGTATTGTGAAACTTCTTCAATAAAAATATTGAAAATAAAAGTGTAATATTCCTTTAAATTTCGTACCTGGGGTGTCTATAGTATGCCTGTAAAGTGGCGCATGTTTCCCATGTTTAGAACAGTGCGAGAGCAAAATTACATTTCTAAAGGAAAAAAAGTAATTTAAAAGTACTCGCGGCTATAATGAATTGTCGGTCCCGGCAATACACATAAAAGTTCATTGATAAAAACGGCATGGGATGCCAAAAATGCATGGGGGTCCCCCCAAATTCCATACCAGGCCCTTCAGGTATAGTATGGATATTAAGGGGAACCCCGCGCCAAAATGAAAAAAAATGGTGTGGGGTCCCCCCAAAAATCCATACCAGACCCTTATCCGAGCACGCAACCTGGCAGGCCAAAGGAAAAGAGGGGGGATGAGAGAGCGCCCCCCCTCCTGAACCATACCAGGCCACATGCCCTCAACATTGGGAGGGTGCTTTGGGGTAGTCCCCCAAAGCACCTTGTCCCCATGTTGATGGGGAGAAGGGCCTCATCCCCACAACCCTTTCACGGTGGTTGTGGGGGTCTGAGGGCGGGGGGCTTATCGGAATCTGGAAGCCCCCCTTTAACAAGGGGACCCCCCTGTGTGAAATGGTAACGGGGTACAAATGTACCCCCACCATTTCACAAAAATGTGGGAAAAGGGTAAAAAAAGACAATACACGCCTTGGGACAAGTCCTTTATTAAAAAAATAAAACTGTCCCACAAAGTCTTCTTCTTCTCTCACTCCGAGGGACCGAAAAAGAAAAAAAAAGCAGCACGCCGCCTACTATCTGTTTCCATGGTAGGCACCCGCCGTAATGACTGGCCTCTCAGGTGACAGCTCTTTTATAACTAAGGGTGGGGCCACACAGTGATGTTGCCAGGTGACCCCGCCCCCTCAGATGCACGGGGACATCCCTATGGCTTTCCTATAGCATCAGAGGGGGCGGGGCCACCCGGTTATGTAACTGAGTGACCCTGCCCCCTCTGACGCTACAGGATGTCCCTGTGTGTCAGAGGGGGCGGGGTCACCCGGCAACATCATCGTGTGGACCCGTCCTCAGTTGTAAAAGAGCTGTCACCTGAGAGAACGGTCATCATGGCGGGTGCCTCCCATGAAGGCAGATCATAGGCGGCGTGCGTTTTTTTTTCAGTCCATCGGAGTGAGAGAAGAAGAAGACTTTGTGGGACAGTTTTATTTTTTATTTTTTTAATAAAGGACTTGTCCCATTTTAACACATTTTTGTGAAATGGTAGGATTTTTTGGTGGGACCCCACGCCTTTTTTTTCCCCTTAATATCCATACCAGACCTGAAGGGCCTGGTATTGAATTTGGGGGGACCCCCACGCATTTTTTTTTTTTTTATTTTGGTTCCAGGTTCCCCTGTGGGGGAATCCCATGCCATTTTTATTAATGAACTTTTATGTGTATTGCCAGGACCGACAATTCATTATAGCCGCGAGTACTTTTAAATTACTTTTTTTCCTTTAGAAATGTCATTTTGCTCTCGGACTGTTCTAAACATGAGAAACATGCGCCACTTTACAGGCATTACAGACATACTATAGACATCCCCAGGTTCGAAATTTAAAGGAATATTACACTTTTATTGTTTCACTTTAAGCATTATTAAAATCACTGCGCCCGAAAAAAATGCAGTTTTTAAAACTTTTTTTTACATTGATACACGCCCCCCGGGGCAGGACCCAGGTCCCCAAACAATGACAATACCATGCCTATAAGCCTTTAAAATTAGCACTTTTGATTTCTCCCATAGACTTTTAGAGGGTGTTCCGCGGCTTTTGAATTTGCCACGAACACCCCAAATTGTTTGCTATTCAGCAAACAGGCGAACACCCGATGTTGACTCGAACATCGGGCTCATCCCTAATGATGAAATACTCACAAACTACACTATTCACACTGGATCTGAGCACTGAAGCCTGAAGTGGAAAACTACCATCACCAGGCTCCCAGTGTCTAAAACAAATGTATTGTGTTCTGATGTCAGAATATTCTTTTTATAGAGATATATGCTCATGCTTGGGAAAAGAAATGCAAACAAATGGAAATAAGAAATACATTACAGATGAATTATTCTTAAAAGCTCATAAATGTGTTTTTATAATTTATTTAAATTCTACACTGATTATATTTGGCTGTTCAGTAATCATACGGTATGCAAGTCATCTTAGAATAATTTCTTCTACAGATAGTATTCATATAAATAATTATACTTCCCATATAGAATAACCTTTGGATAACCCTCCTTGCAGGCTGTTCCATGTATTTTTGCCTATAAGATCCTCAAACTAAAAATAGAATTGAATTAAAAAAATTCAGCTCAGCCTGAGAGAGCACAACATAATTGTACTTTAGATGTGGATTTTTGTAAAGAAGTTTATGTCCAGAGGGATTTCTTACAGTAGATGTATTCTGAAAACAAGGCTGTAGAAAGGACTGTTTGTGTGCTTAGAGTATTCTTTTCAAAGAATATTTCTAATGCAAGGGTCTTTTTGTGCTAAACTTCACCTTTAAACACACACATTTTAACAGATTATATATATATATATATATATATATATACAGTATCTCCCAAAAGTGAGTACACCCCTCACATTTTTGTAAATATTTTACTATATCTTTTCATGTGACAACACTGAAGAAATTACACGTTGCTACAATGTAATGAAGTGAGTGTACAGCTTGTATAACAATGTAAACATGCTGTCCCCTCAAAATAACTCCACACAGCCATTAATGTCTAAACCACTGGCAACAAATGTGAGTACACCCCTAACTGAAAATGTCCAAATTGGGCCCAATTATCCATTTTCCCTCCCCCGGTGTCATATGACTCCTTAGTGTTACAAGGTCTCAGGTGTGAATGGGGAGCAGGTGTGTTAAATTTGGTGTTATCGCTCTCACTCTCTTATATTGGTTACTGGAAGTTCAACATGGCACCTCATGACAGAGAACTCTCTGAGGATCTGAAAAAAATAATTATTACTCTACATAAAGATGGCCTAGGCTATAAAAAGATTGTCAAAGCCCTGAAACTGAGCGGCAGCACGGTGGCCAAGACCATACAGCAGTTTAACAAGACAGGTTCCACTCAGAATAGGCCTCGCCATGGTCAACCAAAGAAGTTGAGTGCACGTGCTCAGCATCATATTCAGAGGTTGTCTTTGGGAAACAGACGTATGAGTGCTGCCAGCATTGCTACAGAGGTTGAAGGGATGGGGGGGGTCAGCATGTTAGTGCTCAGACCATACGCCGCACACTGCATCAAATCGTTCTGCATGGCTGTCATCCCAAAAGGAAGCCTCTTCTAAAGATGATGCACAAGAAAGCTCGCAAACAGTTTGCTGAAGACAAGCAGACTAAGGACATGGATTACTGGAACCATGTCCAGTTGGTGTCAAGCGTGTGGGGCAGCAACCAAGTGAGAAGTACAAAGACAAGTGTGTCTTGCCTACAGTCAAGCATGGTGGTGGGAGTGTCATGGCCTGGGGCTGCACGAGTGCCGCCGGCACTGGGGAGCTACATTTCATTGAGGAAACCATGAATGCCAACATGTACTGTGACATACTGAAGCAGAGTATGATCCCCTACCTTCGGAGACTGGACCTCAGGGCAGTATTCCAACATGATAACGACCTCAAACCCACCTCCAAGATGACCACTGCCTTGCTAAAGAAGCTCAGGGTAAAGGTGATGGACTGGTCAAGCATGTCTCCAGACCTCAACCCTATTGAGCATCTGTGGGGCATCCTTAAATGGAAGGTGAAGGAGCGCAAGGTCTCTAACATCTACCAGCTCCGTGATGTCATCATGGAGGAGCAAAATAGGACTCCAGTGGCAACCTATGAAGCGCTGGTGAACTCCATGCCCAAGAGGGTTAAGGTAGTGCTGGAAAATAATGGTGGCCACACAAAATATTGACACTTTGGACCCAATTTGGACATTTTCACTTAGGGGTGTACTCACTTTTGTTGCCAGTAATTTAGACATTAATGGCTGTGTGTTGAGTTATTTTGAGGGGGCAGCAAATTTTCACTGTTATACAACCTGTACAGTCACTACATTACATTGCAGCAAAGTGTCATTTCTTCAGTGTTGTCACATGAAATTATATAATAAAATATTTACAAAAATGTGAGATACTGTGTATATATATATATATATATATATATATATATATATATATATACACACACTATATTGCTATATTGTCCAAAGTATTGGGACACCTGCCTTTACACGCTCATGAACTTTAATGACATCCCAGTTATAGTCCGTAGGGTTCAACATTGAGAAGGCCTAGCTCGCAGTCTCCGCTGTATTTCATCCCAAAGTAACATAACGTCAGAGGGGGCAGGTTAATCAGCAGATGCAGTCATTTTTTAACATAGGCAAAGACCTCAAAGCTGTTTTAATTTCCAGTGGTCCGCAACTAGTATTATTTCACTTCCACCATTTGAAAAGAAGAAACGGTAAGGAACCATAGCACATAGAAATAAATCCTAGCCTGTCCTACTCTTACTACATATCAAGTCCCTTCCTAGCAGTCAAATGAACCTTGTATTCAAAATAGTAGTTCTGACTTGCCAAACACCACTGTCACACAAAATCTCTGTTTGTAGCCAGATGCTTGGGCTTTCCCACATTTAGAGAGACTAAAGGAGGGCAACTGTATTGTCTATCACAAACAACCTTACTGGTTGCAGAATTGGTCTTGATTAGGACATATTCTCAGAAACAAACTGCACTCGTTCCCTGCCAAACATGTGAAAACATGTTTCCCCCTACAGCTTTTATAAATATGAATGAAAAACCTAACCATTCGCATTCAGTAACTATTGTGCAGCCTTTAACTGTAATGACTGCAGGTCTTCACCTGGGTCTCAAATTATGACCAACTATGAACTACTTGAACTTAATAATATTTTTAGGCTTTTGGTTAACATTTATAACAGTAGGTGCTAAATTTCTAGTCTATAAACTTCTTTTCCCTTCCTGCTAAGCCCAACAGTTTTTTTGAGATACTGTTCCAGGGTCAAAAAAGTACTTATATTGTATGGGATAATTGCAGGAACTCAAACTCCAATTAGCTTTCTTTACGAATGCTAATTTATATATTTTCCTCCAGCTCTTTGATCTTTGTAGTACATTTCTGTCTTGTAGTCTGATATATTTCTTGGAGGTGTATGAACACGAGCGGATTTTCCGTGGGAAAAATCTTGGATGTTTTTTCCGACGGAATTCTGCTCAAGCTTGGCTTTCATACACACGGTCACACAAAAGTTCGCTGAAGAACGTGGTGACGTACAACACTATAGCCCCATACACACGGTCGGACTTTTTCATGGATTCTGTCCGATCGGACAATGTTGTTGAAAAATCAGACCATGTGTATGCACCATCGGACAGTGTACGTCGGATTGTCCGACGGACAAAGTCTTATCTCCTGCTGGAAAGATTTGCCGACAACACGGTCCGATCACACCAAATCCGATCGTGTGTACGGTTGTCCGACCGGACAAAGTGCTACGCATGCTCACATCACATTACAAGACCAAAGCTATTGGCTACTAGCCTCTACGTAGTCCCGTCGTAGGCAACAAACGTCACCACGTTCAGAATGATCGGATTTTCCGACAACTTTGTTCGACCGTGTGTACGCAAAACCAACATCAGACAAAGTATGACGGACAGGATCCGACCGACCTGGTCCGCGGATTGTCCGACCGTGTGTATGGGGCTTAAGACGAGCCAAGAAAATTAAGTTCAATGTTTCTGAGCATGCGTTAAATTGTTTCAAAGCAGGTGTAGGAATTTTGCGTGTGGGAATTGCTACAGACGATCCAAACTTTTTCCGACCGAAAAAAGAGAACATGCTCTCAATCTTTTGCTGGCTGGAATTCGGCCAGCAAAAGTCCGATGGAGCATACACACAGTTGCATTTTCTGACCAAAAGCTCTCATCTGTCTTTTGCTTGCCAAATTTCCGATCGTATGTATGCGGCATTAGGCTTAAAAGTGTGGGCAGAACTAAAAAACATATTCAACACAGTTTTCCAATACATGCACAAACTTCACTAAATTCCCAAGCAATTTTGTCAGTCCAGCCTGAGTTCTATCCTGGCACACTGCCTCAGCTCATCCTGCTCTTCTCATTTTCCTATCTCCTTATTTACATTTCTAGCACTCACCCTACTAGCTGCTTTGTCTTTCTAAATACCTCAGACTATCTACTTTCCAAAAAGGGGGCATTTGGGGGGTATTTGTACCGCCTTGGCATTTTAAGGGCCTCAAGAAATGAAACAGGCCATCAGTGCACCAGGAATGATCAATTTTTAAATAAATATGCCATAGTTTGTAGACACTAACTTTCGCACAAACCAATTAATTTATACCTATTGGGATGTTTTAAAATTTTTGAAGAAATTAGATTTTATTGGATATGTTTTATAACAGAAAGCAGAAAATATTGTGTTTTTTGCTTTTTTTTAAATACAGTCTTTTCTTTGTTTATATAGCAAAGAATAAAGAAAACAGTGGTGATAAAATACCACTAAAATACATTTCTATTTGTGTGAAAAAAAAAAATATATAAATTTCATTTGCGTACAGTGTTACATGACTGCGCAATTACCAGTTAAAGTAGTGCAGTGGTGAATAGCAAAACATGGTATGGCCATGAAGGGGGTAAAACCTTCTGGAGGTCAAGATGTAAGCCTTCTGGAGGTCAAGTTGGGAGTGACCGTAAGCAGACGCGCACCGGAAGTAACGTGAGGAGGCACTGTGAACGCCGTTCTTTCTGTTTATGCCTGTCTTAACTGTTTTTTAATGTAAGAGTCCATTTATCAGCATCTTTATAAATGAATCCATAGTTTCTTAACATACTACACCATTGGAGGCATTTTTCTCTTTTTTCTACCACTGTATTGATTATATTATACCAGAGTATATTAGGATAGCTGCATGGAGAAAAATGGAGATTGAGGAGAAGCCGCTAGCGTTATTGGTCTATGTATGAGAGTCTGACTAGGTTCCATCTGGATGCTGCAGAAAGACCAATTTACCTGGTGATATCTGTTGATGCGGATTTCTTCACATTTATGAGATGAGAGTTCTGTGAGACCACTGCCATAAGGAGACCACCTGTGGAGTTGCTGATGAACTTTTTTTGCCATTTCTTCACTAAGCCACTGTTTTGAACTTTACTCTCCTTGAAGGACTATAATTCATTGTCCCCATTCATTGTTCTCGTATTTTTATAATTCACCTTCACTTCTAAAGTTCACCTAGTCAGTTGGAGTGATTTATATATGGTGCATATCCCTTTGGAGATATTTCACTTTGCGCTTTACATTGGTGCACTTTACATTGTGCACTGTACATTGTGAACTGTATAATGTGCACTTCATTTATTTGCAGTTTATTTGCACTTTATGTATTTACATGTTGAGGAATTGTTTACTGTAGTGTTTATATAGTGTTTTGGGTGATTTTATATGACTGCGCGAGATCACTTTATTATTTACTTTAAGTTGTAAGCCTTGTTTTTTTTCTTCATCATTCACTATTTGGAGCAGTTTAGTAGACTGCTGGTTATGCTATTTTAATCTGACCAAGTCTACAACGAGTTACCAGTAGATTCTTTAGCTCCAACAGGGAATCGAGGTTTAGAGCTGTTTTAAACTTTATAGCTCTTTATTGAGTTGTTAAAACAACTGTGAAATGTCAGGGAAAAAATTACCTCTGGTGTAAAGGGGAATATATTTGACTTGTGTTTTTCTTTTTGTAACTTCTAGAAAAGCTTATTGCCTGAATCATAAAGTACTGTGCAAGCTAGTATTTCATAAGCGAACAACTGCCATAGTTGTAAACATGTCAAAAATGCCATGTTACCATGTACATCTTCACCATGCTTCTGAGCTTTAAACAAAAACGCCACCAAACTATTTATGTTTGTTTTAGATTTTTTGTTCCAGTTTCTTAAGTTTACTGTCATGTTATTTATTGTAACTGTAATTTTATTTGCTTTCATATTTTTTTAGAACACTTCAATTTATTCTAACTCTTTTCTTCTGTGCTGTCCTACCAAGAGATGCAGTATTTATCATAAATTCCAAAGTACGGTCCTACGGATTTAAAATGACAGTAGGTTATATATATTTAAGAAGGACAGATTTGTGTTCGCAACTATCACTACTGTTTAGGCAAACCATACTTTGTTAATCTGTATTTCTGTATGTCTTGTATTTATGTTGTTTATATATAAAAAAAATACTGTGAAGAATACACAAAGGGTTATTGCTCTGGTTTCCCCTGATGACGTGCTGTGATGTGAAACGTGTTGGGCGGGGCCACAAACGTGTGACGTCATCAACGTCCGCCGATGTCAGATGTGGGCAGGGCCATCCACTATTTGATCGCCTTGTATCTGCAATGTGAGTACCTTTTCCGGTTTTAAAAATAAAGATGTACTAGTGGTAATTACGCTATGTGAGTCCTTTGTTCCTTTTCCCTGTATAAGGGTTGAGTTAACTTTGGAGTTGTGGCGATTACTAAGTGATGCTTTTATACTGAGACCCTGTGGCTCCATTTGCGCTGTTGATCTCTGTAATTGGGGATCACATCCATCTGGTAAGAGGCTTTATGGTGGTAGTGGGCATGCATGTAAGGTACATTTCCTAGTCTCTTCATGTGGCTTATTTATCGGTGGAATCTCTGTGAGAAAATGTACCTTAATTTATTCACAAAGACGTTTTATCACAGTTCTTTTACAATATGGACTGACCATTTTTTAATCTATCACATTTATGAACGTTATTATGTTGAGTATATCATAAGAAGCACACTGTATATGACATCCCTGTATATGACATCAAATGTTTTTCAAGCTTGACTTTATAGCCGTTTCTGCCAGTTCCATGACTACTGCCCCCACTCCTGTTCTTGGGTTTCTCCTGGGCCTTTCAGGGTCCTCTGGAGACATCCTATCATGTTACACATGCATTGTTGTTTTTTTGCCTTATTAAATTTTTTTGTGACTAGCTATGGGGGGCTGGGCCCCTGCGCCCATTATGGACGGGCCGCCACTGATTAACTAGGTCTTTTATCACACTCACTATATCATCACTTGTAAAATAGAGACACACTGTCAACTTTTCATTTTACCCTAGTTGAAAGAAAGCATAATAGCCCAATTGTGTAAAAAATTAAGCAAAGGTTCAGCAACAGCAATTAATGGTTCTCTGTATGCATCAAAGCTTCCAACTCCCCAATTTTGCTTGGCAGACTTCTGACTTTTGTAAACAAATACTTGAATTCATTGTTGCATTTTGCACTTGTATGTTCCATGTTTTTTGTAGTACAAATAGTACATTGGAACCTTTTTTTTTAAATCTGCAATAGCCATCCCATCCCCAAACCAACTAAAGGGTCTGCACATTTTATCCTGATTCTTCCTGCTTACTCAATACTAGTTCAAATACTACTCCAACCTTCCCATAAACATCTCCCCCAATGCAGCAGCCCCCCTTACATTTAGGTGCAAACCACCTCTAGCATATAGGCTGTACCTCAATTAAAATCAGCCCAATGCTCTAAAAACCCAAATTCCTCCCAGCTTACACCAGGCCTTTAGCCATGCATTTAGATTGGCCATACCTGATGAAGTCAACCAATGATAAAACATGTTGGGTGGACCTACACACAGTGACATTATCATGTGCTAAAGCTGGAGGTACAATGCTTCACCAAGCACTAGGGATGTGGCAGCATGGGTTTGCATTGGGAAAAGAACACCGCACACCACAGATCTCTCCGAAGTGCATATACCTTCCCCTCCAGTACATGATGATGTCACTGTGTGTAGCTCTACCTAAAATAACAATGTCACTGTGTGTACTTTAGCCCAATGGTTGACTTTATCAGGACTGGCATTTCTGCAGAGATTTGTAGTGAGTGGTGTCCTATGCCCTATGCAAACCTATGCTGTCATATACATGTACTGCTGTGAGTGTTTTTATGCTTTTTACTTCATGCTAATCCCAATAAACGGTGTACCCTATGATCTGCCAAATTGTATTACATAGTTGCATAGTTACATAGTTAGCTAGGCCGAAAAAAGACACAAGTCCATCCAGTTCAACCATAACAAAAAAGAAATAATAAATAAAAATAAAATATATCGTACAATCCAATAAACCCCATATTATACCCACAGTTGATCCAGAGGAAGGCAAAAAAAAAAAAAAACCAAAAGAGCATGCTCCAATCTGCTACAGCAGGGTAAAAAAATCCCTTCCTGATCCCCCTAGAGGCAATCGGATTTTCCCTGGATCAACTTTACCTATAAATGTCAGTACCCAGTTATATTATGTACATTTAGGAAAGTATCCAGGCCTTTCTTAAAGCAATCTACTGAGTTAGCCAGAACCACCTCTGGAGGGAGTCTATTCCATATCTTCACAGCTCTTACTGTGAAGAAACCTTTCCATATTTGGAGATGAAATCTCTTTTCCTCTAGACGTAAGGAGTGCCCCCTTGTCCTCTGTGTTGACTGTAAAGTGAATAACTCAATGTTGGTTAGGTGACAAAGCAACTCTGGTACATAGGCTCCTATGCAATCAGAGTCTTTCCGTCATGAAGCATGTTCAGGCGTACCCTGAGCATACGAACGTGATCTTGACTTTGATCCCCTGAGGAGAAAGCTTGAGTGGGCCGTGTAATTCCTCGGTATGCAATTATAATGGGCTTCTGTCGGAATGCAGTAGGAACAGTTCGTGTACTGGTCTGGTGCCAGCTTAAGGGGGGGGTGAAGGAGCAGGATCTGATAGGCAGGTCAGATAATTCCAGTGTCCCAGGCTAAAACATGGACTGCAGTGTGAACCTGAGCAGCGGTGGAGGCTTTAGTCGTTTTAGGGGGATCAGGTCTCATCCTCAGGGGCTCTGGATGCGTAGGCTCTGCTGTTATTTGGTGTGCCTGCTTGAGATCCGCCAGCGCGGCTCTGCTTTAGCTTCTTTTTTTGATGCCGCTTTTCAGGTGAGGTAAATGGCGAGCTTGGGGGGCTACGTTCCGTGGGAGGCAAGCGGAACTCCTGGTACCATTCAGGGAGGTCTACTTGGCCCAGGTGTAGTGCAGAACAAAATTCGTCTAGGTCCTCGGGAGAACGTAAAGCATGTTGTCTGCCATTGTGCGATACAATCAGAGCGAATGGGAACCTCCAGGTATATCTGAGTTCTTTCTCACGTAATCTGTCCAGCAGGGGGCGGAGAGCCCTCCTGTTCCTTAGTGTTATTTGAGAAAGATCATGGAATAGCATTATGGTTTCGCCATTAAAAACGATCTGTTCATTTCTGCGTGCTTTTTGCATTATCTCCTCCTTTAATGTAAAGCTCTGCAGGCAGCAGATTACGTCCCTCGGTGGCATATTGTCGGGCCCGCGGGCCCTCAGAGCCCTGTGTGCTCGCACAAATTCTATATCCGTGTCCTCTGGTCTCTCCAGTAAACTGTTAAAGACACGTCTGAGTGCTGGGTTGATCTGATCGGCTTCGACTGTTTCGGGGATCCCCCTTACCCTGATGTTGCACCTCCTCCCCCTGTTATCCAAGTCTTCCAGGTGCCTGTTCATTTCAATAAAGTGGTTGGAATGTGAGATGGCGACCCTGTCCAGTCTGTGAATGGCCCTTTCCCTCTGCTTCCCTGCCGATTCCGCGGCCATCATGCGGTCGTTTAGCACTGAGAAGCTGGATTTGAGGTCTACGATGGCCGCTGAAAAGGACGATTTAATGTCCGCTGCTATTATGGCCATGTCTGAGTATGTCAGGGGGAGATTGGGGTGAGAGGATCCCCTACCGTTGTCCTCTGCGGCCGACTGGGAGTCTTCACTGAAGTCTTCTGCTACACGTGTCGGCGCCATCTTGGGGCCTTCACTTCCAGGCAGCGAGCGGGACTGGCTTTTGAAAATGTCTGAGATATTCCGTCCACGCAAAGCTGCCGCCGACTTCTTTGATCTGGTGTGCGGTGTCCGATAGCCCAGTTTGCTCATTATCGGGGGTTGAAAGCGTCAAAGAGCGGGTCTTAGGCTGCGGTTTCTCCGGAGCTCCTCTAGCAAGCTGCCATCTCCGTTGCGCGCCAAGCCACGCCCCCCGTAAAGTGAATAACTCAACACCAAGTTCACTATATGGACCCCTTATATATTTGTACATGTTGATCATATCCCCCCTTATTCTCCTCTTCTCAAGGGTGAATAAATTCAGTTCCTCTAATCTTTCCTCATAGCTGAGCTCCTCCATGCCTCTTATCAGTTTGGTTGCCCTTCTCTGCACTTTCTCCAGTTCCCTGATATCCTTTTTGAGAACTGGTGCCCAAAACTGAACTGCATATTCTTCCAGATGCGGTCTTACTAATGATTTGAACATTGGCAAAATGATATCTCTCTCTCTCGAGTCCATACCTCTCTTAATACAAGAAAGAACTTTGCTTGAAAGTATTGTATGTGGAATGTTGTGCCCCAGAAACTGTGACCAAAGATACTTAAAGTAGGAGTGAATCTTCATCTTTTGAGCAGCTTTAGTTAACCTCTTGAGTACCAGTACCATTTTAAAACAGTGCTTGGATCAAGGGCTTTTAAATGCACTCCTGGCTGCTATAGTGGCTGAGAGCATGTGTACTTATTTTAAGCCAACTGTCAGTGTTCAGGTGGAATTTATTGAGGTGGCATGAAGCCACACAATCACTTCCACAACCACCTCAACATTCCGTCCCCCACTGTGCGACCCCCCCTGTCTTGGCAGTCATGATGGGTGTCACTTGGTGGGGCAGAGGGAACTCAGTAAACTTCTGCTTGTTAAGTGAATGAACCAGGAAGTGACGTGTATTATATCACTGCCTGTTTAAGAGCTGTCATTCTCCAACAACACTGGGCAGGGAAGCATGAAGCATGATATGTGCTCCATTAGCTGCAGTGGAGTATAGGGGAGACATCAAGGGTCTCCATAAAGAGAACCTGTCACAACCTATATGCTATCATGTAGAGGGCCATTGGTCCCCTATGTGATAGCAATAAAATGATGTAAACAAAAATGTAAACATTTCAAGTGACAAATAATTGAAAAAAAAATGTAATGTCCCCTTTACCCCACATACACACGCATACATACAAAAATGCATGCATTGGGGCACCTGTGTATTAAAAACGCAATTGCCCTACACATGTAATATATCATAGAGCATGCCAGAATTCGAGTAATAAATCTAGGCTCAATAATATTGGTTACCTCTAATATGTTAACATGTTGGGCATCTATGCACAACTGCATCTTTTGGTATTTTACCCAAAATTGGTTAATATATTGTTTTTGTGTGCAGTAAAAATGACCTTCAGTGTATTTTTTACCAAAAATACAGGCTTGATAGACTGTTGCACCAATGTCAAGTGGCAGGCCTTTGAGTTCAGAATATCTATCTATCTATCTATCTATCTATCTATCTATCTATCTATCTATCTATCTATCTATCTCTCTATATATATATTTATATATATATATATATATATATATTCTGAACGCAAAGGCCTGCCACTTGACATTGGTGCAACAGTCTATCAAGCTTGTATTTTTGGTAAAAACAGTATATATATATATATATATATATATATATATATATATATATATACTCTTTTTAAATAACCTTCAGGCCGGGTTCACACTGGTGCGACAAACGGTCCGACATTGGGAGCTCATGTCGCATGACGTGTGAAAATCAATATTTCCCTATGGGAGCCGTCTTAGCTGGTCCGACACATGTCGGTCCGAATATGAAAATGTTTCCTGCACTGCTTTGGTCCGACTTTGATCCTACTTCAGCCCATTGAATATCATTAAAGTCGGATCAAAGTCGGAACACTGTCTTGCCTGATTCGACTTTGGCATGTGACTTGTACTCTGATGATCTTGAGGGGGAATTCCACGCAAAATTTTTAATGAAAAACCGGCATGGGTTCCCCCTCCAAGAGCATACCAGGCCCTTGGGTCTGGTATGGATTTAAAGGGGAATCCCCTACGCCGAAAAACGGCATGGGGGTCCCCCCAAAATCCATATCAAACCCTTATCCGAACACGCAGCCCGGCCGGTCAGGAAAGGGGGTGGGGACGAGCGAGCTTCAGGACTTCGGGGGTCTCTTCCGTCTTCTCCGCTCTCTCTGGCCTCTTCTCCCACTCTCTGGTATCTTCTGCCTGGCTCCTCCGCTATCTTCTGCCCTTTTGCCCTCTCTGTTAGCGGTGGCCCAGTCTTCTCCGTCGTCTTCTTCCCTCTTCTCTTCTTCCGATGTGGACATGATGCTCTCTCCCGCTGTAATGCCATGCAGAGACTTATATAGGCATGGGGCATGGTCACCGGGTGATGCCCCTTATGACGTCACCACCCAGGGCACCCCCTTGCCCCAAAGCACCCACCACCCCATGTTGAGGGCATGTGGCCTGGTACGGTTCAGGAGGGGGGCGCTCACTCATCCCCACCCCCTTTCCTGACCGGCTGGGCTGCATGCTCAGATAAGGGTCTGGTATGGACTTTGGGGGGACCTGCTTGCAGTTTTTTCAGTATAGGGGGTTCCACTTAAAATCCATACCAGACCGAAGGGCCTGGTATGCTCTTAGAGGGGGAACCCATGCCGTTTTTTTATTTAAAATTTGGCGTGGAGTTCCCCCTCAAGATTCATACCAGACAGTGCCTGGTAAAGTCGGATCCCCGTTCATTGAAGTCGGACACGTCTCTGACTTCAAGTTGCAGGGCAAAGTGGGATCCAAAGTAGGACGAGTGTTGTGTCACACCAGTGTGAACCCGGCCTCAGGCCTAAAGGCCAGGTTCACACTGGTACGACAAATGCACCGACATTGGGAGCTCATGTCGCATGACGTGTGAAAATCAATGTTTCCCTATGGGAGCCGTCTTAACTGCTCCCTGCACTACTTTGGTCCGACTTTGATTCTACCCATTGAATATCACTGAAGTCGGATCAAAGTCGGATCGCCGTCTTGACTAATCCGACTTTGGCATGCGACTTGTGCTCTGATAATCTTGAAGGGGAACTCCACGCCAAATTAAAAAAAAAACGGCATGGGTTCCCTCTCCAAGAGCATACCAGGCCTTTGGTCTGGTATGGATTTTAAGAGGAACCCCTACGCTGAAAAAACAGCATTGGGGTCCCCCCCAAAATCCATACCAGACCCTTATCCGAGAACACAGCCCGGCAGGTAAGGATAGGGGGTGGGGACGAGCGAGCACCCCCCTCCCCCTCCTGAACCGTACCAGGCCACATGCCCTCAACATGGGGGGTGGGTACTTTGGGGCAGGGGGCCTTGCTAAAATGTGCAATTCTAACATGTGTGTAAAAGTTAGCAAATGCTCTTGGACCAAATTAGTTAACTGGTCAGATCAATCTGTATTCAAATTAACTTTGTGCAGTTTATTGAATCACATACATTTGCTCCAATGTTTTTTCAATTTTACAAGCTCCATGAGTTGAACAGGTAGTTACAATATATAATTCCTGTAAACCGTTACCCATTCCCCTTAATAATCAGATGGAATAAAAGGGAAAAAAAAGTTTAAAAAGTGATAGAAAATTAGAAAAAAAAAGAGGGAAAAAAAAGTGATTAAAAATGTTTTTAAAAAAAGAAGAGAAATCTCTTGTACCAAAACCAATCACAAAGCAGTCAATTTCTCAACAGAAGCATAGTCCCTGTTTTTAAAACTCCCCTTTTTCAAATCACATTTTGTTCATAATCAGAATGTGTACATTGATCTGTCTGTTTTTCGCCTGCTTTGGCTTCAAGGCAGTATTTTGCTCAGATCATTTTCTGGCTTGATCCTTGGCTTGCTGCTTTGACTCCTGCTCTTGAATTTTTACTAGTCTCTGTGTATTCTCACTGCCTACTTTGACTTTGGACTGTTGACTTGTTCTGTATTGCCTGCCCTGACCTCGTCTTGCTAATTTTTGACTTTCCATTATGCCCCAAAACTTGTTTTCCTTCCTGCAGACCAGCTTGCCTCAGTCACCAACAATGTAATTCTCGCTGTTACTAGTGAGGCAATCCTGGGGGCTCCAACCTGGAAGTATCCTTTCCATATCTGCCTCTCATTCACTCTAATGCATGTGAGTCTCTTACATTCGTAGTAGATGTATTTGTAAAAAAAAAAAAAATATCCTCTGTCCACTGATGTCAATTTTTTATCTGGTTTTAGTTGGCCTTTTAGTACTTATCAACCCATATAATAATTGTACCTACAATACCTTTTGCTGCTGATGCTGCTGTTTTTATGATTGTTGCTCTTTACGAAGCCTTTACCCTCAGCTTTCCTTTCCTTCCTTCAAAAAATAAATAAAATAAATATAGCTAAAACATAATGAACATATAGAAAATATGTCACAGGAAAATATTGTTATTGGGGTTGAAGTCTTTTTGTAAAGTGATAATAAACCTTGGTCATAATACTTGAAGCATCCAATAGTTCCAATGTTCTCAATGAACTATCATTGATATTTCTTCTCAAGTAAATAGATGTGACAGATTTCATAGGACCTGTCAGACATGTTTTGTTGCCCTGGGCACAGACATTGCAAAACACATAAATAAACAAGCACAGTAGAAAAACTTTGGATTCCAGCAAAGGAAACATCAAGTATATATTAAATGAGCAGCCAATAAAATTCTTCCTGATACCCTTAATGTCTTTTTAGGCAGAAAAGGTTGAGATAAATGTACAGATATTTGTATGAGAGTATTTTGTAAGTGACAATGTTTGCCAAAGACTTTGTTTTTATATCAATTTGTTACTTGATTAAATTTTTTTTTCAAAGCAAAGATATAAAACAGGCAGAGTTGATATAGCTGCAGAGTGGATTATAACAGCACTTTTACGCTAAATGTAACACATACACTATAGTAGGTATAAATAACAGGAGACCATGTTAATTAGGAGGGTAAAAGTAATATGACATATACAAAATAGATAGGGAGCTCTACACATTCTACAAATGACATAACAGCGTTAGGTTCCAGTACAAAAATATTTTTGATCCAATACGCTTGGTGTAGTTAAGGCACACACACATGTAGTACAGGTTACATATTTACATATTCTACGTTTATAAATACTTTATGTAGTTTGGTATGTTTTATATGGCCATGTTGTTTTTGAGCTCCATTCAGGTCCTGCATGTAGCCATCAGTGTCCAAGCAGCAGGTCAAACTTAAAAATGACCCACACTGGGTGGAAAATATACGTATATGAACTTTAATGGCATCCCAGTCTTAGTCCGTAGGGTTCAATATTGAGTTGGCCCATCCTTTGCAGCTATAACAGCTTCAACTTTTCTGGGAAGGCTGTCCAAAGGGGTTTAGGAGTGTGTTTATGGGAATGTTTTACCACTCTTCCAGAATTCGTGAGGTCAGGCACTGATGTGGATGAGAAGGCTTGGCTCGCAGTCTGTGCTCTAATTCATCCCAAAGGTGTTCTATCTGGTTGAGGTCAGGACTCTGTGCAGGCCAGTCAAGTTCCTCCACCCCCAAACTCGCTTATTCATGTCTCTATGGACCTTATTTGTGCACTGGTGGGCAGTCATGTTGGATTAGGAAGGGAGCAACCCCTGAAAAACAACCCCAAACCATAATCCCCCCTCCAACAAATGATTTGGACCAGTGCACAGAGCAAGGTTCACAAAGACATGGATAAGCGAGTTTGGGGTGGAAGAAATTGACTGGCCTGGGGGAGACTGCAGATGGACAGTGTAAGGCTGCAGATGGACAGTGGAGGGCTGCAGGTGGACAGTGTGCAAGGCTGCAGATGGACAGTGTGCAAGGCTGCATTGATGGGCATTTAAAATGTAAGTTTTTTTCCTTAAACTTGCCTCCTAAACTTGGGGTGCATGTTATATGCCGGCACGTGTTATACACCGATAAATACGGTAGTCTCCTACATATATATCCACTGCATTCTAGTATAGCCAAGCCTATATCTGACTGCAGGCAATTCCTGCTGTACGTTTTCAAATACACTTTCAGGAAGGCGGTTCAGCGATCTGCAGTGCATTAAATATATATACAGTCTCCTACATATATATATATATATATATATATATATATATATATATATATATATATATATCCACTGCATTCCAGTCTAGCCAAGCCTATATCTGACTGCAGGCCATTCCTGGTGTACGTTTTCAAATATACTTTCAGGCAGGCAGGCAGGTGATTCAGTGATTTGCAGTGCATAATATATATATACAGTCCCCTACATATATATCCGCTGCATTCTAGTCTAGCCAAGCCTATATCTGACTGCAGGCCTTTCCTGGTGTACGTTTTCAAATATACTTTCAGGTAGGCAGGTGATTTAGTGATCTGCAGTGCATAAAATATATATACAGTCTCCTACATATATATCTACTGCATCCTAGTCTAGCCAAGCCTATATCTGACTGCAGGCCATTCCTGGTGTACATTTCAAAATACACTTTCAGGCAGGCGATTCAGTGATTTGAGGTCCTGTCATGGACAGACCTTAGGTTGCATTGTTTCGTCCCCAGTTATCCAGAAGGATAAGCCCCTGGTTTTGTTCACCCTTTCTTGATCTGAGTCATCCATCGAGATACAGGCCTGTTCATTGATGCTGCCTTTGTATCAAAGCACTCGATTCCACTGCAGCTGCGTGACACTCCACTTGCCATTGAGGCTCTTCATAGGAGACCTCTACAGCCTGCCTATGTGACTCATGAGATGGTTCCATTGTCCATGGCCGTTGGGGCTCTTCACCATGAGATAATCCAATTTCAAGTTATTTCCTCACCTACGTTTCAGCTGGTTATTGGTTATCCTTATTTACAGAGGCACAAGCCCTCTTTTGATGGGCTCCGTGCCGAGGTTCTCTCCTGGTCACCACAATGCAGTGAGACATGCTTCCAGAAGGTAGCCAAGGTCCTGTGCACCTCTTCACTCTCCTCCTTGCCGGAGGAGTACCGCGATTTTAGCGATGTCTTTGACAAAGGTCAAGCTGGTAGTTTGCCTCCACACTGGCCGTATGATTGCGCAATTGACCTTTGTGCCATACCCCCTCGTGGCCAGGTTTACGCTTTGTCGGTCTTTGAGGATAAGGCCATGGAGGAGTATGTTGCAGAGGCACTTTCTCGAGGTTTCGTCTGCAAATCCTTGTCTCCTGCTGGTGCTGGGTTCTTCTTTGTGAAGAAGAAGAGCGGTGAACTGAGACCTTGTATTGATTATAGGGGTCTCAATCATTTCACGATTAAGAATGCCTATCCGATTCCGTTGATTACAGAGTTTTTTAACCGCCTCAAGGGAGCAACGGTTTTCACGAAAATTGATTTGAGAGGGGCATACAATCTCGTGAGGATTAAGGAGGGCAAGAGTGGAAAACTGCGTTTAATATAAGAACAGGCCATTATGAGTACCTCGTAAGGTCTTTTGGCCTTTGTAACGCCCCGGCAGTTTTCCAGGAATTTATTAACAATGTCTTCTGATATTTGTTGCAGTTATGTGTGGTGGTTTATTTCGATGGTATCCTTATATTTTCCAAGTCCCTGTAGAGCCACCACACAGATGTCTGTCATGTGCTTCAGAAACTAAGAGAGAACAATCTCTATTGTAAACTGGAGAAGTGCGGGTTCCATCGTGAACAGGTTAAATTTCGATGGACCCAGAGAAACTTTCGGCAGTCCTACAGTGGCCCCGACCCGTGGGTTTATATCCTCTGCAGCGTTTCCTGGGCTTTGTCAACAATTATCGGAAGTTTATTCGTAACTTCTCTTCTTTGGTCAAGCCCCTGACTGATATGACCAGAAAGGACGGTAACCCACAGAGTTGGTCTCCGGAGTCCATTAAGGCCTTTGAGAGTCTCAAGGCTGCATTTGTTTCTGCTCCTGTGTTGGCACATCCTGGTCCTAGATTACTTTTTATCCTTGAGGTTGATGCTTCTGAGACTGGTCTTGGCGCCCTTCTGTATCAACGTCCTACCTATGAGAGCGCTATGCATCCTTGTGGCTACTTTTCCAAGAAATTGTCACCTGCGGGGTGCAATTACAAGATTGGTGACAGAGAGCTGTCGGCGATCATTTTAGCCCTGAAATAATGGAGCCATCTCCTTGAAGGTTCCACTGGGCTGGTTCTTATTCTTTCTGACCATAAGAATCTCACATTCTTGTCTGAGGCTAAACACCTCTCTCCCAGAAGGGCGTGATGGGCTCTTTTCTTGTCAAGTTTCAATTACATTGTCTCATTCTTACCCGGTACTAAGAATGTAAGGGCTGACGCCTTGTCACGACAATATTTCTCCACTTCCAAGTTGGAGTCGGTTCCTGTTCTTGTGATTCGTCCTGATCGTATCCTTGCTACGGTTTGCACCAGTCTCACTTCTCCTTTGGGTGACAAATTCTTGCTGCCCAGGTCAATGAGAGTCTCCATACTGCCGTGCTCCAAACTTTCTCCCAAGGCAGCTGGCCACCCTGGGAAGAATCAACTCGTTTGGGCCATTTCCCAACAATTCTGGTGGCCTAGTTTACGTGTTGATGTAACTACCTTCGTAGCTGCCTGTTCCGTGTGTTCTCAGAGTATGACTCCATGACACCTTCCAGTGGGCCTCCTACAACCCATACCCAATGGAGAGAGGCCCTGGACCCACCTGGATTTCATTGTGGAGTTACCCAGCTCCCAAGGCAACTCTGTTATCCTTATGGTGGTTGACCGGTTCTCAAAGGTGTGTCATTGCATTCCACATAAGAAGTTGCCCACTTCTAAGGAACTGGCTTCCATTTTTGCTCGGGAGATTTTTCGCTTACATGGGCTACCTAAGGGGATTGTCTCAGACAGGGGAAGTCAGTTTGTGTCCCGGTTCTGGTGAGCCCTTTGTGCACAGTTGGGAATTCAGCTTGCTTTCTCCTGTGCGTATCTCCCGCAGTCTAACGGGGCTGCAAAACGAGCCAGTCAGTCCTTGGAGCAATTCCTATGTTGCTATATTTCTGACCATCATAACAACTGGTCAGACCTATTACCGTGGGCAGAGTTTGCTCACAAAAGTGCCTTGCATTCTGCTTCCCGATTGTCCCTGTTTATGGCGAATTATGGTTTCCAACCTTCCATGTTGCCTGACTCATTTGTTCCGCAGAGTATTTCTGCATTAGAGGAGCATCTCCGTGGTCTTCGTTCCACTTGGACACAAGTCCAGGAGGCTTTGCGTCGTGCTAATGATAGGTACAGACTTCATGTTGACCGCAGACACCTGCCTATGCCTTCCTACCAGGTTGGGGACAGGGTCTGGCAGTCATCTCGCAACCTCCGACTTCGTGTTCCCTCACTGAAGTTCGCACCTTGGTTTATTGGGCCTTTAGGTATTCTTTGCAGGATTAACCCAGTGGCTTATGCATTAGATCTTCCTTCTAATATGCGTATTTTGAATGTATTTCATGTCTTCTTATTAAAACCTTTGGTCTGCAACCGCTTAACCACCTCGTGCCACGTCCTCATCCTGTACAGGTTGAGAACCATAAGGAGTATGAAGCACAGTCCTTCATTGACTCCCGTAGGTTCCGTGGGTGCATACAGTACCTGGTGCATTGGAAAGGGTATGGTCCGGAAGAACACTCTTGGGTATCATCCTCAGACGTGCATGCCCATGTCCTCCTCCTTGATTTCCATAGCCATTTTCCCCTCAAGCCTGGCGGTCCTCTGAGGGGAGGGGTCGTTGAGGAGGGGGTACTGTCAGGGCTGGGCTCAGCCCTTCCTTCTCTGAGCTGGACGCTCAGCTGTCGGCTAAAATGCCAGCTCCCATCTCTCTCCACAGTTACCCAGCTGTTGTTGAGCCTGCTCATCAGTCCTGTCTACTTAAGCCGTCCAGTCCAGAGGAGCTCTGCCTTCGCCTTTGTCACATCACAAGAAACTATCTCCTGCGTTCCTGTTTAAAGACTGGCTTTGCTGACATCCCTTCAGGCTACAGATCCTGCTTGCTGTTCCACTACTTTGATCCCTGACTCCTGACTTGGCTGACGATCCATTCCAGTTACTGAACTTTGGCTATGTTTTGACTACGTTTGTTCTTTTTGCTTTTATTATTAAACAAGTGTGATTTAACTGTACTTCGGTTTCGGTCTGATTTCATGGTTTCTGACAAATGTGGCATTTTATGTAAATGCATTGGGTCCCTAAGGAATGCAAAATGATGATGGTTGTTAAGGGTGCAATGGGATTTTAAGGGCTATGGAAGCTTCTTTTAGTTAGCATTAAGGCTGGCTTTATCAGCAAAGGCATTGATCATAATGTCAGGAGTCGGACTGACATGTTTAGCACAAGCCTTTGTTAGAAAACAAAGCCATTTGATTGTATTTTAAGCAAATTTGCCTAATCGGTATGCATGGCAGAATATGAGTATATTGTTGTTGAGATTTTAGCAAAGGCAAAATCAGGTGATTTAGGTCAATTTCAGTCTGGTTGTAGTCTTAATAAGGGAAGCCTATTAATTAGGACATGCTATGACCACACTGAACATAAACATACGTTTTTCAGCCTGTCCAATCATTTTTTGTTTTGATTCAAATTAACAAAAATCTAAACAGTGCCATCACAAGCTCCTACTGTTTTTGTTGATGTGATTAAAATATTATTGAAATCTGCATGGTTACCTTTGTTCACGAACACACAGCCTGCATGCAGCTAATGTCGTATCTGTCTTCTTTCAGTGTGGGTTTTGTACATTTGGCCTAATGCATAAGTGGTAGTCTGAACAGGAATAGGAGCACACGGTGATGTTGTTTCTTCCCTCTCTGGGTATAGAGTGCTCTATTTTTAAAGCATGGTTTGTTAATAATGAAAAACCAGGGAATATGTGAACAGTAAATATAACATTCCAGTGGTCTGGAAGAGAACAGGCTTCCATCTGATTTCAATTTTATATGTGCTAGAACTAGTCTTCATACTGGGGAACATTTAGATGACATTCTGTTATTTTATATAGCCCAAGGGAGAAATGATGACATTTTCAAATGGCACTGAGTGGAATGCACACAAACTGTGCAAAAGCTTTCAAACATGTAGTATAGAATATCGCTAGAAGGAGGATGACTGTAATCATTACTCTCTGTATTGTTGGTCATTCAGACACCTGGATGGATTCCTAAGCTAATTTACCAATAACACACTTTCAAATAAGCTCTAAAGGGTCTATTTATAATGTTTTTACACATATACACAACATTCACAGAGACGTCGCTATTGAATCAAGTAGGAAAAATGTGTGAATTTTGATTGAAAGTTAGGTGACTCTTGTGCTCCGGTTTCCTCCCACACTTCAAAGACATCCTGGTAGGTTAATTGACTCTTGTCTAAATTGGCCCTACTATGTGTATGTATAAATTTGAGTTAAGGATTAAATTGTAAGCTCCTTGAGAGCAGGGACTGATGTGAAAGTCCAATATATACAGTGCATCTGGAAAGTATTCACAGCACTTCACTTTTTCCACATTTTGTTATTTTACAGTCTTATTCCAAAAAGGATTCAATTCATTATTTTCCTCAAAATTCTACAAACAATACCCCATAATGACAACATGAAAGAAGTTTGTTTGAAATCTTTTCAAATTTATTAAGAATAAAAAATGAAAATAAATCACATGTACATAAGTATTCACAGCCTTTGCCATGACACTCAAAATTGAGCTCAGGTGCATCCTGTTTCCACTGATCATCCTTTAGATGTTTCTACAACTCGATTGGAGTCCTACTGTGGGAAATTCAGTTGATTGGACATGATTTGGAAAGGCACACACCTGTTTATGTAAGTTCCCACAGTTAACAATGCATGCCAGAGCACAAACCAAGCCATGAAGTCCAAGAAATTGCCTGTAGACCTCTGAGACAGGATTGTATTAAGGCACAGGTTTGGGAAAGGGTACAGAACATTTTCTGCAGCATTGAAGGTCCCAATGAGCACAGTGGCCTCCATCATCTGTAAATGGAAAAAGTTTGGAATCACCAGGACTCTTCCTAGAGCAGGCCATCCGGCCAAACGGTGACCAAGAACCCGATGGTCACTCTGATAGAGCTCCAGCGTTTCTCTGTAGAGAGGGGAGAACCTTCCAGAAGAACAACTATCTTTGCAGCACTCCACCAATCAGGGCTATATGGTAGAGTGGCCAGATGGAAGCCACTCCTCAGTAAAAGCCACAACCCACCTGGAGTTTGCCAAAAGGTACCTGAAGGACCCTCAGACCATGAGAAACAAAATTCTCTGGTCTGATGAAACAAAGATGGAACTATTTGGCCTGAATGGCAAGCGTCATGTCTAGAGGAAACCAGGCACCACTCATCACCTGGCCAATACCCTCCTTACAGTGAAGCATGGTGGTGGCAGCATCATGCTGTGGGGATATTTTTCAGTGGCAGAAACTAAGAGACTAGTCAGGATTGAGGGAAAGATGAATGCAGCAATGTACAGAGACATCCTTGATTAAATCCTGCTCCAGAGCACTCTGGACCTCAGACTGGGGCGAACAGGCACACTTAGAAAGATTGGGATTCTGTGTAATCTTTCATACTAGGCATAGTGTAGTCAGGCATAGAGAAATGAGCAGAAAAGTGTTAATGGGTGCTTAAATATTGGGGTTGATTTACTAAAGGCAAATAGATTGTGAACTTTAGTAAATGAGGTGAAGCCTCACTTTGCAAAGAAAACCCAATCACATGCAAGGAAGGTAAAAAAAAAAAGAATTGTTTCTTGTATATGATTGGGTGATGGAAGTCAGCAGAACTTCCCCTCTTTCACTAAACTCTGGAACAACTGCCCTTGCAATTTGCTTTAAGTAAATGAACGCCATTTTCATATTGTAATTTCTTGGATACATATTTGTGTAGTTTAGGGTTTATACTATATAAGTGTGTTGTGCTTGATTGGTTTTAGCTGTTCATTTCTAAAAGGTGTTTATCTACACTTAAAATAGTTATATTATATTGCACTCATTTATAGATAGTGCATCATTTTCTGTGTGTTTATTTTGTTCAATATATAGGTTCAATGTCAGTTGTTGCCTGGTAAGAAAAAATGGTTTTATATGGGTTAAATTTGAAAGCTACTTCAGGAATCGAGATTATTTATGACTAGAAGCTGAAGCCAAACTTACCAGTGACAGCATGTGTCTGTTAACTTAGCAATAACTAATTTTCATACTGTAATATTTTTTTTAAGAACATACCGGTATATGGATTTTATTTGGTCATTTAAAAATTACTCTTTTACAGATGTATGTTGCAATGTTATTTGTACCCTGTTCTGATATGAACATATCGCTTTCCAGAGGCCTTTTGTATTACCTGTTTTTACATGTTTGAAAATTCTAATAAAGTCTTTATGGAAAAAATAAAATAAAAATTACTCTTTTTTATTATAGGCCGAGAAATCAATTTTGTGTGTGTATATGTATATATATATATATATATATATATAATATTACTATTACTTCATTAACCACTTCAGCCCCGGACCAATTTGCAGCCAAAGGACCAGGCCCCTTTTTGCAATTCGGCACTGCGTCGCTTTAACTAACAATTGCGCAGTCATGCGACGTGGCGCCAAAACAAAATTGGCGTCCTTTTTTTCCCACAAATAGAGCTTTCTTTTGGTGGTATTTGATCGCCCCTGCGGTTTTTATTTTTTGCGCTATAAACAAAAATAGAGCGACAATTTTGAAAAAAATGCAATATTTTTTACTTTTTGCTATAATAAATATCCCCCAAAAATATATAAAAAAACATTTTTTTTCCTCAGTTTAGGCCGATACGTATTCTTCTACATATTTTTGGTAAAAAAAATCGCAATTAGCGATTATTGATTAGTTTGCGCAAAAGTTATAGCGTTTACAAAATAGGGGATAGTTTTATAGCATTTTTATTAATTTTTTTTTTTTTTTTATTAGTAATGGCGGCGATCAGCGATTTTTATTGTGACTGCGACATTTTGGCGGACACATCGGACATTTTTGACACATTTTTGGGACATTTGTCATTTATACAGCAATCACTGCTATTTAAATAGCACTGATTCCTATGTAAATGACAGTTGTAGTTAGGGGGTTAACCACTAGGGGGCGGGGAGGAGTCAGTGTGACGTGTTGTGTTTTTTTTTTTACAGTAGGGGGGCGTGGCTGTACGTCTGACGTCATTGATCGGCATTCCCGATGACAGGGAACCGCCGATCACTGACAGTCAGTGTAGGAAGCGCGGGGAGAGGTTTGTTTACATAGACCTCTCCCCGTTCTTCCGCTCCGTAACCCGATCGCGGGATACCAGCGGCGATCGGGTCCGCTGGTCCCGCGGCCGGGGTCACGGAGCTCCCGACCGGGTCGCGAGCGCGCCGCTAGCGGCGCGCGCGCGACCCACGGGCAGGCACATGCACGATCACGTACAGGTACGTGATTCTGCCTGCCCGTACCATTCTGCTGACGTATATATGCAGTGGCCGGTCGGGAAGCGGTTAATGGATGGCACCACAGATAAACACTGTAACCTTAAATTGGCAGTGGTGGTCATCTGCATCCTGAAGGATTCATTGTTGTCAATAAGGGATCCAACTTGCAAGTGATAATTATGTCAGAGCTTATTAGTGATCACATGATTGGTTCCCAATCATCAGTGGCAAATTTTAAAGTAATAATAATAACTGGTGTTTCTAAATGTTGAACAGCAGCTTAAAAGCATAAATGAAGTCAACAAAAATAAGAAGTGCCAGTAAATAAAAGAAAAAAAAATCCTTACGGTATGTCTGCTAACTATTTGGTCTGCCCATATTTTTCATGATCTGATTTACTCACTTTCATTTATTGGTAAAGATAACTGTCAGTCCTAAAAAAATGTTATAATACATGCAAAATGTTAATTCAATTCAGTTGTTGCTGTTTGGAGGTGAAGCCAAAGTCGTTTTTCTGACATTTCTCTGTCCAGATGACTATTGGAAACACATACAAAGTCTCTATTTGTCACTAAGTTCAATTGATTTTGCTGCATGCCTTCAAGTCAGAGGAGCAGAGTGCAATGAATACAAACAGCCAGTTCTCCAAAACAATGTGACATGAATTAAATACACTGCATTTTCTGCTGAGCTTTTATTACATTCAGATTGGAATAAGCTTTGCGACTGGCTTCTCCAATTTTATGCTTTTGTGTTTATCATCATAACAACTACCAATAGCTCCAAAAATGCATAACGTCCTTAGAAAAATATGTAAGCATAAATACAGTGCCTATAAAAAGTATTTACCCTCTTTCATGTTTATTGTCATAGAACATTCAGTCACAGTAGATTTCATTTCATTTTTTTTGTTTTTTTACACTGATCAACAGAAATATGCAATATACACTTTAATGTCAAAGTGAAAACATATATCTGCAAAGTGATTTCAACACTTAAGGACCGAGCCTCTTTTTGAGATCTGTTGTTTACAAGTTAAAATAATATTTTTTTACTAGAAAATTACTTAGAACCCCCAAACATTATATAAAAAGTGCAAACCAACAAATTTGGCAAATATCCAAATATCTTGGGTACATCCAAAAAACGTGAAAAATATTAATAAAAATTAGACAGTGTTAATTGATATAACGCAAAGTTCATGTAGTATATAAAAAGTGCAAGCCAACAAAATTGGCAAATAATCCCAATATCTTGGGTGCATCCAAAAAACGTGAAAAATATTAATATAAATTAGACAGTGTTAATTGATATAACGCAAAGTTCATATAGTAGTCCTTGCTGCAAAACGCCACAATCACTCCTGTAGATATATATTTTTTTACAGTATTAAATGGCCTCTTACCAAATGGAGTTGATTACTTTGTTTAGAAGCAATCAAATGCGCTTTCACAGGATTGTGCCTGTACACTGAGTGACACACCCTCACTCAAGGGCTCTCTTCCCTCTATATATATATTCTTCACCCTAGAGAAAAAACGGCGGTTGTTGCAATACTTTATGTCACACTGTATTTGCGCAGCAATCTTACAAACGCATTTTTTTTTTAATTCACTTTTTTAACGTAAAAATAAGAAAACAGTAAAGTTAGCCCAATTTTTTTATATTGTGAAAGATAATGTTACGCCGAGTAAATGGATACCTAACATGCCATGCTTCAAAATTGCGGAATGGAATGGCGACACATTTTGACCCTTAAAAATCTCCATAGGCAACGTTTTAAAAATTCTACAGGTTACCAGTTTTGACTTACAGAGAAGGTCTTTTGCTAGAATTATTAATCTCACTCTAACGATTGTGGCGATACCTCACATGTGCAGTTTGAACACATGTGGGCACGACTTACCTATGCGTTTCTGCATCGGTGTGACTGGGCGCTTTAAAAAAAAAATGTTTTTCTTATTTATTTTATTTTTTTATTTTTATTTTTACACTGTCCATTTTAAAAAAAAAATGGGTTACCTTTATTCCTATAACAAGGAATGTAAACATCCTTTGTAATAGAAAAAAACATGACAGGACCTCAAAACAACCTCAGATCTCACATTTACACTTAAATGTAATAAAAAAAAAGTATTTTTTTTCAATAAAATGTTTTTTTACCTTTAACACCATTGGGCGGAAGTGACGTTTGACGTCGCTTCCGTCATCCAATGGTATGGAGCCGAGTGGGGGCCATCTTTTTCTCACTTGGCTCCCCATGTTACTGAGGGGAGAGGACACGATCGTCTCCGCCGCTACCGACAGCTGGGGTAAGCAGCAGTGACCACGGGGAGCTGCAGGAGGGGGGTCACCTCTCCGCGGCTGATAAAAGTGATCTTGCAGCATACCAGCCAATGTTTAAAAAGATACCAGGGTTATGGCAGCTATCTGCTGCCATAACAACGGTATTCCACATTAAACAGCCACCGTATAATGGTGGCGGGTGGTCGGCAAGTAGTTAAACAAATTGAAACAAATATAAAAAAATGAATAGCTTAAAGAAATTAAATGAATTAATAATCGGACACTAACCTGTTCCAGGGTCCAGCGATGCTGGGCGGGTCAAGCTCCACTCGTCCCCCCCTCCGCTCTGCGGCGCCGACACTGCAACTGTGGGCACCCGGCTGTGGCTTCTCACTGCGCATGCGCAAGCGGCGCCACGCACCCTGATTGTCCGCGCAGTCATCTGGGACCTGTCACATGATGTCAACTGACACAGTTGGTCAAGAACTCGCCGATACTGAGTACCGATACTTTGCAATGCGATTTTCATCAATTAACCTCCCTGCCAGTATGATTATGTCAGGAATTTTGTACTAAAAGCGGTACAATTATTTTGCATGGAAATTTGGCGTTTTTATATTGTAGGCATGCAATTCTTATGAATAACTCACTTAAATCTGTCCAAACCAGAGTCTAGTAGACATCCCGGGTATGATAAAGTTTGAAACACAAAATCATGAAATTATAATATAATAAATAACTATAAAAATTATTCAATAATGTAATCAATTTAAAAACACAGAAATGTGCTGTTTGCAGAATTGTCGCTGTCATTAGATTTAGTGCTTGATGATGAATTGTGATTCTAATTTATTACCGCTGTTTTCTAGCTGGTCTAAAACCACTTTTGACATAAAGGGACACTTTTTGGTTGCTATGGACAATCTCCAGTTTCCAGGCAGAATTTTTTTTATTTATTATATAAAACTACATGCAGGGCACTGGACAGACCACTAGGGACAAAGGGGATGTGTCATTTTTTCTATACAGTACTGTAATCTGTAAGATTACAGTACTCTATGTGTATTGTGTGTTTTAACTTTTTGAATTTGGCGCCGATCTCCGCCCCGTGCGTCGTAACGTCGCAGGGAACGGAGCTCAGCGGCACTCTGGCACTGTGCGAATCGAGCGGAGGAGCTCGCACACACAGCGGGGAGACATCGCAGGATCCAGGGGACAAGGTAAGTAACTTCCCCTGTATCCTGCAATGCGATCCCGAGTCTGGCTCAGGGTTACCGCTTATGGTACTGAAGTTCCACCCCGAGCCAGACTCGGGATTACCGCCAGGGAGGTTAAAAACAAAACTGTCTGAATTGCATGCAATTTCCCCCACTGCTCCTGTGTGTGTGTACAGAAAGGGAAAAGCACCATCTAGTTGGCAGTTTAAAAAATGTTAGCACTCACAGTACATATCTGGCCACATGCAAAATAATCTACATAGGTGTCCTGGTCTACCGATGGTAGCAAATCAGGGTCGGTGGAGGTACTCACAGAGCTAGAGAAGAAGTTCCGGGACTGTAACCAGTGTGCCTGGTCACCGCCACACCAGTTATATGATGATGCTGTACTGCACTAGTGACAGTATGTAAAAAAAGAAAAAAGAAAAATATGAAAATAAACATTTTAATAGTTTATGGACAGACTACAGACTAAATAATATACACTGATTTGGGTTATTTCCACGAAAGAAGTGTAGCAGAATACATTTTGTAAATTTATGAAGAAAAATTATTTATTTGCAAAATTTTAAAACAGAAACGAAAAAAAAATTGTTTTTTTTCCCGAAATATTTGTCCTTTTTTAGTTTATATAGCAAAAAAAAAATAAAAAAATAAAAATCCCAGCGGTGATTAAATACCACCAAAAGAAAGCTCTAATTGTGTGAAAAAAATGATAAAATTTAATATGGGTACAGTGTTGCATGACCGTGCAATTGTCATTCAAAGTGAAACAGCATAGTGTAAAGATGGGTAAATAAATGATACTTAACCACTTGACCACTGGGCAATTAAACCCCCTTCCTAACCAGACCAATTTTCAGCTTTCGGTGTTCTCACACTTTGAATGACAATTACTCAGTCATGCAACACTGTTCCCAAATGAATTTTGTGTCCTTTTTTTCACACAACTACAGCTTTCTTTTGGTGGTATTTAATCACCGCTGGGATTTTTATTTTTTGTGCTATACATCAAAAAATACAAAAAATTCGGTAAAAAAATAAATAAATAAATTCTTTGTTTCTATTAAAAATTATTGCAGAGTATTGGCAGAGTATTGGCGAGTATTGGCAGAGTATTGGCGAGTATTGGCAGAGTATTGGCAAGTATTGGCAGAGTATTGGCAAGTATTGGCAGAGTATTGCAGTGTTGCACAGTATTGGTAGAGTATTGCACAGTGGTGGCAGAGTATTGCACAGTGGTGGCAGAGCATTGCACAGTGGTGGCAGAGCATTGCACAGTGGTGGCAGAGTATTGCACAGTGGTGGCAGAGCAATGCACAGTGGTGGCAGAGCAATGCACAGTGGTTGCAGAGCAATGCACAGTGGTGGCAGAGCAATGCACAGTGGTTGCAGAGTATTGCACAGTGGTTGCAGAGTATTGCACAGTGGTTGCAGAGCAATGCACAGTGGTGGCAGAGCAATGCACAGTGGTGGCAGAGCATTCCACAGTGGTTGCAGAGCATTGCACAGTGGTGGCAGAGCATTGCACAGTGGTTGCAGAGTATTGCACAGTGGTTGCAGAGTATTGCACAGTGGTTGCAGAGTATTGCACAGTGGTTGCAGAGCAATGCACAGTGGTGGCAGAGCAATGCACAGTGGTGGCAGAGCATTGCACAGTGGTTGCAGAGCATTGCACAGTGGTGGCAGAGCATTGCACAGTGGTTGCAGAGTATTGCACAGTGGTTGCAGAGCATTGCACAGTGGTTGCAGAGTATTGCACAGTGGTGGCAGAGTATTGCAGGCACTGACCAGCGCTGTGGGCACTACACATACAGCCCACAGCGCTGGTCCCGTCTCTCCCCCTTTCCGCTTCTCCCCTCTCACTGTACCGATCGGTACAGAGAGGGGAGGGAGGAACCCGGTTTGTGTACATGTGAGTGTACATGTGATCGCTCCGTCATTTGACGGAGCGATCACGTGGTAAACGGCCGCTATCAGCGGCTGTTTACCGTGATCCGTGACACGCCGGGTCCTCGGGACCCGGAGGTCGCGGATGTTCCCGAGTGCGCGCCCCACTGGGAGGACGTCCGTAGGACGTCCACTTAGAACAAGCCGACCACGCTGTAAATGTCTTTCGACTATGGCGCGGTCGGCATGTGGTTAAAGTGATTGTAAAGTCTTGTCTTTTTGCTTTAAAAATAACAAACATGTTATACTTACCTGGTCTTTTGCAGTGGATTTGCACAAGGCAGCCCCGATCCTCCTCTTCTCGTGTCCATCTTCGGTGCTCCTGGCCCCTCCCTCCTGTTGAGTGCCATCATAGCAAGCACCGCTATCCGGTGCCCTCTGCCGATTACCGGAGCCGTCGGCAGTGGCGGAGGTGATCCAGTCCTTTTTCTGGCTGTGCATGGAGATGAGTGAGTGGAAGATGGCCCCCACCCGTCTCCATGACACTGCAGGGCGGAAACGACGTCAAAATGTCACTTACGCCCATAGCTCTTAAAGGGACATTTCTTTAAATTACATTTTTTTTTATTGCATTTTAGTGTAAATATGAGATCTGAGGACTTTTTCACCCCAGATCTCATATTTAAGAGGTCCTGTCATGCTTTTTTTCTATTATAAGGGATGTTTACATTCCTTGTAATAGGAATAAAATTGACACAATTTTTATTTGTGTAAAAATAAAAGGTAAAATAAATAAGAAAAAAAAAATGTTTAAACGCGCCCCGTCCCGCCGAGCTAGCGTGCAGAAATGAACGCATATGTGAGTAGCGCCTGCATATGAAAACAGTGTTCAAACCACACATGTGAGGTCTCGCCATGTTCGGTAGAGCGAGAGCAATAATTCTAGCACTAGATCTCCTCTGTAACGCAAAACATGCAACCTGTAGAATTTTTTAAATGTTGCCTATGGAGATTTTTAAGGGTAAAGGTTTGTCGCCATTCCATGAGCGGGCGCTATTTTGAAGCGTGACATGTTGGGTATCAATTTACTCGGAGTAACATTATCTTTCACAATATAAAAAAAAATGGGCTAACTTTAATGCTGTCTTATTTTTTCAAAAGAAATGCACTTGTAAGACCACTGCGCAAATACGATGTGACAGAAAGTATTGCAACGACCGGAATTTTATTCTCTAGGGTGTTAGAAAAAACATGTATAATGTTTGGGGGTTATAAGTAATTTTCTAGCATAAAAAAACAGTTTTTAACTTGCAAACAACATCTAAAAAAAAGACCCGGTCCTTAAGTGGTTAATGCATAGAATGCATTAAGATAAAAAAAACTTCTGCCTTTACAATCACTTTAATTCGTTTACACAGAAAAGAACATTTTACTGTTTGGAAAAATATGTCTACTTCTATGCAGAGTAAACAGTGCTGAATGCAAATGACTGTTTAAAACTATATGAGACAGAGCACAGTGTTTTAAAAAATTCACAAGGAAAAAGGCTGATGCCTTTGAGATATCGACCTTTCAAATGCTTGGAATCAAAATGACTGTCCCTAATCTAGATGGTCAGTTTCTGAGTGCGTTTGAGGTGTTTTAACTGCAAGTCCAAAAATAAACCATTTTAAAATGTTATATATTTAGATGAGTCATAAATAGCACAGACCATATTTTGGATTGCTAAAGTACACTTAGAGGAAGCAGCACAGTAGCAATACAAATTACAACTATTTTATAATGTGCATCTCAGCAGGAGGGCCAAACGTGCAGACATCACTGCAGGTGGTTGACTTTCGATGGCCATGATGGCATTTTTTTCATTGTAAAGCCCTCTTCCCAACACACTTTGGAGTCTTGAGGCTGACCATAGATTATGCAATTTTCTTTTCTTCAACCACAAATTTAAGGAAAGAAAATTGCTTGATACCCCCATCAGCACAGTCAGTGTTAACAGGGGAATCCATCATGATGCACTATTGTATTCTGACAGCGGGAGATTTCCCCATCATCAGAATACAATGATCACTGCTGGCACTATAGCCGACAGCAGTGATTGTACAAAAAAAAAAGTCAGGCTGGTTGTTCTGAAGTCAATCGATAGATCAACTTTAGTACGACCAGTCTGCCCATAGACGGATTGAAATTTGGCCAGTTCCTGCTGAACTGGCCAAATCTCTATCCGTCTATGGACAGCTTTAGTTTTTTAGTGTGCTAATTTGATCTTTGGAAAGCAAGATTGTTGCTCTGTCAATTTTGTTCCTGGCTTTTGTTCAATCCAAGATAATAACTTAATATGAGGATTATATTGTAATCTAGAAATACTCATTAAAGTATATGTATAGCCAGTGCCTTGAAACACATGTCAATGAACTGTATGCATAGTCTGACACAACTATCAAAGTAATTATATTAAAAATGTTATTGCTTTAGATTGTAAGCTCTTGTTAGCAGAGCCCCCTTAACCTTCTTGTCTTTGAATGTATTGTAACAGTACTGTTTCCCTTTACATTTTTAAACCTCTTGGTGCTTCATTATTCCTATAAAATAATAACAATAATTATAAATATAAATTAGAAAATGAATTGCCCCTCTCAGATTTTCAAGTCTATGGGCTTACCTCATGAAAGGTTTCAAGATTACAATGAATCTGATATGGACTAGCAATAATTATAGATATCAATTTTGCAAATTTTTGTCTATTTATTTTTATTTAGAGTAAAACAAAAAAAATAAAAATTTTCCTCGTCTATTTTTGCTATATTTATTTGTTTAAGAGCATTGCCATGATCTTTACTGTAGAGTCAAAATCAGTTCTTAAAGTTGAACTGTAAGCAAAACATTTTGTTTTAATTTTGGATAGAGCAAGATTTTTTTTTTTTTTTCGCCATCTGTCTCCCTTTCCTACAGATTAAGGGAATTCCTTGGGAACCCCAAGGGAACCAGTTTCCTATTGGAAGATTTCCCCTCTATTACTTTTCTGGGGACAACCCAAAATTTGTGATTTTCCTTTACTTTCACCTTTAATGCTAATGGTAAAAAGGACAAATAGAGAGACTGGGGGTCATTTACTATAGCCCCCGAAAAAGTCCTGGAAAATAGCGCCTAATTAAGGCCAATTAAGACTTCAACTCTCAGAAACTGGGTGCTAATGCAAATGGAAAGCAGCGCTATTGCCGGCAAACATGCCTGTCAGATCACATATGTGGGAATAGTGGAAGTCAATGGGGCTCGAACCTGCAAAATCCAAAGTTCTCACTGAAGGCTTATATGCAAGATCTTTGCCATAAAAAGTGTATGGGGACCTGGGTCCAGTCCCAGGGGACATGTATCATTTGGGAATTTTTTTTTAAAACTGATGTTTTTTTCAGGAGCAGTGATTTTAATAATGCTTAAAGGGAAACTAAAAAAAAATGTCACGCTTCAAAAAAAATTCATTTGAATATCGTGCCTAGTGTCCTTAGTATGCCTGTAAAGTAGCGCATCTTTCCCATGTTTATTACTGTAACACAGCAAAATGACATTTCTAAAAGGAAAAATTTTCATTTAAAATTGCTTGCGGCTGTAATGAATTGCCGGTTCCCAGCAGTATAGAGTAAAAATCAAAAAAGAAAACGGCATAGGTTCCCCCCACCAGTCCATACCAGGTCCTTCGAGTCTGGTATGGATATTAAGGGAACTGCATGCCAAAATGTAAAAAAAAAATGGCATAGCGGTCCCCCCCAAAATCCATACCAGACCCTTATCCGAGCACGCAACCTGGCAGGTCAGGAAAGGGGGGAAGCGAGCACCACATGCCCTCAACATGGGGAGGGTGTTTTGGGGTGCCCCCAAAACACCTTGTCCCCATATTGATGGGGACAAGTGCCTCATTCTCATAACCCTTGCCCGGTGGTTGTGGGGGTCTATGGGCGGGGGGCTTATCGGAATCTGTAAGCCCCCTTTAACAAGAGGGCCCCCAGATCCCGGGCCCCAAAGTAGTGAAATGTGACAAAATTACAATTTCTTTATTAAAAATGTCTTCTTCTTTCCCCGCTTCTTGCTCCATCTTCCTCCGGTCTTCCTTCAGTTTTCTCCTTCTTCCTCCAGCTGCTTCTTCCTCCGTCTTCTTCTTCCCCCGTTTTATCCTCCAGTCTTTCTCCTCTGCCTCACCCGCCGCCGTTCCCTATTCAATTGCAATAACTCCATCAGTATCACCAGCAAAGCCACTTCATTATTATCCCATTAAAGAAGAAGAGAATGTGCGCTGCATTTTGAGATTTCATAATATGCCACGTCACGAATGTTAATTCTCCATTACAAATACTAGTTTACAAGACCTACCTCTTCTTCTTCAAAGCATGCGTGTTTGTACTTTGGACTTTTGTCTGATGGACTTGTGTACACATGATCGGAAAGTCCGACAACACACATTTGTTGGAGGAAAATTTGAGAGCATGCTAGCCAACATTTGTTGGCGGAAAGTCTGAAAACAATTGTCCGATGGAGAATACACACGGTCGGACTTACTGCCAACAAGCTCACATCCAACATTTCCCATCGGAAAATCTGATCGTGTGTATGGGGCATAAGGGTTTGTGCACTATCTGGTTTCAGGAAACTATAGTAAATTCGATATTGGGAGTATTTTTTTTACCAGCACTATAGTGAATACCGTGTTAGCGCTAATTCACGGAAATTAGCGCTATAGTAAATGACAACCAGTGAATCTCCCTAATGGGGGCACAGACAACAATAAAAATGGACAAGTGTTCTAATCCCTCTGCACTCTCTCCAACACTAAAAAAAAAGTTTTTCCTTTAGTTATACTTTAACAAGTGAACAGAAATTTGCATTTGGCCGTAAACATGAAAATGTTTTTAGTTCTCCCATTACCATAAACAAAATCCTAAATTTCAATTTCCACTTGGGCTTAACCAAAGCTTTCCTTGTTTTAAGTATGAAGCAGCAATAGAGTTTATAAATACTGTTTACAGAATTTACTATTTCTCTACTCTGCCTGACAATGTTAATTGGCTTAGATAGGATTTGAACTATAAGGGTGATTAAAAGGAAATCTGAAATTTGCTTCATGTTACCCTTCTACCACTTTTTATAGGCAACAGTGGAATCCTTATTTAGCTTGCATGGCTCAGAGGAAAGAGTACATTATCTAGTTATTACAGAAGTTTAATACACAGAGAATAAGGTACCCTTAACTGTAGTTCAAAAGGATAATAAAGCAAAGCAAAGACTCCTATGATAAAATAAAACACAAAATGACAGGTTGACTCTGATCTGACTTCATTTATTGTTATAAACTATTGTAGGGGTACATTATCCTATATAATACATCTGCTAGAAAAACATAGATAGACCGACATGTCTCCCACCAGCTCTAAGGTTTTCACAGCTCCTTGAGTAGAGATCTAATGACTGTCAGTCATTGCTGTTTGCTCTGCCCCCCCCCCCCCCATGCTCACTAGAGTGCTGGGCTGTGGAGGGGGTGGGAGTGACTGGCTCAGGTTCTTAGCGGCTCGCTGAGAGGCTGAGCCAGTTGCCCGTCCAGGGTTGTGGGTTGATCCCGACCATATTGTCGCGATCTTGTCCCAGCCTGGACCAGCTCTGTGATGTCAGTCGACAGCGGGCTTCAGCCACAGAATAGGCAGGAGAAATATAGCCAAACGCTGGCTGTACTTTTCCTTTTACATCTGCAGCAAGTTCAATAAAGCCCACCTTATTTCCTGGCTGGAGGGCATCAAGCATGATATAGCCCTTTCAATCTTTGGAATTCATTCTTTAGATCATGGAGGCTTATCATCACTAAGCATTACCTAAGGTGCTCTGCATGCAATTGCAGCCTGTCTAAGGATACCCATTCCTTCAGACTGACATTCACCCTTCAAGGCAGTTTGATATTATGCATAACTTCTTTAAAGAGCCAACCCACTACTTGCATTGGTGCTGAGGGCTCTCGAGAGGTGTACCGAGGCAGAGGTGTGTGATAATTTACAGGAAGTCCCTCCCAACAGCTGTCATCTGCCTGCATTGGTTAGAAAAGCAGTGAGACCTAGTGATGGCATGAATTTAATACAAGGTATGCAATGAAAAATATTTTTATTATTTAAACTTTTTATTAGCATGTTGACAAAGGGGCCACATGTTGCGGGTTGTCACTTGCCATGTCACCTGTCACATGTTGCAGAGTCTCACTTGCCACGCCACTTGCCACACGTTGCAAAGTGTCACTTGCCCCCGTTGCCTGCCACCAGATGTGGATTGTCACTTGCCACACCACCTGCCACATGTTGCGGTTTGTCACTGCCATGTCCCTGCTACAAATTGCGGATTGTCACATGCCTGCCACCAGATGCAGATTGTCACTGCCACAAGTTGCGGATTGTCATTTGCCACGTCACTTGCCACACGTTGCGGATTGTCACTTGCCACAAGTTAAGGATTGTCACTGCCACATCACCTGTCACTCGTTGCCAATTGTCAGTTGCTGCTAAAGGTGGGGATTGTCTCTTGCTGTGTTCCAGAGTCAGCCCGTGGCTGCCTGCACAGTGAGGGCGGAATTGCAGGACGGGCGGTGAGAGATGATGTCATCTCTCTGCTCCCCCTCCCGCTGGCTCGGTGATTGGCCAGCCACCCTCTCACCCACCGAGCCGCTCAGCTGCCCGGCCTGCCTGCTCTCACCCACCTAGCCGCCTGCCTGTGGAGCTGCCCGCTCTCTCACCCGCCCGCGGAGCTGCTCAGATGCCCGGCCTGCCCGATCTCAGCCGCCCGCTCTCTCTCGCCTGCCCACTAACTCACCTACATCTAATTTTTAATCCAGCGGGGATCCGGGGGGGGGGGGGGCACTTGCCCCCCCTGGATCCGCCCCTGAGATACAGATGATCTGTAACTGCAGCTCTAGTCCTTGCTAAAATCCTTCAGCTACCTGATGACAAAACTCAAACATTCCTATCAATAAGTATGTCAGTGTGGAGCCTGCTCTCAAATCCACAAAAAAAACCTCTACCTAATATGTATTCACAATGGGAATATCTTCAGCAGCAAACCATTAAATTCATCTACTGTTCAGTCACTTTCAGTCATTCCAACAAAACCCGAAGTCATAATATTTGACTTTGATTTCAGTCTCTACTTTCTGGATTAATAGACTTTGGAGCTGCATTTGCATAAATATTCAGCAACATGGGTCTCAAGGTCACACAGTTATTCAGATTGGTGGCCGTCCTTTTGCCCTGCATAAAGCCACACATAATCAGCGTGGGCACACGTCTCATGCTGCAGGATTACATTTCCACTGTATATGGGAAATACATGGGATCATTTGTAGATGGAATATTTAGCAGCATAAAACTAGCTTTATGTTCGGTACCTCTGCCAATAAAATGTCTAGCTATGGTTAAGTCATTAATTGGTATTCAATTACCACTGACATTTTTTTTCTACGGAAGTCTCAAGAGGTGCATTGAACATATTCATCAGTCATACTTATGCAGTCAAGTGTTTCTTCATATTAGGCAGTGTCTGTCTGAAAGATAAAGAATCACAACTTACTGCCAGTTAGGTGAAAATGGATGCAGAACAGGTTGTTCATATTCAAGCTGTCTAAGACTGTGTCAAACAGTATCTATCAATAGCTATGGCTTTCAGGAAGCAGATATATCAGAACAAGGGCTAAAACTGCCAACTGTCCAGTTAAAATACATAAACATATGCACTGTATCTTCATTATTATTTAGGGAGCAATAACACAAGATAAACAGTCAGATTATAATGGTGGCAAAAAGAGCACAGGATTGCCTAGTTCCTAAGTTAATCTGACCTAAGGCAATGTTTTTTTGTGCTTTTTTTTTTTTAAACCCAAAAATGAAAGTTGAAAATATTACATTTCACCAGTCCTTGGATGTGCTGGTGGCTGCATTTGTATTTTTTTTTTTTTTTTGGGGGGGGGGGGGTTAGAACAATCTTTTTTTCTTTTATTTTCAATAGATAATTCTACCAGTACCACCCTGTATCGTGGCAACAGAAAAAGGACAGTATCCTTCCCCGCTTTTCATTTTTGCTTTTATACCATTGAGTGATGGGGTCCTGTACTCCTCAGAGATAGCTCAAAACAATGTAAGTGATAAATAGGCAGCAAAAGCAGAGAGCACAGGAAGTTATCAGTTAACAAGATTTTTGGCAAGGTATTTTTTGCACTTATCAATTAGATATAACAAAATGGGGACCAAATAAGAGACGTTCATTGTTTGGTTTTAGATACCCTTTAGGTAATCCTATCAGTGTGATAAATGTACTGGGTATATATAACCATGTAATGGTGCGCTATTCCTATTAATTTATCATAAGTGATCAAATGCAATTGTGAAAATAAACTATATCAGAAAAAAAAAACATCATGCTAAATGTCATACCATTATTAGTTCACAAAAAAAGGTGCTTATGTGCTGTGCTATAAGTGCAATTAATTAAATATATATTCCAGAATTCATATAGTTAAAATTGTGCTCCCACAGATACAATTAATTAAACATGTGTTCCAGAGTTCATATAAAAAATGTTCCACCAGTTCAGAAAATTTATTTGCATAAAGTTGATATGTGATTCCAAATGCCCCACATACAAAAAGTCCTTGTGCAAAATAAATGAATCAAAAGTGCTTGTGTGTCACCACCGTGTTACAAACCAAAACAGTTGGCAGCTTACCAGACAAATTGATCCCACTTAAGGGATCATGTGCGCATAAACAGGATCACATCTAAGGGTTGATTGTCAGTTGGCCTCAGAAGGTTAGGATGGATCCAAGCTCACGTCACTCACAGTGTGTTATAATAAAAGCAGTGGAGAGGGCACATAGTGCATTAATGTTTATATCATCATTTATTAAAAGCCAAAATGCACTTACAAAACAGTTGCTTGTATATGGCAGAAAAACATCAGTAGTGCACGGCCGCCTGCAGAACTGTCCATGTGTGTTGACATTACGCTACTGGCACCTACCCAACGTGTTTCCTCTCAGAAGGCATCGACTGGGAATGGAGGTCTCATCATTAGATGCTTGCATTGCAGAGCAGACAGGTTTACTTTGTGTTAATTGTACATAACTTTTTTTTTATTCTTAGGCTAGTACAAAACTATTTCAAAAAGAACATCAGATAAAAATGACATGTTTGTATGCAGTAAATTTAAAGTAGATCTATGGTTAGAAAAAAAAATTCTTCCTGTCCCTTGTGATGGCTGTAAGGGGGAGCTGAATCACAGGGAGCATCACCACAGGGGCAACAACTCTGTCCTTGCTGTCAGACTTAGGAGGGGGGCTGTAAGAAGGTACCCCACATCACTTCTGTCAGTCTTTTCCCAGGTGGTGGATAGCTCTATGCTGCCAATCACAATGCCAGGGAGGAGATAGGCATTGAGGAGGAGGGTTTTTAGTGTTGACAGTTCTGAGAACTTTAGGTCTCTTTCACACATGCGGACTGTAGTTTTCATCAGTTCGGTCACTTTTTTCAAAGAAAAAATGTATGAAGTTTACATCAGCTTGTCATCAGTTTTTCATCAGTTTTTCATCGATTTTTTCCATAATTTTTTTACATTTGCCAGCTAGAGTCCTCAACCACTTTGAGTCCCGGAGTTATTCTTTATGCAAAAATGGACCGTTTATCCGTTTACATCTGTTTTTTGATGGAAGAAAAATAGGGCTTTGACCAATTCCATGTCGACGGAAGCAGATGTAAATGGATGTAAATGGATGATCATCCATTTACATCAGTTTTTCCATTGAGATGAATTGATGTCCCCTTTTCATCCGTCAGAGGATGAATAAAAAATGGACAAACGATCCGCATGTGTGAAAGGGGCCTTACTCCTCTGTGTGTGTGGTGACACAGCGCTGATTCCACTTGTTGAAAGAAGCACCTGCCACTGACAGGATCACCAGTGCATACAGATAGAAAAGGTAAAAAATAGTTAAATTAATGTAATTTGCCCTACTATTTTTTTTGCCTTCCTCTTGATCAACTGTCGGTATAGGATTTTGTATATGGAGGTTTTTGATTAAACTAACTATGTAACTAACTATTAATTATGTAACTATGTAATGTTTCCCTGGTAAATATGACTATAGTTATACTTACATTTTTAAAATGTGTAATATTAGTACATATTCCTTAATTGGCAGTTATTTGCCAGTTATTCCTTATATATTCCTTATTTTGGCAATTTTAGTGGTCCAAAGTCCAGTCTGCCATCATCAGTAGCAGACATATGGGGGCTGTAGGATATGGAGGCTGAATCAATAAGAGAATTTAAATGTTTCTTGAAAATTTCTTCCAGCCAGCGTATATAAGACAAAAAGCTATGTTGTTCACCAAGCACAATAATCAATTATTCTCCTTATTTGATTCAAGCATCCCTCAAACTGTTAAAGGAATATTAGGTTCTCCTTTTCATTAAACAATGCCTTAAATGGCAAAACAATAGAAAATAGGGTGAAAGGATCCAACCCCAAGGGGACAACAAAACTTTTGCAAAAATAAAAACAATACAGAATTACAAAATAAATGTACAACCAATATAAATAGAAATATCTAAAATAGACATTCTGACAACGGTTTCACAGCAGCGTTGGTTATTTTGAATGAAACAGTAGGATGTTTAAAGTAAAATAAATAACCTCATGTTGAGCATTTAAAGGGAAATTATTTAGCAAGAATAAAACATTGAGGGTAATCTGTAAATATAAGGCTGCTCATGATATAAAGTCATGCCCTCTTGTTATGTTGTTTAAAACAGTATGGTTTCTTTATCCTACTGTGCATATGAGAGACATAATACAAGTTTATTGTTTTTCTATGGGTTTAACATTACTATTACTTACAGACCCCAGCAGAGATGGAGAAATCATTAAAGGTTGTTTTATGGTTAAGACATACTATAACACTGCAGAGCCAATTGTTGCTGACAACCCCTACAGAGTCTCACCTTTTTTTGTGAGCGCTAGTCAAAAGAACGGATTTTTAACATTTCATTTTCTTCATATTATTCACCCTGAGCTTTTCTAGTTTGTTTGAAAAGCTATATTTTAAAAATGTGTTGTGCACCTTCTACAAGCTACAAAAGCTACGAAAATGTATTGCCTTTTCTTATCATTCATCATATTTAAAGCGGTTTTAAAGGCTTAAAGTTTTTCTTACCTTAATGCATTCGCTGCATTTTACTTACACTGTACAGTTTGAGAAAAGAACAATTTACAGACAACTTGAGTTTTATGTATAAATATATGCAAAATTCAGTATTATGAAATGACAAATTAACATTTATCCTAAAGCATTTACAACGGACCAGGAGGCATGACTTGCAAAAGGAGGATAAATTATTTTTTTAAGTTTCTTGATAGTGAATATAACATATAAGAGTGGTAAAAAGAGTGGTAAAGCTGTAGAATGCCCCAATGCATGAAGACTTAACAGAAAAAAATAATAATGGGGCTTAAGAAAGGACTGGATCATTTTCTTAATGATTAATTAGTAAATTGACCCTGGAAATTATACTAACTGTCCTTGTTTGGTCAGGAAGTACCTTCTTCTGGAAGGCATCTGTTGGAGTTGCAAAAGTTAAACATAAAATGTAACTAAGAGCAAAATAAAAAAGGATCATAGATTATGGCTCCCACTGCTGTGTCTCAGCCAAATCTGGTGCAGCTGTGCATAGCAGCCAATCAGCTTCTAACTTCAGCTTGTTCATTTAAGCTTTGGCAATAAAACCTGGAAGCTGATTGGTTTCTAAGCAGAGCTGCACCAGATTTTGCACTCTCCAGTTTTAGTAAATCAACCACAGTCAGTGTTTAAGGGGGAATCCCTCCGTTCTGCCAGTGGGGAGCCTTCCTTGCCATCTGTGTTCTGCCAGTGGGGAGCCTTCCTTGCCGTCTGTGTTCTGCTGTCTGTGTTCTGCCAGTGGGGAGTCTTCCTTGCCGTCTGAACACAATGATTAGTGTTGTTGGCTACGGCTGGTGGCACAATTCATTTGGGGAAAAACCCAACAGCCTGGTTGTACACAAGTTGTTTAATAGATCGACTTGTGTACAACCAGGGTGCCCATATATGGATCGAAATTCGGCCTGTCCCTGCTGAACTAATATCTTGTATGCAGTCAAAATTATGATCCCATTCCTATCAGCAGGATTTCTTTTTTGGCAGCCACGTAAAAACAGATTTGACTGATATCCCTCATTTCAAAAGACATGGGGTTTAGAGAATTATGTATAGAATTCTGTGTCCAAAGTTACTTGCAAATTGCAAAAAAAAAAAATATGATGTAAAGCATATCTAAACCAAACAACAAAAATGTAATATATTGCAACTTACCAGTACTTGTTGAACAGTAGATGTTGTGGTTGCATTACTTTTTTCAGCCTTTTTTTCCTTTATATTCACCCGGTGAGTCTGACAGTAACAAATTTCCTGGCCTGGGAGGTCAATATTCACTTACTGTACTGGATCTCTGTAGTGAGCAGCCTTAAGCCCCATACACACGGTCGGATTTTTTCATGGATTCTGTCCGATCGGACAATGTTGTTGAAAAATCAGACCGTGTGTATGCACCATCGGACAGTGTACGTCGGATTGTCCGACGGACAAAGTCTTATCTCCTGCTGGATAGATTTGCCGACAACACGGTCCGATCACACCAAATCCGATCGTGTGTATGGTTGTCCGACGGACAAAGTGCTACGCATGCTCAGATCACATTACAAGACCAAAGCTATTGGCTACTAGCCTCTACGTAGTCCCGTCGTAGGCAACAAACGTCACCACGTTCAGAATGATCGGATTTTCCAACAACTTTGTCCGACCGTGTGTACGCAAAACCAACATCGGACAAAGTATGACGGACATGATCCGACGGACCTGGTCCTCGGATAGTCCGAGCGTGTGTATGGGGCTTTAGGCTGCTCTTCTGTTTATATACTACAAATGCACCCCCCTATTCTCAACTCCATTGCGTGAAGTATCTGTAGTTTAGGGAAAGTTAATAATATTAACTGAAATTTGAGCTTGGTGCACAAGAAGTTGTTTGATCAAAAGGAAATTTTCAATACTTGCAGAAAATGTAGTTAGTCTAAAAAAGTAAACAAATGCAATTACCACATCTAGGTACTGCTTTACGATTTCTGCTATGAATTGTAGTAAATAAATAGATTTTTGCTTTTATAGTGTTTCCATTTTTGGATGCAGTAAATGTGCATGCCACTATTTTCTAACATTGGCCTAGTACACAGATGGGGGAATATATTAAAACTGAAGCAGACAACATTTAAAGCAGCTCTGCATGGCAGCCAATTAGCTTCTATCTTCAGCTTGTTCAGTTAAAGTGGTTGTAAAGCCTAAATATTTTTTACTTTAATGCATTTCTTGCAATAAGGTAAAAAATGTTTAGGCATCAGTACCTCTGTATACCTGTGCCCTCATTCGATCCAGCGATGTAAATGTCTGCAGCTCTTCTTTCCCCTCATTTCCTGGTCTCATAGGCTCGCCAGTGACGAGGGAGCAGGGTGTGGGCCCAAGTCCCGCTGTCTGTGTCTACAGACGCAGACAGCAAGGCTCAGAAATGAGTCTGTGCGAGTGCCTCCATGAAAAGCGCCTTTCTATGGGGGCACTCGCCGGAAGAGAGGAGCACTGGCAGGGGACCCCAGAAGAGGAGGATCAGGGGTTGCTCTGTGCAATGAGCAGGTAAGTACAATATGCTTGTTTTTTTTAAAATAAGTTTTACATTCACTTGAAAGACTGGTGAATTCTGCAGTTAACCCTTTACACACTCAAACGGTAGCCTCCACTATGTGTTTTAAGAGAAACATTTACCCTTCATAGCATCTGCCGTTGCAATTCTGACCTTTTAAAATAAATGTCAGTATCACTTTCTGCGGCACTCAGACAGGAATGTGACAGAGCTAACACTATCTGATTAAAGCATCTAGAGATTCAGCCTAATGATTTTAAAATATCATTTTTATAGAAAAGAAAAAAGGGTGCAAGAAAGTATTTGCAGAAAAGATATTACAAAACAGGAAATAATTAGCAGTAAAATAAAAGGGAATAAAAGTAGATCATAAAGTTTCTATACTTACCTGTCCATCAGTCCTGCACGACCCCAGCATCTTCTTCTGAGTGCCAATCTTCAGGCCTCTTCATTGGCGGGCAGGGGATGACATCACTCCTGTGCACTGTAATTTGAGCTGTGCATGGAGACAGCAAGCAGGATGATAGGGACATTTTATTCCAGAAAAGACAGTGCATGTCTCTTCTTCAATAAAAGCCTTTCTTCTTACATTTTTTTACAGTGAGATTTTAGTTCCTCCTTAAGCAAGGGTTATCTGGTATTCAATTCAATACAGAGTCTAGCTCAATGTAGAGTAAGTCCAATATGATTCAGAGTCACCAGAGCTCATAAATGACTCTTAGCATTTTTTTGTATTTATGATGGTAAGCGAGAGTTACAGAGTTGCAAATTTGCCTAATATGCACCAAATACCTTTACAAACCCAATTATTACATTATGCAAGTAGCCGAGACATCATCACTATGCTGATGTGCCTGTGCAGAGAGAAGAGCTGTGTGAGGGACCCAGCAGGAGGAGATAGATACAAGACCAGTCAGACTGCACAAGTAGAGAGAGCAGCAGTGACTGGTCTTTATTAAAAGAAGCTCCTGGATAGAGACAAAGTTTTACAATAAATTATTGCAGAGGTATAAAAGGAATAGGCAAAGCACACCAATAGTAGGTAGGATAAAATGTTCAAAATCTCTGTATAATTAGGGGATTCCATCTAATACCTTATTTTTGCTTAGATATCATCACTCTAGCATTCTTTTCATCATATACTCCATTCAAGTTGGCCAGGTTTGTAATAGTTTTACTTTAATCCCTCCATGACAGAGGGTAATACAAATCTTAGCAACTGAACCCAGTTTTGCAACCTTGGCATGTGTTAGTGAAACTGTACATATCATTGCAGCTACTTAGTGTATCCAGGTGAATTATACCTTGTTTTTATTTCTCAGGGCAAATTGAGCCTTTAATACAAAATGGATATCTCCTGGTTTATTTTTATTATCAAAGGAAAACTTGACAAAAATAGTAAAAAAATGGAAATGTAGCTGTATAATTCTTGCCATTATCATGACCACCAACACCACCAATGAACAACCCACAACAAATTCTACTCCTGATGATCACAGCATAATTTCAGTGCAAACACAGGTATGCACATATGCGACCTCAAGGAAGAAGACTCACTTCAGTGAAACTGCATATGTGCATACACTTGGTTTAAAGAACTCCTACACATTTCTCTGTATTACATGTTCTTAGATACAGTCAAACACATGAGCAAAAATGACAGAAGATGATTTACCTGTTATATCATTGTGCTTTATCACCCAAGCTATAGTCATCAAAAAATCATTATTATTAATGAAGATCTCCATCTGGTTCACAGAAAGGGTAATTAATCAAGAGGCTTATTCCAGTTATAGAATAGCTATAAAAGATTATTTAGCTATACCTTTTTTGTGTGAGCTATAAAAATAGATACACCCTGTGTCAGCACAAGCATTTCCATATTTAGGTAAACTTTGTCACATTGTACTTAGTAGACGAGGGATTTATCTGCATTGTGCTTATGTTTTCAATACTCTTTGGTATTTATTTTTGTATAGCGGCAGCGGGGTTGTTTTGTCAAGGTCTCAAGTCAAACTATATTCAGTGCTGTACTATCTAACACCATATACCATTTATAATATATACAGTATACATACAGTATATTATATATATTTTTTTTTCTTTTTTTTTCATGAAATGGGTGTGGTAGGATTAGAACTGCTGCCAGGTTTTTATTGTTGCTATTGCTTCATTTAGGTATCAGATATCAGATATCACCAGAACAAGGATAGAGGGGACATCTACCAATAGGGACATCTTTCCTGGAGACGGCTTTCTTAAGAGAGCACTTTACCTTTTTTTGGAGTGATTTGCATTCATTTTTTGTTGCATTTTCAGGACAGGCTATTAAAGTTAACCTCCCTAACAGATTTTGGCCTTAGAACTTGTAGCGGATCGGTAAGGAATTAGTAAGGGATTGAAAATGTTTCCGAGCTATGTTTAGAAGTTGTGAAATATTGACCACTTCAATTCTGAGCACAAAACCGTACACATAAATATATTCCCTGGTAACCACAAATATATATACAAGACCAGTCCCCTATACAAGGAGAGTACAGCAGTGAGCAGTCTTCTTTACAGGAAACTTGTGCACAGAGGCTAAAGTGCTGGAGTTGTTGGTTGCTGAATTACACATATGTGAAGGTAATACAGAGAGAACACTGATGCTGTGGACATACGAGCGGAAATTCCGTCCGAAAAATCTTGGATGTTTTTTCCGACGGAATTGCGCTCAAGCTTGTCTTGTATACACACGGTCACACAAAAGTTCTCTGAACTTTCGACCGCCAAGAACACGGTGACGTACAACACTACGACGAGCCGAGAAAATGAAGTTCAATGCTTCCGAGCATGCGTCGAATTGTTTCCGAGCATGCGTGATTTTTTGCTTGTCCGAATTGCATACAGACGTTCGCATTTTCGGATAGGAACTTTTCCCGACCAAAAAATAGAGAACCTGCTCTCAATATTTTGCTGGCTGGAATTCCGCCAGCAAAAGACAGATGGAGCATACACACGGTCGCATTTTCCGACAAAAAGCTCTCATCAGAGTTTTGCTGGTGGCATTTCCAATCTTGTGTACATGGCATAAGATTCAAGTAAGAGTACACATGCCTCTCATATTTTTTCAATCTTTGTTTAGCCCTCAGTTCACCTTTGATCAAACATTTCTTATAATTATTAACACGAAAGAGACATTTGCATATGTTTCTTACATTTAATGGCTGTAGGTCGAATCCCTGACAGGTTTTTTTTTTATAATTGTTGGAGAATTCAATTTTTACCAACCTTTTTATTTTTATGTTATGGTTTGTAGAAATGATTTACCTATTAGAAATTTGCTTAGCATGTTAGCTGGTAGAGTTAAGCATTGGTATTAATCAAAGCCTAGTTAAAGCTTAACTTTAAGCAGGCAAATAAAAGAAAATGTATAAACAGTTATGTATTCATTTAAAAAAGGTACATGTATTTTAAAGGCAAATAATGAACGTATTTGAATTTGATGTGTACTCTTGTAATTCCCTTTACAACAGACTGCTAAAGGTAGAGGCAGATTAGGAGCCAGCCAGGTTTATTGCATGAACATGGGCTGATAAGGAATCTACTGATAGATAGAAAAAATATATAAGCTTATCAATCTGCTGCTGTTCCTTCATTCTCCAATCGCAGGCCAGGTGCAGGAGGGTAACTGAGCTGTAATGCTTAAAGTATATCTAAACCCTTATCTTGTAAGGCAACCCATTTGGTTTACAGCAGAAATGAAAGGCAAAACATTTACGGTATATATCTACAGTGCCTGGCAAAAGTATTCACCCTCCTTGGCTTTTTACCTATTTTGTTACATTACAGCATTTAGTTCAATGTTTTTTTAATCTGAATTATATGTGATGGATCAGAACACAATATTCTAAGTTGGTGAAGTAAAATTAGATAAATATATACATAAGACAATTTTTCAGAAATAAAAAACTGATAATTGGCATGTGCGTATGTATTCACCCCCTTTGTTATGAAGCCCATAAAAAGCTCTGGTGCATCCGATTACCTAATTCACATAATTAGTGAAATGATGTCCACCTGTGTGCAATGTAAGTGTCACATGATCTGTCATTACATATACACACCTTTCTGAAAGGCCCCAGAGGCTGCAACACCTAAGCAAGAGGCACCACTAACCAAACACTGCCACGAAGACCAAGAAACTCTCCAAACAAGTAAGGGACAATGTTGCTGAGAAGTACAAGTCAGTGTACCACCACTTGTTGAAGTTTTTGCATTGAGGCAGAGCGTTACTATCCTCTTCCCAAACCGGTAACATCTCCCGGGTTCCAGGGAGAGGAAATAGTGAACCTCTATCCCCAGCCACCAGCTCCAGAGACTGGGCTTTTACAGTAATATATTTTTTTGCTGAGGAGAAAGAAGCTAGTAAGCCTCCAGCAGAAGTGCTGGCATCAGGGCAGAACATCGCTAAGCTCTGCCCAGCACCATCCCAGCTCTGCCCAGCACCATCATCAGGTTTAGCCTTCCTGAGAGAAGAGGCAGCTGACATTTCTCCCACACCACCAACAGGGACATGGGATTTTACGCCAGCAGTATCTGGCATAAAAGTTACAAATAACTTCTCCAGCAGAAGCACTGACTGTGTGTTGCTCCCCATTCACACCTGAGACCTTGTACCACTAGTGAGTCACATGACACCTGGGAAGGAAAATGGCTAATTCGGCCCAATTTGGACATTTTCACTTAGGGGTGTACTCACCTTTGTTGTCAGCAATTTAGAAATGAATGGCTGTGTGCTGAGTTATTTTGAGGGGACATCAAATTTACACTGTTATACAAGCTGTACACTCACTACTTTATATTGTAGCAAAGTGTCCTTTCTTTAGTGTTGTCACATGAAAGACTTAATACATTTTTACAAAAATGTGAGGGGTGTACTCACATTTGTGAGATACTGTATCTGTTTACTTGGTATTCAGCTTCAACAAAACACAATGGGGTTGATTTACTAAAGCCAAATAGAGTGTTAACTTTTTTAGGGAAGTTGCATTTTGCAAGAAAAGTTACCCCAGAGCTTAGAGAATAAAGTGAAAGTCTACTGACTTCTATCATCCAATCGTGTGGAAGTAAAAAATTTTTTTTTTCTCTTGCATGTGATGGGGTATTCCTTGCAAATTGAAATATTGCCACATTCACCGAGTTCTGGGGAAAATTCTCTAGCAAAGTGTAACTTCCCCTGCATTGTGAACAGCCTTTTTGCCTTTAGTAAACCACAGTTTTGTACACAGTAATATAAATTAGAGTCTGTATAGGTAATATTAATGCGCTATAATGATTTCATATACATCTAGAAAATTAATGGTTTTATCTCAGTAAATGGATGTGTGGGAGCACTGCAACATTCTATTTATTTGTGCAATGGATTATTGAACCAAAGAGGATACAGTAAGTATGCATTAAAGCCTTTAGATGTGGCTCATAAATTTTCCTTCCTTTTGACAGGTAACATGCATTTGATTAAGTTTCTAGTGTTAGTAAATTAAGCAATAGACTTGTTTCAGGATAGAAAATTACTTTTAATGAGAGTACAGTAATTAGAGGTATCTGTTTTGCTACACGGTGCAGATCAGCACCATTGACCACAATGGCAGGTGATATTCTTCACTGTAATGGTTTTTGGATGTATTATTTTAATGATTCCTATACAATGCCACATTTTTTCCCATTGTTGGTTTGCATTTACATCTAATGAGTATTTTAAAGCCACCATAGGCGAGCATTCAATTCATTTTAGAGTATGGTTATGCAAATTTTAAATCTGTTCCACTTATAAGATAGGTAAAATTGTATTTTACAATAGTCCATCATTAGTATTTTCAAACTGTCCTACTAAAGGCAAATTCATAAACTATGTTCCATATTTTAAGTTCTGCTATTTGGCTATGACTGTTTGAATTAGGGAATCTCATAAACAGTAAGTACTGATAGCCAGTTCTAGTACAGCTTTCTACTTGTATATGGACTAGAGTAATGTCTAAATTTCTGTAATCCTTGTTTATTTGGTGGTAACTTAAGACTTAAAGCAGAGTTCCACCCAAGTACTCATGACCCCCTGACATGCCACATTTGGCATGTCATTTTTTTTGGGGGGGGGGGGCCGGTACCTGGTTTTGAAAGGTACCCAGCTCCCACTTCCTCTCCTGGCGCAGTGGCGCAGAGCAGAAGTTCACCCCTCCCTCCCTGCTATCTTCTGGGGCACGTCACGGGTCACAGAAGATTGCCCAGCCGTTCAAGACAGTGCAGCACGACTTGCGCATGTGCAGTGCATGCCTGCCTGTGAAACCGCAAGCTGTCACAGCCGGGCGCCCACACTTACAATGCCGTCGCAATGAGGAGGAGGGGGAGAGGAGCGAGGCTTCGGGTGGCCACATCACTGGACTGAGGGACGGATGAGTGTCTATTTATTAAAGGTCAGCAGCTACACTTTTTGTAGCTGCTGACTTTTAAATGGGTGCAACTTCACTTTAAGATAATGTAAATAAGTAAAACAGGCTTTTTCTGAAAACAAGGCTTTCTTTTGGCAATATTTTCTTGCAAAAATGATTTTATTTCCCATGCAATTTAAAGAAAAAAACATATAGCAAAATGAAAAAAGGTGTTTTATTTTTTTTTTTTACATATTAGATCAGTGTTAGATTTAAAATAAGTAGTGTTTCTGTAGAACAGATAAAAGTATACAGTTTATTCTGTCATTTATACCATTTAAAAGACAGTACAATAACGATTCTGGTATAGCATAGCTTTTTTTTTTTTGCTTTTTTTAATTTTGGACATTTATTTATTGTGGCACTAAAAAAATGAACAAACAAAAATGAATGAAAAAAAGATTAAAATATTAATGGTAAAAAAAAATATACAAAAAAAAACCTAAATAAAAATAAGGGAAGACGATGTGGAAAGTTAATTACATATTACTATGCACATATATAAATATATATGTGTGTATTAATACAAAATAATTATTAATTCATGTAAACCACATAGGAATAAATGCAATTTGATATCACATTATAAAATACATAGAGAGACTATTCATGTATAAAGTTCCAAAAAAGTCCACTACATGTGTAGGTGCAAATAAATTCCATTTCATAAATAACAAGTACAAAGTGCTGGTAGACATATGCAAATGTGCTTGACATATTCTGTGCATGCACTTCAACATGGTACTTCCCCCTGGGTAGATCAAGGCTGGTGCACATGCAATAAAGAGTGGATACTGAGGCTTCCCATCACATACATGCTTAATGACTGTATGAGCTGCCACTTGACCTTGGGCACCCCTCATGCCTTGGCCATTGTCGGGTGTCTCTCAAGAGTTCGCCTGCACTGCTTTGGGTTAAATGCCTGGTGCTTCTACTAAAACTACTGCAACTCACACTTACAGTGGGTTTTCACAGAGCAGCCCAGATCCTTCTCTTCTCGAGTCCCTTGCTGGCGCTCCTGACCTCTCCCTCCTGCTGAGTGCCACCACAGCAAGCAGCATGCTATGGTAGCACCGAAACCAAGCCGCTGCTCTGTTTGTCTATTCCTCATTGGCTCGCTGACTTTGATTGAAAGCAGCAGAAGCCAACTGTGCCCGCTGCGGTGTCTCAGCCAATCAGGAGGTAGAGTCCTGGACAGCCGAGGCTCTAGTGCAACATCGCTGGATCGAGATGGGGCTCAGGTAATTATTAAGGGGGCTGAAGGGGGCTGCTGCACACAGAAGATTTTTTATCTTAATGCATAGAATGCATTAAGATAAAAAAAACTTCTGCCTTTAGAACCACTTTAAGGCTCATTGTACATTTAAATCATAATCATGGGCTCCTGATGGGCAGGATTAAATCTGTCTGTTCTGAAAAGGCTTCTCAAATATTCTTCCTGTTTGTTTGTGGGAAGTGATTGTGATTACTCAATATTGTCGGTCTCTCTCTTCTACCTTTTATATTTATTGCTGGAGTGCATTGTGGTGATTTGAGGAGAAAAATGTGTCTATAAGTCCTGGATATCATTGTTACCTACTTGACCCATGTATTAAGTAAAGGGGTCACCGCCAGTTCAGTCCCATTGCGGAGTGTGCTGAGGTGATGGAATGGATATACTTTTGCACGCGCTTTTTTGGTCACTGTTTTAGATGGATACAGACTGATTGTGACTACTTTAAAATGCAAGTTCCCTAAAAAAGTTAACACTCTATTTAGCTTTAGTAAATACACCCCAGTGTGTTTTGTTGAAGCTGAATTCCAAGTAAACAGATACAGTATCTCACAAATGTGAGTACACCCCTCACATTTTTGTAAAACTGGATTGTATCTTTTCATGTGACAACACTGAAGAAAGGACACTTTGCTACAATGTAAAGTAGTGAGTGTACAGCTTGTATAACAGTGCAAAAATGCTGTCCCCTAAAAATAACTCAACACACAGCCATTAATGTCTAAACTGCTGGCAACAAAGGTGAGAACACCCCTAAGTGAAAATTTCAAAAATTGGGCCCAATTAGCCATTTTCCCTCCCTGGTGTCATGTGACTCGTTAGTGTTACAAAGTAGCAGGTGAATGGGGAGCAGGTGTGTTAACTTTGGTGTTATCGCACTCATCTCTCATACTGGTCACTGGAAGTTCAAAATGGCACCTCATGGCAAAGAACTCTCTGAGGATCTGAAAAAAAGAATTGTTGCTCTACATAAAGATGGCCTAGGCTATAAGAAGATTGCCAAGACCCTGAAACTGAGCTGCAGCACAGTGGCCAAGACCATACAGTAAGACCATACAGCGGTTTAACAGGACAGGTTCCACTCAGAACAGGCCTCGCCATGGTCGACAAAAGAAGTTGAGTGCACGTGCTCAGCGTCATATCCAGAGGTTGTCTTTGGGAAATAGACGTATGAGTGCTGCCAGCATTGCTGCAGGGGTTGAAGGGGTGGGAGATCAGCATGTCAGTGCTCAGACCATACGCCGCATGCTGCATCAAATTGGTCTGTATGGCTGTCATCCCAGAAGGAAGCCTCTTCTAAAGATGATGCACAAGAAAGAGCCCACAAACAGTTTGCTGAAGACAAGAAGACTAAGGACATGGATTACTGGAACCATGTCCTGTGGTCTGATGAGACCAAGATAAACGTATTTGGTTCAGATGGTGTCAAGCGTGTGTGGCGGCAACCAGGTGAGGAACCAAGTGTATCTTGCCCACAGTCAAGCATGGTGGTGGCAGTGTCATAGTCTTGGGCTGCATGAGTGCTGCTGGCACTGGGGAGCTACAGTTCATTGAATGCCAACATGTACTGTGACATATTAAAGCAGAGCACGATTCCCTCTCTTCAGAGACTGGGAAACAGGACAGTATTCCAACATGATAACAACCCCAAACACACCTCCAAGATGACCACTGCTTTGCTAAAGAAGCTGAGGGTAAACATGATGGACTGGTCAAGCATGTTCCCAGACCTAAACCCTATTGAGCATCTGTGGGGCATCCTCAAATGGAAGGTGGAGGAGCACAAGGTCTCTAACATCACCCAGCGTGATGTCATCATGGAGGAGTGGAAGAGGACTCCAGTGGCAACCTGTGAAGCTCAGGTGAACTCCATGCCCAAGAGGGTTAAGGCAGTGTTGGAAAATAATGGTGGCCACACAAAATATTGACACTTTGGGCCCAATTTGGACATTTTCACTTAGGGGTGTACTTGTACTTGTTGCCAGAGGTTTAGACCTTAATGGCTGTGTGTTGAGTTATTTTGAGGGGACAGCAAATTTACACTGTTATACACTCACTGCATTGTAGCAAAGTGTAATTTCTTCAGTGCTGTCACATGAAGATTTAATAAAATATCACAAACATGTGAGGGGTGCACTCACTTTTGTGAGATACTGTATATGTAGTGGACTTTTTTAAAACTTTATAAGTTAATTGATTTTCTATGTTTTTTTTTTTTAATATTGTGATTTTAATTTGCATTCAGCCATGTGTGGTTTACGTGAAATATTATTTTTTTAAGACTGCAATCCAGAGAGATGTGCAGGAACAAATACTTACACTGAGCTGTAATTTAAAAGTTTGGGAAGATGAAGATTCCAATATCTGCAATTTTTTACTTGTCTTTAAAAATGACAAATGAGCTAGTTACTTGAACCATTTTTTTTTTAAATTTAATGTTATTAAATAACCTTTCTGTTTCAATCTGTGGCTATCTTTTGTTTTCTAAAAGTGCTGCTCCCATGTAACCATGGCAACCATAAAGTGAATTGTGCACAGAACTCCCTCCGAAATGTCATCTCCTCTTTAGATGATTGGCTTATTACTATTTCTAGCAGTTGTTATTTCATTATAACACAGGGACTGATCATGAGATTATAGTATGCAGATCCTCCCACTTAGCAATAAGGAATCTGTAAGTGATTGGATTCTAGTCACTTGCTAAAATCCTTGCAATGTACAGTATATAACGGACCACCTGGAGAAATTTTTTTTTGTAGCTTGCAGCCTTTCAATCTTTCGTTGTTGGGGTGATGAAACTGCTTCTGGTTCCCCCTAGGTTGAATCTCCCTGTTGTGAGATTGGCTGTTCCTTCAGCCCAATACAGAGCAGGTTTCCCCAACCATGTACTTTAGTTGTGATTAGAAGAGGTTTCCTCACCAACAGAAAAACATGCACAAAGAACCTAAACTACTCTACTATGTACACTCTGCGGTTTACAACATAGGTATGAATCCTTTTTATAAGCTGCAGGGATAAGGGTAAGCATAGGACTTTATTAATTGGCAAAGTATCCATGAAATGCAAAACTCTAATTCTACTTTACAGAAATATGTACATTTAACCACTTAAAGATCAAGCCTCTTTTTGAGAATATAAAATATTCCACAGGTTGCATGTTTTGAGTTACAGAAGAGGTCTAGGGCTTATTGTTCTCGCTCTACCGATTGCGGCGATACCTCACATGTGTGGTTCGAATACCATTTTCATATGCAGGCGCTGCTCACGTATGCGTTCACTTCTGCACACAAGCTCGGCAGGACGGGGCGCGTTTAAAAATGTTCTTTTTTTTTCTTATTTATTTTACCTTTTATGTTTTATTTTTACACTGTTCTTTTAAAAAAATTGTGTCACTTTTATTCCTATTACAAGGAATGTAAACATCCCTTGTAATAGAAAAAAAGCATGACAGGACCTCTTAAATATGACATCTGGGGTCAAAAAGACCTCAGATCTCGTATTTACACTAAAATGCAATAAAAAAGAAAAAAAAATTTTGTCATTTAAAAAAAATGGCCCTTTAACTGCTTGCCACCCGCCCACCGTCAAATGATGGCAAGGTGGTGTGCAACAGTGCCCACCAGTGCCTATCAGTGCCCACCAGTGCTGCCTATTAGTGCCCATCAGTGCCCAAATTTCTATTTTAAACTAAATTGGTTATTTTACAAGGAAAGGGTTCACGTATAATTTAAATAACAACAAGTGAGCCTGAGCTGAGCTAAAAAGTGCCTGTGTTTCTGTTGATCCCCTTGGATTCTGGACTCTGGCTGTACACAGGGCTTGTACTCCTCTTGAAGTCTCAATGCATCAAGGCAGCTAATTAATTTAAATAGGCTGCCATTGCACCAGTTTGTCTGACACAGCGCACCACAACACATGGGGGTTGATTGGTGCAGCTGTGCATGGTAACCAGTTTACCTGCATTGTCCAGTTTAAGGCCCCTTTCACACGGGACGGATCCGTATTGATCCACCCCATGAAGATCCGCTGCTCAGTGGGGATCGCTCACGCTGTGCAGGGACCGCCCTGTCAGATCTCCGCTCTCCCCTATGGGGGATCGGATGAACAAGGACCGTCTGTCCATGTTCATCCGATCCGCTCTGCAGACGGATGGAAAAATAGTGTTTTCCTCCGTCTGCAGAATCGGACAATAGCAGAGGCGGACGATAGCGGGTGTCAGCGGATGCTCATCCGCTGACACCCGCAATCCCATAGGGGTGCATGTATGTCCGTTTTTCATCCAAAAACGGATGGATGAAAAACGGACATATGGTCCACACGTGTAAAAGGGGCCTTAGTCAGATTTTCCACTCTCCAGTTTTAGTAAATCCACTCCATAGTGTGTGTACTGAGATACATTGTGTGGTGCTGCAGTATGGGTGCATTGAATTAGTGATTTTAAAATGTTAGCCACCACAACACACCTCATTTTACCAAGTGTTACAAAAATGCATAGATTTGAAAGGCTGCTAAGTAATTTTTAACTGCAGGAAAGGAAAATCTGTCCTTTTCCCCACTAGACAAGACTTTGCTATTTGGCAGAACTATGTAAGTAAAGGACTTACCTTACTAGGTATGGTAAAACAGCTTCGTATCTGTGTATTTAGCTGTTTGCCTGGAGTTCAGCTTTAATCTTGAATTGGCGGACAATTGAGACCCTCTGTATTACCTGGGCGTAGAATCCCAGAAGGCTCAGCAGGTACACAAGGATCAATTCGAAGAGTAACACAGCTACTTGGAGTTGCCTTATAGATACCAGTATTATAACAAATAAACAGAATTACGCTTGTTGTTAAAAAGTTTGACAAGATAAAAGTGTAATATATGGAGCTGTTTAAAAAGTGGTAGTTTTACACTTGTGATGAATTTTCCATGTTCTTAAACACACTGCAGTAAGGTTCTACTGATACTGACGTTCATAAATGAACACCAGGTACAAGATGCACCACCAAGTTACTGCTGAAGTTATAAGGTCAGGTAAACAGTAATGAAGCAACTGAGTTTCAACTGTAGAATGGTAATGCCTCACCTGTATATACATAATGTCGATTATACCAATAAGCTACCTCCAGTGTGCCTTCCTTATCAGCTATCTCTGTTAGATAAATACATATTCTGCAAGTAACATCTTTATTAAAGAAGTAGGGAGAATAGTAGAAAAGTATTCAAATTCTCAATTTCCTATCCTAATGAGATTAAATGGGCCATTGCAAAAATACAGTCATAACAAAAGGAGCAGTAGAATATAGGTTTGGTTCATTTAATTAAATGTGGTGCTAAATTTTCAATTAATCAAAACCTTAAACTTGACATATAGTTCCCATTGTGGCTATATCCATATAACAGACAATTATTATTCTCGAATGACAGCATTTGAAGACTAAAACCTCAAATAGTTTTTGGAAACTGATTTATTTAGTAAATTACAACTGGTTTATAAGTAAATATTTCAAATAAATACTAAACCGAGGATATTCCAAGGAGTATACTAGAATTCCACCCCCTCAAACCATGTTTACCCCTTAGGCTGCATTGTAATTTTTGCTAAAGGCAATTATAGCTGTATTAATGCACATGAAACAAAAACAATTGAGCACTGCCCATGATAATTTTTTCTTGTACAAAAATTCAAAATTTCATGAAAAGCTTTATGGGTGTACCCTCTTCTTTGGGGTGTACTGCTTGGACCTTAGAGGAAGGGGTACATTTTTCAAATATTACTGTGATTTTTTTAAATATAGACAATGAAAAAACTGAGACACTGTCCCTGTACTTACTACCAAAGCCTTCCTTGTGGTATGTGATTGATGGGGCATAAAGTTAAGTCAGGACTCCTACCACTCCAAAAAGTGCCACTTAAGTTACTATTAGATACATTAGGTAATTTAGGATTATGTGTCACTATACGCCAGCATGTGTATATTATAGCCAAGATAAGGCTTATTGCAGTAGGATGTAGTGAAACTATGAATCAGACTTTAAGCTAATTTAACTGGTTTTGACTTGGCAAGCAAGGTTTGTCTATGGATACGTGGTGTTATAAAAAAAAAATTCTGGACGGTGCTTGCCATAGCCTCCAACTCTCAGATGCTTGCTTGAAATCTTCAGCTTTTTTTTTTAGTTCAGTCAAAGCCAGGACCAGTTTCTGTAAAGATGTAAATACTGTCATTGTGATGCTACATCACTCATGTCTAGGGTGGAAGGGATAATTACAGGCATACCCCACTTTTAAGTACACAATGGGGTTTATTTACTAAATTGTACTGTGGTCAGTATTACCAGAGCACAATTTATATGACCACCACTTCTAAAATGTAATATTAAGTCTAATATATAAGTCTAAATGTTTATCTTGTATAACTGGACCTTTGGAAATTTGAAATGTATTCCTTTTCAAATCCCATACAAACAAAAAAAAAAATGATTCTATGCTAGTACTGTACCTGCCCATATCTGTGTGTCAGCCTTATCAACATAAGTCTTCACAATATACCTTACAAATATATGCTGCCTGATGATTGGAGAGCTGCAGTTATGACCTAGCATGGGGTGTCTCAGGCCTCTGTAGAAAGACCACTACTTCAAACAAGGATCATCTCTACAGCATGCTGGCAGAAAACAGGCTTTCTTGGATTATTTCTAAAGAAAACAGACTATAGGACTTTTCACACCTTTTGTTTTGACAAACCATAATATCAATTTGAATGGCACCACAAAGCACACATAATAATTAAAAAAATTGCATCTTACGGTAGACAGAGAACTCTATTTTGAGTACTCTGTGTTGTACTGCATTATCAAAACTAGTATAAGTCACAATGTATAATGTCCCATGCAAAAGCAGGATTTTAAAAGTTCCATACAAAAAAAGTCCCAAGTGACTGGTGATCTTTTAGCACAGTAAAGAGTTGTATCCCCAAAGGAACAAATTTCCTAATCCTAAAGGGTCACCACAGTGAAGGTAAGATGGAGGCTTACCAGATAGTATTGACTCTCATTCAAGAGAAGTCATAAAAGGCATTTGTGGATATGCATTGGCTTTACAGGACCTCCAGTTCATTCACTTCAATACAGCAGAGTAATGTGCATCTCAATATGTTACTAGTGTATGCACTGACACCACATACAATTTGAAGGCATTCCCCAAGATGCTATTTACAGTATATGTGTATTTTCAACATTGCCATCAAAGCCACAAGGAAAGACCCCGTTGTATGGTATTTTTGTAAAAACATGTTTTGCACTGATGTGTTCTTTGGCAGTGAAGAAATAAGACAAGTGCGGCGCTCAAATATTCACACAAATGTCCCTGATTTTCACAAAAAGCAGCACAAGAGACAAAAAACCTGTGTGCAGTATTGTGAGGCAGGAATTTTTTTGGTAGGTATCCCCTAAAAAGGGGAGAGGGGAAGGGGAGTGCCAGTAGGGGTTTATCCACTGGTATGTGCAATTACATCCCTGAAGGATAGTGTTGTAGTAGTGAAAACAAAAGTACGGGAAAAAACAATAATCCCTGAAGGATAGTGTTGTAGTAGTGAAAACAAAAGTAAGGAAAAACAACAATCAATCACTGGCCTAGTTAAAAGCTAAAACAGTGTTAACCCCTAGGATGAAAGAGGCGTATATTCAATGCCCTTCTATGGTGAAAGAAGAGTAAGCTTCTATACAGCCTGCGTACTTTTCCACAAATGCGATAAAAGGAGTTCACTTCCTAAAAATCGCATCAAAGATTGTGATGCGATTTTACATCAGTCAAGATGCAAAAAAGTTCAGCAAGATGAACTCCCAATCTAAAGGAGTTTCAGGACATTCACAGTCCTGAAACATTCAATGTTGAAGACAAAAAATGTGTGTTAGCCCTAGGATAGGAACACTGTGTATAACGTTTGACATATGCTTAGTTAAACATCACGACAAATGGTTACAGCAGGTGAGGTGTTTTCCTTATAAATGTCTCAAACACTCTAAAGCATGAAAAATATAATATATCGTGATAATGGTCATAGGTAAAACAAACAGCCGGTGATCAATAATGGCATGTTGTTGAAGGTAAAAAACAAATAAATGAGATGAAAATATATAAAAAGTTGCAAGTTTGTTCCCAAGATGTGATTTTCGGCTGGTATAATATAGCTTTGTTCACAATAGTCCTCAGAGGGGTGCAGTATACCACTGGGAATGCTCTGGGTTTTGTGATCAGCTTAATGGATAATATACATGAATGAAGCAAAAGATGGATACCCTTACCGGAGCTGGTGGACTCACGGACCTTTCGGTGGTGAGTCAATAGGGCTTGGACCGGATACACCGGATAGAAGGTGGATGTGTTGCAGTCCGTCAGATCGGCCAAAATATTGCTCGAGGTAAGTCGGTCCACTTACCCGCCTCAAAGTGGAATGCTGAACCGCGTTCCTGTGGGGGTCCTCATCCGCGGTAGTTCAAGCAAGGAGGAGAAAAACAAAGGAGGCAACTCCTCATAGTGTAAATACCAACATTAAATTGGTGTTTATTGTTAAAAAAGTTGTTTTAAAAACAATTTTCTTTGCGCAAGAATAAAAAGATCGTGGCTTAGGTAGACATCCAACCCGACATGTTTCGCCTCCTACAGGCTTCAACTGGTACCCCAGTTGAAGCCTGTAGGAGGCGAAACATGTCGGGTTGGATGTCTACCTAAGCCACGATCTTTTTATTCTTGCGCAAAGAAAATTGTTTTTAAAACAACTTTTTTAACAATAAACACCAATTTAATGTTGGTATTTACACTATGAGGAGTTGCCTCCTTTGTTTTTCTCCTCCTTGCTTGAACTACCGCGGATGAGGACCCCCACAGGAACGCGGTTCAGCATTCCACTTTGAGGCGGGTAAGTGGACCGACTTACCTCGAGCAATATTTTGGCCGATTTGACGGACTGCAACACATCCACCTTCTATCCGGTGTATCTGGTCCAAGCCCTATTGACTCACCACCGAAAGGTCCGTGAGTCCACCAGCTCCGGTAAGGGTATCCATCTTTTGCTTCATTCATGTATATTATCCATTAAGCTGATCACAAAACCCAGAGCATTCCCAGTGGTATACTGCACCCCTCTGAGGACTATTGTGAACAAAGCTATATTATACCAGCCGAAAATCACATCTTGGGAACAAACTTGCAACTTTTTATATATTTTCATCTCATTTATTTGTTTTTTACCTTCAACAACATGCCATTATTGATCACCGGCTGTTTGTTTTACCTATGACCATTATCACGATATATTATATTTTTCATGCTTTAGAGTGTTTGAGACATTTATAAGGAAAACACCTCACCTGCTGTAACCATTTGTCGTGATGTTTAACTAAGCATATGTCAAACGTTATACACAGTGTTCCTATCCTAGGGCTAACACACATTTTTTGTCTTCAACATTGAATGTTTCAGGACTGTGAATGTCCTGAAACTCCTTTAGATTGGGAGTTCATCTTGCTGAACTTTTTTGCATCTTGACTGATGTATAATCGCATCACAACCTTTGATGCGATTTTTAGGAAGTGAACTCCTGTTTATCGCATTTGTGGAAAAGTACGCAGGCTGTATAGAAGCTTACTCTTCTTCCACCATAGAAGGGCATTGAATATACGCCTCTTTCATCCTAGGGGTTAACACTGTTTTAGCTTTTAACTAGGCCAGTGATTGATTGTTGTTTTTTCTTACTTTTGTTTTCACTACTACAACACTATCCTTCAGGGATTATTGTTTTTTCCCGTACTTTTGTTTTCACTACTACAACACTATCCTTCAGGGATGTAATTGCACATACCAGTGGATAAACCCCTACTGGCACTCCCCTTCCCCTCTCCCCTTTTTAGGGGATACCTACCAAAAAAATTCCTGCCTCACAATACTGCACACAGGTTTTTTGTCTCTTGTGCTGCTTTTTGTGAAAATCAGGGACATTTGTGTGAATATTTGAGCGCCGCACTTGTCTTATTTCTTTTCTTTATGCAATTTATGTCTAATTGTTGTGCTGGCTGCTATAGTATGTTTAGGTTTGGCGCAGTATTTCCCCACACACTTTTGTTCTTTGGCAGTGCCCAGCTTCCTGTTCCTTTTTTGACAGTGGTTTGCCTATTAGCCCTAGTAATGGCCAGAATTTACTAACAAGATTTGCCTCCCATGGGGTTTGCAGCTAAGTTTGTGTTCATCAAATTTCAAATGGAATTTGCTGGTGAACCAAACCTAGGCGGCAGGTTTGCTCTTCCCTAAATGTGGTTAAATGTGTGGGTGTAGGTAAGTTGCAATAGACTTCCTCTTACATTTCAATACCAACTCCTAGGGCACTGGTGCAGTGGAAAATCCCAATACTGTCACTGCCAGACTGGGATTTGATAGGGAGGCCAACGTTTTTCTTTTTTTATCCCTTGGATTATCTTATGCTAAAGGGCAAGGGAATGGTATCAGCATAGTGCAGGGCCAGGGCCATTACTTTTACCAGTCATGGAGGATAGCAACTTGTATGCTTGGTGCAGGGCTGGTAATTTTAAGGGATCAACAGAAAGTTTGTTTACATTTTATCAAGTATGCTTCTTCAGCTTTGCATAGGATTTCAAATGTTTAATTTATATGTACCTTTAGGGCCAAACTTTCTAAACAAGGGGGCCAGTTTATTGTCCTTCAGACTATCTGGGGGCAGCAATGTATCCAGTGTGAGTAGAACATGCTTTGGTGTCAATGAGAGAATACCATGCTTCATTATTGGTATTAGTTGGAGGAATAGTGGAAATTGTTGGTATCAGGGGAAGGATTAGTGTCCTATCATTAGTGTTAGAGGGAGGAATGATGCTCCATTGTTGATGCCAGTCTGAAGAATAGTATCAGGGGAAGGAATAGTGCCTCATCATTGGTGTCAGTGGAAGGAATAGTGGCCCATCATTGGTGTCAGTGGAAGGAATGGTGCCCCATTGTTGGTGCCCAAAGGGCCGCATTTTGAAGACCACTGTTTTAGGGCATCCTTCACTCAGTATTCAGCAGTATTACAGTCCCTATGGGACTAAGTATGAGCCTACCGGCTTCAATTCAAAACATGCAAAAAAACAGGGAACAGAAGTGTTTAGGCAGCAAATGTACAAGAGGGGGAGCCCAGACTTGGTAACAGGCTGTCTAGACATGGGGTATGTCACTTACAAATTGGACTACAAATCTAACACTACTGAATAACACTTACATACATTCTTCTTTAAAATATGTCAAAAGCCATTTGTACAGTTTTTTTTTTTTTAGTTTTACATAGATAAGGTAGAGAAGTTAAAATCCCTGTCAGTCTGTGCCCCCGCTGGAAAGGTTCACCATCTCTATTTGTCTTATTACCACAAGCAGTGGGCTAGAAAGTGGTGGGAAACCCAAATTATGTCACTATAACAGGGTGTGGAGGTAATCTTCCATCAGGAAGAAACTTGTTCCACTTACAATCACCTGAGAAAAGGTTTCTACCACTTTCTATGGTGTCTCTGGGACAGGAAAAGGGAAGAAATCTCCCCAATGGAACAGGCAAAGAAAAACGGAGTTTATCTATTTTTAGCTTTAGATATACTTTAAAAACAAACTAACCACTGCTTTAAAAAAAAAAAGCTGGCTGATTTAATAATGGAAAAACAGGTTGGGTACAGTTTTGAACCAAGCACTGGCTGTCATCTGGATCAAATCTGGAAATTGTAGGCTCTATTAACTCCTCTCCATGTGTAATACATAATGGATCACATAATGTCACATAACATGGAAATGTGAGCTATAGAGCACACTTCAGTCAGCCTAAAGATTCATCCTGTTGTGTAACAGTTACATCATCTAAACAGCTCACAGTAATTAAACTTACTTACTAAAGCAGCCTATTAGCCTGGGCAGCAACAGACCTATTTGATATGGAGAAGAGAAAGCACAGGCAAATTAAAAAAGCCTAAGGAGGGGCATGCATCAAAGTAATTTTATCGATGTTGTAGCTATCTTATTTTCCTTCTAGACAATAAATGTATACCTAATGACTCACAAAGAAGGTGAAACTGAATATTGATTTAATTTTAATGTATTAAAATTGTCACTTCTGGTATAATTTTTTCCTTTCTTTCTTTATGCCTACTTTATGAGTCAAGTCATGGTCCCTTCAAGGGAGGACTTCAAAGATAGAAATACATAAGACAGCCAACAAAGCAGCAAGATAAAAGAACAGAACATTAGAATCAATTCTCACTGTCATTACTGACAAGTCCCTTCAGCTTTATTTGCATTCTGTAGGCATTTTAGGCAACTGATATAAATTAAGAGTCCGATAAGTCCACATTGCAACTTTAATTTTTTAAATATTATTACTTAAATTTGTATTTCATTTGTGGCAGTTTTAAGATTTTATCGGAACTGAAGGTTTGGTAATTATAACGTTACAAGGGGACACATTTCCCTAGACACAGCTGACTGTAAGGAAGTCTAATGGAAGGTAATTGCAGATAGCACGGTGTTATTCCTTTCAAAATTATTTTGGTAAAATGTGTTTTTTGAAAATTGTTTTGGGATGACACTAGAGTGTTGAATTACCTGCTAGTTTGTTATATTTCGCAGGGACTCTAAGTGCAATATATTACCATGTAAAATACTGTATCTGTCTATATTTTGGGAGTACACTCTGTTCCTAGCTACACACTAAAAGTTCTGTCTGCCAAAAGATTACTCCAGTTTCTGGCTTATACTGATGAGGGCTGAAACAAAACTCCAGCTTTTTTAAAAGCCGCCTACTCTGTTCCTTCCCCTCAGGCCTGCTCCCTTTGAACACTCCCTTCTTCTCATACCTGTTAACCTAAAGCTCTTTTTGGAAATATCTTTTTCCTGGGGTCTTCAAAGAAATAGACACTGTTGTATGTTCTTTCATTTGCATAAGCACTGAGCATTTCTTGGGAAGGGCAGTGGTGGGTTGGAGTAGTATGTAAAAGGTACATGTTGCTGATACTCCAAAGAGTAAACTTATCAATACCCTGACTTGTCACAAGAGACAACAACAGTATAATTATTTAAAATGTTGCACCCTTTAACATTGAAAAAGCATCTTTGAGCATCAGGCAAATTACATCAGTCTACTGCAGGTATTAGGAAAAATGTGTTTTGGTCTTCTCTCCTCTCCAGTGATCAGAGTGCACCATTGTAACTCTGTAGTAGGTCAGGAGGTGAGGGGTTGCAGCAGGGGCTGATCTGTGCCAGATGTTTATGATCACATCTAAGAACTCAACAGGCACCAATATGTACATGACTGTGTCATCTCTTGATCCAGCATCTCATTCCAGGAAGTGGATGGTAGTTCAATAGTTAATGGCACAACAAAGATGACTCTGTCCTTCTGGAAAGAAAGCAGATGAAGTCATTGTCACAGGGTATCGTGATCTCTCTGAAAGGCAATAAATACATGTGTAATGTGGTACACTTAGGCCAGCCATATACAGTTTGAATCTTGGCCAGTTTAGCAGGAACCGGCCGGGATTTGAATTGCGTATGGGCAGGCTTAATGTACAATCAATCAACTTGGATACAACCAGCCTGCTGGATTTACTTAAAGTGGAAGTAAACCCCCCTATCATTTTCAGCCAAGGAAGCTGCCATCTTTGCCTCTGTTTAATCTTCAACTGCCACAGTGCTGCACATGTGATCCGTTATGACACCAGCCATTGGATGGTTTGACTGTTTGGTTGAGAGCACAGCCAATGTGCAGTTAGCATTCCCGGCATGCCTTTTTTTTTTAAACTGTTAAATCGATGGGTTTACTTCCGCTTTAAGACTATAGCTAGTGGCTGCTATAGCCGGTAGCAACAATCACCATCTTTTCCCAGTGGGGACGGCTTCCTCCGCAACCAGACCCCTGCTGGGAGAATACAATGTCTCAGTAGGAGGGATTTCTCCTGTCAGCACTGTCTGTGTTAGTGTGGGAATCAAGCAAATTTGCAAACCCATGGTTGCAGGAAAGAAATTTGCATCATTTATGGCCTGCCTTACACAATACTTAGCATGAATATACCTAAAAGGTAACTTTATCACAGGTGAATGAGCTCCTGCTATAAAGCACAAGCATACTTGCACATTATGGCAGACTAACCATCTAGCCTAACCTCCTAGTCTGCTCCCTTTTAACTCTTGCAGGACAACTTTTTCTGTTGCCACTTTATCACTGCCATCTCCTCCATTATGTTTTCTTTGTTCCTCTTTGGTTGTGATGAAACTCCTGCATATTTGTTTTGCAGTTACATTGATTGTCCCAGGACCCAACTCCATTCTTGGCATCTTACAGATACCAGTAACAAGAAAGGAATGTATACTGCACTGGGCATGCACCACATGTTCAGTGCACAGAATAAAAAATAGCTGGAAGCAAGGGGATTTTGTTTTTTCAGAAAAGACATGCAAAGTCTTTTAGCAAAAAATAGATTTTTTTATGCACAGGCTTTAGTTTCAATTTAACATGAAAAAAATGTATCTGATGCAAGGTTTGCTTTACAAATGAGAATGACTCAATTGAAATATGCTTCATCTAATCAGTGAACTTCCACATGTTCAACTGCTCTTTTATTGGTAAAAGATTCCCTTAAAGGGTTTAATTTGTCAAAAGAAAAATGGAATAGAAAAGACATATTTTTACAGAGGAGTAGTGCTATATGTAAATGTCTGACAGTGCCTGAAATCTGATGCGTCACAGATTAATTAATCTTTTGACTGCATTCCCTGACCTGGAAACTAATTATTTTACTTCATCTAATACAAGATCACTATCCTTCCCTCAGTTCAAATGACTTCCTTTCTGACTGGCCTAAGTTGCCAAATTGTATATTCAAAGCATGTGATCAATCTTTTATGTCTTTGCACTGCTGCATTGCATATCAGCCTCTCCACAGATGAAATTCCACAAACACTCAAAAACTAATTCCATAAGGGTTGAAGGGTTCATTGAATTGTTCAGAAGATAACACATTTAGAGTGGATATCAACATTCACCTGCGCTAATGCATTCAGAACATTTGGATTTTTCTGCAATTACATTTTATACTATTTTTAACAGCTAATTTAAAAAATAAGTGACTATGAAAAAAAATTTAAATATTTCATAAAAAAAAAAAATATATGGTTTACGTTTTCAACGTAATTATTCTACATAGATTAAGAGCGAATAAGGATTGATTATTAAGACTGCCTATCTATCTGTTAATTATACTCATAGAATACTGTGTGTGTGAGATCCTTTGGGAAATTACAAAGAGAGATTAGTCTTTAATCCATGAAACAGTTTATATTAAAGGAAATAGATGACAATGATTGTTATTGGTTCCTCTGAGTAAATAAAATTGAAGTGGCCAACTAACTTAAATTCAGGTGAAGACGGAATTGTATTTGTAAAAACTGCTAAAAGCTTTATCAAAGTCAGAGCTAGTCTTTCTATTCTCGCTTTTAATTAAATAAATAATACGGGACAAAAAGTCAGTCAATAGATTCAAACTACCTACCTGGTCCTTATATCTCTGCAGGAATAGAGGAATTTTTGCGTTTAAATCCCATGGTCCTCCCCACTTAAAGGGGTTTGTAAACCCTCAAGGTTTTTCACCTTAATGTATTCTATGCATAACTTTTCTTTTGTTTTGGATGGAGTGCAGATGGATTAGAGTGTTTGTCAGTTTTTTTTGCTGTCCGTGTCCCCATTAAGGAGATTCACCCTCTCTATTTGTCCTGTTTACCATTATTATTGAAAGTGAAAGTAAAAAAAAATAAAAAAAATTGGGTTGTCCCAGAAAAGTAATAGGGGGGAATCTTCCAATGGGGACACTAGTTCTGGTGACCTGGGGGTCCCCAAGGAATTCCCTTAATTTGCAGAGATTTTCTCACACTTCCTGTTTGGCTATGAAACTGGAAGTGAAGGGAAATTTCCACAATAGGACTGACAGGTGTTATAACCCTCCCGTACTCCATCCAAAATGAAAAAAAATGTTTAGCCTATAGTTCTAATCCAATGAATGAATGAATGATTTGTATAGCGCTGCAACTGCAAACTGAATCGCCTCAAGGCGCTTGTCTGCTCTTGTTGTGATGCCATGTTTAGAAGAGGTGGGTCTTGAGTTTTTTCCTGAAGGCCTGATGGTTTTCTTCCAAGCGGATGTTGTTTGGTAGAGCATTCCATAGCCGAGGTCCCTGTACTGCGAATCTTCGTTCCCCCTTCGATTTGTAGTGGGCTTTGGGGATGCGAAGGCGATTTTGGTTTGTTGATCGAAGGCTGCGATTTGGTATGTATTTTTCTATTTTCTCACAAAGGTATTGAGGCGCATTTCCTTGTGTACATTTGTGGGTGAGGCAGAGGGTCTTGAATGTGATCCTGTCTTTTACCTTGAGCCAATGGAGGGTCCTTAGGGATGGGGAGATGGATTCCCAAAGTTTCTTTCCAGTGACTAATCTCGCTGCTGTGTTTTGGACAATTTGAAGGCGCGCAATCTGGTAATCCGGTAATTTTATGTAGAGGGAGTTTGCGTAGTCGAGACGCGAATTGATGATCGTTCCTACTACTACCTACTAATACCACTTTAAAGTTCAAATGTGTAAGAATAGGTTTTAATACTTTTCAGCTTTAAATTGTTAAAGTAATCCTGTCGCAAAAGTAACAAATTAAATGCCATGAGCCAGGTAAAAGAAAATGTTTAACACTTACTATTTAAAGTGGTTGTAAACCCCAGCAAAAAAATAAAACATGAAAGACAAAAGCATAATGAGTTAATATGCATAGCATACTAGCTCATTATGTATTACTTACTTTAGATCGAAGCCCCCGCATCGGTCCTCGTTCACCACTCCGACTGGCGACATCGCTCCTGGAATTACTATCAGGTATTGCGGGCTCCGGCTTTGGGATTGGCTGGAGCCGCAATGACGTCACTCCAGCGCATGTGTGCGGGAGCCTCTGGTAACGGCACAGTCTAACGGAAGCAAAGGCACATACGTGCCATTGCTTCAGTTTGCTTCAGTATGCATATGCCGATGACGTCATGAAAATACAGGGGGATATCTCCTAAACCGTTCAGGTTTAGGAGATATCCAGGGTAGCTACAGGTAAGCCTTATTATAGGCTTACCTGTAGAAAAAATCATGTTGTAAGGGTTTACAACCACTTAAAGGCCTGGTTCACACCTATGCTTTTTTTAGTGCATTTTCAGTTTTGCAGAAACACACTACAGACTATTTAAAATGGTATCCTATGGATGTAGTTCACATCTGTGCATTTTATGGAAAGGGCCAAGGACTTTTTTTTGGTTTTTGGTTTCATAGACCTCAATGGATCAAACGTCTGTATTGAAAAAGGCAAAATGCACCTGCAATATGCAAACTGCAACCTGAGTAGGTGTGAACCAGGACTTAGGGAGTGATGTCTTCTCTTTTTAAAGAGCTTTGAGTGCTGCTGGAATGTGACTCTTCTGGGTCTGTCGGATACCTGGTCCTCCACTGGAACACCCAGATAGCAGAAGCAACCGTAAGAACAAAGATTTGACTCATCACTCAATCAAGTATTGAACTTTTTTTTTTTTTTTATATGGCTCATGACATTTAATTTGTTACTCTAGTGTCAGGGTTACTTTAACAATTTAAAGCTCAAAAGGATTAAACATCTTCTTTCACAGAGTGCATGGCACATTATTGCTTTACTTTAGTGAGCTTCAAATATCCAAAAATGCCAATTTCACATCCATAAAATATTTTTTTTACTTTTACTTCTTTATAGCGAAGTAAAAGTGTGAAAAATATTCATCCATTTTAGTGCACTCACTCCTTTATCTTTAGAATAGGCTTTAGTTCTATTAAATACTTTTTGTTAAAACTGTATTATTCTTTATTTGTACAAATATGCATGGAAAAGCATTATAATAAAATCAATATACTGATTGAACGACACTTTTACTGATCATGCCTAATCAATCCTTCTACGTTTGAAGCATGGTAACAGAAATATCTCCAGTTAGAATACAATAGACAATATTGATTAGGCAGTCTTAAACCTAATGTATTTCTTGGAAAACCAATTTCCACTTCGTCAGCAGTATACGTAGTGTCAAGGCTATAGAAAACAATAACAGAAAATTATTTACATACAGTAATGTAACCATATAGATCATATAGATCAATTTTTATAAAAGGAATAGCAATAACATATTGTCATCCTACCAGGAAGATGTAAACAAAGGCCCTCTCACTCTGCAGACCACAGGGGGATTTTTAGACAGACCAGCAAATCTCCAACTGCAGCAAACAGACCACCAGGTCCACAGAGGACAGAAATTAGCACAGCGGTCAAAACTGGATGGTAAGGAGAAAGATATGTGGGCATTTTATATTATAATAAAGACTTATAGGTCCATAGTTAGTGCAACCTAGAAGTTTCATCTCATAGTGAGAGTCAGCATAATAGGTAATATAATTCCATGTAGACATAAAAAGGAAAAAAGTTAACATTATTTTATTATTATATTATGCCACACTAGATGATACATCTCACCATCTTACATCATACCATGGTAATAAATAGAAAGGCATGTGGATAACAAGGAGACTTTAACACACGGTACATGACTGGCTCTTGAAATGTGACTAATGCACCAGAGCAGCACTTCAGAGGAGGGAAGTACACTCTATAGGAAAAACAAAGCAGAGAAGAAGGTGCTTCTAAGTGCAGTAATAAAACACCTTAATGACAGGGAAGGGTTAAAAACACTTACAAGATGGAAGTGAAAAACAGGCATATCAATGAATCTATAACGTTCAATGGGATGCCTCCTAAGATAAAAGACAGCTGCAGGTGGGAGTTCCAGCTGACCAGTGGTGGGAAACACTGTGTCTCTGATCCAAGATGGAGAGCCATGCTGTCAGGGCCAGCATGGAATACAGGCGACCGGAAGTGATGTCAGAGTGGGCGGCACATGTTTTGGAGCATGTCCCACCCATTCTGATGTCACTTCCGGTCCCCTGTATTCCATACTTCATGGAGACATCCCGCTGGATGTTATGAATTCATAGATATAACTGTTTTTCACTCCCCGCCCTTAGAAGTGCCTTCTTCTCTGCTTTGTTTCTGAAAAACAACCACCATAATCCATCTCCACCAAATGATTTGGACCAGTGCACAAAGCAAGGTCCATAAAGACATGGATGAGTGAGTTTGGAGTGGAGGAACTAGATTGGCCTGCACCTCAACCCGATAGAACACCTTTAGGATGAATTAGAGCAGAGACTGCAAGCCAGGAGTTCTCGTCCACCATCAGTGCCTGACTTCACAAATGCACTTCTGGAAGAATGGTGAAACATTCCCATATACACACTCCTAAACTTTGTGGGCAGCCTTTCCAGAAGAGTTGAAGCTGCGAAGGATGGACCAACTTAATATTGAACCCTGCGGACTAAAGCCCCATACACACGGTCGGACAATCCGCGGACCAGGTCGGTCGGATCCTGTCCGTCATACTTTGTCTGATGTTGGTTTTGCGTACACACGGTCGGACAAAGTTGTCGGAAAATCCGATCATTCTGAACGTGGTGACGTTTGTTGCCTACGACGGGACTACATAGAGGCTAGTAGCCAATAGCTTTGGTCTTGTAATGTGATCTGAGCATGTGTAGCACTTTGTCCGGTCGGACAACCGTACACACGATCGGATTTGGTGTGATCGGACCGGGTTGTCGGCAAATCTATCCAGCAGGAGATAAGACTTTGTCCGTCGGACAATCCGACGTACACTGTCCGATGGTGCATACACACGGTCTGATTTTTCAACAACATTGTCCGATCGGACAGAATCCATGAAAAAGTCCGACCGTGTGTATGGGGCTTAAGACTGGGATGCCATTAAAGTTCATGTGCGTGTAGGCAGGCATCCCAATACTTTGGGTAATGCAGTGTATATATATATATATATATATATATATATATATATATATATATATATATATTTATTTATTTATTATGACAGACTCAGTGGACTACTTAGTGCTTTTTCTGCTGTCACTCTTCTATGTGTCTCTCCATGTATTCATTCTTGTCAGGTAAAAAAATATGTTCTTCCACGTGCAGTTATTTTATTCAAAGTCATAATAGTCAATTTATTACACGTGGAACTGTATATGTATATGTATTGCCTATTTTCCGAGTTGAACTTTTATTTATGCAAATGAAATCTGCTGTTTGACTTTAATAGTATCAGTGAGGTGGTGGAAAAACTATCAATGAATTCTATTTTCTAATCTATGAACACATAAAATTAAGATGCTGAACTATAGAAGGAAATGTAGCATACTAAATGACCCTCATAAAAACAGATGCGATATGGTTGTAATAAAGCGGTTGTAACCACAGAGAGGAAAATTACAGTACCGTGCTAAATGTGAAGCACTTAACATTTGGTCACTGTTAACATCTGGACTTTCCTGTAATATTGTATCAGTAAAATATTTCTGAACATTTTTACTCTGTTTTCCAATTCATAGTAGTTGTGAGAGGTTTAGAGGAACTTATAATAATTTAGTTTTGTTATACACAGGACGACTTAATTATATTTACTTTTTATTAATAAATGTTTAAAAATGAGTGTTGAGTTTATGATGGGTGATGAGTTTAAAATTAAATTGATTGTTGATCAACATCTTAGCATAACTGCCCTCTTTCGGACCTATTGAGCGCCATCCAAATGGACCCAAAGACAGGAGATGATATGCCTGAATTAAAATATCGGCTCGAGTGCTTGGTGCGAGGAGAATTAAAGAATTTATAGGAATACTAGTAATTCATTAAACAAAGTACAATACTAAAACAGCTTTTACAATTGTTCTCTGAATATATGTATAGTAAGAACTAATAAACAGTAAGGATGAGCCCGGTGTTCCATTCAAACCCATGTTCGAATCGAGCACCGGGTGTTCGCTCGCTCGGCGAGCCCAGAACTATTGGGGCCGCTCGCATCAAATTCGTGTGATGCGAGCGGCCCCGCAATGCATTGCGGCCCGCGCAGTGCAATGCTGGCTGATGATTGGCCAAGCATGCACTGTGACCCCGCATGCTTGGCCAATCACAGCGCCGGCAGCGAGGAGAGCCATAATTGGCTACAGGCAGGATGCCTGTAGCCAATTATAGCTCAGGGGCTTTAGTACACGCCCCACGGTATAAGAGGCCGCCGCACCGGCGGCCTCGCATATTATGTTTCAGTCAGTGTCAGTGTGCTGCTGACTGCTGACAACAATATGTGCTCTATTTCTGGGGATATGTGTGTGCATGCTGTTAGAACAGCATTGCAGTATCACATCTGGGGGGTGTCTATAGGTGGCCTGTGAAGGGGGCAGGTTTCCTGTGCTTAGAAATTTCCCTGCAAAAAAGTGTAATTTTTGCAGGAAAAAAGCTATTTAAAATCACTCGCGGCTAATGAATTGATGGCTCCTGTAACACAGAGAACTGTCATTCATTAATAAAAAACAAAAAAAAAGCGTAGGGGTCCCCCCAAATTCAATAACCAGGCCCTTCAGGTCTGGGATGGATATTAAGGGGAACCCCAGCCAAAAAAAAAAAAAAAATGGCGTAGGGTCCCCCTCAAAATCCATACCAGACCCTTGAGGTCTGGTATGGATTTTAAGGGGAACCCTAGCCAAAAAAAATGGCGTGGGGTCCCCCTCAAAATCCATACCAGACCCTTATCCGAGCACGCAACCTGGCAGGCCACAGGAAAAGAGGGGGGACGAGAGCGCCCCCCCCTCTCGCCTGAACCGTACCAGGCCACATGCCCTCAACATTGGAAGGATGCTTTGGGGGTCTAAGACCCCTAAAGCACCTTGTCCCCATGTTGATGAGGACAAGGGCCTCTTCCCCACAACCGTGCCCGGTGGTTGTGGGGGTCTGCGGGCGGGGGGCTTATCGGAATCTGGAAGCCCCCTTTAACAAGGGGACCCCCAGATCCCGCCCCCCCTGTGTGAAATGGTAAGGGGGTACAAAAGTACCCCTACCATTTCACCAAAAAAGTGGCAAAAATGGTAAAAATGACAGGAGACAGTCTTTGACAATTCCTTTATTAAAATCTTCTTTCTTCTTTCTTCATCCTTCGGTTTCTTCATCTTCTCCTTCCTTCATCTTCTTCCATCTTCTTCTTCCATTTTCTTCTTCCTCCGATCCGCTTCTTCTTGCGCTGGTCTTCTCGTCCTTCTCGTCCGGCATCTTCTTCCGTCGGCGTCGGCATCGGCGTCGGTGTTGGTGTCTTCTTGGGCCGCTCCGCGCAATGGGAGGCTCAATGGGAGGCTCCCGCTGTGTGAGGCTCCGCTCCATCTGACAGGTCTTTTATAATGGAGGGCACCTGGTGACCCCGCCCCCTCTGACGCACAGAGACGTCATGGGGAATTCCATGATGGCTTTCCCCATGATGTCAGAGGGGGGCGGGGTCACCAGGTGCCCTCCGTTTTAAAAGACCTGTCAGATGGAGCGGAGCCTCACACAGCGGGAGCCTCCCATTGCGCGGAGCGGCCCAAGAAGATACCGACACCAACACCGACACCGACGCCGACGCGGACGGAAGAAGATGCCGGACGAGAAGGACGAGAAGACCAGCGCAAGAAGAAGCGGATCGGAGGAAGAAGAAAATGGAAGAAGAAGATGGAAGAAGATGAAGGAAGGAGAAGATGAAGAAACCGAAGGATGAAGAAAGAAGAAAGAAGATTTTAATAAAGGAATTGTCAAAGACTGTCTCCTGTCATTTTTACCATTTTTGCCACTTTTTTGGTGAAATGGTAGGGGTACAAGTACCCCCTTACCATTTCACACAGGGGGGGGGCCGGGATCTGGGGGTCCCCTTGTTAAAGGGGGCTTCCAGATTCCGATAAGCCCCCCGCCCGCAGACCCCCACAACCACCGGGCACGGTTGTGGGGAAGAGGCCCTTGTCCTCATCAACATGGGGACAAGGTGCTTTAGGGGTCTTAGACCCCCAAAAGATCCTCCCAATGTTGAGGGCATGTGGCCTGGTACGGTTCAGGCGAGAGGGGGGGCCGCTCTCGTCCCCCCCTCTTTTCCTGCGGCCTGCCAGGTTGCGTGCTCAGATAAGGGTCTGGTATGGATTTTGAGGGGGACCCCACGCCATTTTTTTTGGCTAGGGTTCCCCTTAAAATCCATACCAGACCTCAAGGGTCTGGTATGGATTTTGAGGGGGACCCTACGCCATTTTTTTTTTGGCTGGGATCCCCCTTAATATCCATCCCAGACCTGAAGGGCCTGGTTATTGAATTTGGGGGGACCCCTACGCTTTTTTTTTTTTTCATTTTTTTTATTTTTTATCAATGACTTTTTTTTATGAATGAGTTTCAATGAATCACTGTTCTCTGTGTTACGGGAGCCGTGAATTAACATTAGCCGCGAGTGATTTTAAATAGCTTTTTTACTTTCAAAAATGACACTTTGCGCAGAGACAGTTCTAAACACGGGAAACATGCGCCCCTTCACAGGCATACTATAGACACCCCCCAGGTACGAAATTTAAAGGAATATTACACTTTTATTGTTTCAATTTAAGCATTATTAAAATCACTGCTCCTGAAAAAAAACGGCCGTTTTTAAAAAAAAAAATTTGCATTGATACATGTCCCCTGGGGCATGACCCAGGTCCCCAAACACTTTTTATGACATTAACATGCATATTAGCCTTTAAAATGAGCACTTTTAATTTCGAACATTCGCATCCATTATAACTAATAGGGTTCTAAAGCTCGCACGGACTTTAGGTCCGTTCGCGGGTTCTGGTGCGAGCCGAACGGGGGGTGTTCGGCTCATCCCTAATAAACAGCATATACAATCCTGTGAAAAAGTACTTGCCCCCTTTCTGTTGTTTTATTTTTTTGCATATTTGTTATACTTAAATGACTCAGATCATCAAACAATTTTTATTATTACATAAACATAACCTGAGTAAATACAAAATGCAGTTTTTAAATGATGGTTTTATTTATTAAGGCAAAAAAGCTGTCTAAACCTGCCTGGCTTTATGTGAAAAAGTAATTGCCCCCTAAACCTAATAACTGGTTTTGCCATCCTTGGCGGCAACAACTGCAATCAAGCATTTGCGATAACTGGCAATGAGTCTTTTACATTGCTGTGGAGCAATGTTGGCCCACTCTTATTTGCAAAATTGTTTTAATTCAGTCACATTGGAGGGTTTTTCAGCATGAATGGCCTGTGTAAGGCCATGATACAGCATCTCAATAGGATTTAAGTCTGGGCTTTGACTAGGCCACTCCAAAACCTAAATTTTGCTTAGTTTGAACCATTTGGAGGTGGAGTTGCTGTTGTGCTTCGGATCATTGTCCTTTTACATAACCCAAGTGCACTTGAGCTTGAGGTTACAAACTGATGGCCGGACATTCTCCTTTAGGATTTTCTGGTAGAGCTCAGAATTCATGGTTCCACCAATTATGGTAAGTCGTCCAGGTCCTGAAGCTGCAAAGCAGCCCCAGACCATCACGCTACCACCACCATGTCTGACTGTTGGTATGATATTCCTGTTATGCAATTCTGTATTAGTTTTATGTCTGATGTAACGAGGACGCACACCTTCCAAAAAGTTACAGTTTTGTCTCATCAGTCCACAGAGTATTTGCCTAAAAGTCTTGGAGAAAATCAAGATGTTTTTTGGTAAATGTGAGATGAGCCTTTGTGTTCTTTTTGTTCAGCAGTGGTTTTGGCCTTGAAACTCCTCCTTTTATTGACTGTTTTTTTTTTTTTTGCCCAGTCACTTTCTTATTGTTGAATCATGAACACTGTTATTACCTGAGGCAAGTGAGGCCTGCAGTTCTTTAGATGTTGTTCTGGGTTCTTTTATGACCCCCTGGATGAGTCGTCGTCATGCTCTTGGAGTAATTTTTGTAGGCCGGCCACTCCTGGGAAGGTTCACCACTGTTCCAAGTTATCTCCATTTGTGGATTCACTGAGGTTCACTGGAGTTCCAAAGCCTTAGACATGGCTTTGAAACCCATCCTATATACATGAACATTACTTTGTTTCTAAACTGTTATTGAATTTTTTTAGTTTGTGGCATAATGTGTGGCTTTTTGTGATCTGTTAGCGTGCTTCACTTAGTCAGACAGCTTCTATTTATGTGATTTCTTGATTCAACAGGTCTGTCAGTTTTTAGGCCTGGGTGTGGCAAGTAAAATTTAACTCAAAATACTAAATCAGAAGGGACAAAGGTGCAATACATTTTTATCTAATACTACAAAAAAAGAATATGCAATAAAGGATTTTATCTCATGTCGCACAGAGGGAGTAGTGTATATGCTGGGATGTTCCTGCTCCCTGCAGTATATAGGAAGAACAAAGCGCCCCCTATAGAAAAGGTTACGCGAACATGTACAGAACATCAAAGCAGGTTTTTTAAAACATAGTGTCTCTCTGCATTTTTTGGAGGTACATAAAAAAAAAAACACTGATTTAAAATTTTGGGCAATCGAGAAATACAAACCACTGGAGAGGAAGCCCCAAAATACGAGAATTGAGCAAGATGGAATCCAGATGGATTTATGAAATAAATTGTTTTGTGCCCTTAGGATTAAACATCGAGTTTGATCTTAATTGTTTCATATCTGATTTTTAGATGATTTTTTAGATGTCATTTATGATTGATTTTAATTAATTTAATACTACTATTTTTTATAAATAATACTGTGATATATCAATATATCTCTGCGTAACATAATATAAAATATTTTTTGTTTCAATACAATTCTATATGTATCCCGGGTGATCCCGGGTGATGTGGGTGTATATATTATAATACTTTGTGTATGTTTATACACTACACCGTGTGGAATATGGTACAATGGCTTTGTTGGATGGTGCAGCAATTTTAGGTCTGTTTTCCTGCAATATAGCACCCATTTTGTAAGTGTTAATTTGTCGGTATAAGTTCTTATACAATTTTGAACATGACATATAGACATATGACATATATAGATATGACATATATAGATATGTCCACAGTTTTATCACACAATTTTATATATAACATATGGAAAATGACATCATTGCCCGGTAGTGGGGTAGTGTCAGGATCTACTAATATTTTAAAGATTTTAACATGAGTTATGTGTAATGTTTTATATATAATTATTTGTATTAAAGGATTAAATGGTTTGTATCAATGTCTAAAATGGGTCAGGGAACTCGCAACAATTGTAATGAACATAAGTGCAACAAGTGAAATGGATATAAATGTATATATTGTGATTACATTTCATTGATGGTCTGGAAGAAACGGTATGATGATCACAATGACTCCTAAGTCACTATGGAAACCCACGCATTCAGATCGGCTATAAAATTCCCTCACGAGCGTCACAAGGCTTATTTCCCTTGATAAAGTCACGTGACCTGTGATGCAACGCATCGGGAGGAGGAGCCAGTGACGTCAGCCCTAGTTGTTCGCCTACATGGCGAGGCTGTGAGGAGAAGCGAGCCTGACCGGTTCATCTTCATGACCATACACTGAAATCTTACGGGCGGTTTGTGAGTGCACAGTTGTGCTTTGCATTTAGTGTGTCCCGTTTCAAACAGTAGTACACTATTGTTTTTCTTTCTATTTTTTGCCTATGAATACCAGGAAGCCGATGGGAAGGGGTCTGTAAACGGCAAAGAAGGTGATCAATAACCAGCTGGACCGATCGGTAGTTACTATTAAAGCAGGAAGGACTGGCATTATATATGTGTGAATGGTAGTCTCCCATTCATCCTGTGCGATAGGAGTAAAATTAGTATCCACCCGGAGGAGGGGTCTATAGATCTCACGGGACTTGTTCCTTTTTGCAGCATACAACACTTTAGGAGGTGCATATATATATTGCACGGAGGTTTTTTTTGCACTTTAGGAGGTGTATACAGTGGGGATCGAAAGTTTGGGCACCCCAGGTAAAAATGTGTATTAATGTGCATAACGAAGCCAAGGAAAGATGGAAAAATCTCCAAATGGCATCAAATTACAGATTAGACATTCTTATAATATAATAAAAAGCTTGAACAGCAGAGAGCCAGGGGGCTTGGTATTTTTTTGTTCACATTGTTGCTACAAATTGCTGCAAATTGAAGACATTTATGACTGTGTGTTGCGTTATTTTGAGGGGACAGCAAATTTACACTGTTATACATGCTGTACACCAGGGGTGGCCAATCTTTTGAAGAGCGAGGGCCAATTAAGCGACTTAGTAACCAGTCGCGGGCCACAATGAGCAGATGACAGTTCTACGTCCACTCTGTGTATGCAAAGCGGACACAGACACAACCCACTCTACTCTATGGGCCCTCTCATCTGATCAAATGTAGGGGAAGGATCCACTTTTCCATTTTTTTAGCAGATTGGATTGGAAGGAGGCAGGTGTAAACGGACACAAGTCTGTTTACATCTGCCGCTCCATAATGGTGAATGGAGGGTCCGATTGGGTCATACAGATCATGTTAAAGGGGCCTAAGGCTACTTTAACACTGATGGTCTGCGGTCTACCCGCTCCTGTGGCTTTCCTGCAGGTTAGCTGTACTTTGCCATAGAATTCTATCATATCCTGCAGGTGTGGTGCACTTTCTGAAAGTGCACCAAACCCACAGGTAAAACCAGAAGTCTATGGCTCAGTGCAGGTAAACCGCAGGTACACTGCGGATCAGTTTAAAAGCAGCCCAGTAACCACTGAAGAACATATATGTCCATATATACACTGTGATTTTAGTAATAAACTTGCTGTCCCAGGCAGAGTGCATTTGGTATTACTCCACCTATGACAGGAGCCGGTGCTATACAGTAAGCATTGGCTTATGCGTCTCTGCTCCACAGCTGCTTGCTTCCTCTATGCTCTGAGTTATTAAAGTGGACCTGAACTTAAAAAGTGTGGTTCTGGTATCAAACAAAGGGGGGGATTGGTAGAATAGGGATTATAACGGTGCAAAGATAATGAAAGAAGGTCGGGGTAGACTCACAGTTCAAGGCTCGTAATACTCGTTAGTTAATAGAACAATTTTTATTAAATATAAACAATTATATCAAAAACATACAAAAGGAGAAAATATATATATTTGAAAAAATATTGACAATATATATTTTTCGGAAGATAGGACTCGATTCAGTAGATCATGGCAATGATTAAAATGTCAGTTACATCAATTTACAGTCATGAGTATAAAAGACAGTACATAGTCAATAATAGAATCAAATTGTGCATATAAGGTTAAAGATACAGTTCACATTTGGTGAAAGAAGATAACCTGGGATAGACTAGATTAGTCATAGTAGACTGTTCCGACATGTTTCGCCATAACAATGGCTTCCTCAGGGTATGTCTACTTTGCGTAATTGATGTATCTAGTAAAGAAAGTATCATAATGAGTTCCGTTCAATACTCGGTAAGGGAGGAAATTAAAACCATTTAGATAAATAGAAATGGAAAGGACTAGTTTATTTAAGGAGTGAAATGTCACCAAATTACCAACGTAGAGGAAGTGCTAATACCCCTCCGTCCCAAGGTGGAAAAAAGGGAAGGGAAGTGTCCCCCTTAAAAGCCAACCCAAACTTACCCTAATCAAGGCGTGGATCAGACTCAGCCGCGACCATGGGGTAGGGCAGTCATATAGGGTGCCACGGCTGCCTAGTAGAAGGCGGTAATCCCCAGGTTAGGAGGTGTGTTGATCTAATTGAAAAAGGAATGACCGGGAGAAATGACAACGAGTAATAAAAGTAATTTAAATAGTGTTGTGAGTCCATGAAAGATTAGTTCATGGACGTAACGCCATACACTATATAATGGACAATGTCTCAAAGGATTACTTACTTTAATTAATTTGGAAGAGTTGTAAGAAATAATATGAATAAAGGGGTGATAAAGAACCAAAATGGTTCTAAGGAAATGACCGGTATTGAGACAGGAGGCACCTGAAGAGATAATGAATAGGCAGAAAATTACTTTATTGAACAGAGAGTTGGTTAAGGATAGGGGAGGAGGGTATAAGATTAGGTAAAGTTAATAAAAATGAAGGTCAAATACCTGCTTTTAAAGTATGAGGTACAGATCCCCGTACTGCTTAAAGTATATAATTTCAAGCACCCTTGAATCAAGGGGAAAGGGACAGAAGGTCCAGTCAGTGCAGGGTCTGCAAAGAGGCTGAGAGAAAAGAGATGGTATTGAAGTAATGCTGATAAGTATCAATTAGATTGAGCGGAAGATCAGAACAAAAAGATTTCATTGCTTACTTGAGTGCGAACGGATGTATTGCGTCAGGTGCCTCCAGAGTCCTGTGGTGGACTGAGGTTGCAAGCTGGTTTAAATATCGTCTTCCAGACCGAGGAGGCGTGGGACCGCCCCTCGGTCAGCGGACATGGAGGCCTAAGCGCATGCGCACCGCGCGTCCTGGCCGGGAGCCTACAAGGCCCATAGTTCCCGGCGAGAGGCGCGCGGCGGGCGTGATGACGTCATCGCCGTATAACGGCAAATGAATGGCAAAGGCTGGGGGTGGGCGGGCTTGTGGATCCCGCCCTCGGGTGTCCATACTAGGCAGCCGGGCTGACCCAAAACGTGACGAATCCGCCCCCTAGGTGGCGGCCGAGCTTCCACACCTGGAATGATGGCAAAAGGGCACCTGTGAGGGGAGGAGAGAGGGAGAGAAAGAAGGGAATAGGATGGAAATAGGCCAGTAATGGCGACATACTAGCGACATTCCTGTTGGCTGAGGAACATGGGGGCATTATCACTGGTAATAAGTCCAGAATTATCAATACCAAGTGCAATGGAATCTGGGCATACCTGGATCGTAGCTAAGTGAGCACCTCAGCTGGTTATGTCAATGAAAAATAACAAATTTATGCAAAAATATATAGTAAAGTCAGACATGTCAAGCCAAAATAAAATTGGTCAAGCGTCCATTCCAGAAATCAAGGGCAGTTTAATAAGAAGAAATATTTTGAAGTGAGGGTTAAATACCCATACAGTATATTTCAAAGGGTTTCAAAGTAGTTTCTATAGAAAATGTGAAGCACAATATATTAATTAGATACAATAGGAAGACCAAATTATATAAATACATGCAAGACAAACAAAACGGAGCAGGCTTTGGCGCATGATGGCGGAGCGATCACCGGGCAGGACTCCAGAAAGGGGAGAAGCCAAATATGGCCATAGGGGATAATTTGTAATCAAAATGCAGAAAAAGTGGTTATTAGAGAAAAGATTTGAAACTGATGTACTCATTCATACCTGGGTGTCTGGTGGCATCTAAGGTATAGATCCACCTAGTTTCAAGTTGAAGGAGTCGGTTGTCAATGTCCCCCCCGCGTACATTGAGGGGTAAGTGTTCCAGGGCCGAGAATAGCATTGTGGTGGGATCAAAATTATGTTTCAAGGCTACATGGCGATTAATCGCAGTCGAAATTTTCTTTTTGAATAGGGGTTTTATGTGGTCCTGTATACGAATCGAAAAGGCTCTTTTTGTTTTACCGACATAAAAACATCCACATCGGCAAGTGGCTAAGTAGATTACCCCTATAGTATTACACATAACCCGATGTTTGGGTTTGTGTAAAATCCCATTGGGTAGTAAAGTGTTAGTGGAATTGGACAGAAACGAGCATGAATCACAGTGTCCACACGAAAAGGTACCAAATTCATCCATTTTTTTTGGATCATCTGGGGCATAGAAGTGACTAGAGGTAAGTTTGTCGCTAAGGGATAGTGGTCGACGGTAAGTAATTTCTGGGTATGTTTTTACATACTGTCCTATTATAGGATCTGACGATAGTAGGGGCCAGAATGTATTTATAGTGTTCCTAATTTGAGCAGACTGGTTGGAGTATTGAGTAATAAGACGTACAGGTTGGTTTAGTTGAAGATTTTTGTCCCTAAAGATTAGTTCCTTTCGTTGCAAGCGTTTAACTCTATTAAATGATTGCTTAAGTAAATTATGGCTGTAGCCTCTGGATTTCAATCTTCGATATAATTCAAAAGATGCTTGGTAAAAGTCTTTATCATTGGTACAATTTCTTCTTATTCGGAGATATTGGCTGTACGGTATGCTTTTTATGAGATTTTTAGGGTGAGAGCTTGATGCATGCAATATGGTATTGCCGGCCGACGCTTTTCTGTATAGCGAAGAATATAATTTTCCTTCATTGTCAATAGTTATGGTAAGATCAAGAAAGGTAATCTTATCCTGACTATACTCCAGAGAGAATTTAAGATTATATGTATTAATGGAGATTTTTTCAAAAAAGCGTTGTAGATCTGGATAGGTGCCAGTCCAGAAAATTAAGATATCGTCGATATATCTCATCCAAGAGATGATGTGCTGAGTATAGCACCTCATCTCTGGGTCCAAAAAAATATCCTTTTCCCACCCCCCCAGATACAGATTGGCGTAGGAAGGGGCACATTTGGTGCCCATTGCTACGCCCTGTATCTGGAGGTAGTGGGAGGATCCGAACGTGAAGTAGTTTCTGGTTAAAATGAACTTAAGCAGGGATAAGACAAAATTGTTATACGGTTGTGCAGTAGGGCCTAGGCATTCTAGTTGTTTGGCTATAACCTCCACTCCTCTATCATGAGGTATGGCGTTATAGAGACATTCAACATCCAATGCAACAAGGTATGAATTTATAGGTAATTGCTGGTTTTCGAGGACACGTAATAGATGAATAGTGTCCTTAATGTGTGAAGGAAGTGCAGATACCAATGGAGCAAGATGCTTATCTACAAGTTCACTAGCTCTTTCTGTGAGCCCTTCACAGCCAGAAACAATGGGTCTGCCTGGGGTTTTTTTTTTATTGATTTATGAAGTTTGGGAAGGGAATAAAAGGTTGGGGTTTTGGGGTGGGTTACATGTAGAAATTTCCAAGTATTGGTGTCTATGATACCCTTTTTGGTTGCATGAAAAATTAAATTTTGGTAGTCTAAGATGTAGGACTTGATTCTAGTGGGACAAATGGGTCTATACCATTCGTGGTTGTCAAGGATGTCATGGCACATATTCATGTAAGCCAGGACATCCATGACAACCACGTTTCCTCCTTTGTCGGAGGGTTTAATAACTATATTTCGATTGGACTGAAGAGATTTAAGGGCTTTCTGTTGTACCTTGGTAAGGTTTGACATGCCTGATTCATCCAAATTAAGTTTTTTCAATTCCTTAGTGGTTTGTTCCACAAAAGCCCAAATGGCGGGATTCGTGGTTAATGAGGGGAAATTTCTGGATTTTGGTTTGAAGGTGGTGGGGCAGGAAAAAGTAGGGATTGGGCCAATGGTTTCATTTTGTATATTGTCCAATAGGTCATCATCAGTTGGATCAGCTTCATCCAGGAGGGTCATTAAGTCCTCGAGGGCTTGAATTTCTGCTAAGGTTGGAACCGTATTATCTGTATTAGCCATCTGAGTCGAGGTGGTTTTTGAATGATAGATTGTTTTGTACAGTAATTTTCTCGCAAAAAGATGAAGATCTTTTACTAGTTGAAAACAATCAAAGTCCATAGAAGGGCAAAAGGTAAGGCCCAGTTGTAAAACTTGGGTCTGGGGTGGTGTGAGGGGAATAGAAGAGAGATTTACGACATCAAAATTCGTTACTGCAATCAATTCTTTGGTAGTTTGGGGGATTAAGTCGGTGTTGAGGGTGGGTCTTGATTCTGGCCTAAAAAAATAGGTGCCAGTTTCAATTCCTGGGAGGGTATAGGGAACATAGTAGGTAAACATGGTTCGCTAGCTCTCCTAATGGGTGATGCCAGTGCAGGGGTTGAGAAATTGGAGGAGTCCAACGTGCACATATGTGTAGTTGGAGGAGGTATGTTTGTAGAAGAGGATTGGTTTTTGGGATAGGGAGTCGAAATATTCGAAGTTTTAGGGCGAGTGCTAGAGGGTCTGGTTAATGTACTCGTATTTAGAGCTCGTTTAATTAGCTCTGTGGATGAAATATGTTGATCATTCTTTCGTTTTTTATTAATGGGGTCCTGAGAGAGTTCATGGTAGGTGGTACTAGAGCTAAAGGAATTAGATGAAGTACTAGGTGGGTCAGTGTTGTTTTTGGGTGGTTGGAAATTGGATGATTTTGTTGGTGCTCTGGGAAAAGTGGGATTATCCCATTTGTAGGCATAGCCATTAAGGTGGGCAGATCTGTCTCTTAAAAATTTATTTTCTTTATTACTAATAATGTTTAAAGTGTATTCCTCAATGTGTGCCCGTAAGTTTTTGTCCTTTTGGGCAAAACGGGGGGACGATAGACATAACATATGATTATCATACCAATCAGAGACCGAGGTATCGAGTTGATCAAGTTCACAATCATATTGTTTACATAATATGGATATCATGCCAAATGAGCAAGTTTGAAGATTAAACTCCCAAGAAGATTTGAGAACATCATTGACTTTTTTCACGTTAGGAAAGATTTGGATTCGTAGTCCCCATGGGACAATTTTATGTTCAACATATTTTTCAAAGTACGTTTTATGCCAGTATATTCGTACCTTCTTTTCCAAAAGACGTTGGAGTCGCATAAAATCACGGTCAAGATCAGCATCAGAGATATCAGTGGTATTTTGAGACTGTTGTATTTTGGTCATCAGTCCCTTCCATGCCTCCCCGGTGAGGTCAGCCATCATGCGCCAAAGCGTTTTGAAGCTCTCAATGGTAACCCAAACATCGGGTTATGTGTAATACTATAGGGGTAATCTACTTAGCCACTTGCAAAAAAAAAAAAAAAAATGGATGAATGTGGTACCTTTTCGTGTGGACACTGTGATTCATGCTCGTTTCTGTCCAATTCCACTAACACTTTACTACCCAATGGGATTTTACACAAACCCAAACATCGGGTTATGTGTAATACTATAGGGGTAATCTACTTAGCCACTTGCCGATGTGGATGTTTTTATGTCGGTAAAACAAAAAGAGCCTTTTCGATTCGTATACAGGACCACATAAAACCCCTATTCAAAAAGAAAATTTCGACTGCGATTAATCGCCATGTAGCCTTGAAACATAATTTTGATCCCACCACAATGTTATTCTCGGCCCTGGAACACTTACCCCTCAATGTACGCGGGGGGGACATTGACAACCGACTCCTTCAACTTGAAACTAGGTGGATCTATACCTTAGATGCCACCAGACACCCAGGTATGAATGAGTACATCAGTTTCAAATCTTTTCTCTAATAACCACTTTTTCTGCATTTTGATTACAAATTATCCCCTATGGCCATATTTGGCTTCTCCCCTTTCTGGAGTCCTGCCCGGTGATCGCTCCGCCATCATGCGCCAAAGCCTGCTCCGTTTTGTTTGTCTTGCATGTATTTATATAATTTGGTCTTCCTATTGTATCTAATTAATATATTGTGCTTCACATTTTCTATAGAAACTACTTTGAAACCCTTTGAAATATACTGTATGGGTATTTAACCCTCACTTCAAAATATTTCTTCTTATTAAACTGCCCTTGATTTTTGGAATGGACGCTTGACCAATTTTATTTTGGCTTGACATGTCTGACTTTACTATATATTTTTGCATAAATTTGTTATTTTTCATTGACATAACCAGCTGAGGTGCTCACTTAGCTACGATCCAGGTATGCCCAGATTCCATTGCACTTGGTATTGATAATTCTGGACTTATTACCAGTGATAATGCCCCCATGTTCCTCAGCCAACAGGAATGTCGCTAGTATGTCGCCATTACTGGCCTATTTCCATCCTATTCCCTTCTTTCTCTCCCTCTCTCCTCCCCTCACAGGTGCCCTTTTGCCATCATTCCAGGTGTGGAAGCTCGGCCGCCACCTAGGGGGCGGATTCGTCACGTTTTGGGTCAGCCCGGCTGCCTAGTATGGACACCCGAGGGCGGGATCCACAAGCCCGCCCACCCCCAGCCTTTGCCATTCATTTGCCGTTATACGGCGATGACGTCATCACGCCCGCCGCGCGCCTCTCGCCGGGAACTATGGGCCTTGTAGGCTCCCGGCCAGGACGCGCGGTGCGCATGCGCTTAGGCCTCCATGTCCGCTGACCGAGGGGCGGTCCCACGCCTCCTCGGTCTGGAAGACGATATTTAAACCAGCTTGCAACCTCAGTCCACCACAGGACTCTGGAGGCACCTGACGCAATACATCCGTTCGCACTCAAGTAAGCAATGAAATCTTTCTGTTCTGATCTTCCGCTCAATCTAATTGATACTTATCAGCATTACTTCAATACCATCTCTTTTCTCTCAGCCTCTTTGCAGACCCTGCACTGACTGGACCTTCTGTCCCTTTCCCCTTGATTCAAGGGTGCTTAAAATTATATACTTTAAGCAGTACGGGGATCTGTACCTCATACTTTAAAAGCAGGTATTTGACCTTCATTTTTATTAACTTTACCTAATCTTATACCCTCCTCCCCCACCCTTAACCAACTCTCTGTTCAATAAAGTAATTTTCTGCCTATTCATTATCTCTTCAGGTGCCTCCTGTCTCAATACCGGTCATTTCCTTAGAACCATTTTGGTTCTTTATCACCCCTTTATTCATATTATTTCTTACAACTCTTCCAAATTAATTAAAGTAAGTAATCCTTGAGACATTGTCCATTATATAGTGTATGGCGTTACGTCCATGAACTAATCTTTCATGGACCCACAACACTATTTAAATTACTTTTATTACTCGTTGTCATTTCTCCCGGTCATTCCTTTTTCAATTAGATCAACACACCTCCTAACCTGGGGATTACCGCCTTCTACTAGGCAGCCGTGGCACCCTATATGACTGCCCTACCCCATGGTCGCGGCTGAGTCTGATCCACGCCTTGATTAGGGTAAGTTTGGGTTGGCTTTTAAGGGGGACACTTCCCTTCCCTTTTTTCCACCTTGGGACGGAGGGGTATTAGCACTTCCTCTACGTTGGTAATTTGGTGACATTTCACTCCTTAAATAAACTAGTCCTTTCCATTTTTATTTATCTAAATGGTTTTAATTTCCTCCCTTACCGAGTATTGAACGGAACTCATTATGATACTTTCTTTACTAGATACATCAATTACGCAAAGTAGACATACCCTGAGGAAGCCATTGTTATGGCGAAACATGTCGGAACAGTCTACTATGACTAATCTAGTCTATCCCAGGTTATCTTCCTTCACCAAATGTGAACTGTATCTTTAACCTTATATGCACAATTTGATTCTATTATTGACTATGTACTGTCTTTTATACTCATGACTGTAAATTGATGTAACTGACATTTTAATCATTGCCATGATCTACTGAATCGAGTCCTATCTTCCGAAAAATATATATTGTCAATATTTTTTCAAATATATATATTTTCTCCTTTTGTATGTTTTTGATATAATTGTTTATATTTAATAAAAATTGTTCTATTAACTAACGAGTATTACGAGCCTTGAACTGTGAGTCTACCCCGACCTTCTTTCATTATCTTTGCACCGTTATAATCCCTATTCTACCAATCCCCCCCTTTGTTTGATACTCTTATACCAAGGGATGAGGTGCTGTATCGTCTAGTGGACCCTCTCTGTCCTTCTGTATACTACTTTCCGTCCTAGGTGTTTCAATACACCAATTCTCGACAGATGGTCCCTAAATAATTCCATCTTATTTAAATTACTTAAATTTGGGGAACACACACAGTTCATCGCTCTTCTTACAAAATACCTATCTTAGGTGAAAAAACGTAGAAATATATTCTAATGAATTGCTAATTAATTGTTTGTTTTTTTGATATTGAACACTTGTTTACCATTGAGAGCTTCAAAACGCTTTGGCGCATGATGGCTGACCTCACCGGGGAGGCATGGAAGGGACTGATGACCAAAATACAACAGTCTCAAAATACCACTGATATCTCTGATGCTGATCTTGACCGTGATTTTATGCGACTCCAACGTCTTTTGGAAAAGAAGGTACGAATATACTGGCATAAAACGTACTTTGAAAAATATGTTGAACATAAAATTGTCCCATGGGGACTACGAATCCAAATCTTTCCTAACGTGAAAAAAGTCAATGATGTTCTCAAATCTTCTTGGGAGTTTAATCTTCAAACTTGCTCATTTGGCATGATATCCATATTATGTAAACAATATGATTGTGAACTTGATCAACTCGATACCTCGGTCTCTGATTGGTATGATAATCATATGTTATGTCTATCGTCCCCCCGTTTTGCCCAAAAGGACAAAAACTTACGGGCACACATTGAGGAATACACTTTAAACATTATTAGTAATAAAGAAAATAAATTTTTAAGAGACAGATCTGCCCACCTTAATGGCTATGCCTACAAATGGGATAATCCCACTTTTCCCAGAGCACCAACAAAATCATCCAATTTCCAACCACCCAAAAACAACACTGACCCACCTAGTACTTCATCTAATTCCTTTAGCTCTAGTACCACCTACCATGAACTCTCTCAGGACCCCATTAATAAAAAACGAAAGAATGATCAACATATTTCATCCACTGAGCTAATTAAACGAGCTCTAAATACGAGTACATTAACCAGACCCTCTAGCACTCGCCCTAAAACTTCGAATATTTCGACTCCCTATCCCAAAAACCAATCCTCTTCTACAAACATACCTCCTCCAACTACACATATGTGCACGTTGGACTCCTCCAATTTCTCAACCCCTGCACTGGCATCACCCATTAGGAGAGCTAGCGAACCATGTTTACCTACTATGTTCCCTATACCCTCCCAGGAATTGAAACTGGCACCTATTTTTTTAGGCCAGAATCAAGACCCACCCTCAACACCGACTTAATCCCCCAAACTACCAAAGAATTGATTGCAGTAACGAATTTTGATGTCGTAAATCTCTCTTCTATTCCCCTCACACCACCCCAGACCCAAGTTTTACAACTGGGCCTTACCTTTTGCCCTTCTATGGACTTTGATTGTTTTCAACTAGTAAAAGATCTTCATCTTTTTGCGAGAAAATTACTGTACAAAACAATCTATCATTCAAAAACCACCTCGACTCAGATGGCTAATACAGATAATACGGTTCCAACCTTAGCAGAAATTCAAGCCCTCGAGGACTTAATGACCCTCCTGGATGAAGCTGATCCAACTGATGATGACCTATTGGACAATATACAAAATGAAACCATTGGCCCAATCCCTACTTTTTCCTGCCCCACCACCTTCAAACCAAAATCCAGAAATTTCCCCTCATTAACCACGAATCCCGCCATTTGGGCTTTTGTGGAACAAACCACTAAGGAATTGAAAAAACTTAATTTGGATGAATCAGGCATGTCAAACCTTACCAAGGTACAACAGAAAGCCCTTAAATCTCTTCAGTCCAATCGAAATATAGTTATTAAACCCTCCGACAAAAGAGGAAACGTGGTTGTCATGGATGTCCTGGCTTACATGAATATGTGCCATGACATCCTTGACAACCACGAATGGTATAGACCCATTTGTCCCACTAGAATCAAGTCCTACATCTTAGACTACCAAAATTTAATTTTTCATGCAACCAAAAAGGGTATCATAGACACCAATACTTGGAAATTTCTACATGTAACTCACCCCAAAACCCCAACCTTTTATTCCCTTCCCAAACTTCATAAATCAATAAAAAAAACCCCAGGCAGACCCATTGTTTCTGGCTGCGAAGGGCTCACAGAAAGAGCTAGTGAACTTGTAGATAAGCATCTTGCTCCATTGGTATCTGCACTTCCTTCACACATCAAGGACACTATTCATCTATTACGTGTCCTCGAAAACCAGCAATTACCTATAAATTCATATCTTGTTGCATTGGATGTTGAATGTCTCTATAACGCCATACCTCATGATAGAGGAGTGGAGGTTATAGCCAAACAACTAGAATGCCTAGGCCCTACTGCACAACCGTATAACAATTTTGTCTTATCCCTGCTTAAGTTCATTTTAACCAGAAACTACTTCACGTTCGGATCCTCCCACTACCTCCAGATACAGGGCGTAGCAATGGGCACCAAATGTGCCCCTTCCTACGCCAATCTGTATCTGGGGGGGTGGGAAAAGGATATTTTTTTGGACCCAGAGATGAGGTGCTATACTCAGCACATCATCTCTTGGATGAGATATATCGACGATATCTTAATTTTCTGGACTGGCACCTATCCAGATCTACAACGCTTTTTTGAAAAAATCTCCATTAATACATATAATCTTAAATTCTCTCTGGAGTATAGTCAGGATAAGATTACCTTTCTTGATCTTACCATAACTATTGACAATGAAGGAAAATTATACTCTTCGCTATACAGAAAAGCGTCGGCTGGCAATACCATATTGCATGCATCAAGCTCCCACCCTAAAAATCTCATAAAAAGCATACCGTACAGCCAATATCTTCGAATAAGAAGAAATTGTACCAATGATAAAGACTTTTACCAAGCATCTTTTGAATTATATCGAAGATTGAAATCCAGAGGCTACAGCCATAATTTACTTAAGCAATCATTTAATAGAGTTAAACGCTTGCAACGAAAGGAACTAATCTTTAGGGACAAAAATCTTCAACTAAACCAACCTGTACGTCTTATTACTCAATACTCCAACCAGTCTGCTCAAATTAGGAACACTATAAATACATTCTGGCCCCTACTATCGTCAGATCCTATAATAGGACAGTATGTAAAAACATACCCAGAAATTACTTACCGTCGACCACTATCCCTTAGCGACAAACTTACCTCTAGTCACTTCTATGCCCCAGATGATCCAAAAAAAATGGATGAATTTGGTACCTTTTCGTGTGGACACTGTGATTCATGCTCGTTTCTGTCCAATTCCACTAACACTTTACTACCCAATGGGATTTTACACAAACCCAAACATCGGGTTATGTGTAATACTATAGGGGTAATCTACTTAGCCACTTGCCGATGTGGATGTTTTTATGTCGGTAAAACAAAAAGAGCCTTTTCGATTCGTATACAGGACCACATAAAACCCCTATTCAAAAAGAAAATTTCGACTGCGATTAATCGCCATGTAGCCTTGAAACATAATTTTGATCCCACCACAATGTTATTCTCGGCCCTGGAACACTTACCCCTCAATGTACGCGGGGGGGACATCGACAACCGACTCCTTCAACTTGAAACTAGGTGGATCTATACCTTAGATGCCACCAGACACCCAGGTATGAATGAGTACATCAGTTTCAAATCTTTTCTCTAATAACCACTTTTTCTGCATTTTGATTACAAATTATCCCCTATGGCCATATTTGGCTTCTCCCCTTTCTGGAGTCCTGCCCGGTGATCGCTCCGCCATCATGCGCCAAAGCCTGCTCCGTTTTGTTTGTCTTGCATGTATTTATATAATTTGGTCTTCCTATTGTATCTAATTAATATATTGTGCTTCACATTTTCTATAGAAACTACTTTGAAACCCTTTGAAATATACTGTATGGGTATTTAACCCTCACTTCAAAATATTTTTTCTTATTAAACTGCCCTTGATTTTTGGAATGGACGCTTGACCAATTTTATTTTGGCTTGACATGTCTGACTTTACTATATATTTTTGCATAAATTTGTTATTTTTCATTGACATAACCAGCTGAGGTGCTCACTTAGCTACGATCCAGGTATGCCCAGATTCCATTGCACTTGGTATTGATAATTCTGGACTTATTACCAGTGATAATGCCCCCATGTTCCTCAGCCAACAGGAATGTCGCTAGTATGTCGCCATTACTGGCCTATTTCCATCCTATTCCCTTCTTTCTCTCCCTCTCTCCTCCCCTCACAGGTGCCCTTTTGCCATCATTCCAGGTGTGGAAGCTCGGCCGCCACCTAGGGGGCGGATTCGTCACGTTTTGGGTCAGCCCGGCTGCCTAGTATGGACACCCGAGGGCGGGATCCACAAGCCCGCCCACCCCCAGCCTTTGCCATTCATTTGCCGTTATACGGCGATGACGTCATCACGCCCGCCGCGCGCCTCTCGCCGGGAACTATGGGCCTTGTAGGCTCCCGGCCAGGACGCGCGGTGCGCATGCGCTTAGGCCTCCATGTCCGCTGACCGAGGGGCGGTCCCACGCCTCCTCGGTCTGGAAGACGATATTTAAACCAGCTTGCAACCTCAGTCCACCACAGGACTCTGGAGGCACCTGACGCAATACATCCGTTCGCACTCAAGTAAGCAATGAAATCTTTTTGTTCTGATCTTCCGCTCAATCTAATTGATACTTATCAGCATTACTTCAATACCATCTCTTTTCTCTCAGCCTCTTTGCAGACCCTGCACTGACTGGACCTTCTGTCCCTTTCCCCTTGATTCAAGGGTGCTTGAAATTATATACTTTAAGCAGTACGGGGATCTGTACCTCATACTTTAAAAGCAGGTATTTGACCTTCATTTTTATTAACTTTACCTAATCTTATACCCTCCTCCCCCATCCTTAACCAACTCTCTGTTCAATAAAGTAATTTTCTGCCTATTCATTATCTCTTCAGGTGCCTCCTGTCTCAATACCGGTCATTTCCTTAGAACCATTTTGGTTCTTTATCACCCCTTTATTCATATTATTTCTTACAACTCTTCCAAATTAATTAAAGTAAGTAATCCTTGAGACATTGTCCATTATATAGTGTATGGCGTTACGTCCATGAACTAATCTTTCATGGACCCACAACACTATTTAAATTACTTTTATTACTCGTTGTCATTTCTCTCGGTCATTCCTTTTTCAATTAGATCAACACACCTCCTAACCTGGGGATTACCGCCTTCTACTAGGCAGCCGTGGCACCCTATATGACTGCCCTACCCCATGGTCGCGGCTGAGTCTGATCCACGCCTTGATTAGGGTAAGTTTGGGTTGGCTTTTAAGGGGGACACTTCCCTTCCCTTTTTTCCACCTTGGGACGGAGGGGTATTAGCACTTCCTCTACGTTGGTAATTTGGTGACATTTCACTCCTTAAATAAACTAGTCCTTTCCATTTCTATTTATCTAAATGGTTTTAATTTCCTCCCTTACCGAGTATTGAACGGAACTCATTATGATACTTTCTTTACTAGATACATCAATTACGCAAAGTAGACATACCCTGAGGAAGCCATTGTTATGGCGAAACATGTCGGAACAGTCTACTATGACTAATCTAGTCTATCCCAGGTTATCTTCTTTCACCAAATGTGAACTGTATCTTTAACCTTATATGCACAATTTGATTCTATTATTGACTATGTACTGTCTTTTATACTCATGATTGTAAATTGATGTAACTGACATTTTAATCATTGCCATGATCTACTGAATCGAGTCCTATCTTCCGAAAAATATATATTGTCAATATTTTTTCAAATATATATATTTTCTCCTTTTGTATGTTTTTGATATAATTGTTTATATTTAATAAAAATTGTTCTATTAACTAACGAGTATTACGAGCCTTGAACTGTGAGTCTACCCCGACCTTCTTTCATTATCTTTGCACCGTTATAATCCCTATTCTACCAATCCCCCCCTTTGTTTGATACTCTTATACCAAGGGATGAGGTGCTGTATCGTCTAGTGGACCCTCTCTGTCCTTCTGTATACTACTGTGGTTCTGGTATGTTATAGGGAACATTTAAAAATTTTATTTGTACCCAAGTAATACACTGAAAAAAAAAAGTACCATTTGTCTTAAATTCCTCCTAAAATACCACCTCTTGGTATGAGAAGGTGCCTAGGCACTATTGGCCACACGGCCTCAAAGGTGCATATTTGCAAGGTGAGATCTATAGCAGATCCAGCTGACTTTCGATACATGAGTACTGCTCTCGGATCAACAGAAGCCAAACATTAGACCGACGTCTGTCAAATGGTTCTGCTGGAAAACTAGCATTCGATCAGCGCCTGCAGCCAAAGGCTGCAGTGCTGATCTGTGTATTCTGACAGTGAGGAAATGATCAGCTGCAGGGAAACCACAAGCAATACTGCTGAATAGCCCTTTGCCTCCTGCTTGTCTTTTTTGTTACAGCTTACAGAGTTGTTCCTCCTTAACCCTTTCACTGCCAGGTCCGTACACCGTACGGACCTACAGAACTGCCTGCAGGTTGCCAAGTCCATACGCCGTACGAACCTACATTCCTCCTCTGTTATAAGCTCATGGTCACTTTAGTGACCATAAACTTATATCAGAAATGTTCATCAGACAAAACAATGACAGCTAAAATGAACCCCTCCCCCCTCTGCCATGGCCGCCTCTCTACCGGTCACCAGCTGCTTCCTTCCCTCCTGCACTACCTCAAATGATTGCTCTGTCCCCCCACACTGTCCTCTGCCTATTACATCCATCTCCCCAGCACCAATTTTCACCGCATAGCATCAGCACCCCCCCCCCCCCCCCCCCCCCTCAGCCATCCATTGTAATTGCCGGCTCCCTCCGCTGCCACTCTCGCCGGAAATTGCACTGTTTATTTTTTTCCTAAATGATGTCTCCCCCACCTGCTGGCCACCCACTTCAGTGCCCCCCCCCCCTCGCTCACCGATCCCTGGCGGCCCCTCCATGCAGCTCTGCCAGCGGTATTCCCTGCAGCTGCTGCCCAGGAGATCAGCGAGTGCAGTGTCAGGATGGAGAGCGGGGTGGTAAACATATGTGAACATATTGAGCGTTCGGTACCGATCGCTCATATGTTCAGCTGTCACGGTTGGTGAACAGTGATTACTATGCCACCATTTATGAATGAATGAGAGCTGTTATTTAGAGGCTTCCATCCATTCATAAGTATTGCAGCTGAGCCTGCAGAGAAAGGGACTGAGCTCTTCAGTCCTTTTCTCTGCAAAAAAAAGAGATATTAGAGGTTTGTTTAGACCCCTGATGTCTCTCCAAAGACACCCCCCTCCCCATGTAAAAAAAAAAAAAAAGGAAAAAATAGCAAGGCCCCTTTAACACAGGCACCTCCATGGGACGGAATCCACTTGTTCAGCGGGGGATCGATCTGCTAATTCCCTGTGGATGACAGATCCTTTTCCACTCCGCTGTGCAGAGCAGAGATGGACACAGTCCCAACTGTTTTTTGCAGGCAGGATCAGATAGTGGCGGTGACATGTTCGCTGATATCCGCCGCTCTATAGGGGAGACTGGAGGGTCCAATCAAGTCCACCTGAAAAACTGACAGGTAGACCTGATCGGACAGCCTGTGTGATAGGGCTCTATGGGTGAATTTAGACATGCGTCTAAATCGCCCTTGCCTCTGAAGCCAGAGGCTAACCTCCAGAGGCTATTAGAGAGAATAACAGTGCCACCTAAGTGCAGTATTAGGATCAATATTTAATGGCAAGGTACTTAAAACAACTCACAGGAGAGAAGTAAATAACAGGCTCATTTGTTCCCAATAGTCCAGGGAGCTCCCAGTGTACGGAATCAGCTCAATGCGTGGTTGTGTGTGTGAAGAATCCTCAACATGCCCTGTGGCCACCAGGAAGGCATCCGGAGGAACAGTGCAATAGCAGAAAGTGGACAAGTGGGCAAATATTGTGGGATCTTAAAAATCGGTAGCACCTTCTTTTTATTCTACTGGTCATGTGCTTTCAGGAAATATATGTTTTTTTTTTTTTTTTTTTTTTTACAAACTCTGAAAGCTATAAGCTATAAAATAAAAAAAAAAGCAAAGGAAAAATTGCAAAAATGGTCTGGCCACCTGAGTGTAAATATGGAGCACGGGGCCTGGCAGTGAAAGGGTTAAAGGCTAGGTTTTTTAAGGCTAACTTAAGCAGTTTCATGATTATTGTTTTTACTTTGACTATAATTCTATATTTAATTGCAGGATTAAACATGGGCACACTGATATCTTCAGGCTGCAGTGGCCTCTTCAAAATTCAGCCATACTTTTTCTGAATGAAGCCTTGAGCTTGCATGTGATCAATATATGTCATAGTTAACATTGTAATTCCCAATTGTTAGGGGGCGGGGCTGAAATTGTTGGCAACAGCTGGGATTAACAACTTGCAGCTGCAGCAAGTGACTGACGTAGAATAACGTGACCTTAGCATTGGACGTTGTGCTGAGAAATGGTTATATACAGAATGAGGACAGGGAGAACTTACCACTTACTGAGGTACAGACCTGACATGAGTGTGCAGATCTGTACTTTTTTTTACTTTACCTCTGATTTTCTAATCTGCATGTTTGTTTCAGGTCTTTGACTCAAGTGTATTGAAGACAAAAAATGCCAGGTAACTAGTATTTTTAGACAGACATCATCAATGGCAACAATCACGTAACTTTGTACAGGTTACCTTAAATAGAAAGTTGTATTATAAGAATATGAAACATATGCAATTTTTCCATACTTTTTGCTTGTTTGTTTAGAAATGAACAATCGACTTTGCTTTTGAGTGCTTTTTGCACTACTTCTCTTTTGAGGTTGCATGTATTGTGCTGCATAAAGTCTTATGCACCGTACACACGGTCGGATTTTCCGACGGAAAATGTCCTATCGGACAATGTTGTCGGAAATTTCGACTGTGTGTAGGCTCCATCTGACTTTTTCCGTCTGAGTTTTATCTCCTGCTCTCAAATTTTCTGACAACAAAGTCCGATCGGACTTTTTCTGATCGTGTGTAGCGAATTCCGACGGACAAAGTGCCACGCATGCTCAGATCAAATTACAAGACCAAAGCTATTGGCTACTAGCCTCTACGTAGTTCCGTCGTACGCAATGAACGTCACCACGTTCAGAATGATCGGATTTACCGACAACTTTGTCCGACCGTCGGAATTTCTGACCGTGTGTATGGGGCATAAAGCTGCATAAGGTCTTCTGTAGCCAGTGTTTCTGAATTTTACTTGCATTTGAAGCATTCTTCAAACACTAGTCATCTAATTTTAAATGACTTTTAATTGATTTAACTTTTGCTGTGTGGGTGTATGCTTGCTAAAAGGTTTTGTTTGACCCACTTTGCTTTGTGTTTCCTTAAATACAGCAAGTCCACGTGCAAAAACAATGTTGCATTCAAATGAAGGATGCAGCATTTATAAACAATACTCATCTACAGTGGCTTGAAAAAGTATTCATACCCCTTGAAATTTTGCCATGTTACACCTAAAAAGGTAAATATATTTTATTGGGATTTTATGTAATAGACCAACACAAAGTGGCACATAATTGTGAAGTGGAAGGAAAAGGATAAATGTTTTTCAACATTTTTTGCAAATAAATATGTGAAAAGGGTGGCATGCATTTTCATTCATCTCCCTGTACTCTGATACCCCTAACTAAAATCTAGTAGAACCAATTTCCTTCAGAAGTCACCTAATTATTAAATAGAGTCCACTTGTGTAAAGTATAAAGTAAAAATACAGCGGATTTGTGAAGCCCTCAGAGGTTTGTTAGAAAACCTTAGTGAACAAACAGCATCATGAAGGCCAGGGAACACACCAGACAGGTCAGGGATAACGTTGGAGAAGTTTAAAGCAGAGTTAGGTTATAAAACAAGTATCACAAACTTTGAACATCTCACAGAGCACTGTTCAATCCATCATCCGAAAGTGGAAAAAGTATGGCACAACTGCAAACCTACCAAGACATGGTCGTCCACCTAAACTGACCGGCCGGGCAAGGAGAGCATTAATCAGAGGAGCAGCCAAGAGGCCCATGGTAACTCTGGGTGAGCTGTAGAGATCCATAGCTCAGGTGGGAAAATCTGTCCACAGGACAACTATTAGTTGTGCACTCCACAAATCTGGCCATTATGGAAGAGTGGCAAGAAGAAAGCCATTGTTGAAAGAAAGCCATAAGAAGTCCCATTTGCAGTTTGTGATAAGCCATGTGGGGGACACAGCAAACATGCGCAAGAAGGTGCTCTGGTCAGATGAGACCAAAATTTGACTTTTTCAATTTTTTAAAAAGTAAAATTCTATGTGTGGTGGAAAACTAACACTGCACATCACTCTGAACACACCATCCTCACTGTGAAACATGGTGGTGGCAGCATCATGTTGTGGGAATGATTTTCCTCAGCAGGGACAGGGAAGCTGGTCAGAGTTGATGGGAAGATGGATGGAGCCAAATACAGGGCAATCTTACAAGCAAACCTGTTAGAGGCTGCAACAGACTTGCGACTGCAGAGGAGGTTCACCACCCAGCAGGACAATGACCCTAAACATACAGCCAGAGCTACAATGGAATGGTTTAGATGAAAGCATATTCGTGTGTTAGAATGGCCCAGTCAAAGTCCAGACCTAAATCCAATTGAGAATTTGTGGCAAGACTTGAAAATTGCTGTTTACAGACGTTATCCATCCAATCTGACAGAGCTTGAGCTATTTTGCAAAGAAGAATGGGCAAAAATGTCACATTCTAGATGTGCAAAGCTGGTAGAGACATCCCCAAAAAGACTTGCAGTTGTAATTGCAGGGAAAAATTGCAGGGAAAGGTGGTTCTACAACATATTGACTCAGGGGGGCTGAATAAAAATGCATGCCACACTTTTCACATATTAATTTGTAAACAATTTTAAAAATCACTTATCATTTTCCTTCGACGTCACAATTATGTGCCACTTTGTGTTGGTCTATCACATAAAATCCCAATAAAATACATTTATGTTTTTGGTTGTAACATGACAAAATGTGGGAAATTTCAAGGGGTATGAATACTTTTTCAAGGCACTGTACATGAGCCCTTAGAGTATGTATGCTTGGTAATTATAATTAGAAGCCCCATGTGTACAGATCATCCATGGAAACCTGCAAAATTACAGTTGAATAGAAAAGAAGTGAAGAACTGTGAAAAGGCACCCAGCAATTTAAAACTGAATTTCAGCTTTAAACCTAGTACACACACTACTCATTTTTTTGTTCAACCCAGGGGGCTGAATGAAAAAAAAAAAAAAAACAGAAAGCTTGGGAGGAGCCTCTGTACTAATATTGCATAGTTAGTACAGCGATATCCCCCGCTGAGCTATTGTGTTCTGACAGGGGGACGGCACCCCGCTATAACACACAGCCAGTGGCTGAGAGCGCTAATCGGATACTGATCGGCAGACCCTTTTTGGTCATGCCCCTTCGACAGAAGCTGGCCAAATGGCCAGCTCCTGCCAGACCAGCTGCCGTTCACACGGGCCAAATGTCTGCTGGTTTCTATTGAACCAGCCAATGCCGTCCAGTATTCAGGCCATGTGTATGGCCCTTTACTTTCAATCTTGACAGTTGTACAGGTTTCTCTCCCAGACTGAAATTGCATACCCTGATTTATCTGCATCATGTAAGCTTACATGCATTAGAAGCTGTAGCATGTCAGATAGAGCCCACCATATTTCCTGGCTGGAGAAAATCAAACATCATCCTCTTTTATACATTGGATTCCAGTTCTATCATCCAATCAATCAATCATGGAGTGGACTCAGAATCACATGTAGGCATTACTAAGGAGTGGTCTGCTGTTTTCAGGAAGCAAGGTGCCCAACCACCCACCAGCCGTTATCTACCCACATTGCACAAAGAAGTAGAGAGACACAGGGTCCAAAATAAGGTACCTAATGAAAAGAGAAGTTTTATTTACAAATTTAGTTGGTATGTTGATGAGAGTCGGGGGATGAACCAAGAAAAGCAAAATATAAGAACATTTTACTTCAGCTTTAATTAGTTATAACTGTGAAAATGAAAAGTAATGTACATTACAGGTAGGAAATGTTATAAAAATCCTCAGTATTGTTTTCGTATCTCAGTAATCTGAAAATCCACACCTACTGTGAAGCTGATGTTTAGGTATTGATGGGAACTAAATTTAAGGGAAAATTACAGGCACTTACACAAAACAAAGTCTAAAAATCAGTTTAATGAATTTGTAAACAGTGCATTATACAAGTTTTCAATAGCAGCAGATCAGATTCTCTCACCCTACACAAGGTCAAAACATGCATGTGATGGGGGCCTAACAGCTTTCTTATTATGAGGACTGGCAGGACACTGTTGGTCAAAGTGAGAGAGGTTGGAAACACCTATGATGAAGCTAGCACATGGTCAGTAACTATAGGCAACATAAAAGGGCAAGCTCAGAGGCTTGAGCCAGTGCTGGTAGTAAGCCACAACTGGAGGACAAAGTTGAAAGGTCAGTCAGAGACTAGATGACAGATGGAGTAAGTGCACACAAAGTAGACAAAAGCAGGAAGTGGTGTCTGCAACAGATTGGACATGGTCTGGAAATGTCTGGTCTTTTCTCAGAACCTTTAATAATAAGCACTTTATAGTACCCTTGGGATGGGGTCCTTAAATAAGCCTTGCTAAAAGCAATGACTGGGTAATAACCATTGGCAAAAGAATGGGAGAAGACTTCACTAAATAGACAGTGTTACTTTGCTCATTCAGGGCAAATTGACAGTATTTCTTAAAAGCCGCTGATACTCAACTGCTTCCCTGTCCCCGTCACAACTATAGCAAAATACCTATCTTCTCCTGGTATTTTTTCTGAGCATGTGACCTCCCACCATATATAATACTCAAGTCTAATAGTATCATTACTACTTTTTTGGCTCCAACAGCTGCTGACATCAGGTATGTTGGTAGTGCGATAGAGAATGTATGGGGAAGGGAATTCTGAAAAAAAATGTGGGTTTTTGTGGGCAAGTAGCTTTGCACGCTGTCACTTTTATCCTGAATGGTCATAACACACTGTTAGGGAAAGAGTAGGTTGAACACACAAAGTAGAATAGGACAGAGACAAGAAAACAAGAGACATACATCTGGCAAAGAGAAAACAAGAGGGGAGTGTAGAAACTATAGCACAGCAAGTATAGAAAATACAATTGGAGCCAGGAGTTGCTGGATTGGTGCCTGATCTTGACACGTATTAATTTACCATGTTAACCATGATTACTGTGACATTATGCAATTTGCTGGTCTTACTCAGCTGTCATGTTTGGAAGCATGTTTCCTAGATTTTTTCATCCTTGAAGGAGTATGAAAAACAATTCCAGGCAAAAAGTGATTATGTTCAGTGAGCTTCTAATGTTACCCAGTGCCAGCAACTGAGCTTGTCATAAAGTTTTGAGTTTTGTGTAATAGCCTGCAGAATAAGAACACATATCTGTACAGAGGGTCAGTAGGAGTGTGTTTCCTGAAGCCGTTGATGTGTAACTTCATCTATCTGTGTTTCTGACATAACTAATCACATTCAGACAGGAGGAGGTTTAAATCAGATTGGTGACTGGGAGAAATCCCTTAGTACTGCTATTTTTACTTCAGGCTTTTTGTGTGTGAGAGGCAACAAGGTTTGTGTCCCAAAATGGTCTGTAGGAGCAATCCATGGTCCCCAGGTTACAACCAAAAAGTAGGGTTTTACTTTCTGTATGCATCTCATTGTTTTTGTTTTGAGTTTTAAATGGGGTATACAATAAAACATCAAGTATAAGCTTTCAATATATTGTAATTTGCTTGCAGACAGAGTTTGAGACAAGATTTTGTGATCTTAAATGTGCACTTTTTTGTAGAATTTTTAGTGAAGTGGAAAAGTAGTCTCAGTCAGAGGAGTGTCAACCAAGTCAACGTAAAGGAGAAGAACAGCCAAAGCTCATTGAAGTGAAGCCCGCTGTCGGCTGACGTCACAGAGCTGGTCCAAGCTCGGGCAAGATTGCGACCATATGGTTGGGATCTGCCCACATGCTTGGACCAGCAACCGGCTCAGCTTCTCAGCGAGCCGCTGAGAGCCTGATCCAGCTTCTCCCGCCCTCTCCACAGCCCAGCACTCCAGTGAGCACAGGAGTCAGAGAGAGAGCCAGTGAGCCCCTCCCTTCAGAGACTGGGCTGTAGGGCAGTATTCCAACATAACGACCCCAAACACACCTTTAAGACAACCACTAGCTTGCTAAAGAAGCTGAGGGTAAAGGTGATGGACTGGCCAAGCATGTCTCTAGACCTAAACCCTATTGAGCATCTGTGGGGCATCCTCAAACGGAAGGTGGAAAAGCACAAGGTCTCTAACATCCACCAGCTCCATGATGTCGTCATGGAGGAGTGGAAGAGGACTCCAGTGGCAACCTGTGAAGCTCTGGTGAACTCCATGCCCAAGAGGGTTAAGTCAGTAAAAAAAAAAAAAATGGTGGCCACAAAAAATATTGACACTTTGGGCCCAATTTGGACATTTTCACTTAGGGGTGTACTTACTTTTGTTGCCAGCGGTTTAGACATTAATGGCTGTGTGTTGAGTTATTTTAAGGGGACAGCAAATTGACAATGTTATACAAGCTGTACACTCACTACTTTACATTGTAGCAAAGTGTAATTTCTTCAGAGTTGTCGCATGAAAAGATATAAATCATTTACAAAAATGTGAGGGGTTTACTCACTTTTGTGAGACACTCTATTTTGTATCAGTGGGACCCAGTGCTACTCGGAAGATGAGTGGTTTACGCCCGATTCTTCACGAAACAGGCATGCTGATTATCCAGGCATGGGCTGGCTTCATAATAGCCCAGAGCTAAAGCTCCGGCCTCCACCCAACAGACAGGAGGTCTGTGCATGGGAGTCAGGAGGACTCTCATCCTCTCTAGGAGTCAGAGAGGCTGCATGGGGCAGTCAGAGCATGCATGTCTGCAGGAGGCAGATTTAGATTGTGAGAGAACAGCAAGGAGTTGATCGTGAGTAAGCTATGAGAGTGCTTGACTCTAAGGCAGTGGTCATCAACCCTGTCCTCAGGGCCCACTAACAGGCCAGGTTTGCAAGATAACTGAAATGCATCACAGGTGATATAATTTGCTGCTCAGTGATTTCAGTATTCTAGTCTGCATATCCCCAAGGTAATACATAAAACCTGGCCTGTTAGTGGGCCCTGAGGACAGGGTTGATGACCACTGCTCTAAGGAACTCTTTTGGTCTGAGGAGCAGACCTAGGGCCTATGCTTGAGGCCTGAAGCAGCCATGTGGCAAGAGAGTATACCAGGAGGCTGAAGTATTCTGATTGTGCAAGTTACAGTAATAGTGGGACCCCCTGCATGGTCAATTAGTGTTTTTTAAAATAAACTGGTATGAAAATCGCTCGCCCTCCTACTATTCCACACCACCACTGCGCACAAAGAAAAATTAGTTAAACACCTATGTGTATAAAAATAAACTAAGCAGCTACTTAAATAGATAAATAATGTAAAGTGATTTTAAATGAATAAAACAGTAGCGCTAATCATCACAGTGTCTGTGAATAAACTAAATATTTAACCTGTGTAAACAATACTGAAAAATATGTATAAACAGTGCTAAAAAAAAACAACAAACACAATTAATCACCTATATACATAAAGTGAAAACTTAAAGTGAAGTGTGATTATATATTTTTTGCTGGTGTCCAAAAAAGGGGAAACAAATCCAAACAAAAGTCCATAAACTGTTACTTGTAGTGATAATGTTTCAAAAAGTGACAGAAAAGTGAATGAAAAATCCTGAAGCAAATAAAGTTTTGAAGTGTCTTTAAACAAAGTTCTTGAAGTGACTTGAAAAAATATATCTTCCACCACACCACCTGTGTTCAGTGCTACCGCACCCTAAGGAATCGCACTCACCAGCAGTATATGCCTTGCACTCTCATGCTCGGCCAACTCGCTTAATAGCTCCACATGGGTCACAGATGGATCCAGACAGAATGTTAGATAATTGCACTCCACATATAAGGAAAAAAGAGATGCTTCCAATAGTGAAGTAGAGTAAACCATTTATTTCAACAGCACACAAAATTCCTCAACCATTGTACTCACATCCTTCATATAAAAATAAGGCACTTCAGCATAACTTTTCAACAGGAAACAAGGACCCAGCAGTGGTGACCCGATATATTATGGTCTCGGCGGACCCGGCGTTAATACCAATATGTCTCACCCTCCACGCTGTCTCCTTGCTCTTTCACTTCACACGGCACAGCACACCCAGTAACTGGAACGTTGAATGTTAAATGCTCCTCACAGTTGCCATGTAACCATACCCAGACATGTTTCACCGAAGTGGCTTAATCATTGGGGTTCTCCAATGATTAAGCCACTTCGGTGAAACATGTCTGGGTATGGTTACATGGCAACTGTGAGGAGCATTTAACATTCAACGTTCCCGTTACTGGGTGTGCTGTGCCGTGTGAAGTGAAAGAGCAAGGAGACAGCGTGGAGGGTGAGACATATTGGTATTAACGCCGGGTCCGCCGAGACCATAATATATCGGGTCACCACTGCTGGGTCCTTGTTTCCTGTTGAAAAGTTATGCTGAAGTGCCTTATTTTTATATGAAGGATGTGAGTACAATGGTTGAGGAATTTTGTGTGCTGTTGAAATAAATGGTTTACTCTACTTCACTATTGGAAGCATCTCTTTTTTCCTTATATGTGGAGTGCAATTATCTAACATTCTGTCTGGATCCATCTGTGACCCATGTGGAGCTATTAAGCGAGTTGGCCGAGCATGAGAGTGCAAGGCATATACTGCTGGTGAGTGCGATTCCTTAGGGTGCGGTAGCACTGAACACAGGTGGTGTGGTGGAAGATATATTTTTTCAAGTCACTTCAAGAACTTTGTTTAAAGACACTTCAAAACTTTATTTGCTTCAGGATTTTTCATTCACTTTTCTGTCACTTTTTGAAACATTATCACTACAAGTAACAGTTTATGGACTTTTGTTTGGATTTGTTTCCCCTTTTTTGGACACCAGCAAAAAATATATAATCACACTTCACTTTAAGTTTTCACTTTATGTATATAGGTGATTAATTGTGTTGTTGTTTTTTTAGCACTGTTTATACATATTTTTCAGTATTGTTTACACAGGTTAAATATTTAGTTTATTCACAGACACTGTGATGATTAGCTCTACTGTTTTATTCATTTAAAATCACTTTAAATTAATGTTTTTTGTGAACTTTTCTGTTCTTTTAAATAAAAGTGGGCTACCATGACCTTAAAAATACAGTTTTGGACTGGAGCAACTTATTTAAAAAAATGCACCTACCGCTTGAGTCTAATCACCCCAACTCACTAATATATATATATATATATATATATATATATATATATATATATATATATATATATATATATATATATATATAATTTTTTTTTTTAAGCAGAGGTATTAGAGCAGTGGTTCTCCACTCCTGTCCTCAGGACCCGCTAACAGGCCAGGTTTGCATCACAGGTGATATCATTAGCTGCTCAGTGATTGCATCAACTGGCCTGTTAGTGGGTCCTGAGGACAGGAGTTGAGAACCACTGCTCTAGAGAATAAAATAATGGGCGTTATGGATGCATATTTTTATGTCATATTTACGCAAACACAAGTTGTGGGGAAAAAATACACTTTAATTCATTTTAATGCATAAAAAAAATATAATACCCAATTGTTTGGTAAAATACAAAAGATGATTTTACCAGATACTGTGGAACGGTGCCAAACTAAGGTACCAACAAATCTCCACAGGGCAAGAATTAATAGCCTTTACAGGTCACCAGTTTAGAGTTACACAGGAGGTCTGGACTAGAATTATTGTTCTTGCTCTGATATACGTGGTTCTACTGCTGTTTACATATGTGTGTGGGACGAGTACCTATGTGCATTGCCGACAAGTTGGGGGGGGCATGGGGGGCAACTTTTTTTTAAATGTAATATTTATTCCACTACCAGTAAAAGTGACCGAGTGTCTGCTTAGTTTCTCCAATTACTTTGTAGTAAAAATGTATATCTTGATTTCGATCATCTCGTCAGCGATGACCGAGATATCACCGCACCCATCCAAGGATGTTTATGTCTGCACGGCGGGCAGGAGGCGGTTAAGTCAGAACGTATATCCACTATACAAATTCAGTTTTATTTACTAAAAAATAATTCTAGTTTGCTGATTTTGGTAAGAGCCGGTTCACACCAGGGCAACTCAGGATCCGACTTCAGGACGCCCCGAGATGCCCCAAGTCGTCCCAAGTCGCCCTGTAATGTTAATCTATGGAGCCGTCTCAATGCACACTACTGAAGTCGCTCCGACTTCAAAAAAGGTTCCTGTACTACTTCAATCTGACTTCTAGGTGACTTGTACCCATTGATTTCAATGGAAGTCGCCTCCAAGTCGGATCTCCATCTATTTTGAAGCGACTTTACAGGAAAATAAATTTGTTTACTCAGGCAAACCCCACCCTCCCAGAGAGCTGATTATTCTGTGATTGGCCACAGCCAAAGTCGCCTGGCCTGGGGGAGACTTGAAGTTGTGTTGTAAATAACTCAAAGTCACGTTGAAGTTGCTTCCAAGTTGCTTCCAAGTCACGTTGAAGTTGCTTCCAAGTTGCCTTGCTAAGTCGCGCTGTAAGTCGTGTTGCCCCAGTGTGAACCGGCACTTACTCATTTGGAGAAGTTTGCTATGACTTCCAGTTACAGTATATATTATATATTTACAAATTGGAGGAAAAGTAAACTGGAACATACAGTAGCAGTTAATCAAATGGCTCATAAAGCAACTCTAGTTTAAAAGTGCTTTCCTGCAGAGCAAACATTTATTATGTCAATGCTTACTAATTCTTAGATTTGATGGCTGCATTCATTTTCTTTTTTAGGCTTTCTTTCTTCTATTTTTATCTGGTGAGCTGCCGTCTGCAAGTCTGTTGTTTTTCACACTCAATGGAACAATGTAACAGTTCACATAGATAAGACAAACCATTTAACACTGGCATAGGTGTATACAATGAACAAATGTTATTCATTCATGTAAAACCTTTAACCCAAAAGGAAAGAAACTTTTTTTTTTAAACTAATTATAATGTGTGAGTTGAAGTTTGAAGCTAATACATTTAACACTGCCCACCCCCCACCGGACTAACAATGTTGTTGCCTGCTGTGTCTCCTGTGCTCATTCATTCAGAGTTGTGTCTTACTAATACAGGAGGTGTGATATGCCACGTACACACGACCGGTTTTGCCGTCGGAATAAACTCTCAAGGTTTTTTCGACGGAATTCCGAGGGAATTCTGCTCAAGCTGTCTTGCATACACACGATCACACTAAAGTCCGACAGTCAAGAACACGGTGACGTACAACACCTACAACGGGACTAGAAAACGGAAGTTCAATAGCTTCCATCTCATACTTGCTTCTGAGCATGCGTCGTTTTTGGTACGTCGGAACAGCATACAGATGAGCGGTTTTCCCGATAGGAATTGGGTCCGTTGGAAAAATATAGAACATGTTCTCTTTCTAGGTCCGTCAGAATTTTCGACATAAAAAGTCTGATGGGGCATACACCAGGTCGAAATATACGTTGAAAAGCTCCCGCCTGACTTTTTCTGTTGGAAATTCCGCTCGTGTGTACACAGCATTACTGGCCAGATCACCAAGTAAAAACAGAGGGAAAAACTGATGCAGCCACCACGTCTAATGATTGCTAAGATGCAATGTATTACATATTTGGTTTAATGCCATTTTAAAGGTTATTATTTACCTGACTACTGTCTGCCACCAATATCAGGAGATACAGTAGCTCAAAACATCTTTAGCATCTGGCACACCCAAAGAAATGAGGGGGGAGCCAGCATTTGACACTGCTGGAAACCTTGGATGTTGAAGGTTTTTCAGTCAGGGTACAGCTTGAATACAACTTAGTTTGACAGACAGGTAAGTATTCCCAGCAGAAGGGGGAGGAAGTGCACACCTCTAGTCTGAAAAGGAAATCTGAGACTAAATGTGCCCGGATTTTATGAGATTCAGTTAGATGTTCCTGGATGACATGTGATGTCTTTCAACTCTGGTAAGAGTCCATCTTACATGGGTGGTGGATCACGTGGTAGAATTGGATGACTCATTTTATTTTTTGATCGGAATCATCATCCCGACTGCACAAAAATGATCTTTTGGACTGTTTTCAATTATTACAATTTTTTGGCACTTAATGTTTATATTACTATTAGCGCTGCATATTTTATGTTTTAAGTAAGTGTTAACCTTTTACTTTGTAGAGAAGTCCTTTCTAAATATTTTTTAAACTAGTGACAGATTTGTTTTAAAAAACAGGTAGAATCTGGTTACTTTAGGGAAAACCACCACTTTGCACACAAATCCCTTTATGCCGCGTACACACGATTGGAAATGCCGCCAGCAAAACTCAGATGAGAGCTTTTTGTCGGAAAATGCTACCGTGTGTATGCTCTATCGGTCTTTTGCTGGCCGAATTCCTGCCAGCAAAAGATTGAGAGCATGTTCTCTATTTTTCGGTCGGGAAAAGTTTCTATCCGAAAATGTGATCGTCTGTATGCAATTCGGACGCGCAAAAAATCACGCATGCTCGAAAAACAATTTGACGCATGCTCGGAACCATTGAACTTCATTATCTCAGCTCGTCGTAGTGTTGTATGTCACCACGTTCTTGATGGTCAAAAGTTCAGACAACTTTTGTGTGACCGTGTGTATGCAAGACAAGCTTGAGCAGAATTCCGTTGGAAAAAACATCCAAGATTTTTCAGAAGGAAATTCCGCTCATGTGTACGCAACATTAGCCTTTTTTTGTGATATTCTTAGAACTTTGTGGAGCCCACTCAGCTTTAGTGCAATTCAGTGATGGATTTAGTACATTCTACCTACTACTATTTTGGGATTATTTGCCTCAAAATTAAGACTATTAAAATGAATACCTTTTAAGGTGACAATAATGCCACTATTTTGTTTTGTGAAATTGGTGTCATGACATTCTTAGTCAGCGGATCAAGGTCAGTATTGCGCAGCTGTCTTGTGCAGCAAGTTGTTGTGTCATATTCGATAAAATATAATAAGCAAAAGATGGAATCCAAATGAGACAATAAGACAATAAGGTATTAGGTAGACCTCCTTAACGATGTTGAATATTCATTCATTAGCATTTAAATGAAAACTAGGCTCTGTGTCATTTGATTAGGTAAGAAAATTGATCAAGTTTAATTTGTAGGAAAAATTCATTACGGCACCCTCATTTACACGAGGGCAAAACAATGCCATTTAAACTGATTGTATTGCTAAAAGAAGTATTTTCTCTGATAGTGCAGAGGCATTTAAAGTCATAATTGAATCAGTGATACTTCTTGTGTAACAAAGTATATTTAATAGGAATACATAGAACGTTATTTTATTTCCATTTTAAAGTGCCACTGAAGTATAAAATATATCCAATAATCACTTGACCTCAAGAAAGTTTTACCCCCTTCATGACCGGGCCATTTTTTTGCTATTAAGCACTGTGCTACTTTAACTGGCAATTGTTAAGTCATGCAACACTGTACATAAATTTCATTTATATCATTTTTTTTCACACAAATAAAGATTTCTTTTGGTGGAATTTGATCATCACTGGGTTATGATTTTTTCGCTATATAAATGGAAAATTACCAAAAATTTGGAAAAATCTATATTTATTACTTTCTGTTTATTTATTACAGGTACTTATATAGCACTGTCAACTTATGCAGCACTTTACATATATATTGTACATTCACATCAGGTCAATACACTCAAGGAGCTTACAATCTAAAGGCTCTAATTCATATGCATACACTAGGGCCAATGTAGACAGGATCTAATTACCTACCAGTATGTCTTTGGAGTGTGGGAGGAAACCTGCGCAGGCACAGGGAGAACATGCAAACTCCAGGCAGGTAGTGTCGTGGGTGGGATACAAGCCTGCGACCCTAGGGCTACTAGACAGAAGTGCTAATCACTTAGCCATAGTGCTACCCATGTCTAATAAAAATCATAATTCTTCATACATTTAGGCCAAAATGTATTTTGCTACATGTCTTTGGTAAAACAAAACCCAATTAAGATATATGAATTGGTATGTGTGAAAGTTTTAGCTTCTATAAACTACGGTATTTAGATTTGAAAATTGATCAATCCTGATGTACTGATGGCCTATCTGATTTCCTGAGACCATTTAAAATTCCAAGACAGTACAAATATCCCCATAATACCCCTTTTTGGAAAGTAGACAGCCTGAGGTATTTAGTAAGAGGTATAAAACGTTTTCTGAATTTGTAACTTTGTCACTTCTTTTGGGAAAATAAAGAAATTAAATTTAAAAAATAAACATTCACATTTTCTTTTTACATGCTGTCACCTGTGCAGTACAGTGTCATCATATGACTGGTGTGTCGGAGATCAGGAATACTGGGGTGACAGTATGTTAAAACGAATAAATACATAATTGTTCATTACATTTTTTAATCTTTTTACAATTTTTTTTACATATTTTCATCAGAATATTTAAATGTCACCACCATAGTGACTTTTGGGGTGATTAGGGAATTATTTTTTTATACTTTGATTGCTGTCACAGTGATAATCACTGTATTAGCAATGTTTTGAACTGTCATGAATTAGTTACATTCATAACAGCTGCGATTACTATTGTGCACTGTGATTGCTCCACAGATATCACATGGAACAGGGTGCTGTGATTGGCCCAGGTACCATGTGATAGCTGTGGGTCGATCACTATACTAAGCACAGCTGTAATCATGTGATCTCATAGCGATCATGCGATTCCCCCGGCTGCTGAACCCGTGTCCAACACATCAGGCGGCGGCGAACGTGTACATGATTGTACCAGGCTGTGTTGCCCACGGTATAATTACTGTGGGTGAGATGACAAGCGGTTCACCATTGTTTATGGAAATATGAAAGCCAGTCATTGGAGTCCATTTATTAGACAGCTTTGTTCCTGACTTTGCAAAACAGCGTTAAAGTGTGTAGGGAATGAACATTTGTTTGATGAAAATTCCGGTTGGTGGGCCACAAATATTTTCAGATTTCTTACTGTTTTTTGCTATGTGCAGAGGTAAGCCAGTGACACGACACATAGCAGCAGTGGGAAACTGCTGCTATATGTTCATTTTATCTCATATGTGTCACTAATTGTAGCTGTAACCCATGGCATTGACCTGACCTGAGCCATTACCTAAACTCAAGTCAGTTCCTGTCCCTTATTGGCCCGAAACAAACAGGCAGCACTATTTAGTATTCTGTCAGCACTCAGCCTTTTCACCCAGCAGGCAACCACAGGAGAAAGAGAGAGAAAAAGAGCCCTAAGCACCAGCTCAAAAATACAAAGGCGTGTGCATAGCTAAGATTTCTAACCAGGTCTGTCTACCTGGTAATATGTGGACCTAGAAATTGCAGGACTGAGCAGTGCTCACATGATGATGGAAGCCGCCACTCAGTCCTGGAGTATTGCAAGTCCAGCCGGAGTGATGGCAAGTCCCATAGGGTATGTATGACCTACAGGCAGAATTAAATGACTGTTATTCTGCCCAAAGAGGACTGTGGGTGGCAGACTGAAGATGAAATCAGCGCTGGAACACAGAGATGGTAATATTTGTTTTTATACAGGGGAAATCTGTGGAAAAAAGTTTTAGTTGGGGTTCTACTTATTATTTAAAATTATTTGTATTCTGTTGTGTGTAGTAATGGTTTTCCATCTCAGCTTTACAATGAAAAAACTTTCCTGTGCAGATATTCGGTTATCAGAGTTTATATTGCACCTCATAGATACTGCAGGTTAGATTCCATAGTGAAATGAGAGGCATAGGATTTATTCTCTCCTACACTGAATAGGAGGAGAGCTCGACAACTCTCCGATTGTGTAATCTAGCACAGCTGATTGTATCAGTCATACATTTTAGAGCTTTCATTTCACTAAGCTTTTGTCTTCCCTTGTGAGTGAGTGTGGTAGTAATATGAAGACAGCCATAGGCTTTTCTGTTCAGCACATACTTAATATATTCACTTTATTGGGCCTAGAGGTTTTTGTTTCTCTGAAAAGAGAAATAGGCATTATAGTCAAAAGTTAGTTGAATTCTGTATATAAAGAAATATAATGACCAAAGGCAGATCATTAAACCTGTGAACAACATCCAGGGGGTAAATGTCTCTCATTCCATATAATTACTTCTTTAGCCACCTCCAGAACCAATAACACAGCTATAATGGAGTGACAATATAATGGCTAAGCTACACTTATGATAATAACGAACCGTACCAGAATGTTTTCCTTAGACGAGGAGTCAGTAACATAGTAAACTACTACATGTAATAACAAACCTAATGATGGAAGAACTGTGTAACCAGAAATAATTAAAATAAAATGAAGTCATTATGGTTCCTGGTATGTTAAAGCAAACCAAATGCAACATTCACTTGAACTTTAGAAATGAACAAAAAGATATACTTAACTTACCTTTCTAAAAGTACCCTATACGCCACATAAATATACAGCCTATATGCTTGGAATACAAGTATCTGAATGCCTAAAAAATGATAGCTGGTGCCTAATCGGTTTATGAATTCTGGGCAGGCTGTTAACGTAGACCTACAGATCTTGCAATGTTCATATAAAGTTAACGGTCTTCGTGGGACTGATAGTATAGTTTCTGCTCTTCTGTTACTCTTCATTTTCCTTTCCCAGAAAGACCATTAACAAAGATCTATATTAACATTTTAGTAAAAGGTCCATTATAGCAGGTCACATTATCTTATATTATGTCACAGTTGTCGTCTGCTCTCATCATCACTATTCTCTCCTTAAGCTTTTCTAAACCCTAAAAATCAAAATGTTATACATTGCAGCTTACCAGATGTGTTGGCTGTTTAATTTTCTTTTTCAGGCTTTTTTAACTTTAATTTTACCTGTTCATCCTGCAAATAACACAGCTCTTGTCTTGGGTGGCTGCACTCCTCCACTGTATCTACTGTATAGAGGCAGTCATGGTTGCTACCAAGGATGGACTACACTTATGTCTACCTTTGGTCATCTCCAGTATATTGAGGATAAGGAGATTAGTAGTTCACAGAAGGTAGAGAACATTGTTTGATGCTGGTGGTTCAGCTCACAGTATGTTACATGGACACTGCATTCCTGGCAAGATTAACAGGTATTTTGTGTACTTGATGAAAATGTTCTCAGTCCAAACATTATGTACTAATGCAGCCACCACATCTGAGGACTAGTAAGCTGCAATATATATATATATATATATATATATATATATATATATATATATATATATATATATAAAATGTTTGTTTCTAAATATAATTATCCTTTAACCACTCATTATGATTAGTCACAGCACAAGCCTATCAGCAGGTTCCGGTCAATGGAATCTAATCGGCACTAATCGGCAAGGAGGAGGACAGGACAGTGCTTTGTCTAAACAATACAGAGCCTTGTTCTGTCAGCAGGTATGTGCTGGTTTTTGTTTCCCTGCAAAGCAGGAAAAAAAAAAAAAAAGCACATCCATTAGTGAAAGCAGCACATAGTACACACACACTAGATGTTTAACTT